>JACGCN010000033.1:0-608708 GCA_014905825.1 Lyophyllum atratum | reverse complement strand
GACCGTGAGCGCGAGCGCGACAGAGAACGAGAACGCGACCGCGAAAGGGGAGAGGGATCGGAGAAAAGGTCTGCCCCTTTTTTAACCTTTTTTTAGGTGAGGTGATGCTGACATCTTTTACAGAGGTTGATCAACAAGTGCCACCACATCAGCAGCATAGTCAACAACAACAACAACAACTGCACGCCAGACGTGATTCGAGTGGGAGCAGCGCTCAGGCCCTCCGTCGTCCGCGCAGCAACACCGCCAACAGCTCCGCTGCAAACACGGAAGTGGAGAAGGCAATGGATGATGGGATGAGAGAGCGCGAGCGTGAGAGGGAGAGGGAGTGTTTGCTCGGGACAGGGAGAGGGAGTACCGCGATCGTGATCGTGATAGAGAGAGTCAGATGCAGCAGCAGCAGCAGCATGCCCTCATGCATCCCCGCCAACCCTGCCACCTCACGTTCCCCGCGAACGTGAACGAGAGCGCGACCGAGAGAGGGACAGGCCACCCCCACCGCCACTTCCGCGTGACCCACGGGATGAGCTGGTGCGCCCGCGGGACAAGGATCGTGAGCGCGAAGAGCGGGAAAGAGAAAGGGAGCAGAGTAGGCAGGACATGGACGCCATCCGCGCCGTTCGTCAAAGCCAAAACCCCAACCCCAACATGGGCGCCACAAACCCAACCCCCACCTCTGTTCTCCCAAGCGCAAGCCAGAGCCGCACGCATACACCCACACTCGCATCGACGACTCCGCGTATGCCACCGTGCCGCCCGGGTTCAAATCTGGCCATGTCGCCGTCTGGCATGATGCCGGGCGCTGGCGCTGATGTGATACCGCCGGGCCCGGGTCCAGCCCCGCCGCCCCCCGCAGGAATCCGCGGCCCGGGAGGGATAGGAAGGGGGTGGTGGTACCCTGTGGGTGGGAGAGGGACGCCTGCTGAGCGGGAGAGAGAAAGAGAAAGTCAAGGGGAGAGGGAGCGGGAGGCTCTGATAGGTAGGGAGAGGAGTCGAGATCTGGAATGGGAGCGGGAGCGCGAACGCGAGAGGGAGAAAGATAGGAAGGGATAGAGAGAGGATGTACCCTCCCTATGGTGACCGGCCTATAGGTGGACTCGCTCTCGACCGTGAAAGGGAGAGGGAAAAAGAAAGAGAACGCAAAAGGAGCGGGGGACTGGGCCGGGAGGGAGATCGCGACAGGGAGAGGGACCGCGAACGCGAAAGGGAAAGGGAAAGGGAACGGGAACGAGACCGAGATCGTGACCTCCGAGGCACTCCGATGGCACCACTTCATCCCTAGGCCCGCCCGCCCCCCTCACCCCACAGCTTCATCCTCAGCACCCACACCAACAGCACCAATCCCTGCACGGCCACCCCCCCCAGCACCCTCTCGGCACCCAGGCCCCGGCCCCGGCATGGGTCCAGGACATCCCCACCCTCCAACAGCGCAACACCTCCACCTCCATGGGCCCCCGCCACCCCCACCCACTCAGGGGCCGGGTCTATACCACAAGCCCAGCTCCAGTCTGCACAGTCACCACCCACCGCCGCTCTACGGCTCCCCGCCATCTGGACCGATGATCCCGCCGTCTCAGGGCGCGGGACAGGCCCCACTTCCGCCGCCCATGGTTGGTCCTGGCTTACCGCCCGTTCCTCCTCCTCCACAGCAACAGCAACAGCAACTACAGCAGGAGCACCAGCGGCGGGAACAGTTGCCGATTTTGTCGCTGGCGCCGCCTGCAGCTGTGCAGAGGCAGTATCAGAATCAGTTCCATACGCAGTTTGTTGCCGGGTTTGAATGCGGGTGGGAGTCGTGTTGGGTCGCCTGTGCCTGTGAAGGAGCGTGAGAGGGAGAGGGAAAGAGATCTGGGCAGGGAGCGCGAGAGAGATAGGGAGAGAGAAAGAGAGCGGGAGCGGGATAGAGATCGGGAGAGGGAGCGGGATGGAGGCAGGGATCGCGAGCGCGAACGGGAGCGGGAGCGAGAAAGGGAGCGCATCGAGCGTGAGCGTGATCGGGAGCTTGCCCTAGGCCCAGGCGCACCCTCCCTACCCGCGAAGCGCACTAAGAGCGTCGCGGGCGGCAAGCCGAAGGAACAAGACCTCGAGCGCGAACGGGAGCAGCAGCAGCGGGAGAGGGAGCTTGAAGAAATGGGCCTGGGCCTGCAACGCCCGGCCCCTGCCCCGAACCCATGGTGGACTGGGCCTGGGGCACCACCGCCCCCGCCTCCGCCTCCCGTGCAGCAGCCACCACACGTGGGACCCGGCCTGGGTCCTGGTGTAGGCCCTGGCGACTATCCGCCATATCACCCGTACGAACGGGTTGGGTACCCTCCTGCCGGTATGGGTGGGGATGGGTTCTTCGTTGGTGGTAGGCCCGAAGGGCCGGGTGTGGCTGTTGGTGAGAGGAACATGGGACGGCTGGAGGGAGGAGTTGGAGGAGGAAGGAGAGGAGGAAGTGAAGGCGCGAGTGAGTGTGAATCTGGGGACGTTTGTGTACCCGAAGGTGCCATTTCCCTACTTCTTTGATGTTGGGCCCCGAGTTGGTTGGTGGGGGGCCAAGGGCATGGAAGGGGAGGGTGAGAAGAAGAGGGATGGTGGGAGCGTGAAGGATGAGAAGGCGGGACTCCTGCCGCGAAGGAAGTTCCGTCCGGGTGCAGACGCTATGGAGGTGGATGTTCCTGCGCCTGCGTCAGCCGTGGAGAGCGAAGCCGTTAAATCGGCGGCCCCCACAGCGGAGGGTGTGAAAGCGATGGATGTGGATAAACTCAATGACGAGGATGACGAGGAGAAGGTCAAGGAGCGCAAGGAGCGGGAAAAGGTTCAAGGCAAAAGCGCAACCCCTCCTCACGAGCAGGACAAGGATCGGGAGAGCGTCAAGAAGGAGAAATCCAATACTCCGAAGCCTGAGGAAAGGTCGGCTCCCGCAACGCTACTTCTAGAGTGGAGGCGTTTACCGTCGATATCGAGACGCTTGCCACCGTCATCATTCCTAATAAGCACATCCCCCTCGAACGGGCCCAAGCGTCTGCGCCTCTGGGGCGGCGGCGTCATTCCCCGGCCCAATCCCAACGCCCCACGCAGACGCCCACTGCCCTCGGGACCCCCATCCTCGGATAAGCCACGCCGGACACCTAGCCGACGTGTGAGGAGAGTGTACACGGACGACTCGGATTTGTTCTTGTGTGCCGTGCACTCCGGGTGGGCCACCTGGAGCGGTGCGGCGGCGGCACGGAGTGAGGGTAAAGAGATGCGTGTGGAGATGAGGGTTTTGCGATGTGTGGGGGCGGAGGGCCCAGGGGCGGGGGCGGGAGTTGAGGTGTATCGCGGGAAGGAGGAAGTTGTGGGACGGTTCCTTGGGGGTCGAGGGGACAAGTATGTGGGACCTGGTGGAAGTGAGGCCGTCAGGAAGGATGCGGATGTGGTCATGCGGGAACAGGGAGATGGAGAGGAGGACGATGGAAGGGGGTTGGAGAGTGCAGCCTGGGGGCTGGGCACGATGGCAGTGCCATCGAGATTGTCAATGTCCAGTTTGTCGAGGTGAGTCCCGTCTTTTTTCGTGCGTTCGCGTTTCTACACTTTTGGATTCTATAGAAGGCCTCTTCCACTGCTCTGCGCGGTTTACGCAATCGCTCACAGCGACTTCTGAGTATCATGAACGCCGCTTGCACGTCGTCGGAGCACCACCCACATTCGAGCGACCTCCTACCTCGAGATTGGTGGGTCGCAAACGACGGAGAGGTTGGGACTGCCAATGTACCAACCTCGCCGATTGCCGAATGCCACTGTACTGGACCCAATACGCGAGCAACTGGAAGAAGAACGAGAAACGCGGCGAATACCACGGCGATCCGGACGAAAATGCTTCGATGAATGTACAGACTCTGGTATTTGGCGTCAGCCCTGCTGGGGACATCCAAGCTGGGTCAGTACACTGCTTATTGTCTTGGGAATGTGAAGATCCTGATATTCCTACAGATTCAAATACGATCCAGAGGTCCTAACGGAGGTCCTGTTCCCGTCTTCTCTCACTGCGTTCGTACATCCACCCCCGAAGAAGCGTCGGCGGCCTTAATCACGATGACGCTGAAAATGGCAATGGACGTTGATGGCGACAGTGCACCTCCAATAATCCGGCAACTCATAATGGAAACTGCCAAGGAGAGTTATTTATTGTCGCCCAGTGCCGGAAGCAGCATCCGGGAGTATGATATCTCTCTGATCCTGGAGGACGAGATCGACGACGCAGAAGGTCAACCCGTTGTGTTGGATTCCGTTCCTGATGGAACCCTGCGACCGACTACTGGTACTAATGGTTCTGAAGCCCCGTCGAGAGCCGCAGTCCTTCCGATTGATGTCCAGCGAGAGTCAATCAAGAATGCCCCACCAACCGTTCCCGAATCTGCTCCTCCAGGTCCTCGACCCTTAGAGTCGGGTCAATCTCCTCGCAATACTGCCGACGCGTCCAAGGATGTTAATCCCCCTACTCTCCTAGCCACCAATCCGAATCCTTTGAGTCCAGTCGTCGAACCTCCGCAACCACCTTCAGCGACAGGTGATCACGCAGCCAATGCGCCCCAAGACCCTGAGCGGCCTGAACCTGGTGAAACCGCAGACATTCTGCCAACTACAGATCTGAATCCACATACCGCCAATTCTCCCGTGAACAACCCCCTCTCCCCATCCACTGTGCCCATCGAAGTGCTCGAGGACAAAGCAAAACCACTGCCGTTGCAGACGCTACAGCAGAACCTGGGAGCAGATATGTTCAGGTTCACGAAGGAAGGTGTGTACGTTGCAGATGGGCTGAACGAGGAGATGAATGTGAGGACCGAGTGGGTCGTGCAAGTGAAAAGGTGGAGATGGGGGCCGGAGGGGCAGGAGCTGAAGTAGCCTTAGCTTGTTGCCAATACTGGTGTAATATATTTCTTATATCGTGTTATATATATAATTCACGTCGTCTTATTCCACTTGCTCTCAATCTGACATCTTGGAATAAATGCGGTCATTCACAATGAATATATGGTCATCTATACCTCGAAGTCACAACAAAAGAATGTGCAAGGACATCTATATTAGTTTACGGAGTCCTTGGACAGGAGCCTGAGGTACCTCCTTACATGGGCACATGGTGTAGTTGGTTATCACGCCCGCTTAGCATTCAGTTGCATGCGGGCGGTCCCCGGTTCAATTCCGGGTGTGTCCAATTTTTTGTTTTTGTTTTGGGGACTTCGAATGAAACATGAGCGAAGGGCACCACCTCCGAACACATCGTGCGCAACGTTCACGCCCAGTTATCGATGTGAGGGGCCAGTAGACCGCAACATGATTCCAGGAGATACTTATAGGTACAGCAATACATCACATTTCTCGACCTCAAGCGGCGCCACCCCTGTGCCCGTTCGTGCCTCTGCCTCTTGGCTGCACATGAATGATCCCTGCACGGCCCCTCCCAGCACGTCCCAGAGGGGGTTGTAACACCGAAGGCACATGGGAATCGACGTCCATACCCAATTGCGGATGGGGCCCGCCTCTCCCTCGCCCCCAGCCTCCCCTTCCCCTCCCACGCCGGCCACGACCGCCATTGCCTCTGTCTCCATATCCTCCTCCTCGCTCCGCACTATGAAGGAAACCACCTTTCATACCCCCGCGCCCGAATCGAATCGAGGGTGGCACAAGGGTCAGCGAATCCATGGTATCTGCGAGCCCGTCGAGAGTGTCATCTATGCTTAGATCACGATCCGTTCCTAGTGTATGGTCCCGGTCTCCGTTTGTCTCTGGGCCGTTTTCGGAATCCACATCAATGGCAGCGTCTTCGGCGTGCTCGTCGTCGTCGTCGTCGTTATCGTCTTTCATCTCCCTGGCCTTCCACTCTCCTCGAATCAAAGTAGCTCCCTCACCCCATCGCTTCAACAGGCCACCAACGCCTTTATTCGTGACACCAAAGAAATATTCCTTGGGGTAAGCGTGCGCCTGAATCAAGTGGAGTCGCCGGGTCTTTGGTGTCGAGAAAAGCCGTTCACAAGAAGTGAGATGGCATGCAAACTAACATCGTGACGATAAGAATAGAATCAGTAAAATGTATGTGGTACAGAACACATACGATCTTATCTCCTCTGTCTTTCCGGACGGCAGCTAAAGGATCGTGACATTCCGTTGATGCTGAAGTAGACATTAGAGAGATAAAGTGTCAGATCGACAGTGGATGAGGCATATCTGACTCGCACTTACCAGCTCCAATAGCCGCGCATCAGGGAATACAGCACCACATCCACCTTGCTCGCACACATGCGCGTGGTATGTAGCATAGTGAGTCTCCAGATCCCGCGTGCTCGCCAAAGGCGTAGGCCGATGGTTGCATGTCGGAGGCAGCGTACATAGAAGCGGATGGCCATTGACGCCTGATCCAGTGCGAGACGACTTGCTCGGAGGAGGACGCCTCCGCTGTGGACGTCGAAGACGACGAAGAGGTATGAGATGGTGCTCGATGCCGTTTGAAACTAGACGACATCGTGGGGTGTCGAAGAGCACTAGCGCCCTGCGTGGAATCGGATATCCATCACAAGGTGGCAGTAAAAGCGTGACGTATGTGTACAAACGCTTCTTGTTAACTGGAGTATTATATTTGGCGCTGCCAACAATGGGTCCTACATACACCCGCAAGGGGAGGGGAATAACATACGTTTTGAATGAAAAGGAAGAAAAGCATGAAGTAGCGAAACAATGACAATGCATCCAGGATAAATATTCTAAAGGTCCATGTTTGTGGTTATCTCCACGCCGACGGCTGCCGCGTCGTTTCTGGCGAGTTTGGTGGGGAGAAGTACGACTGAGGATAGTAGTTTTCTTGCTCTGTTGGTGACGAAAGAGGTCCTGGGGGATAAAGTGGGATGGTCGGAATGAGCTGAATCACATTCTGCGCAATAACCTTCGATCGGCTTCCGCCTTGCGGCGTTGTTTCCACCACATTCATGACAGCATGCACCTGCGCTTCCTGCGCCATACTCTCGCCCATTTCCTTCGCCGGTGTCGCTGTGATACTAGCACCCACCCCCCTCCCATCCCAAATGCACCGTACATCATGTCCAGGGATGATCTGCACCAACCTTCCAGTCCCGATGTCGCGGATCTCGATGAAGCGAGAGTCGAAGATCAGGACGTAGGGTGAATGGAGAGCGACCTTCTCAGCAGTGCCTTCCCATTCGACAGTGCCCGCTTGTCGACTTGGATCTCCGTGCTTGTCAACGTAGAGGCCAAATTCTAAGAGAGAGATCCGTCAGAATACAGTCGTTGCTTGATTGTCGAGTGCGTACCATCATAGCACAGAAGGAACTCATCATCCTTCGACCTGAACATGCCCATCGGACGGCATGATTCACATCGCTTAGCCAACGCCGTTCTTGGGTCTTCCAGGAGAGGTATCGTGACGCTGTTGAAGCTGGAAAATCGCAGCAGACGATTAAGCAAAGGCGCCACCAAAGCCGAGTGATGACTTACTCGTTCAAATCCATGATCTCAAAGCCTTTGGCACAAAGGACGACGATCCGCGCCTTCAAGAAGATTAGATCGAAGGACTCCGTAGGCAAGAAGAAGTCCCTGTAGACGCGGAACCATTCCGACTTGGCCGACCGGAACCCGAGACGAGAGCCGAATCCAACAGGAGCTTTCACTTTCTCAGTGATCTTGTCGCTAACTGGCTCAAGGACACGGAAAATGCTTTCCAGCTATATAACGATTTGCGTAAGCAAACAGTCAATGCATGTCGAGATACACAACCCACCCCTTTCTTTTTCATGTAGATGATAAGCGTGCGCCCGTGTAGGGTACCCACGCTGAAGAAATGCACATCCTTGGTTCCGTTGAGTTTCTGAGGAACATGATTAGGCTGGCCATGTCCATGATGGTTCTGAGGCTGTGTTGGGACGAGGGCTTCAATGTGATATGCAAAGAGTGACTGAAGCACCAGCTTCAATTGAATGGATACAAAAGAATGATCAACCGCATACCTTGTCCGCCAGCACAAGGAAGATACCGAATTCTTCCAGCATAGCGCATTGTGTGACCATTTTCAAATGAAGAACACGTCGCATGGCTGTGCAGGGAGGCGTTAGGAAGCTTCAACCACGGATCTTTGCGACTTACATTTGGGTCCTGTTGATATCCAATCCATACTCCTTCCGCGCAACCAACAGCCACGAGAGGACGGCCGTTCGAGGTCGCTGACGGCAATCAGTATCTACATCATCAAGGAACCTGGGGCACTCACTGAAAGGTACGGAGCACGTAACCTTGCCCGTGAAAGCATTGTCTTGATTCCAACCAGGCGATGTGGTATTGACCACCATCGACGGTATCAGGAACGTGTCGGCACTAAGCGTCTCGACTTCGAATACCTTGTTCGACTCTTGAACGACCTTACGCAACCCAAGTGCCTCCTCCAGCTTCATCTTCCACTCGTTACGAGCCTGCACGGACTCCGCGTAGAGCACGTACGGGCCACCCATTCGCCCGTTGTGGTGAAGGGTCAAAGGATAGACAGACCGCGAATCGGTAGCGCTCTCAGGCGAAACTCCGGGCATGGCCGAATTAGCACGGTCCGCATGCCGCTCTCCTCGAAGACCACCAAGGATACCTGTACTTCTCTGGGTTGGCGGGTCGGTGAAATTGACAAGAGTAAGGAGGTCCAGAGGTATTGGCTGCATAAGAGGCTCAGATTGGTGCGATTGATATTTGTAGGATCATCGACATACCCTCCTGTTGACCTGATACTTGGTGACCCCATCCTTATCTTTGAGCTTCGTCATGACCACTGTATGTCCAAGTCAGTACTTGAGGGCACATAACGTACTCAAAGACTGACTGTAATTGTCAAAAACAAGGACAAAGAGTTCACTCCATCCATTCCACTCGAGACCACTCTCTGGTTGACGAAGAAGCTTGCCTGAATGAATCAACGACCGGTTCTTGTTCAAGAGATCCATGTCCTATTAAGATGATCAGCACCTGGACAGCGAGATCACAAACGTGACTCCACGTACAATTGATTCTCCTGGCTTGAAGACCAGATTCGAGTTGTATCTCCACAACTCAACCTTCTGCTTCGCGGATGCGACACCAGGTTCAGTCTCCTTCCCAAGTGACTTGATCAAATCAATGACCCCAGGAATGGCCTGGATGTCGCCATGCTCAGCGGGCGTTTCCTCGAGTATCCCCTTCAACAGCAACTCGTAACGGAGAAGCCGAGGAATAGGACGGTTGATGAAGTTCTTCATGTCCAAACGATGGGCGTCTGGATGACGAACGCACGACTAAACGCAATAAAGTAAGAACCTAAAGCAAGCGTCGTTAAAAAGCGGCATACGTCGACAAATGTCTTGAACGCGAGGTTATTAGCCATCTCGTCGTCGATCCTATATGCCGCAATGGGGTAGTTGGGGATGTACTCCATATACGCATCCCTGAATGTCAGTGCCGCGTCCATTAGTGGCTCGATGACGCTGCTAATTGTCGGATGTTGGTCCCGCTGGATTTCAAGTAGTCTGTCCACAAGTGTACGATGATGGCTATACAACTGCCCATAGTTGTGGAACACATCGTCAATGAATTCATCTAGCCGGTCGCGGGCGATAATTGGTGGTTCCAAATTACGCAGCGGGATGATGTACATCTGTCGAGCGAACGGTCAGCAATGCCTCTACATCACCGAACAACGGATGCGTTACATTCTCTATGTTCTCCAAATCCTTAACATACGCCATCTCACCTTTGATCAATTCAAAGATAATTCTGGACACTTCGTTAGCCTTCCGCTCATCGCATGATGTCGAAAGGAACCTCACGATTGACGTTTGGCTTCGCCCTTCGGCAGAGCCTCCCTAACTTCAGCTGACACGAGATCATGCCACTCCCACTTTCCAGGAGCACCTTTACCCATGGCGGACTGGAAGGTCCGCAGCTGGGCAACGGATTGCAGATTCTTGATAGCATCGATGGCGAGCACCAAGAACTCTTTATCTGCGTTTCCCGGGGCTGTCAATTCGAGGATACGCTCGAGCTGTCCGGGATACTTCTGCAGGTGCTCAGCGGGACGGTTCAGGAAGTGTTTCAAGTCGAGACGGAGTGAATCCCCTTGTCGAGTGGACTGGCGCAAGCACTTCTGAGGAATGGGTAGGATCGCATGATCAGGATTCGTAGTAACAGCAAGGAGAAAGTGATAAAACCTCGAGGAAAATCCTGAACTGCGGATTGCTCTCTATCTCATCCTTCAGCCTCTTTTCCGCAATGGGATGGTGGCCAATATATATAGGATACGCCAATCTGAACTCAGTCGCAGCGTCAAGAAAGATGTCGCCAATCGCCCCGATGACATGACCCTCTTCACGTTGCCGAACATACATAACCTCGATAAGGCGCCGATTGCATTCCCGAAGATCCAGCATGTTTCCAAAGACGTCGTCGATGAACTCTTCAACGTTCGATAAGATGACAGGAGGGTTTGCATGTCTTAAGGGCTTGATGAAGTTCGATTCGACGATATCGAGGTCCTGCACGTATTGCTCCTCCTTCTCGATAAGGTGGTGGATGATGCTAGTTCAAGATATTCATTACATCTAATATGACGACGCAGAGAAAAAGGTACATACTTTTGTCGGCTGACTTCCGTTTCCGACAGGTGCTTGGTGACCTCTGGGCCGACTTTGACTTCCCACGTCTTGCTCACTACCAGCGTCTCCTCTGGCGATGAAACAGGCCCCATGATCGAGTTGCCCTGGATGACATGAACTCAGTTCTAGTGCCTGCGCAGTTTTCATGGTGATGTTCTACGTACCCTTCGAGGACAAAGATATGCATAACAAGGGGAGCCATCACCGCAACTTGGGGCATAGCACCGCGTGAGCATAGTGACAACACCTGTAGGCAGTTCTTCCTGCTCAGGAGGACCATCGGATGCGCCATCTATGTCGCTCAAGAACGTATACACATCCTCGACATTATCTTGAAGTGGTCGACTATCCCATTCGACTTCAACGAAGAATAGCTGGCTTTGGAGACTCCTCGCAACCTGAAGTGCAGCCCGCCGATCGTTGGTAGAGACACCGTGATTGATGGCCAGCTCTCGTTGGATTTGAGATTGAATCGTCGACTGAATAACCAGATTTCAGCATAACTCGAGATTTTAGTGGAATAATACGCACCACGACATCCTTCCCAGTGAATGCTCGTTCGTACCGGACGCCACCCTTCGTCTGGACACTACGAGGTACCTTATCTCGCAGTTGGACCGCCATGTGGGACAACAGAGAGAAGTTGATGAAGCGATTCTCATCCTCGTCATCCTCGTCCTGCCAGTATTCTTCTTCCTCAAGTTCGAGCTCAGTGTGCAGCTCCAAGGGTCCCGTTTGGTCGTAGTTCGCTAATGTCCTCAACATATCACTTGGATTTCGCTCAAGGTGCGCACCCGTGTTAGCGTATAGACGCGTGTGATCTTGAGCGTCATGTTCAGCATAATGATGCGGGGGCGGCGGTGGCGGGAGGGGATATTCATAACTCGGATCCTGATCTTGTGAGCGAGTATAAATGTCGGGAGGCGGCGGTGGGGGCGGGGGCGGAGCGACATGAGTCATTGACGAGGTTGGACCAGTCGAATGACGGTCGTTGAAAGGCATGCTGGCGACAGAAGAGGAATTTGTTAAGTATCGCACTCGTGATGATCCTGATCCGTTCCGTTCCAGTCGAGGGTCGGTATCTGCTATGGGTATTAGTATAGAGTGATGTCGATTGTAGAATACGAACAGTATGAAGATGCATCATCAATGGAAGCTGTGAAGGACGACGCAGGAAGCACTGGACTAGCCAGTTGGTCACGCGGATAAGAGACAGGGTAGCTCTGGGCGCTGGAAGACCGGGAGACTGAAGGGTTGTACTGGTAAGGGTCAGCAGGCTTTTGATAAGACCAATCCGAATTAATGCTTCGGTTGTCAATGTTGTCCCGGCCATATACAGGCGATGGAGGATAATCTGCATTGTACATGCCGGGGGCGGTTGGAGGAAGAGCGCCGGGAGGGCGATACGACGATTCGCGAGATACGGGACTTGAGTATCCGCTAGAGCTGGACTCGTAGGAAGCATGGCTGAGCACTCGAGCGGGAGGACGAGGATTGGAAGGCAGGCCTGTAGCTGCAGGTCGTCCTGTGCTGTGAGCTGGGGCAGCAGGTAGTCGCCGTCCGTTGGCGTTTGCAGCAGTCGCTTTGCGAAGCAGGTCGTTGGAAGATGTGGTAGACGAATACGAGTCAATGCTGTAATGTCCTGAGCGCTGGGGCGAAGAAGCGCCGGGATCGTGATATGGATCCGGTTCGGGCATCGAGAACGGCGTAGTAGGAGATGAAGAGGCCGAGGCGCCTCCAGGAGTTGGTGGCAAACGTCGCACAGTGTTCACTTTGGGTGATACTTCTGGCTGGTGCCGGGAACCCCCAGGTGATGTCCCTTGCACATCTGCAACAAAGAGCAACCAGACAGTGTTAACATCTGAAATCTACCCTGATGGAGGCCGTTACGCACAGCTATGAGATCCATTTGGCGTTGCAGCATATTTCTGGGTTGGCGACGTCAAATGATTGTTCTCTCCTCCATATGCACTGTATATCTCTTCCAGATGTCCGCTTGGTGGCGCAGCTGGGGTTTCATCTGCAAAGCTTGCCCAAACTTCGTTGTAGAGGTTCTGCAGGTCCTCATCCACAGGAGACACCGGGCGGTTTGGCATTGAATACTTCGAGGAACGGCAGTAAGATAATAGCGGCCTACGGATTGCCTAGTGATCCTTAGAGGCAGTAGGCAGGAGGAGTAGATGTAAGAGAATGTCTTCGTAACAAGTCGTCGTGGTCGTGTACAGAAGATCGGGTACATCAATTCAATCAACGCCCACCCGATGGTCACCTGCCGCTATCGCACGATTCCTCGAGCATTCATCCTTCCTCGATTGCAGCAGGTGCATGCGACATAGTGTTACATGCCTGAGCTATTCATTAAATTACAGTGATTTGCTCTACATACTAATAGCTTCTTGCGACTTTATATGGTCGTCGATCCACCCGTACCTCAGTGGGTATTACGTAACGCCAGTATGGGCGCCTATTAATCAACGTCACCTAGTTTAATCATCGATCTCCGTTCTCCACCAATTTGTATTCCACAATGGCGGGCGACAAGGATACTCTGATAGGAATGGGTTTTGACAGCGCCCGCGTTGAATGTTCGCACAAACTTCATAGTCTTCACTGATCGTTAGACTCAATGTCGATTGTCCCACCACACCTACAGGGGCACTCAAAGCCACTGGAAACCGCGGCTTGCAGCCAGCAATGGACCATATCCTTGAACATGAGGGCCAGAATGTGCCCGATCTCGGTGGCGTGACTGAAGCAAAGTCAAGTGGCGCAAGAAGCGATGCAATGGATGTTGACGACGACGAAGATGCGGACGCATTGAAGAGTCTCGGTGCCAGCGCTAGCAACGCAGTTGAAGCCAAGGTGCGCACGCAAGTTCTGATGACACTCAAACAAAGTGCTTATTGCCTGCCTATGTCGATCTCCAGAGTATCAAGTGTTCCGAGTGCGGCAAGATCTTCCGCAACACCGCGTTGGCAAACTTCCACGCTGAGAAGAGCGGCCATGATCAGTTCGAGGAATCCACAGAAGAGGTCTCGAAAATGTCTAGTCTCTGCATTCCTTATTGATCGTGGCCCATTAGATCAAACCCTTGACCGAAGAGGAAAAGAAACAAAAGTTGGTGGAACTACGTGAAAAGATGGCTGCGAAACGCGCCTTGAAAGCTGTAGAAGATGCAAAGGAACAGAAGGCTACCGAGGCCATTCGCCGGAAGGCTGGAAAGGTCGGTCATCGCGACTATGAGTCCGAAGCGTCTGTTGACATTTCGTGAAGGATATGAATAAGGTCAAAGAAGATTTGAAACTCAAGCAGGCCCTGCAGGAGGCCGAGCAGAAGAAACGAGGTGAGTTTAGAACATGTTTATGCTCACAGGTGAAACATATGAAGACAACCACAGATAAAATCGAGGACGCCCGCGCCAAGGCAGCCATCAAAGCCCAAATTGAGGCCGACAAGAAAGCCAGAAATGAAAAGTTTGCACGCGAAAAGGCTATCCGCGACGGTTTGCCGATACCGGGCGGAGAGTCTGCCCCGGCCCCAGCAGCAGCAGCAGCCGCTGCAGCCACCGCGTCTGCTTCCTCTGGGGTTGCAGGGAAGGATTATCAGGAAACCCGGTTACAGATTCGCATGTCCACGGGAGGCCAGCCCTACACAACTACCTTGCCTAGTGGAGCGCGTGCGTCGCTCAAACCCCACTGTTCTAGTCTCAAATCTGACACTTGCTTCGCAGCACTTCGCGAAGTTGCGGAGTTCCTGGCCGGCCAGCTTCTCACAGTCGACGTCGAGACAGTCACCTTCGCTCAGCACTTCCCAAGGTGAGTAGACCTTTGATCTGTCAATTCACTCCCTTAAACGTTGGTTTTGTCTCCTTTGCAGGAAAACATTTGCTCGATCAGACTTCGAGAAGACACTGAAAGACCTTGGTCTTACCCCGTCAGCGGTATTGCATGACTCTTTCCGCGCCACTAGCCACATCTAACGGTTGCAACTTCTAGGTTCTCATCGCCACTCCTTAGTCTTCATCATCTCCGTGTACATGTCCATTTATCGTGTATGTATATTATCGTTTCAAAGCTCAGGAATAAAACAAGTCAAGCAGTCCAGCTCCCAATGTACGACCAGCGATTTCTCTTACAGTATAGAAAACGTATCGCACCGTTAGGCATACTCATGGACTACAATAGAGCCATCAAGATACCCAAGGGCGATCCTTCCTTCCTCCTCATCCACCGCCACACGCGTCCATTCGTCATTCTCACAATAGCTAAAGACCGATGATTCCATCGAAGACTCAGTCTCCATCGAATCCTGGTCCTCGACCTTAGCCACCCCAGGCAGACTGCCCGCAAGCCTCTGCCCACAGTCCCCCCGGCCAAAATAATCTTCCGTATGGTTGTCGATCCAGACTGCCGTCCCACGAGAGCCCACCGCCATGTGGTAGTTCGAAAATAGGCGGACTGGGGAGCCAATTTGTCTCCGCAGGACGGGGATGGCGTCGTAGGGCACATTACTCGCGGTAATGGGTTCTGATGAGTCGAATGAGAGGTTGGGGTGTAGCATGAAGTGGTGAATGAGGTTGACAGGCTAGGAATAATGCCGTTCGAAAATCACTTTGAGGCGAAAGACATGAGCACTCACCCATGGAAGGCGACTCCCAAAGCGAAGAAGAATGTTTATCGGGAGGTATTTCCCTTCATTCGGTGACCACGATGTTTGAGGCGCCATACTCACGCTGTCTAGGTTCCACTGCCATCGGTGTTGTGCAACGGGATAAATGGCCGATTTCTCTGTGTCAGCCCAGCATAGTGCGTATATTTCTAATCTCGTGAGTCGGATGACAATTATGGCGTCGCCTTGGATGAGCATTTCAAGTGTTTTTTCTGACTATTACAGCTGAATTAGATCCTCTGCGCAGAAGATAAGGATACAGAGCACGTACCGTATTGTCGCAACTCTTCATTTCCACGTGGTCACCGGGGTTTGTGCTCGTTGTGTTCCAGAGGTATAGGTGGCGATGCTCGTCCTGGCTTACTACCCATGCTCCCTGAAGAGCGACGAGGCGATCTGTTCTGTCTGGAAATCTCATCATGGTCACAAATCCCGAACTGGGATTTGTGGCGGAGAAGTCGATCCCAAGAAGCTCAGTCCTATGCACACCACACTGAGGCACGCATTTGCTGATGCTATAAAGGTATGACATACTCGGGCGACTGTATGGCCAGTAAGACTTGGCTTCCCTGTGTTCTGTTCACCATGAACCAACCGATCGACCGTACGTTTGGCGATGCATGTGGGCGGTGTCACCTGTAGATCCCAGCACTGGAGATCGAAGACCAGGTCTAGGCTCCGCGTCTTTCTTAATGAGATCATATATCGCTGTCCCCTCCCTGGTAGAAATTCAAAAATCGGTGCCGAGCGTCCGTGCTGCATCGGTAACGAGTCGCATTTTATTGTGAGCTTGTTTGAGGGAATAGGAGAAAGTGATGTCCAATTACGATGCAGAGAGAGGGTTTTACGAGCTAGTTTCTCAAGCTCGGAGGCAGACAGTGATAAGATTGGGCGGTTGGCAAGACCCGGGATAGGTATATTTTTCTGCTCGACGAGGGTCGTTAGAAGCAAGTTCCAGACACATCGGTTATGTGTAATTAGGTGAAAGCTTCGACATGTCTGGGATTAAGTGGTTTGGAAGTCAATTGTGGATATACATGTATAGTCCCCGAACGCACCTGCCTCATGCTCAAGACATCTGAAATAGAAGTGTATCGAAAGAGGCAGAGACATATGTCGACTGGGAGGCTGAGGATGTGCGCCATAGGTACAATCTAGCGAGCTCTTCGGTCAGCCGACTCCCTCTGGTAAACGATCGCGGAACGAAGCCGAGGGTGTTAAGTGGATTTTCGTGACGCGAGTAGGACAGGATAGCAGTCAGAGTTATACCACCCTCCTGTTAGGCAGGCTGTTTTGTATGACGACTCTCGGGTCCCTCGGTAAAGTATGTTGAATCGAAGCCCGTAGGGGCGTCTGCGCGATCACGGAATAGCAAGAACCAAACCAGTAATTCCATCTTATTCCATTTGAACAAGCATTGAACCTCCTTACTCTTGCCTTCTTCCGCCTCTTGTCCTGCAAATTTCCGGCCGCAAAGTACATGGAGAATGTCATCAACTGATGGCGTCCGACGCCCCCACGCGAAAGACACGAAAGAAACGAAGATCGTTCAACTGCGGGCCGAAATATGTCGATGGAATCGCACTTTTGAGGGACGCGTGACTGATCCTCATGAATCCCTGGAACTCATGTTATGTAACTCTCGTATACAGTCAACAGGCAAAAGCGTGGAACAAGGCTTGAGGTACCCTCCCTGCAGGGTTGCAGCTGGGTGCGACAGAAGAAGCACAGAATGTCATATCACAAGACTCTGAACTTTAAAGGACAGTTTCTCAAGTCTTCTGACCATCATGACCATCTTTTCAACGATGACGGAACATACTTGTGTGATATCATTGACAATTAGCGACTAGTCTGCCCTGGGTACACGTCCGGACGGCTGATCGAAGCAAGCTGACGCGGAGTGGGTCGACACACAGCTCAGAAGGTCCATCATGGTGCGTATCGAAGCGTACCCCAGAAGCAAGCGAATAATACACAGGATAAGATATCTCCCGAGTCCTCGTGGTTAATTTATCGACGGTAGTTCCCAGCAAGATGTGCCACCAAACCCGAAGACGGACTCCTCTCCGAGATCCCCAAAGATTATACAAAATCGTAGCCTTGGGTATTGCCGGGATGTTGAGTGCACGCGGACGTGATTGGCACTCGTAAACGCCCCAAGGGAAGGAACAGGTCTGTTTTGACAGCAGTTGGACAGCAGGCCGAAGTGATCATGACAGAGATGACGAAAGTATGTTTCAAGCGAGGCCCTCGAATACAAGCATGGACACACAACCCACATACGGGTCAAGCCGCGCCACCGCCACTGTTGTACATATTTGGAAACTGAAATCGACGAATTTCTTCCGACAAGAAGGAATTCTTATTGGTTCAATGTGAGGTGCGACTGAGGGAAGAAGTCTAGGACGCCTGGTCACAGAAATAAAAACACATCTACAACGCATAACATGAAAGCGTGTAAGCACGAGAAATTGAGATGACAACGACGAAAAAATAGCAAAGTCCAAGATCCACATCACAATCAACCCTCACAACTGCTCAATCGCCCCCCTCACCTCCTCCGCCCTCTTCTTGAACCGCCCAAGCTCCCTCTCACCATCTCGCCGAAATTTATCGTACTCCACCTCCATCTGGTACCGGATCCATTCCTCCACCGTCATGTCCAGCTCCGCGTCCGTGAGGTTCTGGAGCGGCGTAAACGGGAGCTTCGAAAGTGCAGGTATGGGTAATTTAACAGCGGCGGGAGCAGGCTCCGCGTGTCCGTTCAATATGAGAGTAGGGGTACCCTGACGTGGTGGTGTCCGTGGCGCCGAGTCCTCATGGGGCGTAACGGGTTCTGCCTCTGCTTCCTTTGCTGAGACTTCATGTTCTGCACTGTGCATCTCTACATCTCCTGACGCGTCGACGACTGATGGAAGAGGTGAGGGCTGGCGGGGGACTGCAACGTTCAGTTTCTCCGGCTTGGATGGCGGCGTAATCTCGATCAAGACCTGCGGACGCGTCTTCTCCGGCATCTCCTTGGCTACCGATCGGGCAGTATCTTGTGCTTGTTTCGGCTCCTTTGCTTTCGGCCGCGTTGCTTTACCGCCATCGTCCTCCTGGTCACCCTCCTCGTCGGTGGAAATCTCAACGACCTTCAAGGTGCTCGCTTTTTTCCCCTTTCCACTCGCCACTACTTCCTCTTTCTCTCTCTCCTTCGTCGCCGATTTCTTCTCCTTCTCGATCGCCTGTGTCGATGACGGCTTCCGTTCCTTCCCCGGCTTTTTTGTCACCTCATACTTCGCATGTACCTCCTCCATATCGACATCCACATCCAGAGCCCTCGCCACGGGCTGGGTTTTACTTGCACCCCTTTTCGGAACAAACAGCGGCGCCATCTGTATGTCATCCTCCTCCATGCCGGGCTCCTTCTCCTTCTGCTGCTTCTTGGGAATCGGTACTGGTGGCGGGGAACCTGGGCGTGAAACGAAGGCGTCCATCTCATCATCTTCATCAGCGGGCGCCTCGTCGTCCTGCGGAATCTCTTCTGCCTCCTGCTCTGTCTTCTGTGCCTGAGGTGACGGAGCTTTTGGTCTTTCCTTCGTCTTAGCCGGTGGCGGGGCGGCTTTAGCTTTTGTCACAGCAGAGCTAGGTTTAGAAGACGAAGGGACGCGTTTCTTCTTCTCCACGACAGGCGGAGGAGCCACATCCTCGGGTTGATTATCTTCGTCCTCCACACTCTCTTCGGGCGCAGGTACGGCCTTGGCTTTAGAGCGTGAAGGCTTGCGAGGGACCTTGCTCCTGGACGGTGGTCTCGGTTTCTTCTCTTCCTCCTCCTCTTCAACTTCGGGTTCGGGCTCAGGTTCCGGCCTAGGAGCGGGTTCGGGTTCGACAGGCGTCTTAATCTTTTTCGTCCTGCTTGGCTTGCGCGGAATTGCGTCTTCGGGATCTTCGCCGCGTGAAGGCGGTTTTCCTCGGGTAGACTTCTTCAGCACTTCCACTACTCCTTCTTCATCTTGATCATCCTCTTGTGCGCGTGGTTGTGCCTTGCCTCTCGTAGATTTCTTCAATGCTTTCACGTCTTGCACTTCTTCCTCTTTAGGCTCTGCTGTCCGTGACGGCGCTCTTCCCCTCGTCAGCTTCTTCAACACCTTGACCTCCTCTACTTCTTCCTCCTCGGGCTCTTCTAACCGCGCCTTCGCCTTGCCTCTGGTAGACTTCTTCAAGACTGTGACCTCCTCTTCCTCATCCACCGGCTCCGTCGCCTTCGCCTTCCCTCTACTCCTCGACGTGGTCTTCGCCACTTCCTCTTCCGGCTCATCATCGGAAGGCTCAGCAGCAGTCGGCGCAACACTCTTCGATCTCGACCTTGCTTTAGGCTTCGCAGCCGTGCTCTTCTTGGCTTTGGCCTTCCCAGTCCGCGCGGGTGGCGCCGTCATATCTTCTTGCTCCTCCTCTTCGTCTCCTGCACCTTCCTCGTCCTCAGCCACATTCTTTAGCCCCGACCGCGACTGACTTCGTGTACTTTTCCTTGATGCCTTAGTACCCTTGGTCGTGCCTGAGGTCGAACGTTCCCTGGTCGTCGAACGCCTGCTAGATGAGGCCGGCGGCGCGTCCGTTTCATCGCCGTCGCCGTCGTGCGTTTTCATGGGGAGGACGATATCCCTGTTTTCAGAGGTTGATGTTGATCGTGGGTGCTTTGAGACTTTGGATTTGGATGCGGGATTGGGTTGAGATTGTGAGGTGGAGCGCGAGGGGGGTTTACTTGGGGCATCCGAGAGGGCAAAAAATGGACAGGATTGTCCTGATTTGGTGGCGCGTTTGCGGTGCTCTTCTCTGATGGATGAGTGGTGAGCATACTCGGCTTGGCGAGGATTCAGTGGGAACTTACGTGGGGTCATCATCTGCGTCCCAGCCACTGAGAGCAACATGGCAGTATAGACAGGTGGCTAGATCGTCCCCGACGTGTTGAGGAGTGAATACGAAGCCTCCACGGGCCATCTGATGTGTGATTTAGTATCTTGATACTAGGAAATGATAGAAGACTAACCTTGCGAGAATTGGCGCTGTGGGTCTTGGCTTGATCGTGTAGCCAACCGTCGCCTGCACTGAACGTCTCTAGTCTGGCCCGTTCCATGAGTTTCGACGCTGGTAGACGAGACTTGTCCGGGAATATAAACCTACATACGTGGTTAGATACGAATGCACGACTTACGCGATAACGCACCCGCCGTCCTGGTCGAGATCGACTCTTAGGCCGCATCGAACGATTGCCCAACAGCAGTTGTCCCCACATTTTTCCCAATGTATATCAAATGGATCATCATCAACCTCCCAGTCTGAGAGCTGCTTCTCACACATGAAGCAAGTCACATTGTCGCGATCGTCGAAGCTAGGATTGAAGTAGAAGCCGGCCTCGGCGAGTGTTTCCGGTGTCGCGATGAACTTGGAAGCTGCGGTGTGCGGCCACTTGATTGCGACAGAAGAAGAGGGTTTTGAAGGGTTTTTGACGCGTTTGACTTTCGAGAACGAGTCGATCCTGTTCTGCAGAGATTCCATGGTTGGTGTTGGTGCTGAACACGAGCGTCACGCGATTGGTCACGCTGTCACGTATTTTATATTTCCTGTTGCTACTACCATCGGGCAGAGCGTGGAGCGCGTTGTTGGGAATGATGCCGGCGACCTCAACATACAATGCGCGAACTTATGGTCGGAAACTATCAGCGAAGAGGAAACAGTCGATCGATACAGGTTCAGAGCCCAGGAAGAGGAGAAAGTCATCTGAGGAGCCTGAAGAACGGCAAGCGTCGACGGATGTCGAGGAAGACTCGTTGTCGTCGTCGCCATTGCGCACCTATGGCACTCCTAAACGAAGACCGACAGCCCCGTTACTGGCGAAGGATCTGTCGGATATCTTTCAGTCCTTTTCGCCCAAGCCTTCGCCTCAAGCCACACCAACAAAGCTCGCGAGCCGCATGCTCACTCGGTCAAAGACAGACTCGTCGATCGACAGTACCTCAAGTCTCCTGGCCGACCGTACTCCGTCACTTCCCATCTTTTCGTCCTCACCGCCCAAGCCATCTACCTCCTCCGTTCAAGAAATACGACCACCTCCGGTCCCTCTCTCAACCAACACACGCACATACGCCGGGAAATCTCGCTCGTTCCTCGTCGCTATCCCTGCCCCATCTCTTGATCCCCTCGCTCTTGACCATGAAGAGGACGAATACTCGGCGCGTGAATCCTACGCGTCTTTACGTTCGCGATGGGGCGTTGATAATTCGGAAGACGACCCTTACCCGAGTAACCTTTCTCCTACCCGGTCGGACGCTACCTCTACCCCACATGGTACTCCCACGAAACCCGCTAGGGGTAAGGCGAAGGCACAGCAGGAAGCGCAACACCGTATCCAAGCGATGTTGCCTAATGGGATGATGAACCCTCTCAAAAGTATCACCGAGCTAAGAAGTAAAGGCGAAAGTAGACGCTTCCTTGACGAGGTGGGCTATCTTTTCGAGGGCATGGACTCCGGTGTCGGGATTGGGCTTCGGAGAGCCAGGTTCGTTAATCTTGTACCTAGTGGCGTGACTGTTCCTCACTGTTGTTTTAGTGCTCTCGAAATAACGACTAAACTATGTGATGCCGACTTCGCTCGGAAGGCTAAGGCGGCGGATTTCTTGAGTAGAGCTTGGGACGTCTTCCGAGAAGCTGGAGCAGGCAAAGGCGAGGACAAAGTGTGTCTCAATTCAGTCATGTACTTTTTTCACACTCTGATACCTGATTACCCCAGATCCTTGACACCCTTCTCGCATTCTTTGTGGCCCTTGTTTCGCGAGATCCAGCCTCACTCATGGATTTGGCCCAGCATTCAGACGTTACGCCACCCAGTCCAGCGGCCGAATCCAGCAAAGCTAATTCGAATCAGAGACAGGGTCTTTTGGCTTCGTCAACCCTAGTGGGCACCCTGTTCAATCTACTCAGCGCACCGCTTGATCCCCTCTCGCTCGTTTCGACGACCTCGTCACAAGACAAGACCAAAAGCGAAACCGAGCTCAAGAAAGCCGGGGTGGGGAAAAAGGATCGTGTGCTGGTAAGTACATATTCTCCTAGCGCAAGTCTCCTTAGGGCATCTAACAAGTGCTATCTAGTTTCAAACTATCCACGACATTATCATCTCCAAGTCCTCCTTGTTTCCTGCCCACACACCTGTTAGCTCATGTCGCACCTCTTACTTATCATCACTGACCTCATTCGTTCCACACATAGATATCAAACCCTCTACTTGTCCTCCACGCCCTTCAAACTCTCCCGCCCGCCCTGATACCTCCAAAGCACTTCCCCACCCTTCTCTCTTCCCTACGCCTTAGCCTCGCTCCTGTCCTATACCCAGCTTCCACATCTGCCTATCTCTCCTGGCCAGACGCCGCCCGCATTATCGCGTTCGAAAACGTATATTACCATCTACGGCTGCTCGATGTATACCTTCTCGGACAATGGGGCATAGAGGAAGCTGTCGATGCAGATGCTGACGACACCAAAGAGAAACGGAGGAAAGTAAGGAAGGAGAATAAGACGGTACTAGTGAAAGCAAGGGAGGAATGGTTAGCACATGGTTTGGTGGCTTTGGGTGTGTGTGCTGAGCTGACCGGTGGAGGTACGTATCTTTCCCTTGGGCGTGTATATTTAGCTATGCTAAGTCCAACCAATTCTACCCGTCTAGTTTCTGCGCGCAACTGCATGGAAATGACACTCCGGGTCCTGATGAGCTTCACCCACGCAGATGAGGCTTGGGGTAGCAAAGTCGTGGACTCTGAGTGCGCGCTTGTATTCCTTCTTCGGATCATCCTCGGTTCGGGTAGTGGGCTCAGGGTTGTGGCTGTAAAGCAGGAAGGGGAGTATGGGACAGTCAACGGGAAGGGCAAGGCCCAGATGAAAGAGGAAGCAGACGAAGAACCGCACGGCGAGGAGACCTCAGAGAACGAGGACGCATCCACACACGCGCTTGACACACTCTGCCTCGCCCTAGGGCTGTTGACCAACCTCGTCCAGGTTGTTGACGAAACCAAAGACCTTCTACGCGAAACTCGTGAGATTCTCTACTTCCCTTGCCTTCTTTCCAAAACCTGAATTTACATAACATATACAGGCCTCGACCCCTCCTGCACTCTTAGAAAACGCGCCTGCATCCGACAGTGCACATGCGGCAGCACCAGTACAGCCTCCATCAGTGCCCTTGACATCCTCGTGCGGCTCTACCACCGCCACCTGCCGCGTTCCATCCCTCCGACCAATGGCAAAGGCAAGATCAAGATCAAGGCGGAAAGCCCTGGCCCTTCGCTTGACCCAATCCCCGACACTGGGGACGCGCTATTCCTGCGTGGCCACCTCGCCGTTCTCTTTGGGCTGCTCATCCGCGGGAGCCCGGAGAATCAGACATATATCCTCGACGCACTGGATGGGGCGGCGGCAGCGGAACGGCTGGTGGAGCATGCGAGGGAGTTTGTGGCGTTTTATGCGGCGCTGGGTGGGGAAGGTGCGGCGGCGGAGGCGGAGGGTAAAGTGGGAAGGGATGTCGTGGCGTTTTTGGAGGGGTTGAGGAGATGATTTTTACTTACAAATTTCCCTTCACTTACTCGTACTGTGGAAAGGTAATGTTTTCCGGGTGGCTGGTGTCAAGTGAGGATGATCCACTCTTGTATTTATACCTTAGTAGCTTACATTGCTTCCCATGCATCGTTCTGGGAATAATTCTATTCCTTGGGAATCGAGGTTATGCTTCCTGGTGTTAGATTTTCGCCAGACTGCGGCCACTATTCACTCAGTAACCCTGCTTTCATAGCAAAGACATGATCTGCACGTCGCGTCGATCGATCAGGACGCGCGTTTCAGCTCACGAGAGCTAGTGTAACCAACGTGATTCGAGTCAATATGAAGGTAGCTGTCGCAGAATAATAGAAAGTCGAAAGATTAGAACCTTCTGCGGTTTACAGTTGATGATCTGACATACATCCATACCCGCGAGTCAGCCACCGCCGCGGACTTCGGCCCGGGAAGAACGAAAGAATTAATGCAGCCCCGTGGGCTGAACAAAAAGCAAGATCCTAGTTGCGCCCGCCGAAACACCTTACAGAGAAGTGCATAAGCCATGGGTCTATGACGGCTAGGTGTAAAATCCTAGATCGGACGGTTAGGCGTTGCCCCCCCGCGGGTCTCTAGACTAATCGGTACCCGGCTGAGTGTCGAGTCCTGGCGCATTCAGCAAAGATATTTTTTTTGTACAGTTCCATTGTATTTTCACAAATCCCAGAATCTAAGCTTCCATCATGATCACTTCGAAGCAGCGTCTCAGCAGGGTGCGGGCTCGAGCGCGGGTCAAGCTCATCAAAGATTAAGTATATAGTGGCATCAACCTTATAGAGTGCACGTGGAACTGAAAAAAATACACCAGTTCGAGCTAGTTCGAGAGAACATGCAAGGAGTCATAAAATCTCCTCAAGGCCTCGAAAGACTGTTCAACGTTCAAATTCAAACTTCACATTTTGAGGACCTGATGACAGCCCAGAGGCGGGGCCTGGGCGGGGCGGGTCATGCCAAGGTCAATGTCATGCACCGCTGGCAGCTTTCACACGCTCAAACTATTCGACTTGAAGTTACCGTGACAACTTTCTTTACTCCTCGAACGGCGTTGTAGTCTCGACGATCCCCTGCCCTCGAAACCTTCTCTTGAGAGACTCTCAGCTCGATCTGCATCACATAGCTGGGAATCTTATAGAAATTTGCATCACTGCCAGCTATCTGGAAGGATCAAAATTGAGATGATCATCAGATAGACGCCTATCTTTGTTTCGATCCTTCGTCTCTAGGTATAATATGTGAGCATATATTGTTTTCGGAGCAGATTTTCTTATATGAAGTGAGCCAGTGGTGAAGCGGACCCTGCCTCTTTTGCCTCGAACCCTTGACCTTGTGTCCACGGATCTGTTCAATATCAGGAATCTCCCAGAGCCATCGCCACTATGTTGCTTCGAGGTTACCATCCCTAAGCACACTGCCTCGAGCACGCACTGCGCCTTCTCCTGCTCGTATAGACGCGAGGATTGTCCAGCGCAGAGAGATGTTTCGGCCTTGTTTCGGCCTCTCCTGATGTGGCCAAACTTGATACCAGATACGCCTTATATTTCGTAGACGCGGACACTGTTGTCCTGGGCCTCACGATGGTGTTCTGGGATCCGTCTTCCCGTCTCTGTTGGCTGTCGATTACTTGAGGCCGTCACTGCGTTCTAACGTCGACAATCGCTGAGAGTTGAGATCTCTGTCCGGTGCACATTGATATAGATACGTTCGGGCTTGTTTGCGCAGAAATTATTTATCTCATAGTCGTGCTATGACATGGGCTTCTCGATCGGCAGCCTGAATCGGGAACTGACATATCCCGTCTTCGGTTTCCTCTTAGACAGCAACCACCACCTTCTGCTTCCTCCCCGACATGGAAAACATTGTCGATTTAATCTCTCTCCGAATTCTAGAAGCTATCCAAGACTATGACCTACATGATGCTCTGCTACAAACACTGGTGAATTCGGAGGCCGACGAGGGCACAACTCCAATCACCTCCTTATCTGCAGCGGTCTTAGTGATTGTCAAGGCCGCCTTAACTGAGCAAATAAAACGGTTTGCTGGTGAATTGGACGATCAAGTGGTGAAGGTAAGGCAAAATTGAATCATCATATGCGACATGGACTGGACATGCATTGACCACTTTGTAGGTGATACGAAAAGCCCTCCTGGACTGGGTAGTCATCGTAACCCTGCTCAACCGCAATGCCGATGAATATATCATTGATATCCCGACGTTCTGTACCTTGCTTGACCGATATCAGAGAGACGGCAACGACACAGGAATATTCGTCGCGGTCGACCAACTATATGCGCCGGTCCTCGGCATCGCTGTAACAGTTGTCAATGAGTGCGTCTTTTTCCGAGCCATGCCATATTAGCACTAACCACTATTGGTCGCTAGCGTTCTGACCGCTAATGGAGATCTTCCATGCGTCGAAGAGGTGCTGTAATAGTCCAAACATCTGACAATTTCTGACCAGTAAGCCTCTCCAGGCCCCCGATTCCACTCCAAGGACCTACCATTGGCGGTACCAAGAGAAGCTCGATAAGGTCTTAGGCGATCCCACGTTGTGCCATCAGCCGAGAAGGATCCATAAGATGCTGACTGCACTGGTTGGCACTCCAGAAAAGCTGGGCAAGGAAGTTTGGGCGCACTGGGCCGAACGTGGCACAGAGTTGATGCGAATGGGCATTGGAATGATACTGTTGGAGGATTTCCCAGGCACTAAAGTGCATCATCTCGATGTACGTGGTTGCCTATATCAGCAAGCAACAACGTCTGATCACGTTGAAATCAGAGTATGAGGAAGCTCCTTATGTCCTCCGATGTGATACGGGCCTTAGAACGAGCGGTATCGTCAAAAATACCTCCCGGTGCAATTTGCGCTCTTTTTCGTGATTACCTCACGAAAAACGGCACGCTGTCTGGTGTCCCCAAGCTTGCACGAGATATCTTCGGGCGTCTGTTGCCAGTTGTGTATGCGACATGGTAAACGCGTTTCAAGTGCTCCTTGCATGTTAATGAACGCATATAGCAGTACCGGCCTGCAATATCCGCCACCTGAAGGAGGCCACCCCATGCCCCCGAGTCCGTTCCCGTTTGATTTTATACTCTTCGGTAGAGCTCATGCCGTTTGTAGATGAGCCCAAGGCGCCAGCGTTTGAGTATGTCATGCGTATGCTGAGGCAGAGGGGAGTAGAGTTCCCAGAATGAACATAGTATGTTGTACTGTAGCTCTCTGTTGTCCCCAGGTAAAGTTGCGAAGGAAGTTCTTGTCCAAACCATTTTGTATCTGTAGTCACGTTATGTCACGATCATTGGACTTGCTTGTTGAAATTTGGAATTGCGCGTTTTCAACCCTGACTTCCACATATTTCCTTAGCAAGTGCTGAGCACTGAACGTCGAACGTTGAACGTTGCACGTCTCCCACAAGATTCAGCTCACGCCCTTCCCTCTCTCGAGTGCTGGATCGCTCATCATGCCTACCAAGACCGCGTCGAGTATCATCTGGATCCCAGCCTTGGAGAAAGCTTTGTCTCACACGATACAGAAGACCTTGTTAGGGGCGCAGTATAGCTGCGAGCTGGCCCCGTTGTCTTCAACACAGTTTCAGCGCGTTTTTGTCCGGGATAAGGCACTACGAAGAGGGTTTGAATGGGCTGGGGATGGTTATCTTTCCTGCGCGATCTCTGACCTTCTATTCAAGTTCTTTCCGGATCGCCCTTTGCTGTTCTACGGGGTGGGTCCATTTCTGCTGGATCTGTGATTTTCTTTACCTGAAGCTTGTACAGCATACGTGCAGGGCACTATGTAGGAACACAACTTTCACAATGCTGATGTGTAAGACCGGATTAGCGCCCAAGAATGTGCGCCCGGAACAGAAAGCATACGCGGACATCTTCGAGATGCTTGTAGGCGTTTTGTGGTTCGATGGAGAACTGGATATCCTCGATGACTGGATTGAAGATACGTTCCTCGAACTGGCCACGGCAGCAGAGGAGAGGTTCCACCTGTTCACGAGGTATGCTTCCGTCCTAAATCCTGTTATGACGAGACTAACCATTAACCTCAGGCTCCGTCCCCTCCATGCGACGCCCGCCACTGCTCTCCACCTTCCCCCGTCTGCGTCCTCGCCCGCTGATGGTCTTGTTGTTGCACCCTGTACTGCTGATCCCGCCGTTCCCTCCCCTGCGGTAGCAGATCCGTCCACCTTTACATCGCCATCCTTCGTTGCTGCTGCTGCATTCGCCGCTGCTATGACCTCCGGTTTCTCCTCTGCTCCAGGCACCTCCGCTTCTTCCTCTCTATACCCCGCTGCCAGTCCCTCCTCCTCCGCCGGTCCTTCCATTGCGGACACTACCTACTCGGTGAAAGTGTGCCATTTCCCCACCACTAATCGACCCGCGCCTGCTCTCCGCGCCACCAGCCCATCACCGCGACCCGACCCTCTCCCTACGCCGGGGCGTGATGCCCTGGTACCTACCGCCGTTATTTTCCCCGACAACGGTGATCATTCACAACGGCAATCTCCTCGTAAACGCCACCGTGCATCGGACGCATTCTTCCCAACTCCTGAGCGCGGCCAGAAGCGCCAGAAGCTCTCAAATGCGCCGTTTCTAGAGATTAGGAATAGAGTCCCTCCTTCAGATCTGTTTCCTTCGCACACCCCAGTGCCTGTAACTCCTAGCCGAATTGGACGCCGCTTCGTTGTGGACCCCATGATCACAGTGGATTTCCCGATGGCGGATGCGGGCTCGTCCAAGCACTGTCCAATCGATCTCTCCCTCTCCCCATAGATCCCTTACGTTACATACTATACCCTACTACATACTACTTTATCAATCCCTTATGAACAGTATACCTTTAATAATCCACTACATACCTTGTCTAATACCACAGCCTATTACTACTTACGTTACTCTACACACACAGATCCATGGACCCTGCTGGGACGTCGCTTTCAAAAGTGATCATGATGGAAGCTTAGATTCTCGGATTTGTGAAAATACAATCGAACTGTACAAAAAAAATATCTTTGCTGAATGCGCCAGGACTCGACACTCAGCCGGGTACCGATTAGTCTAGAGACCCGCGGGGGGGCAACGCCTAACCGTCCGATCTAGGATTTTACACCTAGCCGTCATAGACCCATGGCTTATGCACTTCGCTGTAAGGTGTTTCGGCGGGCGCAACTAGGATCTTGCTTTTTGTTCAGCCCACGGGGCTGCATTAATTCTTTGGTTCTTCTCGGGCCGAAGTCCGCGGCGGTGGCTGACTGGCGGGCATGGATGTATGTGATTCAGATCATCAACTAAGAACCGCAGAAGGTTCTAAACTTTCGACTTTCTATTATCCTACGACAGCTACCTTCACATCGACTCGAATCACGTTGGTTACACTAGCGCTCGTGAGCTGAAACGTGCGTCCTGACCGACGCGACGTGCAGATCATGTCTTTGCTATGGAGGCAGGGTCACTGCGTGAATAGTGGCCGCAGTCTGGCCAAAGTCCAACACCAGGCTCACCAGGAAGCATAATCTCCGAGTCGATTCCCTAAAGAATAGGATTATTCCCAGAAACGATGCATGGGAAGCAATGTAAGCTACTAAGGTTATGAATATAAGGGTGGATCATCCTCACTTGACACCAGCCACCCGGAAAACATTACCTTTCTACAGTACGAGTAAGTGAAGGGAAATTTGAAAATAAAAATCATGTCCTCAACCCCTCCAAAAACGCCACGACATCCCTTCCCACTTTACCCTCCGCCTCCGCCGCCGCACCTTCCCCACCCAGCGCCGCATAAAATGCAACGAACTCTCTCGCGTGCTCCACCAGCCGTTCCGCTGCCGCCGCCCCATCCAGTGCGTCGAGTATATATAACTGGTTCTCCGGGCTCCCGCGGATGAGCAGCCCAAAGAGAACGGCGAGATGGCCACGCAGGTATAGCGCGTCCCCAGTGTCGGGGATTGGGTCAAGGGAAGGGCCAGGGCTTTCCGACTTCAAGATCCTGATCTTGCCTTTGCCATTAGTCGGAGGCGTGGAACGGGGCAGGTGGCGGTGATAGAGCCGGACGAGGATGTCAAGGGCACCGATGGAGCCTGTACTGGTGCTGCCGCATGTGCACTGTCGGATGCAGGCGCGTTTTCTAAGAGTGCAGGACGGGTCAAGGCCTGTATATGTTATGTAAATTCAGGTTTTGGAAAGAAGGCAAGGGAAGTAGAGAATCTCACGAGTTTCGCGTAGGAGGTCTTTGGGTGCGTCGACACCTAGACCAGGTTTGTTAAGAGCCCGAGGCGAGGCAAAGCATATCAATGGATGAGTGGATGTGTCCTCGTCATCTGAGGTGTCCTCGTCATGCGGTTCTTCATCTGCTTCCTCTTTCAAGTTGCCTTGCTCCTTCCCGTTGATTGTCCCAGATTCCCCTTCCTTCTTTACGGCGAGCACAGCTACTCGAGCCAAGGATGCTCCGAATAAGAAACACAAGCGCGCACTGAGTCCACGGATTTTTCGCCTTTTCAAACGAAGGCGAGGGCACCAGGTTTCGAATTTGCAAGCTGTGACCAGGTGAGTGGCGTGTGGCGTCGGTCACGACGCGCGTTTCGATTCATGAACGCTAGTCTAGAGTAACCAACATGATTCATGTCAATACGAAGGTATCTGTCGCAGGATGATAGAAAGTCGAAAGATTAGAACCTTCTGCGGTTTACAGTTGATGATCTGAGTCATCTGACTAGACTGGTAACCACTCCCTCCAGCTGAGAGGCAAGCTCTGGCAAGCTACTCGAGGCTTCCCTCTCAGTAGAGGGAACGGTCACCGGTCTATCATCTGACATACATCCATACCCACGAGTCAGCCACCGCCGCGGACTTCGGCCCGAGAAGAACCAGAGAATTAATACAGCCCCGTGGGCTGAACAAAAAGCAAGATCCTAGTTGCGCCCGCCGAAACACCTTACAGAGAAGTGCATAAGCCATGGGTCTATGACGGCTAGGTGTAAAATCCTAGATCGGACGGTTAGGCGTTGCCCCCCCGCGGGTCTCTAGACTAATCGGTACCCGGCTGAGTGTCGAGTCCTGGCGCATTCAGCAAAGATATTTTTTTTGTACAGTTCCATTGTATTTTCACAAATCCCAGAATCTAAGCTTCCATCATGATCACTTTCGAAAGCGGCGTCCCAGCAGGGTGCGCCGGGCTCGCGCATATCATGGATATTTGTGTGTAGAGTAGGGGGAAGGATGCGTCCGATCGGCGGCGATACACGTAATGGTACAACTTCAGGACTCCCGTCGTGAGTATTTCGATACAGATCATGTTAAAAAATCATTATTCCCTCCCCGTCGCTCGTGAGTAAGAGGATGAAGAGGAGGCTGAAATGGAAAGCGACTGACTGTGAGGGTGCCTTCTGCGGTTTTTAGTTGATGATCTGAATCACATACATCCATGCCCGCCAGTCAGCCACCGCCCCGGACTTCGGCCCGAGAAGAACCAAAGAATTAATGCAGCCCCATGGGCTGAACAAAAAGCAAAATCCTAGTTGCGCCCGCCGAAACACCTTACAGCGAAGTGCATAAGCCATGGGTCTATGACGGCTAGGTGTAAAATCCTAGATCGGACGGTTAGGCGTTGCCCCCCCGCGGGTCTCTAGACTAATCGGTACCCGGCTGAGTGTCGAGTCCTGGCGCATTCAGCAAAGATATTTTTTTTGTACAGTTCGATTGTATTTTCACAAATCCGAGAATCTAAGCTTCCATCATGATCACTTTTGAAAGCGACGTCCCAGCAGGGTCCATGGATCTGTGTGTGTAGAGTAACGTAAGTAGTAATAGGCTGTGGTATTAGACAAGGTATGTAGTGGATTATTAAAGGTATACTGTTCATAAGGGATTGATAAAGTAGTATGTAGTAGGGTATAGTATGTAACGTAAGGGATCTATGGGGAGAGGGAGAGATCGATTGGACAGTGCTTGGACGAGCCCGCATCCGCCATCGGGAAATCCACTGTGATCATGGGGTCCACAACGAAGCGGCGTCCAATTCGGCTAGGAGTTACAGGCACTGGGGTGTGCGAAGGAAACAGATCTGAAGGAGGGACTCTATTCCTAATCTCTAGAAACGGCGCATTTGAGAGCTTCTGGCGCTTCTGGCCGCGCTCAGGAGTTGGGAAGAATGTGTCCGATGCACGGTGGCGTTTACGAGGAGATTGCAGTTGTGAATGATCACCGTTGCCGGGGAAAATAACGGCGGTAGGTACCAGGGTATCACGCCCCGGCGTAGGGAGAGGGTCGGGTCGCGGTGATGGGCTGGTGGCGCGAATCTCTAGAAACGGCGCATTTGAGAGCTTCTGGCGCTTCTGGCCGCGCTCAGGAGTTGGGAAGAATGCGTCCGATACACGGCGGCGTTTACGAGGAGATTGCCGTTGTGGATGATCATCGTTGACGGGGGAAATAACGGCCTTGGGTACCAAAATATCACGCCCTGGCGTGGAGAGAGGATCGCGTCGCGGCAATGGGCCGACCGGGGGGATGACAGTGGCTCGGAAATCAAGCGCGGGTCGATCAGCCGTGGGGGAATAGCACCCTTTTACCGACCAGAGAGCGTCGGTGACGAAAGGACCGGCGGCGGAAGAGGGATCGGCAGCGGAGTATGGAGAGGAAGAGGAGGAGCCGCCTGGAGCAGCGGAGGGACCCGGGGTCATAGCAGCGGAGGATGTGGCAGCAGAAACAGAGCATGTCGATGTAAAGGTAGATGGACCAGCTATCGCGGAGGAGGGAACAGCGGGAGTAGCAGTACAGGGAGCAACACCAAGAACATCAGCGGGCGAGGATGCAGACGGAGAAGGGTGGAGGGGATGGAGCCTGAGGTACTGATAATTAGTCTTGTCAATATAAGGACTTGAAATGGAAGCATACCTCATGAACAGGTGGAAGCTGTCCTCTGCTGCCGTGGCCAGTTCGAGGAACGTATCCTCAATCCAGTCATCGAGGATATCCAGTTCTCCATCGAACCACAAAACGCCCACGAACATCTCGAAGATGTTCGCGTATCCCTTCACGCGCGCGCGCGCCTTGTTGGGCGCCAATCCGTTCTTACACATCAGCATCGTAAAAGTCTTGTTCCTGCACAGTGCCCTGCGCGTATGCTGTACAAGCTTCGGTCAAAAGGAAACCACAGATCTAGCAGAAATGGACCCACCCCGTAGAACAGCAAAGGGCGATCCGGAAAGAACTTGGATAGAAGGACGAGGATCGCGCAGGAAAGATAACCATCCCCAGCCCATTCAAACCGATTTCGTTGTACCTGATCCCGGACAAAAACGCGCTGCAACTGTGTTGGAGACACCGGGGCCCACTCGCAGCTATACTGCGCCCCCAACAAGGTCTTCTGTATCCTGCGAAACAGAGCTTCCTCCAAGGCTGGGATCCAAATGATATTCGACGCGGTCTTGGTAGCCATAATGAGCGATCCAGCGCACGAGAGAAAGTAGGATATGAGATGAATCTTGTGAGAGACGCGCAACGTTCAACGTTAAACGTTCAAGTGCTCAGCACTTGCTAAGGAAATATGTGGAAGTCGCGGTTGAAAACGCGCAATTCCAAATTACAATCCGCAAGTCCAATGATCGTGACAAAACGTGACTACAGATACAAAATGGTTTGGACGTTGCAGGGGGATAAGAAAGGCAGCTAAGAAACGAGGGAAGCTTGAAACTTGAGGACCAAGAGGCGAGTTACCGATCTCATGAATTCCAGTAAAATACTAGAATTGTGCCATACATACGGAATACAAAGGAAATCTCAGAAATAGTAACTCCGACTCTTTGGGTTCGTCTAAGGGATATGCGTGAGTGTTTTCAAAAATAATTAGAAGCAAGAGGGTACACATCACCAGCTAGACTCGGTACCTTATAGTTGTGTTTCATCGGTAACAATACTAGGCAAGGTAAGCTTGGATGCGAAGTCCAGCGCAGTGCGAAGGGGCTTACAACATATCATGGAGCGGGGCAACCATGCGGCCGAATACTGCATCTGCCAAGGCAGGAAGGCTGGAAATGTCGCGATTCACGGCATGATCGCGAAACAAGACACTGAGCGAACCCAGAGGTAGATCCGACGAGACACCCTCCTCGATGGCCCTCATAACTTTCGGAGACGTGAGGATTCCTTCCACGATCTGTTCGAGACTGGTTAAACAGGATATGAAGCCGCGATTCCTGACAACATACCGGAAGAACTGGAGATCCGCGGAGCCGCTGCGATAGAAGACTGCGTAGCCCAATTCTCATGTAACCTTCTCCTAGCTTAACCCATGTCGTCCATTCGCCGCCTCCAACTCGGTCAGGAGCGCCAATGTACGTCTTCAACTGATCTCTGACTTCTTGATTTTGCAGGAGCATCCCTGGGCCGCTGAGGAATACGTTTAGCTCTTCCTCGAACCGGGCGGCACCCTGAGATTCACGCATCGCCTGATCTGACTGCGCGTTCTAAACATGGTGATGAGTGAAAATAATGGGATATAACACAATGGTAGTACCGTAGTGGTGGCCGGGGTTGTGCCGTTGGTAGTTGCCTTGGAGGTCATGGTGGGCAAGTGAAGTACGTGGGGGTTGCTAAGAAAGGGGGATGAGAGTGAGACAGCGAAGCCGCGATAGAGACATCGCAGTTCTTGGATGTGAGTCAGTCAATCGAGAAGTCCATGAGCTGTCAATGAACTCGTGTTGAGTAAGTAATAGGATTGCCGCGCCAGTGATTCTGAACCAGAATGTAATTAACAACTGGTATTGTACATTAGACAGTCTTCAACGTTCAGTGATATTTGCGACAGGTGATAGCAGTACCTTCAAATGCTGCAGTCAATGGCAGGAAGACTGAAAAAGTCCTCAGACTGGAACATGATTACAAACTTGAGGCCCGAGTAGCGCCCACAATTTCGAAGTAGAATTCCCGCGAATATGGATGCGAAAGATCGAGTACTCCTCGCGCCACACCGCCCGGAACATTACGGCTCTCAGGAAAATCCTCGACTTCGTAAAGATTACTGTACGGCGCCAAGCGCATAGGACGAAAGACTGGTAACATTGAGCGACGAAGTAGCGATCGCTGTCCGAGCTCGCAGGACCTTTGAACGGGTCTGAAGGATGTGATAACAGACGAGTATCCCTAAAACAGATGAAACACTCGCTGCAGGTCGTGCTGTGAGATGTGGGCGGGGTGGAACAGTGCTTCAGGAACAACGCATACCTACGTCCCAATCCTAAGGCGAGAGGCAAAAATGAAGAAGCTTGGAATGGATCCTGCTGGGTTGCTGAGGGTTTTGCTTCGTAAATGCGTCACCTGGTTCTTATGAATGAATAGGGCGTCCTTCGTGCTTATCGTGCATAAGACAGGTATGCTGCACAAGTACAGAACCTATTTAACGAGGCAAATGTTGGGATGAGTAGCCAGACTCACTTGTTGTAACTCTGTGATCGGATACCACTGTCATTTTAACTTCTCTCTCATCTTGGTGTTGCGATAGAGTGATGATTCTTCGCAGCACAGCTCTCTAAGTCAGGCGTGAAAGTGAGGCCTGAAGGTCGGATTGAGGTTTGCGAAGTTGAGAGAAGGCGGTATAGAACATGGTGGCACGAGAGCAGCCAGACGTTGCGGTGTTTGAAACTTTGAAAGCATTCAGAATCTATCGGTTGCCACCAATTGCCAACCCTGAGCCTGAATCGTCACAATGACTGTCAAAATGTTTTAGAATCATACCCAGGTGACTATATCCACACCACGCCTGCATCAGGCTGAGGAGCTCGCCATGCCATTTGTCGACGAAGGTGCAATCTAAACGCTGTCAATGGGTGGCGCCATTTTTAACCGGGCCCCAAGTCCTTGCGCTCAGAGGAAGGTAAGCATTTATCGATTATCCCCAATCAGGCCAAGGAAGTGGTAGCGTCTTATCTTTTCCAATCCTAGAGATTTATCTGACGAATGTGCTCAGGAAGTATGTTTAAGCCCAGGGTTCGGGGCGGATAATGAATGAGGAAGATTTTTTTTCGAATTCCGGTGGTCCTCCGGCGAATTTGACGGTTATTTCGAAGACGCGCTGCCGAACATGAAGTTCAATGGCCACTGGTAAGTACTGTATAAGCATGTATCGAGAGCTTCACGTGTAGATCCTTGTCGCCGAATACTGATGTCATGACAGGTTCTCATGCACCCCATGACTTTCAGTATCATCGCCCTCTGGATAGCGAAAAGAAGACCTTATGATGTTTCTCTATTTGAGGCCGCAAAAAATTCCAATGACCACGAGGGACCGAGTCAATTAGATTCCGCTCCCATTTCCGTGGAGATCCTGTTCCGGCAAGCTGCCGTCACACTTCGGTAGATGCTCGCGTGTGACGTTCAAAGTTTACAGATAGGAAATTGCCAGTGTGCTTACCCTCCTCTTCCGCCCCTACTGGTCACTAGTCACCCTTCGTGATGTCCTACACGGAGAAAAAGGACATCGATGGTGTAGAAAAATATGTGAACCCGACGACGACGACGAGCGAGCATGAGATTCGCTCTGGGTCCAACCCCAAGTGCGTGTACCCAATGTCCCTGGCTCCACTGAATACTCAGGTCTCGAGTTAGTTATCACTTCGATGCCCATGACCTCGATAGAGTCCAACGGCGCCTCAAGCAACGACATGTCCAAATGTGAGGATGGCACCTCTCTACTGTACCAAAAACACCGACTTATTTTTTCTCTAGGATCGCGGTAAGAGATAACATTGCCGTGGAGGGAACACTGCTCCCTATACTTTTGACTTCGTTGTAGATTGCCGGAACGATTGGAACGGGGCTCTTCCTTGGTTCAGGACATGCACTGCAGGGCGCAGGTCCCTTGGGGGCGCTCATCGCGTATGCTTTGGTTGGAACGGTTGCCTACGCGTGAGTTTGTTGACTTCATTTCGAAGCTTCAGGAAGGCTTATCGAATGTTTGCAGATCTCTATGTTCCATCGCAGAGATGACAACACATGCCCCAATTTCTGGGACATTTCCGCATTATGGTCGTCTTCGCGCCCATGCAATCCTCGCCCTATATTTACGCATTATTTATAGCTGCTCGCTGGGTTGACCCCGCTCTTGGTTTTGCGGTCGGTTGGGTGAGTTTTTTTAACATATCGAGTCTCATAGAGAATTGACGAGCATCCTAGAATTACTTCTACGCGAACGCGTGAGCTCACCTCTACTTGCTTGTCTACAAGTTCTCACCGACCTAGTATCTCCACCCCTTCCGAGGTTTCCGCCGCCGTCATTCTGCTCAGCTTCTGGGATACCGACGTATGTGATTTTGCTCAGCTCGCCTGCTTTACACAAGATGACACAACGACGTAGAGCTCTCACGTCGCCATATACACAGCTGTACGTTATCGATTTCTAGTGGTTCGTAATCGTATAATTGACGACAAGGTCCCTGCAGGTTATCGTAGTTCTCATGTGCGGAGTTAATATATTCGGTGTAAGGTGATGATTCATGCATTGTTGGTCTTCGCTCCTTCTTAACAGCATTCTAGATGGTTCGGCGAATGTAAGATTTTTTTTTTCGCAGCCAACCATTCCAGCCTAATCGATCAAAAATCAGCGGAATTTGCGTTTTCAATAATCAAGAGTCAGCTCCGTCGAATCATCCAACCTCACACTGCCTAATGTTGTATTGACAGTCTGCTTGATCCTTGGTCTCCTCCTTGCTGGACTTGTGATCGATCTGGGAGGAGGACCAGAAAGAGATCGGATCGGCTTCAGAGTCTGCATCTCTTTTTTGCTATGCTACAATGGAAACTAACGAATTTTTTGAATAGTATTGGAAACATCCTGGTCCCCTCGCTGGAGCGGGCCTGGTCTCAAACGTCAATACTGATCGCTTCCTTGGGATCTTGAATGTACTCGTGCAAGCCGCCTTCTCTTTCCAGGGGATGGAGCTCGTCGCAATGTATTTATTTCGCTTTCTCTTGCGGTTTCCACTCATCAAGTCGCCTTTCACCGCCTTCAGCGCTGCGTCAGAGACGGAAAGTCCTCGTCGTAACATTGCTAAGGCTGTCCGCCGCGTCTTCTGGCGTATTCTCGTCTTCTACGTGAGTCGAGCCACACCTCCAGCTCAGCATATGTCCTGAATCATTATAAGATCCTTGGTATCCTTATGATCGGAATGCTCGTAGCTTACGACGACGAAGCACTGCTCGCGGGTCAGTAGATGGAAGCACCACTGCTGATGCACATCACTGAGATATAGTGTATTACAGACATGGGAACAGCTGCAGAATCTCCCTTTGTGATCGCAATGAACAGAGCAGGTGTCAAAGGTTGATATTTCTATTTCTTCGCACTGGTATGCACTTCAAGCTGACAACAACTGATTAGTACTGCCCCACATCATCAACGCGGCCGTTTTTACGAGTGCTTTTTCGGCGGGCAACAGTTATATTTACTGCTCATCGCGTATCCTCTATGGCCTCGCATTGCGTGGCCAGGCCCCTAGGATACTTGCGCGCTGTACTAAAAACGGGCTTCCTCTCTACTCCGTCGTGGTCACAGTAAGCCATGACATTTATACATAAGCCTGCGAAGGCGATCCCTGACCCCTCCTTCCAGTCCGCATTTGCATTCCTCTCGTTCATGACTGTTTCAAACGGCTCAGCTACTGTGTTCAAGTAAGGCTCTCCTGTCTCAAGTGAAACGAAGATCTGATTCAATTTCATTGCGGTAGCTGGTTTGTCAACCTTTCTACGACTGCGGGATTCGCCAGTTGGTTCTCCATGAACCTGACGTACATCTACTTCCGTAAGTTGCAGCACGTCCCATCGACTATCCGGCGTATTGATTTTTTGCTGGATCGATTTTCAGATAGAGGGATGAAGGCACAGGGCTTCGACTTGACCAAGAATACGTATCACAATTCATGGCAGCCATACGTCGCGTACTGGGGTGCCGGCTGGACGCTCTTCTTCACGCTCGTCGTTGGCTTCGAAGTATTCTTCGATTTCAATGCCGGCGATTTCTTAACGAACTGTTCGTCCGCTCTTCCACCGCTTTAATGTCTGCCCGACTCACAATAACTCGTCATAGATCTCAATATCCCGATCTTCGTCGGCTCCTACGTTGGCTATAAGCTGATCATGCGCACACGAATATGGAAACCTGAGGAGATGGACTTTGTCACTGTGCGTTCCTTATCATTGATCATGTCGGACATGAACTGAGTCATCTGCAACGATTTGATAGGGCATACCCACCGTGGAAGAGACAGAGACTCCAGAAAAACCACCCAGGAATGTTTGGGACCGAATCGCAGGGGCGATTTTCTGACCAAGGAGTCGAGACTTTTGGTCACTGTGTTTGAAGGTGGACCATAACTTAGCTAGATAGTAGTGGTGTCGGAATGTGTATGGATTTAGTCGCGGTCTCCAATTGCCCACCCGTGGCGTCTCTGGAACACGCGTTTCAGGTACTATCGTAATGCGTGCAAGTCCTATCCGCTAATGCTATTGCATAGTAATCAGACTGTGCAAATACACGTCAGACCGGCGCTTGTCACCTCACTCTTCGGACACCGGGAGAGATAGTGATAGTGATATTACCCACGGGCGATATGTTCTCGCAGTACAAGCACCTTTTAAGACGATATATTCTGATAATCACGAAAAAGACGAGGTCTCCACCCGCCTTCGTTGTATCATTTGACATGTAAATATGTACCCGACTTCCACGATTAGAGCGATCTGAATCAATAACAGTCATGCTCGCGTATTCTCGTATACACAAAATGACATTATAACATCGATCCGAAGCTCCCGTAGATAGTGGCACTGGGCTAAGACACATTCTCAAGACCTAACTTTCCGGAACTTACCCTGCATCCAGACGCGATACATCTTTAGCTGGCGTTTCCGATTGACAAGCAGGCGGCGGTCCACCCCTAGCTGTTCAGTTGCGAAAAGAGGGTGCGCCGGACAGTGCGCAAGTGGGGTAAGAAGGTTTGGGTGGATGGAAGTGTTTGAGCTAGTCCCTGCTGCGTCGGGTGATGCAGAGGTTGATGCGGTAGAAGCAGGGCGAGAGTAGTTCGATCCTTCTCCCGGGCCACTGGGCTGTTCATTGGGGGTTGGAGATGTCTCTGTAGGTTCAAGCACGAGCGAGGATCCACTAGCTTGGGGTTCGTCTTCTTCCACCTCTTCTGTCGTGCGGTCGGTTACTTGAGAAGCTTGTGCATGAGAGCCGGTGAACAGCAGTGCTAGTTCATCTTGCGAAGGCAGTTTAAGTATGGATGGCCAAACGAAGGAGCGGACTGATAGATTACCTAGTTCGAAGAAATAAACGCGTGTTTTGTCGCCGCGGATGTAGAAGTTCTCGTCCAGGAGACGGCCGGCTTTGAATCGAAGCTGCGTGAGGTCGTGGCGTCCGTAATCTCGCATTACTACTAGTCCGCCGGGTTTCAGCATCTGGTAGGGAAATAGCTGAGGTCGTGTTTTCTGTTGAGGAGTGAAGAGGTGCGAACCTGATTGATGTTAGCCACGGCACGTCCCCATTCATCAGGGTGCAGGGCACTAAACACGAAGACGAGGATAACGATGTCGACGCTTTCAGCTTCCATGCCCGTTGGGAGGCCATCCAGAGAGGTTACATCCCACACTGCGGCGTGGATAGCTCCAGTTGGAGGATCCGTGTATAGTGGGTTGCTCTAGACACAATTTCGATTCGACTGGCGTTCTATTCGAGTAGGGACTAAACATCATACCTGGACGAGTTTTACAGCATGATTCGAATAATCATACGCTTGAAGACGAAGATCGGGATTCTGGTTCGCAGATAAGAGCGGGAACACGGAATTCCCAGCGCCTTTGAAACGTGCTCAGCACGTCAGTTATCATTGAGTGATACAACAGACTCACCACAGCCTATCTCTGCAATAGTTACGGGCCCTGCCTGAGTAATCTTAGTATCTAGGGTTCGAAGCACAATGTTTATCGAACGACCTCGGGCTGTGTCGCATGCACCAGTTCCGGGAACTCATTATGTAGCCTGTATCAGGTAGACAGGATATCAAAAGTTGAACAATGACCCGGGATGGGAGACTCGGGCGCACCATTTCCGATTCCGAAAAAAGTTACTCGAGTTCATCTTATAGAAGTTATCCCTACATTTAGGTTAGGTGTATTGCCTTGGTTGGCCAAGGCCCATATATCGCACCAATGTCTTGCTGGCTTGTCGTTGTATTTGGATTTATCAGCATCGGGGACGGGAGCGAGGCGTTGTTTTGATAGAGAGGCAGCTATTGCCTCCACCTGATCATCTGGAGGCGGTACATGGTCCCACGCGTTCTGACTCCAGACCTCAGATTCGTCGGTAAGAAACCTTGCAGAGTATATGTGAGTCAGATGATGGCTTGCAGAGATCCCCTCTGACCTGGAGCCAAACGGCGGTTTTTCGACGCCGACGTTGTGCACCGAGGAAGTTGATTTTAGCGCCGAAGTACTCTCCATAGCTCTACATAAACTTCAGATTGCGTTAGAGTAGTGAAAGATGGACATACGTTAGCGGTACAGTTGCATAGATCGTCGTAGATCGCTTACGGCGGTAGAGAAGAAGATGTCGATCAGGGATACCGCCCCGTGTTATGTAAACAGCGGTAGAGGTGATGGGCGGATGGCCCAGCTCGATTTCGGCAAGTTGGCCACTGCAGTGCAGGAACCGCCAGAATCGATACCCAGCAACCTAGATCACCCATACCCACCACCCTCTCTCCTTCGCGCCCGCGTTTGACCCCCTTCTCTCCTTCACGACCCTCCTTGAACTTCCAGGCCGCACGCGATTACCACAATGTCTGCAGTAACCATAGCTGAACGCTCACCTACCCCAGAAGACTTCGACGAGCTTTACACTCGAGTTTGGGATGGATATACCTCAGAGCAGCGGACAGACATCGCAGAATCCTACAATCGGCTATCTGGCAATGGTGCTTCGTCTACGGTTGACCTAACACCGCAGAATCGTGTGTATCAATTGCTTCTGCATCCTGGTCTGTCACTGATAACCTTATAGCAACGCACCCCAGGATTCAGCGTCCGGCATCAGCGGCACCGAGCACGGGCAGTCCACGGCGTCGACGACCATTACCACCTACTCCAGGCGGCTCGTCTAATCCTATAACGCGGCCGTATAGTGAAGACTCGTGCGTACTTTCTTCACTTGGATCTTAACATCCACCGTTTTACGTGTATCGGCAGGAGTGTGGAAAACCGACGGTTGCCATCAGCCCCGCGAGCCCAGTCTGTTATTGAACGTTACACTCCTCCGCCAGGCGACAGTTTCCCCAGCCCCGTCCACACCTCAAGGACTGTAACCGACACCCCTGATAATCCCCCATGGCATCCTCCCTCTGATTTGACTGCTGATTCGTCCCCATGGCAGGCCCCCGCTATCTTGCCTGCTGATACTTCCTCATGGCAAGCCGCCCCTACTTTGCATGCCGATACTCCCCCGTGGCAGGCCGCCTCTACCTTGCCTGCAGACTTACCTCCATGGCAGGCTCCCGCCACGTTGGCTGCGGAAGATCCTATGGACGACTCGTCGTCACTTTATCCCAGCGACTCTGCACCACCTTTACCAGTGTATGAGAGAGTACCTGGTGAATACCCTCCCGCACCATCCTACTACGCCGACTCTCAGTCTCCTCTTAGCAATGGAGACGGTAACCATTCTTATATTAATGACATCGATGGCCACCCCAGTTTCTCCTCTAGCCTTGAGTACTTCGATCCAGAACAGTCGGGAACCTCTTCGGAGCAACAACAGTCGCCTTCTATCGTGGATATGTATACATGTGCGTTTCTTCCTCTTTCAATCGCCTGTGTATGCCGCTAATTCTTGCTATAGACGACGGAAATTCTCATCTCCATCACTCGACTTCAGACCTCTCCTACGTTGAGAGTCTTCCACGCACACGAAAAAACGATGGTTTCCGCACGAGCTTCGCGTCGGAATCTCCGTCCATTGACGCAATAACTCTTCCACCTGCCGTATACCGCATGAATTCGGCTGGGTCTTCGCTATCACCCTACATCGGTTCCAGTTCCGATCGTTACCTCAATCTCGATGGCTCTGACAGCCCTGGGCCCAGTAACCTAATACGCAGGCCAACGGAACTGTTGCGTGAGATGCGCGGGATGTTGGAACTACACGATGATATTGAGGATGAGTACTGGGATGAGGAGGAAGAGGAGCCGGATCGTTTCGTCAACTTCTCTCTGCTATCCCATCTTGCTGTTCAGCTGAGAGATAAAGTACCACGTGGGACGCATGTCAAAGGGAGCATCCCGTATCCTCGCGCGTTCACGGGAAAGGACATCGTGGTATGGTCTATCACTCACCCGTTCAAGCGAAAATCTGACCTCCGCTTGCGTTTCGCAGTCGACGATCCAATCACAAATATCAAGGGAACTGGTTGTAAATCACAACGGTACCCCAAACGACCGCAGAGCAGCTCTTCAGGTCGCACGAAGTCTTCAAGGCCAGCTCATGTTCTATGAGGTTGAGTGGGGCTCGCGTATACTCCAAGACGGTGTCGAAGAGGTTTACATGTTCCTTGATGATGATGAGGGCTCCAACGCACCTCGAGAGGCGTTGCCAACGAGTGTGGTAACAATCCTAGCGAGGTGTTATTCTCCTAGCTGTGGAGAGGGTCCGGAATGTTACGCGTATGGGTGTCCGCGGAAGGTGAGGACTTGACTCGTTATTTCAACCTATAGTTGCTTATTCATATCTTCAGGGTGATTCTCTGACGAAGCTGCTGCCAAGTATCATGGAGGCCCCTTCTAACGCCGTCCGAGAAGCGTGGCCGAAAACTGTAGCGCCAGAAATACTCTCGAACTTGACGGAAAGCGAGATTAATCGACAAATGTACGTGAAGGACCTCTGTCATACGCATACATTGAGCTTAGCGGGACATTTAGAATCATCCATAAACTCATTAGCAAGGAGGAACAATACGTCAAGGACCTCGACCTCGTAGACTCCGTCTTCATACAGCCTCTCCGGCGAGCCCAACCGCCCGTAATCACTCCGTCTGATCGGCTAGAGAACTTCATAGACGATGTCTTCCACAACATTTTAGACCTTCGAGAATGTAACCGCCGGTTCCTAGAGGTCCTATACGTCCGCCAGCGCGAGCAGGCGCCAGTAATAGGCGGCATCGGCGACATTCTTTTGGATATTGCAACCGAGTTCCGGGATTCCTATCCGGCATATATCGGGAACCATCCTTTGGCTGAGAGGAGGATGAAGGATGAGTTGGAGAATAATCCCGAGTTTCGTCTCTTCATCGAGGTTCGTCCGTACACTTTTGACGCCATGTTGTGTGAAGCTAATCGTCTTGTAACAATTAGGAATGCTCCCGCCAACCATCCGTTCGTCAGAGTACATCCATGCGGCTAGACCTACGACATTTCCTGAATCGTCCGTCTGAGCATCTACAGAAATACCCGGTGCTGTTGCAAGCCATTTGCAAAGCGACGGCTCGAGGCAGTCCTGACATAGACTTCTTGGGCGAGGCGATTGATGCTATCAAAAACCTGCAGGGTGTCGCGCAGCTACGGACGTTCCAGTCTGCGATGGGGAGGGGTGTAACTGGTAAATGGGGATGGCAGGACTTGGTCTCTCCGGAAGTCAGGCGGACGTTCAGTAACAATCCGGACGAACTAAAGCGACAATCGTATGTCTCCCTTGGTTCTTCTTATCATGTCGTGCTCAACCTTGCATAGATTGATCTTCGAATTCGTGAAAGGCGAGATGTTGTACGTCAAAGATCTGGAAAACATCGGGACGGTACGCTGTGCTTCTTCTTCGTCTCCTGGCACCTAATTTACACCGGGCCTTCTGCAGATGTACATTCGAGCTCTCAAAAATTCCGAGCCACCCATCATTCCGCCGGATAGACTCGATAGGTTCATCAGGGATGTTTTTCATAACTTCGCGGAATTGCGCTCACACCATCGGCGACTGGTCAACACGTTGCACGAAATTCAATGCGAAGAGCATCCTAGGATAAAGAGCATCACTGCAGCCGTGTTCGACGCCGCTCTAAACTTTCGCGACGCATACTTGGAGTATATCCCGAACTACCCGATTGCTGCATATCGTATTGAAGAAGAGATGGATCGGAATCCAGAGTTCGGAACTTTCGTTGAGGTGCGTGGCGCGGTACTAGATGAAGATGCTGTCCTGACCCAGATCATTTCAGAACTGTATCCGGCACCCAGATGCCCATCGAACACCCATGAAGGATTTCCTCAACTGTCCTTTAGAGCGCTTGCTGAAGTATGTGGAAATGCTCAAGGCGATTCGCGATGTCACCCCTCGTGGACATGAGGATCTAAGGGATGTGATCGAGATCATCGAAGCTCTTAGTCGAGAAACGGAGCCCGGCGTGGCGTCATCGAAACAGAAGGTTCAGCTGTGGACGTACAATGCCCAGCTTGTCTTCAGGCCTGGAGAGACCATGGTATGTCGTAGAAAACCTTACGAACTTCCGAGTCTGGACTGAACTTTTGCTACAGGATCTTGACCTCCTCAACGAAAGTCGCTCGCTGATCTATACCGGGAAGCTGCTTCGCCAACCTGACAGTGGGTCAGAGGCGAATGGATGGAACGAGTTATTTGTACTCGTTTTCGATAATTACCGTGAGGCCTTCTCCCTATTCCCTATGCCTTCGACGACGACGCTCATGGCTCTTAGTGGTTATGACGAAGCCCCGGATGCAAGATGGCATAACCAAGTACCACGTTGCCAAAAGAGTGAGTGAACCATTACGGTCAACAAAGTTTGTGTATGCATTATTAAATCCCCTCCCAATTCAGCCGATCCCCCTGGACCTCATCACCCTGACTAAGTTCACTGACCACCCAACACAACGAGGATCTGTGCCCAGCATCCACCACCATCGGAGTGCGACATCGACTGCTTCAGCGTCAAGCAATTCTGGCGGCCAGTCGGAGAACGGGGACACCCAAAATTTATATCCGTTTACGTTCCATCACAACGGGCGCTTTGGAGGACCGATGACCATGTATGCCGAGCTATCTGCAACCCGTCTCGAATGGAAGCAGAAACTCGAAGAGGCAATGGGGCTGCGCAAGGTGGTGCAGGAGTCGAACAAGGTCTTTGAGATCGAAACTCTGAGCATGCATACGTTCACCGTTCCTCCCACTGGTTATTCTCTAACTCCATCGACGTGGAGCCAGAGTAGTCCGATCACTGGCAAAGTCACCTGTTCGATACCTTTCAGTGAGTTAAAACATTTGTTGTCCTACTGGTCATTTATCATCCTGTGTAGACACGCCAGATGGACGGAGGCTCGTAGCGATCGGTTGTGCGGAGGGTATTTGGATTGGGTTTCGCCACGATTCCAGCTGTAAGTGAAGGCAGTTCAACCTACATGACATTGTTGACGTCTTTTACAGCGATGCGCCGGGTTCTTCATCTCAAATCAGTGACCCAATGTACAATGCTTGACGACTTCGGCCTCTTCCTCGTGTTGGCAAACAAGGTTCGTCAACTTTTGTACTAGTGCACCACTTTACCTACTGAGCTACCTCCAGGAACTCTTTGCGTATCACATCGAGGCTCTCGTGCCCACACCACAGCACAGCACCAATGCTTCGCAACACCCCCAGAAGCTCAGCGGAAACAAAGAGGTGCAGTTTTTCAGTGTGGGCAAAATGCTTGAACGGACGTTCGTCATCTTCATGAGGAAGAGAGGGGTAAGATATCACGAATCATAATCGCCGGTTGCCTGTTCTGATGCAGCGCTTCGTCCAGTCTGATAGCTACTTCCACGTCTTGGAGCCGGTGCTAGAGAAGATACATGAAAGACCCAAGGCACCGAGTGGAATGTGGGGTCTACTGCGGTCTCCAAAGCAGGAATGGTTCAAATCCTACAAGGAGTTTGTCTTGTCAACCGAAACCTATGACTTGATCTTCTTGAAGGCGAGGATCGCCATCCTTAGCAAAACGGCCTTCGAGATCATGAATCTGCATGAGTGCGTCACTTGTCGTGGTGTAAGGCTTCATGTTATATTGACGAATTCTTCAGCCGCTCGAGCACCCGGATACCCCAACTAGACCCTCCTTTGGCCCCGCGTTCGGATACATGCCGCCCAATCGGTATCTTTAGATCTCAGGAACACGAGTTCCTGCTGTGTTATTCAGGTATGAGCCTCAAACGTGTAAAATGCGAGCAATACTTGATAGGTAGTTCAGAATTCGGCATCTACGTGGACAAGCAAGGCGTTCCCAGTCGCAAAGCATGTATAATTGAATGGGAGGGTATGGCTGATTCCGTCGCCTTCCACGCGCCCTATGTCCTCCTGTTCGATCCACACTTCATCGAAATCAGGCATGTCGAGACTGGGAGACTGTCACAAATCGTTCCCGGCCATGACATGCGCTGCGTCTGGGATGGACGTGGACACAGCTCGAACAATGCTGTCACACCTGGAGCCTCATCCGAGGACGAGATGGTACAGGAAGCGCATGTCCATGCTGTCATGAACCATCCGGAGCCAACTGCGCAGCCCGCTGGTCGCCCGCTGCGACCTGTCGCGCAACACGTGTTTGAGTTGATACCTACGATACCACTGTATCTTCCTGGGTCATTGGCTTCGCCGTCGACAGCGACGTATTTCCCGCATACGGACTCATACTCCCCGCCAAGGTCGCCCCAGCTGCGGCCTTCCACCTCTTACATATCATAATTCTTCCCCACCTCTTTATGAAAATTTACTGTGAATGTAACTACTGTATCATCTACATCTACCCATCTAGCACTCATTTAGAATTGGAAGCATCATGTAAATTTAATCTCCACGTTAAAGCAACCTTTATGTGACATCAATGTCGTCACGGTTATATCTTCTCTTATCCCAAGTACTACTTTCATACATTACTCACAATCATGTCCTCCAAACGCAAATGGGATCAGCCTGGGCCTACTAGTACCACATCGCCTTCAGAACCTAGCCCTCCTCCTATCACTACCTCGGAAGCCACCTCCCAAGATAGTAAAACAACCTCAGATGCGGCCGCAGCGGCCGCTGCCATTGCTGCCAAGATAGCGGCCCAATTTTCATCTGGGGCATTCGCATCCAGCGGGCTTAAGGATGCGCATGAAGGAGCTTTTACGCGGGATATCGATATTAATGACGTGAGGAATCGTTACATGTTGACAAAGTCTTCAACGCAAGCACAGGTATGTTTATCTTTGCGCCCTCTCTTCCTTCCTTGCTCCATGTAAGAGGGTAGACCCAGGTGCTGAATGGTGACGATACAGATTCATGAAGAAACTGGTGCCTCAGTGAGCACGAAAGGCGTGTGGTATCCTGACCGTAGTAAAGCGACAGAGAAAGACCCACCTCTGTACCTGCACATTGCCGCCGCCACCGCGGCCATATTAGAGGCTGCCATTGATAAGGTGAATGAGCTTATTGCCATAGACATGGGCTCTCTCGTGGAGGACAAGAATGACCGGCTACGTGAGAAGGTACGCAACTCAAGTTGTACTCTTCAATGGGGCACTGACTCTAGCTTGTTAATGTAGCGGAAGTGGCCAGAAGTAAAACTTCCTGTTGGTCTTGAGAGTATACGTAACTTCAATGTGCGTGCAAAAGTCGTGGGGCCAAGTGTACGTCCTCCCTATGAATCTATTCTTTTGACGCAAGTAATATATATCGGGCGGGACAGGGCTCTTTTGTGAAGTATATTCAACACGAGACCGGCGCCCGAGTTCAGATCAAGGGTATCGGATCCGGATTCATTGACCAGGAGACAGGGCGGGAAGCTGATGAGCCGCTATATATTCACATCATGTAAGTCTTTCTTTCTGTTTTGATTGTCCCCTACCTGGCCCAAAACTTTATTCTTATCCTGATCTTCCTTTCCCCACGTAGGAGCCCTGAGGAAGCTCAAGTTGCGCGCGCGAAGATGCTGGCGGAAGACCTGCTGCTAGTTGTACGCTCGGAGCATGCGAAGATTCAGGCAATAGTACACCAGGAACAGATGGAATTACATCGGGCCCAAGCTCAGTATGCTGCCTACAGTGCGATGGCGGTAGGTTCTTCTCATCTCGCTCTACCCAAGTATTTCTATCCTTTACTTTCACTCCTGTTTGCACTTTTCACCCTCATTCTCACCCATCACGTTTGTGCCTTTCTTCTTTATTTTGCGTCTAACCCCGCGCACATCCACCATGTGCACGAGAACATAGAAGCCCGGTGCAGACAGTCAAAACGCGATATAGGGTAACTGATATACAGAGTCTGACCTATTTCATCCTTCAGCAGGGATATACCCAGCCTCCTCCCCCACCTTCCCAAGCACCTCCTCCACCTCCACCTGGTGACCAACCCCCACCGCCACCTGATGCAGGAGCGAACGGATATGATCCAACGCAGCCTCAGGCGGCAGCAGTGGGCGCAGGCGCACCACCACCTGGAACGGACGCTGCCAGCCAAGACGCCTGTACCGCCTATTGGTGGGTCAGCATTTAGCTTTCTCGATGTCCTTTCTAACGGTGGTTTTAGGGCTGCATATGGCTACGATGTCAACTCGGCGCAGTTTAAGGAGTGGGTAGCGTCGCAGCAACAGCAATATAGCGAGTATTACACTTCCCAGGTACATGCTGCCGCAGCTGCACCTGGTAATGGAACAATAGCTGCACCCGGATCGGCGCTGGTGCCCCCACCGACTTCCGCTGCATGAGGGTAGGTCTCCTCCAGGTCGAGTTTGGGCCGGGGTCGAGGTGTCAGATATCTACGTCGACGTACTTTGGTAACTGAGGAAGTCCAATATATCCATGGGATTATCTAAACGTCGTTTCTGAGATGTACCACAAATTGGAGGGCAAGATAGTCCGCTTGCTGTCCAGACTCCAGACTCGACTGCGACTACGAACCATCTACTACGTTGACGGTTGCTGGCATACGGGAGTACCACAACCATATCAGACCAAGTGTCGAAAAAACTTCGAGCAAAAGCTAAGGGCCTAACTGGGAATTGAACCCAGGACCTCCTCGATTTGAGTTTGCACCCTAACAAGGAATCATACTACTAGACCATCAGGCCATATGTTTCGGTCATCTACCAGCCAATTCGAGGTAGATAATGGTATCAAGTGTATCGTGCATATGGCGTGCAAACCATACGCCACAAGTGATTATCACACTATCCGGTCAATATACCAAGACTAGTACAAAAAGCGCCAGAAGTTGACGCGCCGTTTCTAGTCACCGACTCACAGCTTAGAATCCTGCGATCCGCGAAAAAATATAATCCAACTATCCAAAAAGTTATCCTTGTTAGAGGCCCAGGCCAGGCTCACACCCAACTGGGTACTGATCAGCAACTCTAACCGTCAGAAACCCATGCTTATGCACTTCCTTGTAAGTTGTTTCGGCGGGGGCAACCAGGTTCTTGCTTTTTGTTCAGCCCACGGGGCTGCATCATTTAATTCTTTGGTTCTTTGTCAGCTAAGAATCGCAGAAGGTTCTACGTACCCGCGATGTCACATAAGGAGGAACCACGTCGCAGAAACTAAGAGGAAGAGGAAAAGGTCAAGCAGCAAACCCATCAATTAAACAAAAAAATACACATAAAGATACACTTCGAGTTATCCCATACCATCTACAGATACACAATACACAGCGAGCAACGGAAAGCAAAGCAAGGAATCGAGGGTGGCGCGGGGGGGTAATAAGTGAGCTGTAAGATAGATAGTAGTGGCAGTTACAAGATGCGGAGGCGGGGCGAGGCACGCCGGTGGGTCTATGTACAGGTGAGGGGGTTGTACAATATACAGCATACAATCACAGTTCGTCAGTCGAAGGTCCACAGCAGGGGGGGAAAGCAAGAGAGAGACTCCAGGTCCATCAAGCCGAATTTTAGGTCGTCGGTTTTCATCATTCTTTTTCTTCCTCATCCTCACTTCCTCCCAAAAAGCGCCAAAATAGGCCTTGACGCCTTCTTCTTAATCGTCCTCCCCTCCTCCCTCTCTTGCACCATCACACGAGCCGGGGCAGGAGCAGGAGCAGGCTCGAACGACGCCTCCAAAAAGTCCCTCCTCGCCTCCATCTCCACATCGTCCACCTCCGGGGACACCCCCCGCATCGGCAAATGCGCCACGATCGTCAGCGGCGCCGGGCGCCTCCGTGCCGGGCCCCTCAGGCGCTGGCCATGCGGGAACGCAGCGCGGACGGGTGAGGAGCGCGTGCGGACGTGAAGGGGACGTGTGGGGCGGAAGGCTCGGGTGTACGGCGAGGCGGGCGTGCGCGGCGTATGTGGTGTGCGCGGGGTGGAGGGAACGCTGAACGCGTTGAGATCGAGGAGGAAGAAGTTGGGGGAGGCGTGGAGGTGGGCGTGGTGCGCGCGGGGGCGGGAGGGGATGGTGAGGAGGGGTTCGGGGGTGGGGCGGCGTTTGGGTTGGTTCTCCTTCTGGACTGCTGCGGGTTGAGGAGCGGGTGCGGCGAATGGGACGGCGGGGAGAGGCGCGAATGGGACGCGGACGAGGGCGGCGTCTTCGTCGGCGGGTTTGATGATGTTACACGGGTCGAGCGAGGATGTGGTCGAGGCGGTGGAGGTGGCGCTGTCCCTCCTCCCCAGACCCGCAAGGCTCGCTAGAGCCAGGGCACCATCCTCCGCCTCCTCGTCCTTCCCTTCCCTGACCTCTCCACCAAATGAGACCCACTTCTCTGGTCCGCGGACTCCGGAGGCACCCTGCCCACCAAGGAGGTGCACATACTCCATCTCCTCCTCCCGGTCCCACCACACTCCGCCCTTGCCGTCCCTATACACATCACCCACGGCCGAGTCGGCGGGCTTCGTACCAGCAGGGGCTGCGGCACGCGCATGGGCCTCCATAAGCCTTTTGATGTTCGCTTCGGCGCTGCCACCGTCCGCGAACTGCATGAGGGCGATCTCCGCCGCGAGGGAGGGCGGGAGTTGCGGCCTCACTTTCTGGGGCTTCGCCTTGGTGGACGACGACGCGGGCTTGGCATACGCGTATACAGCCTTTTTGCGCTTCGCGATAGAAGCGGCGAGGATCTGCGGCGATTCAGGCTTGGTGGGGGAGCGGGGTTTGGAGGTGCGGGTGGATTTGGTCGGGGAGGCGGGGAGGGTCGCGGTGGAGCGGTTGCGGGAGCGGAGGATGGAGAGGGAGCGGAAGCGTTTGAGGGGAGGTGCACGGGTCGGCGCAGGGGGGATGGGGAAGGTGTCGGGGTTGATGGGCTTGCCGGAGGAGGATTTCATGAGGAAGGGGGAGGGTGTGCTGGGTGTTTTGGGGAGATGGACGAAGACGGAGGTGTAGCCCAGGTCGGTCAGGTCGATCGCAAACTCCTTGGTTGCGGGAGAGGGTGTGTCGAGGACCAGGAACGAGTGCGAGGTGGTACGCGGACTCGGGGTACGTGAAATGGACGGACGACGGCTAGAGACCGATGAACAGCGGGACAGAGACAGGCGGCGACGGGGAGAGTGTGGGGATCCGGGAGATCCGGGCTGGACGTGAGCAGCCCAGGAGGCGATGGCGGTAGTGCGTCTGTGGGGAAGAGTGGGCGTCGCTGGGGGAGGGTGGGAGGGTCGCTTCTTCTGGGGCGGCGGAGGGGGTTTTGACAGAAACGAGTACGCCGGGGCCGCAGCCGGGTTGTAATTAAGTGTCTGGACAGAAGACATGGCAGAAGCCGACTACACTCCATTAGCAGCGAACAATGCAAGTACGACACCGGGGCTCACCGTAAGACGCGTCAAGGAAAGAGTGTAGAAGGGAGGGAAAGCAGACGTAACAAGTCGAGGCTAGCTCTGAGATGTTGCTGAATCCCTCGCACATTCCTCCAGCTTATAATCCATCTAACGAACAATTGCCCTGCACGGCTGGACAATAGCATCTTCCAGCCCACTGTTCTCTGAGGTCCGTAGCCAAACATCTCAAAACAACCGTCGGCGCTATTGTCCCTGACAGAACAACACCTTCCTTTTCCGTCCGTCATCCTGCTCTTTGCTCTTTGCTCCTCCCGGCTCCGCTATTGTGCATAAGCCTCACTTTGCTATACCCTGGGGCCTTATGCGGCTCTATTCGCTCCTCTATTTGTTGCACGTACATTGCAACTGGCACATCTACTTTGTCGTCCCTCAAGTCTCGACGTTATGGTCCTCGGATACTTCCCATGATTAATGAAAAGTGCTCTATGTGACTGTCTGCATGTCTATGGTAGTCGAGACCCGCAAGGTCAAATTTGGCCTCAATCTGCTAATTAAGGTTATGACCCCGTACACCCCTTGGCTATGGCCACTGAGTCCGGCCACCATCGTGGTGTCAAACATAGCCTGGGGCCGCTGAGGTCGCTCCCTTCTCACCATGCATCCAAGTTCGTCCACGGCGGCGCCGTCATGAAGGACGACAATGCTCCCAGTCCGTGCCCTTCCCCACCCGATGCCTACAGCTGACCCCCTTCGCAAGTCTCTGCCTATGGCCTCCACCTCAACTCGGTCATCACCCTCATCCCTGGCGCCAGTGATCCGCGCGAACCCCACGGTCACGGCACATTCTCAGTCCCAGTCTGAGTAGTGAGCGGTCCATTATCGCGACCATATAGACCGAACTGTATGCCATTCGCGCGTCTATCAAACCTGATCTAGATTATTTCTCTGCGACCCCGCCAACTAGACGTAATATGCTCGCCTGGGCCAGCTCCATCTCCAGTCTCTCCTCCATCTCGATAGGTCTCGACGGTATGACAGCAACTTAGCATGTCTTGCGAAGAAAAATGCTGTATCTAGCATCGTTATAATATTAGAGCCGCATATACAATGACAGTGATTGGGGTCCTAATCCCAAGAAACAATGGCCAGCCGTCAAAAATGGCCACTGAGAGCGAAGTTTGACCTTGCGGGTAAAGACCACCGTACATGTCCCCGCACAATTGAGTGACCTAGGCCTACATCCAGAAATATCTCAAGTCTTCTGCCAAAATTCACGCGCGCACAACAACGAATTGGGGATGAACTCTACTGCCTCCACGCCTTCGACATGGATGATTCTTACTTCCAACAGCCTTTTGTAAGGTCTTCCATCCGGCATTTGTGGATTATCTTTCCGTCACCGGTATTTCACGTACCTATCTGGATCGTGTAAGTACTCCTCGGCAGATAATCTAACAAAACGTATAGTTCCCGTCGTACTTTGCCGGGGTCGATTGCTGCACTCCTACCTTGCCTTCCCGCCAGACGTCCGATGCCTCACATGCGAATCATTGCCTTTTGTTTTGCTTCCACGACTACGCTGCAGCGTCCTGCAGCATTATAAATTACACCGATGCGGCCTGCAGGCGCCACGCAACTGCAGCTAAAAAAGCGCTCCTGGGATCGAATAATAGTACATCTGCGAGGCCTGAGGTCCTCTAGAACCTCTAATCTCTATGATCCTCTTGCGAGAGGGTGGTGATCTGCTGCACCACATGCCCATGGAGTTTCTCGACAAGGAACACTGGACGAGACAACAGAACGAGACCTGTCCATGCTGCATCGGAACACGATGCGGCGCGCCACTTAGTCCGCGATATCTCCTCAACACTGGCGCGTCGAGTCTAAGGCCGTCACGACGTTTGTCTGAATGCGATAACATACTAGCTCCATGTTTCGAACCTATAGTCGCTAGCGAGTGTCCAATAGCTCGTTGTGGTCACCTTCTCCGTCAAGGGCATGTCCTAGTCTGAACTTTGAAGAGATTAAGTTGTGGGATTGTATTCGCTAATCCAACTCTCTTTGAAGCTTTGATATGACATGGATTTTCGCACTTTAATCAGAATGAAGGTTATCGAAGGAATCCTGTGCTTAGGTATCAGATTTTTGGATGATTTTAGATTTCTAGTTGAGGTTTAGAATATTCTGTTGATCCAAGTTTAGATTTCGTGAGATCCGTCGAGTGCGGACTTTGAATGATCTGGCCCACCTCCGCGCCATTCCGACGGCTTGCACAGCCGCCTTGACGGCCTTCACAGCCACTTGGCGGTCCTCCCAGCCAGAATCGCCTATGAAGGCAATCTCTGATTCTCATGCCATGCATTCAATACAGAGGTTGTTTGCTTCAGAGATTATACAGCAGTATATACGATAAGGAGACAATTTAGTGGTAGATATCTGCAGCAAGTATGATGTCATGTGACTGCGCAATTTGTTGGAATGCGCGGCGACATGATGTCATACATACTTCGCGCTCACATTTCGCTCTCAGCCACCGAGGGAGGGTCTTGGCATTGTCGCTGCTGCTCGGGTGATGCTCACAATACGTATGTCGCCCAGTATCCAAAACCTTACGAAACTGAACCTGAATCAAAAAATAGTTGTTTTGTTTTAGAACTCCGCTCCATGTGCTCAACCTGAACCTGACAAGCAGAAACCTTCGATCCAAATAAAGGGCGATAAATAATGTCATACTTTGAGCCGTTGAAATTCAACAAGAGTCCGAAATCCGTGGCCTGATGGTCTAGTAGTATGATTCCTTGTTAGGGCTTCCCCCCAGAAACCAATCGAGGAGGTCCTGGGTTCAATTCCCAGTCAGGCCCTGCCAGATACATCTCCCTTTTTGCCACCGATTTTAACATTGACACGAACGAAACGAACACTTCATCATGGAGCCTGGCAGCCTGCTGCGGCGCTGCCTGAACCTGGGTGGACCATCCCCATATCTCTGCTTCATATTGCTGTGTATTTATTCGTGCCATTCTGTAAACCCTAACCGAAAGCAAGCAGACACCCCTCCTACATCGATGAACCTTTCTACTGCAAGAGGAAACAACAGCAATACATGTCTAGCATGAATGGAAGGCCGGCTTCCTCTCTCCACATCGACCAATCCACTGTCTCCGGTAGGTCCGCCCTGACCCCGGCAATTTCGCGTTTTAGGAGCTGGGTTTCGAGGTCGAGCCCCTGAACTTGAGATGGCTCTAGCGACATCGTGACCTGCTGAAGTACATGCTCATGATGTTCGTCGACGATGAGCGCAGGGCGAAAAGTCTGAATTGCCAGCCGTCATATATCCGTACCGCCAGTGGGATGAGGTTGTCTTCACCATATCGACGGCTGGTTTTGGGACCCTGACTCTCTCGCGGACATCAAGAAGGAGCGAGACTTATCAGTCCTTTGGCAACTGGGAAGTACGTACTACTCGAGCGAAACGAATACTCCCAAGTACGGTGTTCCCCGTATGCTTCATATTACCGTGTTTTTGATTCGTGCTATTCTCCATATCCTATCCAGAAAGCGATCAAGCACCCCGAAGTACTTACCTCCATTCCTGTACCTCTGCTTCTTATTGCTGCGTTTTTCGATTCATGGTTCTTTTCCATATCCTACATCGATAAACCTTCCTACTGCAAGACGGAACAACAGCAAAACTATGCTAGCATAGATGGAAGGCCGACTTCATCTCTCCACATTGACCACGCGGCTCTTCCCGGTAGTTCCACCCTGCCCAGAGCACTTCCGCGTTTTACGAGCGTTTCGACGTCGAGCCCCTGAGCTTGAAAGGGCTCGAGCGACATCTTGACCTGCTGAAGCACATGCTCATGATGTTCGTCGACGGTGAGCGTAGGGCGAAAAGTCCAACTTCCTCGTGGCAACGACCTCCCCATGGTAGACTCATGGTCTCGAAGCCACCTCGAGCGTATGGCCTCGACATATGGAGGAGCCGAGAATGTCGGGAGGTTCGCTTCTGCTCGCTGAAACGTGATGATGGACAACTTAAATAGCCGAAGATGAGGAACCAGAATGGGTGCCTCATCGCCTTTCCCTGGCATTGGGACCATAAGTGCGTTCAGGAGCTCGTCATGGTCACCTTCGCACTCAAGTATCAGTCCGACCAGGAGTGGGGTGATGCGAAGGAGACGTAGCACATCATTCACGTGAATTTGCTGTTGCTGCAAAATCAGCACTCTGAGGTGCGCGGCGGTTTGTCGATAGAAGTGGAGAGGCTGCGCCGTTGGCGGGAATCCGAGGTGCACGGACTCACTTACCACGAGCAAGGAGATAAGCGACGGGCAGGTGAGGCCCGTAAATACGGTGGGGGAGGCTGGTGTAAGGAATGCTACTCCGAGATCCTGGAGGCGGTCTAATGTCACAGGCGGTAGAAGTTCTGCTGCATCTTCATCATCATCGATTTCGCCCTCCTCAGATGCATCTATGAAAAGTTCGACACAGCATTTTTGCAGTAGGGGGCATGCTCGGATGATGTCGTGCCATGCTTGCAGGGAGACCTCCTCCTGAATACAGAGGTGCGTCATTTGATCCCATGGAACGTGAAAGCGGGAGAGGTTGTCGAGGCGGAAGCTAGGAAGGCGAAGTCGGAGCATGTGAAAGTTCGCGGCGGGCCGCAAGATGAGGTGTGGCATTCTTGGCAGGTGAGGGGCTTGTTCGTGGATTTCCAAGCTGACACTTTCGAGAAGATCCATGTTTCCGGAGGGGGGAAACCAGGCGTACAATTGGCCCTCGTTGTCCACCCGCATGACGAGCTCGCGAAGATTGGAGGGCAGAGAGAAGACGACTCGCTCGTCAAACTCTTCCGGAGGAAAGTCAGCGGAAGTAAAATCCCAGTCTACTTGGAAGTAGAATGGGAGGTGCCTGCTTGAGTGTTTAAACCAGTGTGTCGTAGCTTCGAAAAAACTCCTCATGTTTGTGCCTATCGGTTCTCTGGGATATGAGGGGAGGACAAGACGATACCAGAGCCTAGGCATCTCGAGTGCTGCAATCCTCCATGCATGGCATACATGGCAGAGGAGGAGCGGTGCATCCAACGCGTCCGGGCGGGAATGATATAGGCCCCGGGGAAGGCAGAGGATAAACGTTTCCCGGAGTATGTCGAAGGGTAACTTGTTGACATGACATGGATTAGAGAGGCCTTCCATCTCGTCAGTACTGGGTATCTCAAAAAAGAACCAGGGTGTCCAACTCAGGTTGACGGTGTCCTAGAAGAGAGACAGGCTTAAATGCACAATCCCACAAGCGTCATAGATCTAGAATTTAGGTGTAAACGGCCCTCGTGGGCGCAACCTCGTGCAGGACTCAGATTGGGCTACAATGTGTTCGTTTGGATGGCTGAGCTTAACACGTGGCCTGATGGTCTAGTAGTATGATTCCTTGTTAGGGTTTCGGCTCATATCGAGGAGGTCCTGGGTTCAATTCCCAGTTAGGCCCACGACGTTTCTTTTTCAGCTCTTTCGGTATAGTTAGATACTATCATATTATTCACGGTAATATCATAATTATATCTCGCCTAAGGCTCCAACCGTACTATCTATTTACCATATATATACAGTAGGTACCGTATATGTTTACGTATATGTATAGGCCTGTCCGAAAAATTGTCCTATACAGTAGATATACAGTATAGCATATGGTTATACTGTTAATTCTTCCCGTACAGTAAATCAGTGGCTTTCCTGGGGCCTAGGTTGATTTCGCAGTGATAGGTCGCAATCGAGGAGGTGTCAGCAAATGACGAGAGAACGAGGCCTGTTTTTGGACAAGGCGTAACCAAAAACACCTCTCGGATCGGGCTTGGCCTATTTTTAAATCGTCCACAGCGAGCTACTCCAAAATTGTAACACGTTGTGCGCGTTCTTCTGACACATCTCAGTGACAAGTCTCATTCTTTGTGAGCAGAGCCTTTTAGACTGTCAGGTCAGACCCTGGACAATGCAGGGAACATGTCCCTTTCATAAGCAAGCAATTTCGAACTTACATGTCCAGGTTGATTGAAGATCGGTCGTCCTTGGGTCGTCCTCCGCATAATAATTTATTGCTCAAAATTTTGAGGTAGTTTTAGGTAGTTTTACGAGACTTTTTGGCCATACCAGCAACAACTGTATCCGTCGAGCGCACCTCCTCAAAATTACGACACACTGCATCTCAGCAGATCTCAGCAGCCCCTGGAAGGCCGAGACAATCAGTCAAGATCTGTTGTCGAAGGTAAGTATGGATTAGGTCGGGGTTATTTGATGTCAACGAGCCCAAGGTTCCGGTCGGAAAGCATGGCTCGATCTGACCCTATAACAACTGTCTACATCATACCATATAACCATATATATACTGTATATACACACTAAATAACTGTATCCGTATATCTAGGCCCTTGGTCGTATACGGATACAGTACGGTTGGAGCCTTAATCTCGCCCCGAGGTTCAAGATGATTGAAGATTTTCCAAGAAATGGCGTGTACCAGCAAAGGAAAGGTCCAGCAGAGCAAAGCCAATGCAAAAGAGCCAAAATACTAAGGTTCCCTAGTCGAGGGCAACATCCATCCCCTCAAGATCGCCCTGCTCCTCTTCCTCAGCATCATCCCCCTCCTCCGCCACCGTATCTCGGAAACTCTGCTCCAAGGCAGGAAGGTAATAGTTCACCTTCCACATATTCCCAATCGCCAGATTCGCTTGGTCGAATGCGAGCGCCACAATGGGCTCCTTAGCCCTACCGCCCTCCCCGATGGGGATCTCGCTGGGCTTTGCGATGACCGAGGGCGGCATCTTCGGGTAGCGTGCGGAAAAGTGCGTAAGGAGTATATGCTCGGCGTTCATCCTGATGAGAGCATCAAAATTAGCTTGTCGCATTGTGTGCTTGGTGGTGTGCATACCGTTTGCCGATACTGATGGCTTGTCCGAACGTGCTGTGCGCCTTCTGCGCTGCCATCTCAGTCTGGTCGTCGGCCATCGTCGCTTCGTGGATCAGGAGCGTTGCCTCCTTGCCCGCCCATACCAGGGAGTTGGTCGGTTGTGTGTCCCCAGAGAACCTAAAAGGGACTTGAGATTAACGAGCAAACGAGTTGACATGGAACTTACACGATACTCCAGCCGTCAGTGTGCTTGATGACGGCACCGTAGCACCTTGTCCTATGCAGGACATCAACAGTACTGAACCTCTCAAGGCTGAGGTCCCGGCGCATGTTGCTCGCATTGTGCTGTGATCTACAATTTGGTCCACGGTGATCAAAAGACGTTGTTATAGGGTGTGCATGTCACTTACGTCTCAAAGTCGGTCCAGGGTTCAGACCCCCCGACTTGCCACATTCCGTGTGTCTGATAGGCGCCCGTGTTCCTCCAATGAAGGGATTCGGCCATGACCGGAACGACACCACTGCCTGATGGGTCGTCCAACCCGAGGTTCTGTAGGTCCGAGAGCTCGCGAATGTAGAGGTGCACTGCACGGATGGTGACAAGGTAGAGTGGCGAGGATGGCGGGGGATTAAGCTGCAAAGAGACGAGAACCATCTCAGGAATAATAACTCGGGAGCATAGTGAAGTCGCGTACCAGTCGTCGTTTCGCGAGAATTTGCGCGAGGCCCATGTGGTGGTCCCCATGGACATGGCTGATGTAAATGCACTTCAGCTCTCTCAACATGTTCCATACATTGTCGGGCGTCTCGTTGTCTAGCCCAAACTGGCGCACGAGCTGGCCCCAGGTCCCTTCTCCTGCATCCAGCAAGATGTTGCCCCAATTAGGGATCTGTAAGAGAGTGGAGGAGACTGGAATCATGTTCAGATAGGGTCCAATCGTTAATGAGATAACGCCGACGAACCGTTGCGATACTTTGATGGGACCGCACTACCAGTACCCAGAGGGATAACCTTGACATCGGCACCCTGAGGGACGTGCAGCTTCCCGCTTGCAATGTGCTCCTCGACGTTCTTCTTTGCATCTGCAAATTTCTCGGCCGTCTTGGATGGTAGGGTAGGGGGCTTGCCACACGAAACGGCGCTGTGGAACGAGTCGTGGGTATTTTCAAGGACTGGTGGTGCAGGGGTGCGCATATTCAACAGTTGGCTCGACGTCAAAAGGCGTGCCGTTGCCGGGAGATTAGGGATAGCTGAAAGGGAAGTTATGTTGGAATCTGGCATTCATCACGAAAGGTGAGGTTCAACATACATTCAAGACTTTTCTTTGCAGATTGAGAAAATTTAGGAAGCGGAAAGATTTCAGGATCAAGTTGGTTCATGCGGAGTTGGTTAAATGCTGCGCTTGTAAATGTGACCGGGTCGGGCAAGTGCTCACGAGAAGCGATTAGATGCTGGCGACGAAGATTATGAGACAGCAATGAAGATAGTGTTGGTTTTCTCACATGTACATGGGGCGCAAAGCCATTCATAAAAGCAATATATCTCTCATCTTCTAATACACCTTTACCACAAAGGTGAAAAACAGATCGAACTGAATACTCGTTAATGTCCTCCGGACGTTGAGAGCGGAATTTAGCGTAAAATGGAGAGTCTTCAAAAGAGGAGAGCAAAGCGGGAATATGCATCGTAGTCGGGATGTCGAGAATTAAGATCGCCTGATGTACAGACACATGAATGCGAGTGCATTTTAAGAAGCAATATAACTCACCCCTGGGGCTTCACTTTCGCCAATACAGTCTTCTGGGCGCACCGTCCTCTCTACCATCTCACCATCAACCTTGACTTTAAATGTGACCGTCATTCCCTTCGTCAGCTGCCCTCGCAGAGGGCCAGATGGAACGCCCAGAGCAGTCGCCGCCCGGACGTCAAATTTCCCCCGAATACGCGGACCAACGACAATGTAAGCCATTGTCGGCGTGGCCGGCGCTTCCAGGGGTAACGCTGGGGTATGTGGAGTGAATTTTGGAAGCTGGTTGTGGTACCCGACGGGAAGACGCGCTCGTCTATAGGGATCAATCTGAGTAACCCTGTCAGCGTGATTTCTCATTCCACGTTTTAAGGCTACACACATTTGCAACAACTTCAGGTGCCGCTCCTACTGACGACACCACTTCTGAAGGTGTCTTATCGCTAGCTTGTGGTGACACTTGAGGCTCTGGTATTGTGGCATCTTCGACGATAGGTGCGTCTGACGGAGTTATAGGTTCGGCCACTGACCAGGAAGGTATAACCAGGTGACGCACCAGTAGCTTTTTGTTTTGACTTCGAATTTTTGTCTTTACGCGCCTTTCCCTTCGGGGCGTCGCGGTCACGAAGTACCCTCTCAGGCTTGGCTTTTGTACCGGGGAACATGGTTTTGATCATTAACCGTCTCCACTCCTGCGCAGCCTCTCCTTCCAGAGATTGTGGTGAAAATTCGGGAACCTGCCTTACCTTCTCGAGAGAAGGCGAAGATGATGCAGCGTCGGTGGACATCAAGGTTGGCCGTTTTTCAGGAAGATCAGGAGATGGATCTCGTTTTCGTTTCTGACTGGCTCCAATACTTTCGATGGAAGAATCCTCGGGCATTGAGATGGGAGAGGAATCACTGGGCTCCGAGGCAGGCAGTATAGGAATACCATACACAGTGATATTGTCATCGCTGTATAAAGGATCGGGGGATGAAGACGACGATGGGGTCCAAGAAGACTCGATGGGATTGATGGTCAGAGTATCTCTATTTTCAAATTCCAATTTGCTTCTAGCTCATGAAAGAGAGGAAATACCTGTAGGTATATAGTCGCATCGCAGACATAAAGTGCAGCAAACCAGGAGGACCGACGATGTTGAGGCGGGGAATTGTCGCATCCGCAAAAGACATCAGTAGTCCTTGAGAAGAGGTTTGAAAACGCGATTAGACGCGTTCCATTTCTTACCAAAACGGAAGAACTCACCAGGAAGCCCACTAGACCTCTTCGTCCCAATATCCGTAAAGAACAACCCCCGAGTTCTTTTCCAATTGCCTCTGCTCTGTAGAAACGCTCGGTTCGTGTTTTCGCCAGCATTGAAGATATATTTCGCGGAGTCGAAAGTGACGATGATGGTGGGCTCGGTGTCAGAAGAAAGGGTGGTGAGGACGGAGGCAGACCAGTTCATAGCTTTCCCTTTTTCTCCCGTGTCACCCAGAGTTGAGTAAAGTCTGCGAGAGAGGGCAGCTCTACAGAATCTATGCGACCTCGCAAATGCTGCAAGTACCCCCAGCTTGTTGATAAATTAAGCAAGTGTTCAAAGTTATCGTTCCAAACTAGGCTGCTGCAAAGAAGCATGGCGAGCTTGCTTGGACTTGTTTTTTGCGGTTGCCTTCGGGGACGGACACATGCGGATCGCATGCGTGATCGGGTATGACATGTGCGCAGACTTGAAGTTAGACTTTCCCTTGGACTACCTGGATCCGATTGTGCTTCGCCTCGTCGGCGTCCCCCGTACCTAGGGAACTGCAAACCCGATGTCGTATTTCTGCCGAAATATCTGCCTAATCTCCCTGCTCTCTGTCTGGTTTCTCCGATCTGCTTCCGCTCACGGACACCATGACGAGCTCACGGAGGAACAGGCCAAGGCTCCGGTGGATTCTATCCTCTGGATCCATATAATCTTACAGGCATCTATCTGGGGGGTCCTTTTTCCGATTGGTATGGTGCTCGGGATCACTCGGAGTCGATGGCATGTTCCCCTCCAGGTACGTACCAAAAATCGCACAGAATTAGACGAGGTCAATAATATCGTTACGCAGAGTACTGGCTTCCTATTGACGATAGCAGGATACATCTTAGGCCACTCACACAAAGGCCGGATGTTCCTGCCCTCTGTGCACGGCTCGTTCGCCTCGATACTGTTCGTCCCCATCGCAGCACAGCTTTTGTTGGGAATCTATCTCAAGCTACATATCCATGAAAAGAGTATCAGGCCATGGGCGGTGATAGCGCATGGAATTGTAGGAAAAGCATACCCAGTGCTAGGATGGACACAGATGCTATTCGGTGCTTTGACTTATCGCGGCTACTGTCGTGGAGGCGCTCTCGGTATGTCTGCGTCGCAAACATCTCCTATATATGAGGCCTAATGTACCCTAAAGGACAATGTCTCGCTCACTACATTATGGGTAGTGGATTTATTGCTTACGCTACGATAATGGCTATCATACTACTCGTCGGTGAAGCATGGGTAAGGCGGAGTGGCCGCAGTCCCGAATGGTGGGATTCATGGTGAGTTCCCGCGAGTTTCATTCATGCTGTGTGAAGTTCTCAAAACAGCCATCAAGGGTTATCATGCTTTGGGTAAGTCTTGGCCACATTATCAGTTGCACTGTACTCATGATATCTAAAAGGGCATCGGTGAGCGGATAACCTTTACATTCAGGTCTACGGGTATGATACTGACTATCCGTAGTTAATACATTCACGGAGCACCGTGGGTCGAGTTGGTCCGTTAAAGACATGCAACATACGTGAGTTTGCTTCTCTCGCATGTCAACGCAGAACTTATCTGTGACTGATTTCCTAAGTATCCTTGGAGTTCTTTGTGAGCAGTTATCACTTTGCCGTCAAGCACTTTCTAACACCCGATTTGATAGGGTGGGCAGGAGGACTTCTCGGAATCTTCCTTGCGCGGAATAATCAAAGAAACGTTGTTCCTGGAGTAATGTAAGAATTTAACCCCTCGAAAGTCTTCACCGTCCTCTAAAAACGGCGTAATAGAATAATTCTAACTGGATGGGCGATGTCTGAACACGCTCAAGCACTAATGATTTCCACGAAGGTCAGGACGACTTCTCGCCAAGCCAGCCTTCAGTACTCATCTTCTTTCTCCCAGGTGCATTCCACCTTCGGACATACCCTGATGTTAGCAGGTTTCACGCGTATCATTGAAATTTGTTTCTTCGCACCAAAATTCACACTTGAAGGCTCGCACGATGATAACACCAGCGACCATACCCTCGCGGAGCGAAGCCCTCGATTCCAGACATCCCCAGAAGTTCCATCGGAATCAGGAAAAGCAGCTGCCTCGAGAGCGTTCCGGCATTTGCCCCCATTTGTAAGTTATCCTTTGCCAACTTAAGCACACGTGTAGCTAATTCTTCATGGTAGCTCCTCGTTGCTGCCGGGTAAGAATGTGCGGCTTGAAAAAGATGTTTGTAAGCTCATCACTCGTGCAGGCTCCTTTTTATATCAGCAACGGATGAGGAACTCAAGTTCGTCCACGAGAATGATATGGACCATGTAACATACATCCTCATTATGTTCAGGTGCGCCGATTTCTTCGCCGCTATCTTCCTACTTATACTAATATCCGTGAATGAAACAAGTATCGCATTCTTCATGTACTCCTTCATTGTCTTCCTTATCCACTTGTACTCTACAACCGGTCGCAACGTTGCCAGCAACAGTACTACCGACGACGCGAACATCGAGATGTCACCACGCGGAATTCGAGCGAAGTGGTACGCGCGCGTCCCGAATCCTGAACGCGAGTCGGAGGTGAATCGCGGGCTGCATGTAATTGGCGAGGACGAGGAAGAGGATTGATGTATTGGTTTTGTTGTACTTGTACATCATGTAGAAGGATTCCAAGCTGTTGTTCCATACATTGTAATCTTGGAGGAGGGGCCCATCCCACGACTGGGTGCGGATCAAAAATAGAGCCGACTAGCGATGCGTCGATGACGAATGGCGTCGGCAGCGGCAGCCGGCTTGTGTCTTGCTCACCGATCAAGAACCCTTTCTGAACGCCCACAACCTTCATCTCAACCATAATGGCAGGCAAAACTGCTCTCCTCCTCGGCGCAACTGGCCAAACCGGACAGAAGCTCCTCTCTGAGCTACTCTAATCCCCTGATTTCACAAAGGTCGGCGAGTATGGACGACGCCTCACGGATACTGGCGCTATCACCACCGGCAAAGACAAGCTCGTGCAAAAGAAGATCGACTTTGAGAAGTTGGGAGAGGCGGGGCTGAAGGACGACAAGTGGGATGTCGTGTTCATTGCGTGAGTGGAGCAACTGGTGTTTCCGAGTTTATAGATGTAACAGGGGATGTCTTGTATAGGCTGGGGACGACGAGGAAGATAGCTGGAAGTGCTGAGCAGTTCGAGAAGATTGACCGAGAGTCAGTGCGCGTACCCTTCTTTCCTTGACCGCTACCAAGCATGGAGGTCCTGCTGCCCATAGATACGTCATTAACGCTGCCCGCGAGGCCAAAGCAGATACCCCAGGCCAGCGTCTCGTCTATGTCTCCGTGCGTCGCCCCACCGAATGCTCATCCCCTTCTCATCCTCACTATTGACTGCATCAGTCCGTTGGTGCAAACGCGTCCTCCAGGTTCCTATACCCCAAGTGAACTTCATCTCGTCTGCGCACCGTCAAGAGCTTCACCTCACATATATATTCAGGAGCAAAGGCCTCACGGAGAACGGTCTTGCTGCCCTCGGATATAGCGACACCATCATTTTCCGTCCTGGATTCCTCGCGGGCACCCAGCGGACTCATCAAGACCTCATGGTGTCGGTCATGACGTAAGACTAGCATTCTCTTCACCCCGCCTGCAGATTTACCTCATGCTTTACAGTCCGCTCTTCGGCCTCGCATCCCACTTCTCCGATAATGCTCAAATACAAGTACGCTCTTCACGTCCCTTGCAAGCTGGCTATTTCTGATATGTATATGCCGGGGTTGATAGATTTCGACGCTGGCGAAGAGCATCGTTGCAGCAGGCAAGTTTGGTTCCTCCGGGTTGCCGGCATCGGCATTAGCCAAGAAACAGGGCCCAGCCGACGCGCCATTCACGCTCATCGACAATGCTGGGGCGCTTGGTCTCGCCGCAGAAGCTTAGTTTTGATACTCTAATACCTTGGACATCTATACTTTGACTGAGTATGCATGCGGACTGTACGATATAATTCTAAATGAGGGGTCTATTTACATTTCCAGTACGTTCGACGTACACTATGGAAGAGTCCTGGTGGTGGTGGCGGTATAGAGGATAGTTCTAACGTTCTGGATATAAATATGCAAATAAAGATACATTGGTCATTAGTTGGGGCCGGTGAGATGGCGCTAGGCATTAACGAGGTAGCGACGTGGGTTATGGGTTGAGATAATAGAATATCCATGCAATGGGTGATGATGATGAGGTGAGGAAACGTCGATAGCATAAAAACGTGATGAGCAATTGGAGAGTGAAAACACGAGGAGCAGGGAAGCTTAACGAGTGTGTGTGGATGAGCCAACAGATGTACCCGGCGGAGCCGACCTTGACGGCGAGACGGTTTGCGACTCCGAGGATTTGCTTTTGAACAGAGGAAAGGGCATGGAATAGCGTTTCGTGAGGATCTTCAGCTTCTTGTACGTCTGGCTCGACGACGAGGTGCCCGGACGCTGGGTCGATGGGAAGCCTCCAATTCCTGCTGCTGCTGCAGGTTTCGGCGCTGCATCGGCCATGAGCCACATGGATGGAATAGATTTGGAGGGTTGGTCGGGGACTAGACAAGATGGGAGTCAGAGGTGACGAAATGGATGGAATGAGCAATGGCTTACATTTTGTTGGTGGTGGTGGCGAGCGCGGAACGACCTGGATTTCTTGGGAGGTGCGCGGCTGTAGGCGTATATAGATATCATCCACAGTGACCGTAGGTGTGTACGACGACGTCGATGGTCTAGGCGGACGAAGGTCATCCAAGCTTGTCCTCCGCTCTCGTCCCGTCGATATGTGGCTGGCCGAATCCGGCCATAGATGAGAGGATGCCTTCGAGGATAGGAGGTTCAAGGGCGTCGAGGAAAACTCGAGGGGCAGATCGGGCATAGGCGGATGCGGCACGGGTGTTTTGGGGAGGCGGAGGCTATTTTTCGATGCACGGTGACTGCGGGTTTTCGCGGCGGAAACGAGACTCAGTCTCGTCCCGTCCGGCGTGCGGGCACTCCGTGTACTCCTTACGCTGCGTGTGCTCTTCATGCTCTTAGCGCTGCGGATGCTGGCAGTTTCGTCTTTGTCTTGGCCTGGGGGTGTCATCGGCGATGTAGGTGCAGGTGCCAGTCCCGCTGAAATTGGGGGTGCGATGGCAGAGAGGCGGGGCATGGGTGATATTGGGGAGAACATCGGGAGGGCTTCCATGTGGCCTGTATTTCTCCGGGATTGGATCAGGAGCTCAGCGGGTATGCGGGAAGCGTGGCGGGAGCGGGAGATGTCGACTTTCTCCGCGGTCTCGATTACGGCCTCTTCCTCTTCCTCGTCCTCATCTGAATCCAAACCCTCTTTCTCCATTTCGTCAATCTCCTTCGCCACCCTCTCTGCCTCTTTCCAAGCCTCCTCCAACTCAGCTTCGAGCTGCGAGATCTTACCTCTGGCGGATACTAGTTCTGAGGTTCGTTTTGCATAACTCTTGTTGAGCTACAAAATAACATTGCATGAGTATGAACCTCATAACTGCAGTGTGGTACAACCCACTTTGCGTAACGCCACGGCGAGTGCACTTGCCCAATGACGTTCAAGCATGCCAGATATCTGCTCCAGCTGGTCGGTAATCACCAGCAGGTCTTCCACAAGCTGATCACACTCCGCTGCCGTCTGCGAGAGCTGCAACGCCATCCCACTTGCCACCGGCACCCCATCGTCTGCTTCCACCTTTTCGGGAGATAGAAAGCTCGAGTTCAGCGCTCGGAGCATCATAGTCCGCCGTTGGACGAGAAAGCGATACTGGGCCTGTTTTGTAGCTTTGAGTGACGTGAGGCGGTCGACTTCGGCAGGTAGCGCCTGGTCGAGGTTTTCCACGGAGAGGAGGCGTATGTACGTGTCGGGAGAGGAGCGTCGGATGGCGCGTGAGACCAGCTCTTGAAGCTCGCGGTTATCGAAGGTCCCTGGGGACGGTCACAGGAGAACTAAACAGGAAACACATAGGTCACTTACAGAGGGCTGCCTCGTGCGAAAAAGCTTTCCACTGTACTGGGACGGAATCAAATTTCAAAGTAGGTGGTTGCACTAGCGTGGCAGATTTAGGGAGGACTTTGAAGGCCGGTTGAGGTGTTGACGCGGTGCTGTTTGAACCCGGCGTTGTTGGCGGCGGCGTAGTCGGTTGTTCAACAATCGATGGTAATGCGACATCTGACCTTGTAGGGGACATTGGATACGCAGGAGACGGCTCGGAGATGGTCAGCAACGAGTCTCGAGAAGATGTAGTGTCGAGGGATGATGTTGAAGGTGTGAAACGGATTCGGGGGCCCATAGGTGACTGTGCAGGCCTGTTCATGGCAGACGAACGTGAAAAACGATGACTGGACATGGCCGGACTGGCAGGATCTGTCATCATGTCCTTCAATATGAACGATACAAGGAATGGTGGAGTGGGAGCGGAGGATGATGTTGAAGGAACAAGTCGTGTTTAATCGACCGTGGCAACTTTCGAACGCGGCCCTGGCAGCACCAAATTCCCCGAACAAGGCCTTTGAGAGTGCGCCGGTGAACAGAGTTACAACCGCCCTGGGCCTGGATATGTATCTTGCCGAATGATGATCTACAGGCATCCATCTCATCAACGTCATGAGGACCTACAGACGATGGAAACAACATCACCTCGACGACAAGTGACAGAAGAAAACAGAAGATTCAGAGCAAGCAGGTGGAGGTTGTTCACTATAGCTAAGCCCCTGGGTCAAAGTCCGTAGCACTCCAGAGCACTCCCAATCATCTACCCGATGAGCGAAACGGCTGTGGTCGTCCGATGCACGTTGGAAATGGCACGGCCTCCAGGCAATAATGATCGATGAGTTGATGATCGGTTTCACGCCGATCACGAAATCTGTAGACGCTGAAACAGGACGATCCCAGTTGACTTCGACCTCCAACCTTCACTTCGTAACCGTGGTCTCTAGATATTTTGTTGACGAATAATCCAAAGAGAGTTTCACAAGCACACCCGATGAAAAACAACTACCACTAGAATTACTTCTCCAAAATCCGTGTAAAGATAAAGTCCTAGTAATGCCGGTCCTTTGACTCCGACGTCCGTCTGAAGTCACAACAAACCTCAACACCCTATGGTAACCGTATCATATGGACCTGGTAGAAGCATAGACGTATCAGCGCCTCGCGGTCCTCTCGGAGAACAACAGTACGATAGATTTACCGGAATGATCTTTTATGCTTCCGCCCAGAATGGTGCGTACATCTCCGACGGTGCAACGCTTATCAGTGTTGTCTTGACCTACAGGCAGTTGTATCAGAAAACCAAGGATCCCTTCGAGATGAAGGTAGCTCACCAGGGCATGTGACCCATGAGTTGTCAGCCTGAATATGATTTTCACCTTGCGGATGATGGAACCCCAAAAAGCGACCTAGCCACAGATCAACCTCAGAATCAAATATAATGCGTTCTTTCATACCTGGCAAGATGGGAACCACATCATTCCTGAGTAAAGCGCAGAAGCAGTCAGCCCAATCCAAACGAAACGAGGAATGGGTGCGAACTTGTTGGTTATTCGCGTCAAAGGGACGTTGGCATCAACGTAGTCTGCAAAGGCTTGGTTGCCCACCTACAGGTGTTATTTAGCAAGTTTATTGAGCAGGCGTAGGTGTAATGCAGACAAACCCTGGGCATTCCGTAGCCAATGGTCCTAAAGTTTGCGCCGGGGATGTTAAGAGGCAGGTATACGCCATTCAGAACCGCGAGTGCGGCGCCTTGAATGGATGGGGTCAGCAACGAAGATCATCGATCGCCAATTCTGATGATGTAGCGAACCGAGAGAATGTCCGACGATCGTCACTTGGTTGAAACCGCTCTTCGTCAACGCGGTCTTCACAGCCGCCAGGACGTCTAGGGCAGTTCTACGTCGCGTAGACGAAGGATTAGCAAATGATAAAGTAGATGGGCGTGTCCTCGTACTCAGCATGAGCTTCTGCAAAGCCGTTGTGAACCTCGATCTCGGGGTCTATCCCCGGGAACAACGTCTGGTCTAATGGATCGAGGAAGAAGTCCGCATCCGTGATCAAAGGCATTCTACATGGTGTGATGAGTCTGAGGTCTACATCACGTCTTCTTCATAATCATTCACAGTTTCGTCGGGTCCGTTCCTTGATGACCAAGTATGACGGTCTGTGTATGGTATGTCAGAGAAAGGAGGAGATACAGATTACAGCGTACCCTGACCTTGAGCGTAGGGTCAAAGCCGACATACCAGAACTGCACATCATCCCCATCTCCTCCCGATGCTATAGGCTGGAATGTAGGGTTCGCATCGCAGTTTGCTGGAAAAATACCGCCTTGAGCTTCCGACGCGAGGCTTGATACGGTGTGCAGAATTATACCTCCACATGACCAAGTCAAGGTCTCTGACGCTGGGCAGTACGCAGAACTGGCATAAGAAGTGAAAGGTCTGAAGTTAACAATCTGAGTAGTGCTGAGGGTAGTGAAGGATTGTCTTGTTTCCAGAACAGGAGCCGCCTGGACGAAAAGAGCACTAAGAAGAGCGGAGGTGACAAGCGTGAAAGTTGGAAGTGCCATCGCAGAGGCAGGGGGAAAGGAAGAGAACGTGACAGAAAGAAGGGATAGGCGGGTCCAGAGAGAGGAATCAGTCACGGAGATTCTGTGGGCTTTTTCTAAGGATACTTCGCGCTTTGATCACAGTTCATGAGAGGCGGTAGACATTGGACAGATGGTCGTCTGAAGGCTGATCATGACAGGATGACATGTCCTGATAAGAACTTATTATATGGCCAAGCGTTTCCCGAACGGTATTTCTGGATAGCCATAACTGTGCAGGTAGAATGAGCCGCATCATAGATCCAATGGAGCTTCTGTTTGTGTCGAACATGAACATGCATCTCAAGAGTCGAGACGAGGGTTGCAGGAAAACAAGAGTTTCTGGTCGGCCCGACGGATCCGTATCCCGTGATGGCACCGTTGTTATTTTTGTCTTTCCTTGGCACAACTCACCACACCGCTTCAACGCCGAAGCAAGTTCCATGCAGATGTAGATGACCTCGCTCCCATCGATTTCCATGTCAAGCTCGACGCGTCACAGAGTCTTCGCGTCATGCGTCGAGAAACATGACCAACGTACCCCCTCGTGCTGATCGCCGGCTCAAGGCGTGAAGCGAAGAGTGACCCATTTCTGTGCTCGCCACACGCTAGCCATGTTAATCCTAACCAGCGTGACTGGGTGTTACATGCGCGTCGAGGTGTTAGAGAGCCTGGTCATCTCCTGCCACGTCTTCTTGACTTCTTCCATTCCTTTGCAACTATCTATATAATAGCCCAGTCACATTGGGCAACGTTCTTTGAACTGTGGAAAATGCGCTCTTTACTTCTAGGCCTTGCGCTATCGTCCTTTTCGCTCTCGAGGGTTCGCGCAGGATTTCCTTCGAAGATTTATGGTGTCAACTTGGGTTCTTGGTGTGTCATCCTGTATGCTACTACTGGCTGTTCCTGCTAAGCCGACCATAGGCTCCTCATAGAGCCATGGATGCTTCCCCAAGGTATGCAATAGTCTGACCAAACGAGTATGGTCAGGGTTCTAACCCTGACTTGACCATGAACTACTCCAGAATGGATTGACATGGGTGGCGAACAATGCAACGACTGTTCGAAATGTATTGCTTCAGAATTGTACGTCGTGATTGGACTTCGAACGGTCTATTAATAGATTGGACGCTGACGCATAGCTCCTATGAAACAGCGCTTTCGCCAAAGCATATCCTGATACCGTGGACAAGAAATTCAATCAGCATTGGTACACTCCTACAAATGCGATCGATGAATAGGTGTCCCTAACCGCGTCTTAGGAACACTTGGTTTTCACAGTCTGATGTCAACCAATTCGTTGACCTTGGCCTTAATACCGTTCGCATTCCCGTTCGTATCTCTTCAGATTTATACGCCGCAAATGTGGAGCCTCACCGAAATTTCACTAGCTTGGATATTGGATTGTTGAAGATTTGGTTGACCGCACAACCGAGTTCTATCCCCGAGGTGGACTTGCGCAACTGGTGAGCTTAGTTCTATGACGCGATAGATTATTCGAAGACCTGACCTTTTATAATAGCGACGTGGATTGAAGCAACTCAAGGATGCCGGCATTGTCGCCATTCTGGACCATCATGCTCTTCCTGGTGTACAGGACCCCCAACAACAATTCACCGGAAGGTTCGTCATATTAAATCGCGTTCGAACGTGTAATGCCTACTCAAGGCTTATATCCAGATGCACCACCGATGTTCAATTCTATGTTCGTAGTCGCGTCCATAATTCGAAGCCTCATCCCAATCTCACAACATCCACAGACCCCTCACAACTACCACCGTGCACTGGTGTGGACAGCTGTCATGACAGCTCTGTCGCACGTCGACCCCGTGTTCAGCAGCGTCGTTGCCATCGAGGCCGTTAATGAGCCTATCATGGACGCGAATCAAACCCCTGGACATGGCGACTGTTCGTGCCTTCCGTTTGCGCACCTGTGTCTTATGTTGACTTTGCTTGTGTGCTTCGTTTACAGTCCAGAAGAACTTCGTCAGGGTTGTCCGTGCCGTTGAATACCTCCTTGGCCTCCCTGTCCCTAGCTTGAATCTGAAGGCGAAGAGTAACATCAGTGCGAACGTGACCGCGTCTCTTGAAGCTGCGGCTGTGTTACCTCCGGCCTTCTCTGAAGAAGTCCGCTCCGTCATTCTGGAGGCCATTCCTATCCTCCTCAAGGTCGGAGTGCAGTTGTCTGTGAAAGAGATGTTCGCTTTCTCTGCTCATGGGAAGTCGGAGCCCTTGATTACCAAGTACGTTTATGTCTACGTTCTTTTGAGAAGTCCATGCTGAACTGTCTGCGGTGCAGCTTTATGGACATTAACTGGCAGCACAACAACCCTGCTAATCCTGCTGACGCTGCGCTCGGACCCCAGATATACGATAACCACCTTTATTATTCGTAAGTCGATACTTTTGCACTCTTCTGGTTGGCTAAGCTAACCACATCTCTCCTAGGTTCGGCGTACGTGGTCTGCATAGACACTGATTTCGTACGCTAAAATGTCACGTATGATAGGGTGTTGCCGACGCGAACGAAGACGCCTATCTCAAACACAACTGCAGTACGTTCTCCTTCTTTGTGACTGGCTCGACTCCTACTAAGCTGCGTTGTTGGCTGCAACAGATCTCGATAGGGTAGAATCAGATGCAGCGCTAGGCAACACTCCACTCTACTTTGGTGGTACGTTTCGTCCAGTCAGCGTCGAGTGCCAAGTTTTTACGAAGCTGCGCTACATAGAATGGGCTCTACCCACTCAATTCGCAGCATCGGACGCATTCTTGAGAAAGTGGGCAGACGCGCAGAAAAGGGCGTACAGCAAAGGCGCAGGCTGGATCGTGAGTTTCCCACTGCTAGTTTCACCGATGCGGCAGTCTAACATTCGTTGCCATCAATAGTACTGGAACTTCAAGATTGAGATATCAGGCAAGGCTGGCGATACGGCCAGACAATGGTGCGTTCGCCATTCTGGGCATCCCATCTCTACTTGAGCAGACTGACTGACAGCGTCTTGGTGCAGGTCATACTTGGAAGGTGTCAGGCTGGGATATCTTACCAAGGATCCGTCGAAGCTCCTCGATCCATACGTGTGCGATCCATACCTAGCAAACTCGACAGCCTCGGCCTAAGTTTCTCATTCCTTAAATATGCACATAAATTGGAATATACCACAACAATTGCTCCAACTCGATTTTTATTCTGACCACATCCATCCAGTCTAGCGCCATTTCAATCGTTGCTGCTCTAAATTTCGCCATTTGTCGGCTGGTCTACCATTCGCCCTGCTATGCTAAGCTTTGATTGAAAGTTGTGCGTGAAGCCACGGCGTCCTCTTCATACACACCAACCACCCTTCCCGTCACAGTAGAGCATCACGGACCTTACTGCTGCTCAAATTGCAGCATCTGAACCCTTTAGGTTCTTGTTTTATGGAGTACACGGTCACGGCAGTTCGTTGTCACAAACGCAAGATGATATAACCAATCTGGATGAGACTGCTCCGAATGGTATATGTCGAAATGTCGATGTCCACATGGTTTCACTGGCAATGGTAGAGTAATTTAATTCATGATCCTGGTTCCAATCTCACTCGAAGGTAAAAGTTCTGAACTACAAGTACTTAAGTCAGTCAAAGCGCTAAACTTTTTATTGCTTCACTCACCCCACCAGCTGGGCCTTTAGCATAACGTGTGAATGATACCTCCGAGCTCTCTGGATGTTCGTCGTAATCCTTGATCCGTGCTCCGTCCATCCTCAGCTCAAATTCTTCGCCGCTTCGCTCCACTACGATGACATGTGGCGTGGCCTTCGGGGGTTTGCCTACTTTTTTGAACTTGAAGAGACAGTCATCATTCATTGTCAGAGTCGTTTGCGTCACCCGTGGATTATCGACGTCGAATATCACCCACTTCGCATCCGCGGATGCTAGAGCAAACCAGTCTTCATGATCTTTCTTGAGCGCTGGTCGGACTGTCTGTGCTGGTATCAAGTCAAACTTGGTCCCCGAACCTAACCGCACACGCCCGACTACCACCTTCGAGATCAAGAACGGATTTGTCATTGGCGATGTAGTTCCGAAGGCTGGTAGCATCGAGTCTTCCACTCCATGCGTCGTCGGAAAGAGTGGACATGTTGGATCAAATATGACGGCTGGAGGAGTAGTCTTTTGTCAGTCGACTGTCAAAGGCGCGGTATGAGGCTAAGATGCTTACGTTCCGAGTGTTAGCGTGAAATATGAAGTCGAAGGAGAGCCTCTCACTTATAAAGTCCGCGGCATGTTGTACTCCAGGCTTGAACGCTTGTGACATCAAACGAGGCTGCAGCCTTCGTACAAAAAAGGTAAGGCAGTGATGACCATCCAGGCATACCTGAGGCTTTTGGGAAGCCTGAACTAGATGGGAAAACGACAGCTTACGGTGAGACGTCGATATAGTAGTCCAAAACGGGATGTACGAAGGACCCTAGAAATGCTCATTGCTTCCTGCCGTCCTCCGGATCTATCACGTCCGTAAAGAATCGCCAGCAGCAGACCGTATGAAAAGACCAGGACCGAAGAATCATCGACTTAGAATGGTATCTTGAAGGGCGAAGAATCCCCAGTTCATTGATTTTTGGAAAAGGAAGGCTGTGGCACGGAAAAGATGAGAGCGCTTGCTGGACAGCATGGTAAGAGCTCCGTGCTCGGTCGGCGGTGGGACTGGAAATCAATGCCTCATGGGGGATGCGACAAGCCAGTGGCCACGATTTTGAGCCTAGAGGGGACACGAAGGTGGCGCGGAAGGTGGAATCTTGCCCCCTGGTGGGCTACAATGCGTCGATGGAGTAGCCAACATTTTTGGTGGAGTCACCGAGGATCCCGGTGCTTCCATTAAGTCCAGATTGGGCAGAACACGGCCTAACATTTTGGATCTCCTCGACTACAAAAGTTCCGCAGGGGTTGAGCGTCAAAGTTGACAAGTAAAATAAACATACCATGACAGGCGGAATAGACATATCTGAAGATGCGAGATCTGGGCGTTTGTTCTCGGATTTGACCGTAGGGTGATCTTCATGTCATGGAATTTTCGCGACGCTGGGCGTCAAATTTAACAAGGAGAATGGAAGATGGCGTTCACTTCGTAGCGAAACTCTGTGCATCGTGCACGCACGCTCTCACTCTCTTAGGCTCCGGGACATTTACCATCCGAAGCCATACGCCTGGCAATTGCCAAGAGGCGTAACATTGGTATGGAGCATGTAGAAGGGTGAATTGCAATCGGTAAGTAAGATCATCATGATCCAGATAGCAGATCAGCCCAGTGTGATTGAGTCACAGTCCGATATCGGCCGACAATTGCACGCATCCTTGCCTATCCTTGCACCCTTCTTACCAACGATTCCGACACGCTGGCGGCCTACGCCTTTAATATCTGGCATAACGTACCACTAGCCATCATGAGGAGGCAGGTATGGTCAATGTCAGCAGGGTAGTTTCTACTCGACCTCTCCAGTATCGTACCCTCTTCCTGGTCTGGAATATTGCTCAAACACCACCTTCATACGGTGGTATGAAGCCTCAAGTTGAACGCGCGGGACTAGAGGCTGATGGTGGTGTACGACTCACAGCCTAATACGACGCTCTGGGCGCTCGGAATCTATAAGGCGGAGTAGGCGTTGAACCCGTTCACCTGTTCAGGTTAGCAAAAACGTTTCATAGTTGTTATCTCACGATGCACGATTCAATGCACCCGGCTGTCCTTCTTAGTTGTCTCCCATTTAGCGCGCAAGTGCTCGGCTTTCTTATTATAGAGTCAAGCGATAATTCCTTGCTGCACATTCATCCTTTCTGTCCAGCGTCAAATGTATCGATCACCTTGTGAGCCCTCGGCGATTCGGACGATCATATGCACCACGACCCAGTACGGCAGCTCATTCGGCGCTCGATGTTTCTATCACTCAACCAGGCACTGGATTCTACCCTGTATGTTTACTCATAGACTGCTTGTCCAGTTTAGAAAACGTGTCGATCGAGTTGTAAGTGTCTCTCGCCCATCTATCCATTCAATTGCAAGCCCCCCTGATACCTCCGCTCAGCGCTCCGTCTCTCAGCCACGGCCATACTTTTTCTCTCACGAGAGTGTACCTTCTCCGAAGCTCATGGATGCTCTCATATACACCCAGCCTCGTGGTAAACGACCGGTATCATGGCGCCGAGCCTTGGTTCCAACCTTGAGCGCATGGCTCGAACTCGCACTGTAAATCTTGATTGTATCGCCTTCGACTGTACAGAAGGTATCCATTTATCTGGGACAGCTTTCGCCTTGTACAATTCCCTTTTCTGATCCTTAGGCGCGCTTTATCGGTCATATAAGAATATCGTCGTATCCTCACCCCACAGGAATCAGGCCGCCTTTCTCTAGTACCCCATCCTCAACTCTAGCCATGACTCAATTACAAGGCCTTGCCCGATATCTTGCGGCTGCCGGTGGTGCGAAAGTGCCCGATAGCGAAAATACGCATCTACTCTATGTCGAAGATTCCACCCTCTTCTTGAAGGAGTGGGATGGCACGAAGTTCGATACGCAGGAGTCTATTACCACAGATATCTTCCCCGACTCTCCAGCCATTTATCTGCCATCCGAAATGACCAACCTCATCATCTGTGTTTCGTCCGCCTCTACCCTTCGAGCTCTGGTCTATAACGATGACAGCGGAGAATGGGAGGACGATGAATCCCTTGGGTAGCATAAGGTGCACCCCTCGGGCAGCCTAGCAGGAACAATCAGCGAGGACGGAGACCAGCATGTCTTCTTCTAGGATCTGTCGAACCGCCTCACTCATCTCGACGGCAAGTGGAATCCCACCTTTCTATCGGCACACGCCGTTAAGGACAGCCCTCTCACGGTGTTGGAATTCGATAACACGGTTCACTTATTCCACGTCTCTGCCACCGACAACTGCATCCACTACTTGTCACAGCAACAAGACAACACTTGGAACGATTCGACCCTTACTGCGTATGCATTTAACGCGATTGAGAAGCCAAAGCGCTTCTTCGTTTCGCCGGATGATGCTGGGGCTCTCGAGGTGTCTGCGTTGGCGGAACATGGTGATGAGGATGCCAAGATGTTCCGAATTTCGGCTACTGGGGAGAAGACAGACTTCGGCACAGTGAATAAGGCGGGCAACTTGAAGCCAACGACGGACGAAGAATGCTTCATTTTCATAAAAATCAGGTTAGGGCGCATGTACAGGGCAAGGCATCGCGTGAGGATCGTGATGTACTAAGTTAAAGCAGCGGCAGATTTCAATTCGTACAGTAGGCTTCTTCATACACATCCTACCTGCTTCCGATTTCGGTACTTAGCGCAGTTCCAATAGGTGAATCCTCGACGTAGATTTTTTGGGCTATCAACAATCCTAGGACTCGGACTCGAGCACATGGGTCCCCTGCCCAGGCGATGCTCCATGCGTCCTGACAGGTCCTGACTCCTGGAGACGCTGTTCCGTCCTGATAGACATCGTTTTAGGCCAAGACAATGCCTGAGTAATGGGCCAATGTATCGCTGGGATGGGTGCGAGGCGCTCGATTTCGAGGATCAACTATCGCTCGTGATTGGCATACGACGTGTTGAGACGGGATGTTACTAGTGATGAAGCTCAGAAGCTCGGCGAAACTTCAGAAGCCTAGATGGTAGACATGTACGTAACCCATTATTGAGCCAATGCCTGTTGATGCTACGCATGTAGGCCAAGCGCCTAAGGGCAGAACTCATGCGGAAGCATATGGAATCTCTTGAGCATATTCCTCATATGACTTGCGAGAATGCTCAGTACGTGTCTAGAGGTGTCTAGCGTGGCGTTGTAAGTCCTTCGTTTCGTATGGACCACCTTAAGTTGTCCTGTCAGATCAGTCTCCGTGACCGATTTTCATCCCAGCGAAGCATCGTTCGCATGTGGGGAACTGTGTTTGCACATGGTTGAAATCGGCTATTTATGTGCCTGGAATGATGATGTCGAGGTACTTCGATGTCTTCGCTTTGCTCCGTAACCTCCAGCTCGTTTAGTCCTATGCAATCATTCACCTACTATAAAGATCCAACCATGGATTTCTCAGTTCTTCACCAGCGTACCTTCGTTGACGTCCACTCACAGACATGTTTCTTGGCCTTCAATTCGTCTTGACCGCCCTCCTCGTTGGTACTGCGACGCGAGCGGCGCCGACTGCCGAAGCACCCTCACTGGAGGCACGAAGCATCACGACGCTTACGGCGGCACAAGTCGCTACTTACAAGCCTTACTCCTACTACGCGGCTGCCGCATACTGCCAGCCAGCTAACACATTGGCGTGGAATTGTGGAAGTACGTTCGCCTTCGGCTCGTGTACAAATTGTATATTAACAGTCTACAGCAAACTGTAACGCCAACTCTGGCTTCAAGTCCGTCGCGTCTGGTGGTAACGGTGATTCCGTACAATTCTGGTATGTCGGGTATGACCCAACGCTCCAGGTGAATGTCTTTGCGATATTCAGGGCAATGTATCATTCTGAAACTTGACCTGCAGAGCGTCGTCGTCTCTTATCAGGGGACCGACACCTCGAAGATGTAAGTGACTTCATTATCGTACGCCCGTTTATGGTTTACCTGTTTGCCAGCCTTCCCCTTGTCACCGATGCGGACTTCTTCCTGGATTCCCTGAACCCTACCCTCTTCCCAGGCGTGAGCTCGTCCGTTCAAGCACATAATGGGTTCAATGACGCACAGGCCGCGCAAGTCAAAGCCCTTTTTGAGCAAAAGTCGATTCTGATAATCATTAACACTGCAGGTCTGCAACTGCTGTCTTGAGCGCCGTCAAGACTGCGATGTCGAGGTACGGTGCTACGAAAGTCTCAATTGTCGGACATTCTCTAGGTATGAGATTGCGTTTTCTGCGGATAATCCTTGATTCTGAATGTGGCGAAATTTGCAGGAGGCGCTATTGCGTTAATTACCTCCGTTTACCTTCCTCTACATTTGCCCGCGGGCACGGTCTTCAAGACCGTCACCTACGGAGCACCTAGGGTACGATATCCTTTTTCGAAATCCCAAACGACTCTTAAGACGACGAATTTTAATCTAGGTTGGCAACCAAGCCTTTGTTGACTATGTCAACGCCCGTCGGGAGGTCAGCCGTGTCGTTAACCAGTATGCGAGTCATCTAGTGTATGGAGTCATGAGCTTACCATCCTCATCGAATTTAGGGACGACATTGTACCCATCGTTCCTGGTGAGCTCCTTCTTGAGTTTTCGTTATAAACGTCCCTAAACCAAAGCAGGTCGCTTCCTTGGTTTCCATCATGTCAACGGTGAAAAGCACATCTTGAACTCGCTCGCGTGGGCTGATTGCCCAGGTTAGTCCCGCCAATGCCTTCCTCGACCCTTTCCAGGGCTAAAGTTGAATTACAGGACAAGATAACACCGATTCTCAGTGCACCATCGGATACGTTCCGAACATCTTCTCAGGAGAGACTGGTGACCACTCTGGTATGTGCCCATCTCAGTGTTTACCCTTGTTCCGAGCTCTAAGGTGACCAAAATTTAGGTCCCTACGATGGTGTGAGGATGGGTTGCTAAATTATGTCATTTACTATATGAGTTCGACAAACATGGAATAGTGGGTCAATTTGCTTGGGTTCGCTGAAAGTTGTACAATGTATTCTGATTCCGTATTGATGGCTACCTCACCCTATGTTTCGTGGTACTACGGTGAAAGACCATGATACTACTGTGGTATAACTGTGTGAGGTTTGGAATGCTTGAAGGTTCAGTCACCGAGCTTCGGAGTCAGGAATCAGATCAGATAAGATTATTATATGGACACCTGTCACCATAATCTTTCGGCTAGACAAAGGCTCGGAACCTTCCTATTGCTACCGTCGTTAAACAAGTTCAAAGTTTGAAGGGGACAGTGTGCTCCTATCTTGCTGCACCTCTTACAGCAATTCCACGAGCTGATTCTCGTCCTTGAATAGCAGCAAGCCCAGATGCTTGATCTCCGGCGCCCTAGGATGTGCCAGTGGTTCAATCAAGGCCGCTCTGCTAGTAATGGTAGGATGTTTGCATGGTGCTCCACCACTACTATTATCTGTCTTATCTTGATTTGCGGGGCAAGCAACCTGTAACTTACGGACCAAGTCATCGCTTCAATCATTATCAGGTCCCGATATGCCTATATAGCTTGACAGATGGCTAGTATTGGATCACCTTATGATACTGGCATCTGTTGACGAACACGATGTGCCTAGCCATAGCCTCGTCTCCATCTTAATTCATCTTACATCGTCGTACTCCCATCCCCCAATACGCTATGATGCCCTGGCGCCCCTCTTAGCTCTGCCTTTCCGTTTGTGCATGGTGCACCTTCTCTGGAAATGCGTGCAGCCATTTCAACCTTCACAGCAGCTCAGATCGGGGCATTCAAACCTTATACATTCCACGCGAGTACAGCATACTGTAAACCAGCTATGACCTTGGCTTGGAACTGCGGAGGTGAGTTTCAGATATCTCAACGTTTTCCAATCGTAATCGTGAACCACCGCAGAGAATTGTAATGCAAGCCCTACTTTAAAGCCTGTCGCTTCCGGGGGAGACGGCAATAAAGTTCAATTCTGGTATGTTGGATACGACTTCACTCTGAAGACGGTCACCGTTGGATATTAGGTGAAATTCTTCATGGTCTTGAAATCCACCACTGCAGTTTGATATCAATGATACATGTCATAGAACAGATTTCTCAGAGATGTGAGGATGCAACTTCGCACGTAAGGCCATTGCTAGAACTATGGCTCTATCAGTTGACGGTATCCCTATCGTTACCGAGGCGGACTTTATTTTGGACGATCTGGACCGGTCTCTTTTTGCAGGTGTCAGTGTGCGTCTATCAAGACGCACGATGGATTTGCTGCTGCTCAGGCTAAGTAGGTAATTCGTTCGAGCAACGGAAACGCAAGCTGATAATCTGAGCCAGATCTGCCAAAGCGGTATTGGCAGCAGTTAATACTGCGATGTCTAAGTACAAGGCCACCAAAGTCACAACCGTCGGTCACTCATTAGGTTTGACCTCATCCTTATTAAATCAACCATCCTTCCAACTCCTCCAATTCTAAGAGCGGCTATCGCATTGATAACCTCAGTGTACCTGCCGTAGCACCTGCCGAAGACAACCACATGCTGGACCGTTACCTATGCAATGCCTAGAGTACGCTGATCATTAATCCATTAGCAAGTGCCTTTTCACGACGAAAATTTCCAGGTTCGCAATCAGGCTTTTGCCGACTATGTAGACGCAAACCTTCACCTCACTCGTGTCAATAATCAGTGCGTCCATCACGTAACTCAACTCCTCCGATTTGATCATAGAAACCCAGGAACGATATTGTACCAATTGTTCCAAGCAAGAAAGCCTCTTGCTGAAGCTGAAAGCGACGGCATCGAATACGGATTTCTAGGGCGTTTCCTTCGCTTTCATCACCCTGCAGGAGAAATTCACGTCGTCGATTCTGGTGATTGGACAGGGCAAGACAACACGAACTCGCAGTGTACGATGGGATACGTACCCATCTTTTCGCCGGAAACGCAGGAGACCATCTCGGTTCGTCTTGATACACCTCATCATCCATTCTGTTACTGATATAAAATCCTCCAGGGCCTTTCGGAGGTGTAAACATGGGCTGTATGTATGTCTGACACGACAACTGCGTATGGCATGACAAACATCGGTCTCTTCTATTAAGATCCGCTTCCTGCCAAAGATTTTTCCGAACTACTTAGTTCTGCGAAAGGATACCTTCTGCCGGTCACCATTGTTCACCTCTGCCGATGAATAATGACCCACTCCCAACCGCTGTAAGTATGTTCATTGAGCGTCGCCATGCAGCATCATCCAACATGTGCCTACCAAGAACCTGACGACTCTGACATCAACGCCATCAACTGCTTCGCGGAGTAACCAGCGGTCGTCAGCTGAACAACATTCAAAAATTCCTTTTTGATGACCACACGGAATGATCTAAAAATATCTACAAGCACGTTCATGAAGAATGTCATCTCCGCATGTTCGCAACTATGTGACATATGTTTCGCGCTGCGTTTCGACTCTTTAGGCCAAGGGTTGACAATGCCACCACTAAATCAGCCCAATTTTGGTACACGAGGGTGTATTATACGACTTCTTCCAGATGGTTCATAGTACCCGAACTTCGGCCCCGTCGTTTGTGGGGAAGCTGCCCAGGTATAAATTGTAGCGTTCTTGGCCTGATGTTGTCAGTTTCCTTTCGGATCCTTCACTATGCGTCTTACCTTGGGCTTCGTGTTGTCTGCAGTTTCTGGTCTGGTCGCCGTTCATGCGGCCCCTCAGTTGGCCACCAGGCAGAGCGTATCGCAGCTCACTGCTGCCCAGATTGCAGCATACAGGCCGTTCACCCATTACGCCAGCACGGCGTACTGCCAGCCTGCTAGCACGTTGGCGTGGAACTGCGGAGGTGAGTACAATCTTCTCTCGGTGCAGTGTACACTCTAACGCGCCTCCAAAGCGAACTGTAATGCAAACCCCGGGTTCAGACCCGTTGCGTCTGGAGGCGATGGCTCTAACACGCAGTTCTGGTATGTAGGATACGATTCTACGCTCAGGGTATGTCATATCACGTTAGTTGCATCGATCGGGTCTTAATTATCCATAATTTTGAAGACCGTCGTTGTTGGATATCAAGGAACCGATTCGTCGCAGATGTAAGCCAGGAATTCATTCAACTAACGAGGCCCATGGCGCTGATCGCATCCCATCCAGCATGCCCATCGTCACCGATGGCAACTTCTTCTTGACAAACCTCGACTCTTCCCTCTTCCCGGGTATCAGCAGCTCTATCGAAGTCCACAACGGCTTTGGAGATGCTCAGGCCAAGTGAGCTAGAATCAAATCCCGTCCTCGCACTAAGTGGCTGAATAATTTACCCTTCCCAGATCGGCGACAGCCGTCCTCGCAGCCGTGCAGACTGCGATGTCCCGGAACGGAGCCACCGCGGTAACCATCGTCGGCCATTCCTTGGGTAAACGACCTTGCGTTTTCAACTTTTTGGTTTCTTGAATTGATGGAGGCCATGTGTAGGTGGCGCAATTGCTTTGATCTCGGCTGTTTACCTGCCCCTCCACCTTCCCGCTGGAACGACCTTCAAGACGGTCACCTATGGCATGCCCAGAGTACGTTTCTTCACCTCTTGCTGAACCAAGTTTTCTCATTTGTTTTGCTCTTAGGTCGGAAACCAGGCCTTCGCCGACTACGTCGACGGCCATGCTTCTCTCTCGCACATCAACAACCAGTAAGCATGTCACGAACATAACGAGGGAGTACGTAACTCACCATTGGTCTCCAAACAAGGGATGACATCGTCCCCATCGTCCCCGGTATGCCTTTCCCCTCCACATATATTGCTGATGGCGGAACTAATATTGCACCCTAAGGACGCTTCCTTGGTTTCGCTCACCCCAGGGGAGAGAAGCACATCCTCGACTCCCTCGCATGGGAGGACTGCCCAGGTTAGTATCCGTAACACAATAAGCCATCGCCAGTTCTGATTGATGTGTCTCTTCAAGGCCAAGACAACACTGACTCCCAGTGCACCATCGGTTACGTTCCCAACATCTTCTCTGGCGACAGCGGCGACCACTCTGGTAAGATCAACTTGTCTGTGAGGTATCCTGGTATTCGGTGTCTGACCATGTTGGCGAGCAGGTCCCTATGATGGTGTCTCCATGGGTTGCTGAACGAAAACCTTTCAAAGGGCTCCATGAATATCATGTCTCTTATGTCAGTATTGGGACTACGGGGAATATAAATATCAGTGTACAGATCTGTGTTACCTGGGTTGAGCGCTCAAGTCACCCCAAGACGCGTCAAGTCTGTCTGAGAGCACGGAGTTTCGGCCTGGGGAGAATGCGAAAGAGCGGAAGGATGCGCATCTGTGTCCTCGAGTGATAGCGCGATAACTGATTGAAGAAGTATTACAAGTCCATCACTTAGTCTATAATATTAAGTTCCCGCAGACGTGCTTTGGCGAACTCGTCTTTGTAAGTATTCCAGATCCTGTCATGACATCTTCTCAGTACACAGCCAGAAGAGGGAGAGTACAAGGGAGAACGGACCGCGTGAGCTCTTCTATGTACATCTCTTGCACCCGGACAATCTCGTCCAAACTCGGCTTTTCACACTTCTCAACATGGATGGGTTTTCCAACTGATCGCACGAGGATGTCAGCAGTTAAACAAAGACTGACTGGGAGGTCACTTACTAACTGCGACTATCTGCCGCCGGTAAGGCATTAGACCGAGGTTATCTAGGGGGTGAAGTAAGGTTAGATCAAATATTACACATCAAACAGGGTTAAAGCATACAATTTAATAGCCCACGGCCGTGAAATAGTGGTAGGGTAAAACCAAATACCGACTGGAACTTTCTCTGGAGGGCATACACCGTCGTTCCTCTTTCGTTCGGCATTTGTTCGTAAATCTAGAACGACTCCCATCAATTTTAGTCACATAGGGGGCCATGGAGGGCAGAACTGACGTCATTTTCACCAAAGGAGAAGACGGGTACAAGGTCGGCTCTAACGTACGATGTTAGACAAACGATACGTGAAGCGAGAGGGGGGAAGTGGCACGAACCCGTGCTGGATAGCCAATTTGATAAATCCCAGTCTATGTGGACACACTTGAGCATATATTGGCGGCAGAAGGACGAAAGCCTGCTCACCGTCTTCGTAATGTCAAGTCAGCCGTCCCGGGACGCGCACTCAAGCTCTCCGCCGCGCCTCCTACGACGATCGTGATAGCGTTTCCAGGGCCAGCCTTGAGAATATTGGAACAGGACTGTTTGCTGACACTGCACACCCCCAAAGCAAGTAGGATGTCCCGGTAGAAAGGCATGTTGAAGTTAGTCGTGAGGGTCAGCAGATGTGGCTTAATTCCTGGGAAAGCAGTCGAAAACCCTGTGGCTATTGGGATTTTTTAGGACTCGATATGGGCAAGGAGCGCGCAGGACGTTACCATCTGTCGCGAAAGTCGCCAGAGCACCCCTGCGGCGAAGGATTGGTCAAATAAGACAGCATATATGCAGCAATATCCTACATTCCAATGATTCCTGTATTAGCCAATGCATCGTGAGCTGCTCCGGTCACACGGGAGCACAGGCGAGCATACCATGCGGATGATAACCAAATACATATGGCCGGTCAGCGGGAAGGTCGGCCTCCTAACCCCGCGCACGACATGTCAACGTCTCGCAAAACATGCAAGTTTCCAATCATACCTTCAAAAATCTGTTTTCGGCACTGAAGGTGAATGCCAAAACTAGAAGAGATGATTCCCACTCACGATGCAGGATAGTAATCTGCAAAGTACTTCCAGTATCTCAGCGAGCGGAACCAGGGGCTCATCCTCCCTCCATTCTCGGGGCTTTTATCGAAACAACGCGCCCATATCAGGTATATCGCCAAGAACGGCCAGAGGGGCGGAATCGAGCTGAAACCATGCGCGAGTTATAATCAGCTCATTTGGAAGCGGGAGCATGGAAAAGAGGGCGCACCAGAGTAGCAGAAACAACACCGTAGTTATCACAATCATAACAGACCACATGGCGACAGCCAGCATCTGAAGCCTCCGCTTCCTAGGTATCTTCGCTGGAACGAAACTGAGACGTGGAATATTAGGTGCCAGCATAGGTAAGAGATAAAAAGACAGTACTTGACGTTTGCATGGAGAGCAGCTACTGGATTTATGGGCGAGGCGGTCAGCATCTGGAGACGGTCTCGGAGAGAGGTAGCAGAGAGGTTCCTTGAGGCTGGGGACAGTTTCTCCTCTTGCTGGGGCTCCTGCATGCTGAGCTCAGCGCAAAACGGAGGGCGCTGGTTGCGCACGAGATAATAAAGAGTGACGACGCCGGACGGGAACCGGTGAACCCTCCACTATCCACACGTGAATCGCACATCTCCTTTCGGTCATTTGGTCGTGTGTGTCAACACCCTTAAGTGGAGCACTTGTCCATCGTGGCGCATATTATTCATGTTGGCAATACTGGACATCAACAGACATCAACCCCCTCCTGTAGGCATCCTAGTCGTCATCCGCAGCATCTTCAGTGAAGCCGTAGTTATCCCAGGCGGTGCTGGAAGATGCATCAGGGTCGCCTTCTGTCATTGAAATTGATGCCATTGTTGCAAGTTCTCATAAAATAAACGCAGATAAGCAGGGAGCAAAAGATAAGGTGTTGTAATGAAGATGAACCTGAGTGTTGTAATAAAAATGAGCCCTGAGAGAATATCTCATAGTGCCTGATGTCTTGGACAGACATCGAACCACACGTCCTCGATGTATCGGAAGGAGAGCATCGTCATACTATACTCAAGGGTACCCAGTCTAGACGAGTGTGCATCGAAAATCCTCTAATCATTCATGGGCACATGCAGTACAAGGCTAAACTAGGTAAGGTCATTTACAAGACAAAAGAAACGTTCCAGTTTTGAGGCTAACCCCCTCCTTAGGCATATAGGTCGTCATCCTGAGCATCCTCCGTGAACCCAGCGTTGCCAGAAGCAGTGCCGGAAGATGCACCAGGGTCACCTTCTGGGAACTTAAAGTTGTTGCCAAACCCACGCGATTGTTGGAGGTTCTGATGAAATGAATTCACATGAGCAGGGAAGTAAAACTAAGGCATGGAAATGAAATGAACGAACCTGAGAGAACATCTCGTAGCGCCTGATGTCTTGGTCAGACACTGAACGACGCGCGTATTTCATCGCCTCCTCGAAGTGCTCCCTGAAAGTTTATATGTAATTAGTATTAAGTCAACAATACGACAGAGAGGAAAACAAGCGTACCGAGTGATCTGAGGGACAGGGTCTTCTTCTTCCTCTTCCATCTCGGCATCACCACCCGTCTCACCAGCCTTTTCTTCCCTCTCCCTCTTCTCCCTTGCCCGTCGGATATCCGCATCAATTGACTCCCGGATCGCCAACTTCGCAGCACGCTGGCAAATCTCCGTAAGATCGGCACCGGAGAAGCCATGAGTGTTCTTGGCCAAGAAATCGAGGTTGACGTCTTCAGAGACAGGCGACTTCTTAAGGCAGGCCTTGAGGATGGAAAGGCGCGACGGCTCGTCGGGCAGGGGGATGTAGATAAGTTGATCAAGACGACCGGGTCGGAGGAGCGCAGAGTCGATCTGATCCGGTCTGTTCGTCGCACCAATGATGAAGACGTTCTTCTTGGCGTTCATGCCGTCCATCTCCGTTAGGATCTGGTTCAGGACACGGTCGCCAGCTCCTCCACCGTCGCCTGACGCACCACCCCCGCCCCGGGCTTTCGCGATGGAGTCCAACTCATCGAAGAACATGACACAGGGTGCGGCAGCACGGGCCTTGTCGAAGACGTCACGAACGTTGGCTTCGGACTCACCGAACCACATAGTCAGAAGTTCGGGACCCTGATCGTATACATGTTAGCATTGGTGTACATTTGGAATACGAGATAAAGCTGACCTTGATACTGATGAAGTTGGCATTGCACTCATTGGCGATAGCCTTTGCCAACAGCGTCTTACCAGTACCAGGGGGACCGTAGAACAAGACACCTTTCGACGGCTGCATACCATACTTGAGGAACTTCTCGGGATGGTCCACGGGGTATTGGACAGTCTCCTGGAGCTCCTGCTTGACCTTCTCGAGACCACCAATGTCGTCCCATGTGACGGTGGGCACCTCGACAACAGTCTCGCGGAGGGCGGAGGGGTTGGAGGTGCCGAGGGCAAAGCGGAAGTTATCCATCGTGACACCGAGCGAGTCAAGGACTTCAGCATCGATTGTGTCCTCGTCGAGGTCAATGAGGTCCATCTTCTCACGAATCTGCTGCATGGCAGCCTCAGAGCAAAGAGCAGCCACATCGGAACCGACGTATCCGTGAGTGTCAGCGGCGATCTGGAAAAATGAGAGTTAGGAATCTGTGTAACCATCTAAATGGAGAGGGAACTTACTTGTTCAAGATCAACATCGTCAGTGAGCTTCATGTTCTTGGTGTGAATGCGGAGAATCTCAAGACGGCCTGTCGGGTCGGGGATACCAATGTCGACTTCGCGATCGAAGCGACCGAATCGACGAAGCGCAGGGTCGATGGAGTTAGGCCTGTTAGTTGCAGCCATGACGACGACGTTGGAACGCGCTTTCAGGCCATCCATAAGGGTAAGGAGCTGCGACACCACACGTCTCTCGACTTCTCCGTTGGTCTGTAAAGATAAATTAGGGACATCTTCCATACAAAACGAAGATGACGCACCTTTTCACGTTTGGGAGCGATGGAGTCAATTTCATCGATGAAGATGATAGCAGGTGAGTTCTTCTCGGCCTCCTCGAATGCCTTGCGGAGATTGCTCTCACTCTCACCAGCCATCTTACTCATGATCTCCGGTCCGTTGATGAGGAAGAAGAACGCGCCAGTCTCGTTCGCCACCGCACGAGCCATGAGAGTCTTACCCGTTCCGGGTGGTCCGAACATTAGAATACCGCGCGGAGGCTTTATACCGATCGACTTGAAGAGCTGTGGATGGCGTAGAGGAAGCTCGACAAGTTCACGGATCTGAGCCATCTGTTTCCTACATCCTCCGATATCGTCGTATCCGACGTCAGCAAGGTTTGACTCTTCGTCTTCTCTCTTGACGGGGTCGCCCTCTGGAAGTATACATTGAGCAAGTCAGATTGAAGCGGGATGGGATTGATAACCTACCTGTGTGGATGACGGTGTCTTGTGCGACGATGCAGAACTCCGAGGGGTCGGTCTCGATAACCTTGAATTCCACTGTTCGCATGCCTCCGCGGACAAGGAAAGTATCACCTTTCCGTACAGGGCGGTACGCTGGAGCTTACGTCAGGAGACTAAAATTTAAGTTGAGTATTCACACATACCCTCGAGGAAATAAGGCTTTAGGTAGACGTCGAAGATGTTTCCGCTTAGACCCTCGATCGAATCATCGAAAGGCAGGATGTGGACTCGCTTGCCGTATTTGATGTCTAGGCATTGGTGGACATTGACGAGATCGCCGAGCTTGACGCGCAAGTTGTTTCTTGCGACCTTGTTGATTTGGATTCGGCCCTCCTCGACGTCATCAGAGCTCAAGCAGATGAGGACAGTATCCCGCCTCTTCTTTCCTCTGTTTAAACCACAGTGAGAAACCAGTCAAGTCATCCAAGGGTCATGACGTACCGAACGATGATAGTATCGCCGCGGAATAACGAGAGTAGCTCCATTGTGGCGGGGTTCAGAGTCGCGACTGGTCCAAGGGTGAGCACCGTGCGATGGGCTATAAACTCGTTGAACTCACCGGAGTTGTCGTCCGCCGTCGCCTCGTCGACAATCAGACGATTTGGCCTGGAGTAAGAAGTTAGATGCATGTGCAATTGCAGCCAATATTACAACGCACGATTTCTTAGGTCTAAGGATAGCGGTAGAGATATCATTGGGTCCTGGCTGAGGAGCAGCACCACTGGGATCGGCCATGTTGGATATGAAGGAGGGAGTACGGAAGAATGTGCAGTGCCCCGGGCTTATGAAAGATGAATGAGAGAAGAGGACGCGCGTCCACGACGTGGGTCTGACAAACACAGCCAAAGATTTTTCACACGTGGCCCGTTCCGACGTGCACCCTTCCCGTTCCTTCTCCCACTTTCCAGCTCATTCATGATCATCAAAGTGTGTCGACTCCAGGTACCGACATCGGGTATACAGATGCATGCCAGTCTTATCTACATCTCCTCGTCGTCCAAGTCAAGCTCCTCGACCGGATAATCCCCAACCTTCACTTTATCCGGGTGTACGAACACGCCGTACTTCGGTCGGCATGTAAAGTATCGCTCGTCTTGTACGCTGAATGACTCAGTGTCAGCGGCCATGAAGATTTGCAAGATATCACACGTACGATCCATCGTTTTTGCCCATGGGCTCGTCGTACTCGATCCCCACCCACACGCCTTTCCCGAACTTGGTTGTGCCAACAAAACGCACTGTGCCCCGTTTGCTTAGCCCAGCTTCTGTCGACTCCACCTCACACCGCGAATTGATAATGATGTCCGCGGGCACCTCAGACTCGGCCTCGGCGGCCTCTTCTTTTGGTGCGAATCGGCCCATTTGGTTTCGCTGCTTGTACGCCAGGACGGTGTCTGCAGGAAAGGCGATATTGACCAATGCTGTGGATTCTATATCAAGTTTGTGAATTACCTTGGCGTTTAGCGTATTCATCTGTCGTTAATTCGAATTTTTCTACTTGCGACACATCCGTCATTTGCCCTGTGAACGAGACTGAAGGATTCGTATCCTCCACCTAGCACAGACCGATCGTAAGACGAGTTGTAAATGCGCGGTCACTGGGCCCAACCACTAACCTTGAGGACCTGGTAATCCCTCAGCCCATAAAACCCAATCTGCTTTGAATCATCCGAAAGGGTTGCTACAGCCTCTGAATCACTTTCAGAGTTGTACAGTGAGATGATCTGGTTTGCCGCTGGGACGCCTGTGATGAGCTCAAGGTTTCCCTGTATGCGATATCAGTACAAAGGAGAAAGCGACGAAGATGGCAATATTTCTAGAACCTTGAGTTTCTCCACTGTTATATGTAATTCCAAGCGACGCTCCGAGTGTGTGTCTGGGGAAATAACCCAAAGGCGAACTACACCTGACATTGTAGCTTCCCGATGGTTCGAGGTATATAACAGCGTTGGACGCGTGTCTTGCGAAGAGCATCATTCCGTGGTGGGGTTATCGCTTTTCGATCGATCTTATCTTATCGCTTATCTTTTCCACTTGTTGCCATGCCCAGAAGTCAACCTGAGCTCAAGGCTTTTACATAGGAATATCAAAATATTTCTTCTCCACACGCAAACAATCAGACAAATCTTTCTGGTCCCACCGCACAACATATATAAGTGCATAATCTCAATGAGGCTCTGGTTGTCTGATTAGATGAGAATCGGATCTGATCTATCGAGTCGACGTCACATCTGCAGCCGTCATCAACCAACTTGAACAACATCGACGCACCCTGCAAGTAACTTGGAACAGATCCAGCTCAAGGGCGCACCATTCCTGTCTGTTCTCGGCGTATCATGGATCTCGCATCCCGAAGATCCCAACTCTGCCGGACTGCGGTGGTGGTACTAGCGTTTCCAAGATGTAATCACCGATTCAATTCTTGTTCAGCATTTCCACGTTCGTTCTAGCGTCGACGGGAACACATTGCTGTGGGCTAGTATTTTGTCTCATCCTGCTGTTGCCACTTATGCCGAGGAAGCCTTAAATCTGGACGGACTTCGGACAGGTTCTGGTGCTGTCGTCGGAGAGTGTGTCAGGCCGTTCAACGGTATCCATCCCTAGTCGTCCCTGAAGTCTCTGAAATTGGCCTCCTCTGATGACGATACTTACGCCGGATTAATCGGTTGTCGTGGACCATTGGGGCCTCAATTTAATCATCGAGTCTCGCTCCCCGTTCATTCAAGCTTTCCGCGACCTTTTGAGACGTATTCATGGCAAATCTTGTCCACGAAACTCCTCGAAACTCCCCCATTCCCGCTCTTCGACTGAGTGCCATCTGGGAAAACTTAGAATCTAGGCTATGGCTGCGCTTCATGACCCAGAAATGGTTATCGCCACATCGATCTCTTGCCCTGCTGTTCGGACGACTGCTACCCGGAAGGATTCACGCTGAGGTCGCGCACAAGCTTCCGGGATGTTTCACAATATCTCGTCGTATCCTAAAACCTGATGAATCGAATATCGTCCAGCGCTACCAACCCGCATCAGACCGACCCCACACCTTACCGTTTCTGGCACATTGTGTTCATAAGGTGATATGGAATCAGTTTCATGTTGGTCAACTACTACCATCTTAACGTGTTTATACTAACCAGACATGTTCTAGGAATGTTAACAATATCAGGAAGTTGTCAACGCCTCCGAGCCGACCAATCCGACATTTTTTATTATCCCTGCAATATCAGATGGTCGTACGAATGTTGGACTTTGGAATCAACAGTGAGAACCATATTCTTGTCAAAAGGTACAATGATCCTCTGTCGTTATTTTGGAAGATCAGGCGAAGCTTACTCCTGAAGTTGATATTTTCCACCCAGAGGAATGAGCACATCGCTGCCTCGACCACCTTACGACCACCCTCGGACAAAAGGACTCATCCCCTAGAGCGCTTCTTGTGTCGCTCGACGCGCGTGCGTCGGAGACCCACTCTACCTGTCTATTCTGTCGCAGTAGTGACTGCTCCCGGCGACAGGCTCGCGGATCCGCGTTCCGAGCCTGAAGTACGAATTTGCTCCTTTTCTCGTTCCATATGACAGTCAAACTGACAGCCGCCCATGGAAGAAGCCATACGCAGGCGCATAGCAACGAAGAATCCCCGTTGACCTCGGAGTGATATCTGCGAAGAATCGCAAGACATAGCATGCGAGCTTTCATACATACACCCCGATTTCATATAAGATAGTAATGATTACAAACATGTTTTCCAAGTTTGTCAGTTTATTGAATCTTTTCATATTCGAAGACCAAGTTCTTCAACCGATGGAATGATAATTCCATCGATAGATGTAGATTCTCTGTACCTTTCGCACCTCCAACCTCTCTACACGCCATAGATAGCCAAAGCTCTCCCAAAGGACCTATTCTTGTCTGATGGTGATGGTGAATCCTGATAGATCAAGCCACTGACAAAGGTTCCATAAACCCGGTGACCCCTGCTCGACTCGGCCCGGCGAATTCGATCTTCAAACAATCCATCATCCATTCATCACCAGTGCTTGTAATCTATGACTCTCTTCCACGGGGCTTTGGATCCCAAATGCGCTCAAGCGCCTACTTGACTTCTATCGATGAAGATTCTGGATCCATACACAGAATGACATGATGCCAACATGGTTAATCCCGGAACAGAGGATGTACAGATTGAGGATGAGGTTCACGAGGCAGACTCGGACAGAGGTCGCCCATGGAAACAGAAGTCCCCTTAACTCAGGCTTCCTTCTGTTGTACTACCTAGCTATCTCCCCACGCGCTTGCGCTACGGACTAGCCTCAGGCCGCGGGGCAAGTTCTATACTCGCTGAATCTCGTTAAGCCTCCTCGAGCACCCCTGGCCTTGGATGTTACAGGCCACCTACCATTCCACGCGTAGCTGGGCTTGGTTCCCCTTTGTCCTCCTTCTTCTGCTATCTCTTGCACAATGGACGCAAGCTCAGTCTACTCGTCGCAATGTCACCGTCTCCAGTACCACGCCTCAGATCGTATACACTCCTTCCGTCTGCGATGCCTCCACCCCAAATGCTAACCAGCAATGTAGCGGTGCCTGGTGAGTACCTCTCGTTCAACTCAGAGCTAATGAACAACTTCTGAGAATGGCATCGTTGCAAGGCAAGTCCTCGATCTGAATGGCACAACACTCGTTTCCACCAATGGGCCGACACCCGATCGCGACTCTATAAGCATCATACCGCAGATGTTCTTTAAGTTTCGAGGTGCGCTTTTCCCATCTCCTCTTCATCATCCTGGCCGTCTTACATACGCCGACCTGTGTTTCAAAGCCTCCGCTTTGTACCTCTCTACCTCCTTCCAGTCAAATGCCACCACCAACATCACGGTGTCAAATAACGGCACAATCAGGTCTGCCGTGTTCAACTCCTCCGTCGGCATGGTCTTTATCCTCAATCTTGTGGAATCCGAAATCTCGACCGTAGCCGTCACTTATGTCCCTGAGGCGTTTCCAGCACGGCTGGACATCGGCGGCCTCTTATTAACTGTCACAGACGATTCGTAAGTATGTGCACCCTATCCCCTGTATCTAGACGCTGACAACTAAACGGCGATTAATTAATTCATCAGGGCAACTTCGGTATTCCTCCCATCCATGACCCTCCCTCCCTCCGCCTCCCTACCCACCATTGGCAGCCCTGGCCCCACCATCTCGCCTGTCCAAGACAACTCGAAGCGCACATTGATCGCACAGGCCGTGGGCATCACGATAGGACTCTCCCTCGGGCTCACCGCCGTCGCAGTGCTCGCGTACATTTTCTGGCGGCGCAGGCGGCGGCGACACCAATCTGGGGACAGCGATACCGAAGCCTCGCGATCCACACAGTCCCCGTGGCCGCCCATGCGCCAGCATCAACCTACTATGTATATCGGGGCGGATTACCAGCGCGGGGACCATCAGAATGAGAATAAGACGAGCTCTTGGTTCCGGCCTTGGTCGTGATCCACCCGTTGACCTTTTCTTTTGGATACTGGGATACTCATACCCGGGTGTGCTTATCGTACATACATCTTAAGACTGTTTCTGACTGACACCCTCCAGTCTTTGCACCTTCCCTATTGGATCCTAGCCTGCATATCCTATACTCTTATAAGATTCCAGAATGCATGTACTTGTACCTCGCCCTTACCCATGTCGTCCGCCACTCTTTCGATCTGCTTCCAAAGTTCCTTACCATACTTATTGTCCAGTTAGGTATCAATAATATGTACAGTGATGATCCCGAGCACGCATATCTGATGGAATGCGATGATGATAAGGACACCGGTGTTGTAATGCAGGCAGTCGATGATCGGAGCATTCGAGTCAAGCATGTACTATTCCAAATATCTTCATGTCAGAGCATCGGCTGATGAGCCCCACAGCTCCGGCAACTTCTTATTGCACGGCATTCTTGAAAAACAACACTAGTATTCAATTATAAGGAATCTCCAGGGTCCCAAAGCAGGAAGGAAAAAAATTCAAACTTCCCCGAGGGCACCCAAAGAAAAATTGGCCCTGGAGGGTTTGTGAAAGAAACACAGATGCCGTAAAAAGGGAAATAATAGTATAATAGGAACATTACAAAAAAGGTACACACACCACGAGCCATACACGTACTTGACAAGTTGGTATAAAGCGGCACGGGCCCGAAAAGCGGAAGGCGGTGGTCAGATGGAACGACGGGCGTGACATGCAGGGGAGGAAGATGTGCGCGTGCGTCGGCCGGGTGGCGTGTGGAGGTGATATATCTGGTATACTGTATACTTGCAACATGCGGGGATCAGGATCGGGTAGGGAGTCGACAGGAGGAAGATGAAGAAGGGGTAGAAGTCACAGGTATACATGTGAGGACGCAGGTCGTTGCACGGAAGGTGACGCGGATAGAACGGGAAGGTGAAGTTTAGGGAGAAGATAAATAAGTCAAGCCATGGTAATGAAACACACAACAGGGTAATCGGGGCATCGGGGAAATCATCAACATCGTAACGCCATCATCGTATCTCTTTAGATCCCTCCATACGCGTCATTGTGGTCGACAACGTGAGCGCCTCTGCCTGCCGCAACAGCAGGCGCGCCTGCAACTAGAGCCGGCGACGCGTTGTCCTGATAATGGGCCTGGTATTCTTGCGCCGAGTAGGGATGCCCGTATGATTGAGGCATGGCAGCATGTTGACCCTCAGTCGAGTAAGCATACGATCCATAAGCCTCAGCATTATACGGGGCTTGAGCCTGTGGCTCCGAGCTATAAGCCCCGCCATGCGCGATTTCGCCTTCGTCATCGTCCCTGAAGCCGTTGGGCTCATATCCCTGGCCGTACGAATATTGTTGGCGCTCCTGCACGGCGGCGCCACCGTTGTATGGGAACGCGCCTTGTCCGGCCATGTTGGTACTACCCATGGATGGGCTGACGTTGTGACCACGGTGCGCCATGCTGGGAGGGACGGGGTCGAAGGTGCTTGCGCGGTAACCCGTGTCTGACATGTTGGGGGTACGAACGAATTCATCTTGATTGAAGTCTTCGTCAGTGATGCGGTTGCGACGCCAGCGGCGCTTAAATAGGCGAGGATGTTAAGTCGACGTTTGAGGTAATGTTAGCTGTGTTCACGTACTAAGAAGAATGCAATGATAAGACCAATGAAGGCAATTGCAACGATGCCTCCTGCCACACTCCCCACAATGGCTCCCGTACTCATTCCGCTCGAAGCAGTGGGAGTCGCGCTGGCGCTGATGCTCGCGAAAGAATCATCAGTGCTTGTAGATGTAAATGATCCGAAGGTGCTCGTTTGTGTCAGGGTTTTGGGAGTGCCGGTGATAGTAACCGCCTGGAAAATGTTAGGATGGGTGACAATGTAGCGAAGGTACGACACTCACGCCGGCGCCTGTGGTCTTCGAAGAGATTGTCGTCGTGGCGGAGGTACTTGACTCTGTCTTGGATTCAGAATGAGATTCAGACGAGGTGGAGTGAGACTGAGTCGAAGTTGCCGCAGCGGACTTGCTGGTCGACGTGCTGGAGGGAGGCGGCGGCGGCGGCGGCTGTGAGCTACTGGGTGTGGGGGTAGGCTCGTGGGTCTTGCTGGTGGTCGGTGGTGGTGGTGGCGGGGTAGGAGACGAGGCTGAAGACAATGTGTAAGTGAAAGGAAGAATTGTATGTCAAGGTAGTTTCGATCTGAACGTACACGGTGGGGTTGGAGTCGTGGCAGATGTTGTGTCCGTAGGGTCACCAGTAGGGTCACCAATACCAGGAAATAGGAATGGTTTTTTTTGACGAGCTTTGAGCTGACGATGAGCTGGTGAATTGTGGTGTAGAGTCATGATCGTCTAAGAGTAATAGTTGACTATATCAAAAGAGAGTGGGTATTAGAAAGAACGTGGAGTCCGCTATCAGCGAGGAGGAGGTCGCTGGGGACGGCGACAACAAGAACAACAATCTGGGCAGCAACAAGGCAGGAGATGGAAGGCGGCCTGGGAAATTCCAATGAACGGTTTGTCTGCGTGTGAAAATGGATGATCAAAACAGATTCGACTTCCCCTGGTGATAGCGGTCATATGTACGGCCCGCATAAGCTCGCATATCCTCATTACGTGACGACGACGACGATCTCTTCAAGTCCTTACGACTTCCACAAGCTTTCTTGTCATTTCGCACTACACAAGGAAGCGTGATCACTATTATCCATCAGCATTAACATAGGCTGTGGATTTTGTGACTCTTGAGGCCAATCATGGAAGAAACGATCCGAAAGCCTCCTCGGACCTCCCTTTTCTCTCGTCGCACACCGGCCGCAGTTGAGTAGATCACAGATTCACAATTATCAGGTGGTGCTGGACCATGACGGTCGCAACCAATGAATGGATTGTTTGCCGAGTCGCGTCGTAACTTTGGCATCCAACAAGGTTGAGAACAAGTGTACACACGACTCCTTCCATTATCTGTACAAGGGCGAGGCTTTTGAGGCTCCAAGACGCGTCTACGCAGTTCACTGCTTAGTGCACCTCCTTTCAAGGGCCATCTACTCGTAACGACTCAAAGATAGCGAGGTTGTGCCGAGTTGCATGGTGATAACTTTTTGCATGTAAATTACGTAATAACATCTGATTTTCCAACATCAGTTTCCGTGTGCCTTCTCCAGTGCCCATTGGCAAGTCTTTCTTCAAGTTTTCTTCTCTTGCTCTGCTTTCCCGTTGTTTTCGCGCAATATTCGCATTTAAACTGGAACTTCCGGTCATCGCTGCCTGTTCACGATATTTAACGACCCATTTCGCCTTGAAATCCAGAACAAGCCGTGTCCTGTATCGCGTATGCAATGGCCCAGGCTTTATTTGACGAACACCCACTGGAACAATACCTGCGAAGTACTTGCTATAAAGAACGCTTTCTATAGTAGATTCTGACTCTATTACAACAGATGCGGGTGAAGCACGAGACTTCATACCCGGGAGCTCGGCCGAGCTTGAACTCGAACTCGATCCGTGGTGGGGCATGGAGGAAGATGAGTATGAGGACGAAGAGATGGAGGAATGGCGTCCGCTCTTTTTGATCGACATTCTGGAGGTATGTCGTCCAAACACGTCTGCACATTCGCCACTCACTTGCCTCTTTAGATGATTATGGCTGCCGTATCAGCGTTGGACCTCTCTAGCCATCCCAGCCGCTTCGCCGAACACTTCAAGTACGATGTGATATCTTCCTCACTTCTCGCTGTTTCTCTGCCATCTACACATGGTCGGATAGTGCGGACACCACAACCCTTGCTTCCTGGACAATTGGATCACAGCCGGACTTCAAGCGTCGAAGCTCAAGAACATATCTCCGCACATCTACCGGTCGCCTCCCCTGACTCTTCCTACTTGATACCCTCTCTAGCACTGCTAATGGCTGCTATTTTCCTCCATGCCGGATATCTACTCCTGACTCTCGCGTCACTCGGAATTACTTTGTATATTTTTAAAGCCTCGAACGAAATCTCCAAACACGACACGGCACCCGTACGTGCATTTCTTCGTTTCGACTGTGCGCCTTGCTTACTGAATCTTCCTATAGTCTCTAGAATCCTTGAACGACTTGGTTGCGTCCAGTAATGACTGGGAATCTGTGGTCCAAGAGGCTATCAGCGTTCTCGAAAATGATGAGCGAAGGTCAGTCACCTCATGTTTATCTGGTTATAGGCTGGCACTGACGTGGGCCGTTAGCACATCGTATGGCGCCGCTACTCCTACATCTCCTTCGTCATCCATCCGTGTCGCACTGCACTCCTCATTGCTAACGACCCAAACGCAATGCGATAACGTTCGCCACCTCTTTTCGGCATTAACATCACCTTCAGAGCTCTCACAGCTTTCTGAGATGTATGCTCCCCCATCGCCTATGACATCCTCTTTCATGCAAGAAGGGAACACTCGGCCGCTCTCTCTCCCAGCCCGAAGGCGCACCTTATCTATGCCACTAGACCCATTTCTCACGGTGGACAACAAGCGTCAAACCTGGAATGGCTCTTACACCAAGCTCGTCCAATTGGGAAGTCCAACCAATCAGGTGTTCAAACGCCGAGAGAAACGCCGGTCAGATCTCTCATCATTACTCCAAGTCTCTGGCAATCCATCTTTGAAGAGTGTCAGCGCTCCGGTGACACCTATCCCACCTTCGCTGCCGTATGTGAGCGAGGAGGCAGAATCAGATTACGAAGATGCACCAGACCATCTCGAAGTCCCGCACACCGCTGATGGGACGGTTCCCTTTGGAGCAGCCGCCCTCGCGTTACATCGGAAGCGAAAAAGTGCTGGCATGGAAGCATTCAAACTGCCACCACCAAGCTACTTTAGCCCTGTTTCTTCCCCTCCCCTTCCTCCACAAACCCCTCGATCACCTCCCACTGCGACCCTTTCTTCCGGATCGCGATTCACACCTATCCACGCATCGCGGAATCCACTATCCCTATCGGCACTAAATCATGCCCTACAAAGTGCCCTCGCGTCCAAACGATACGCGTGCTCGCATCTTCTCGCCCTGCGGTTTGCGGACGAGGACGACGAGGGGTACTGGGAGGACGTGCGGAGTGTGATGGGGCTATTGACGAGCACCTTTGTAGACGCGTCCTCGAGGCTCTTGGAGGCGCTCACTGAGGTGGAGCAGCAGAAACTACGGGATCAGAATCCTACACCTGGACTGCAGAGCATGTTCCCCGGTTCAGAGGACGGCGATATGAGCATCGGCAGCTCGGAGGGTGGGCCTTCCCCCGCGTCGAAGACAAATAGGCGGCCGATGAGCACCTCGTTCGCACCCCTCCCAAGCCATGTATCTAGGTTCGCAGCACATGTGGAGGCGATCACGTCTGCCTTGGACGACGCGAGGGATAACCTTGAACGGTGTGTCATGTCCTTGCGGGAGGAGACCACCGCACCAAGCTCGACCGGTCATGACCCACAACGGCGGCGGAGATCACGGCCCATGTCGAATTCGTCCACTGAGGAGTCGGCTGGCTCGCCTGCGCTAGAAGCTTACGAGCGTCTGCGTCGTGAACTTGGGCTTGCTCTACGGGAGTGTGAGCGAGGCCGGCAACGCCTGCTCGACGTTGTGTTTCCCCCAGACATGTGCGATGGCGAAGAGGACGATTCGGGTGACGATGTACCTGCGCTTGGACACGATGGGAGCGAAGATTCAGACAAGCCCGACCCCGCGTTCCCCTTCGATGACGAGGTCGAGCAGGAGCCCCCGGGCGGGGAATATACAGTGGTTACTGTTGAAGGAACTGAGGGGAATCTGGACGATGTTACGTCGCATCTGCTGCTCACGGCGTCGATGCAGCATCTACCACCGCCTGGGATTGAGCAAGTGTTTGAAGCCGATTCTGGGAACGTGGGCATGTTCACCCGGGAGCGGTCGAAGCTGACGCGGGAGGAACGGATACAGCTTGCCAAGACGCGAAGGGAGAGCGGTGGAGGCGTAATGGGTCTTGGCCTTGGCCTTTCTCTGTCGATACCAGAACCAAAGCTCTGTGCTGGGATAGAGAAATGGGGCCCTGGGGGCGAGGTCGTACAAGAGCTTAAGGACGTGATCTGGAAGGTGGGGGAGAGGAGACGGAGGATGGCAGATGCACCTTCATCGCTGGATAGTGTCTCGCCAAGTGAAGCTCTGAGTGAGTCGATCTAGGTATCTCCTTGACCTCCGCATCGACTCGTACTTCGAGCCAGGCGCATTATTAGATCTGCAGAACATATTTTACCCACAATCGTTTATACCTCTATTATTATCCTTACTATATACTGTTCTCTGGGTGTAATTTGAATAATCATCCGTCAGTACATGCGTACGCTCGGCGGACGACCCGACCAAGATCATGCCTATTTGCGCTTGTGTCGTTTCAATGGTGTGTGTGGTCTTTTCTTGACAGTTTGATGGATTGATCGTCAATGTTCTTGCCTTTCTATCTAAACATTGACTGGATTTACCAAGCCGCCGATGGTCCTCCTGCGGTGCATCGCATTGACCTACCTCCCCTCGTTTCCTGCCAAACGAGGTTAGGTATTTAGATTATAACCCTGGAATGTACAACAAGCAAAGCCTACTACTGCACTAGGCCCTGGGACCCGGAGTCACGTCCGCTACTAGTAGGAGCATCGAACTCCCAATCGTCTCCATATCTCGTGTACCATATGTTCCCCGATTCTCTCTGCTGCCTTGGCCAGCATTTTTTCTCCAAATCTGGCGCCCGGTTACTAACCTGGTTGTCCGTAGCATGTGTTTAGTTCCTGGAGACTAAAGTGACGTACTAGAAAGTAGAATCTATACCGAGCCTAGTAGTGGAATCCCTGAGATAGCTTTTTGCAGTCCGGATTCTTGTCTCGTCATGTCTGCTGGGAATACTGCGTACCCCCTTGACAGACGCATCCTATGAGTTCGCCCCCATCACACGTGGTCAAGTGTCGACGGAAACAAGCATCTGATATCTGGTCCTCCCAATTCACTGGCGCTAAATATCCCGATTAACGGATCGGCCTATGACCGTGGAAGACTGAAAGCGTCGGGCATTCGATGCTCTGGCTTGCCTTCCTCACTCATTGGTGATGCGGTGCAGCTGCTAGCCCTCCATCGGGTTTGGTACAAGGCCTTTCGCGATCTATGTTAACCATGAAATGGAACAGATCGCAATGATCGATTGCTGTTTGTAGGTCCATTTCCACCCACATACGCAAACGTTCTCGCGCCACAGAAAACTAAGGCCCGCGACCATACCGGGATGCCTGGGGTGCGAGCCTTCGATGCTCTGGAATGTTTATAAACCACAATTTGTGCTCTCATCTCATGTATACCCGCTTGCTGTCTACCGCAAGAATGAATCTTACCCAGAACTTTGTCGCCGTCATCTCCTGCTTACTAGTAGTCCACCTTGTAGCTCATGGTATCCATCGATTTTTCTTCCATCGACTCGTCAAATTCCCAGGCCCACGTATTGCTGCGTTGACGCTATGGTACAAGGCCTACTATGACATAATAATGGATGGAGGCTGGTCTGAGCACCTCGAATCTCTGCACGCGAAATATGGTGAGGCAAAGTCATTCTTGGCCTTATACCGAAGCTAAGAGTTTGTTTCGCAGGCCCTGTTGTGAGGGTGGCGCCTAATGAGGTAGGTGACAGTGAATACGTTCAAGCTACAAATGCTCATTTGACCCTCAGCTCCACTTTAGTGATCCACGCGCCTATAGCGAAATCTATGGGATGGGGACTAAGTTCACGAAGCAATCCCACTTATATAGCTGTTTTGCGACGGACTTGTCTGTTTTCGCTCTGACAGACCCTCACGAGGCCACACAAAGGAGAAACCTCATCGGTCCATTTTTCTCTCGGAAAGCTATCTTAAATCTAGAGCATGTAGTCCAAACTCAGGTTCGTTTTCCCGCGACTCCAGATTTCTTTCCCTTGTCTCAGAAATCCCCAGGTTGATAATCTCGTTTCCCGACTACTCGAATACGAGCCAGCAAAGGAAGCTGCAAACCTCGATTTTGCGTTTCGTGCCACCAGCCTCGACGTTATCACCGCATATTGCTTCGGACTTGAAGGCAATCTAACTGCCTCAAAATACTTCCAGAATGACGTTCTTCTTGCCATGGACGCTACCTTGCCTATGATCTGGATTTTCAAATATTTTCCGCTCATAAAGCACTTCCTCTTGAGCGTCCCCGAGTGGACGGCAGCTTATTTAAAGCCCGGGACGACTGGAATTCTCGAGCAGCGCCAGCGAATGGGCGCGCAGATTGATAAGCTGCTCAATGACCCGTCGAGCCTGGATGAGATAGGTCACGAAACCATTTACCATCATCTTCTTAACCCCCAGCCCGAGAATCAGCGAATGCCGCCGATCACTCGCTCATGGCTTCTGGACGAAGGCCTGTATATGCGATTTGCGGGGAGCGACACGGTTGGAAACGTCTGCACGGTTGGAACCTATTATATCCTCACAAATCCTTGGGTCCATTCTACGCTCGTCAAGGAATTGCAGGATGCCTGGCCAGATATGTCTTCAGGCATCGGTTACGAAGCATTAGAGAAATTGTCATTTCTCGTAAGCGCACGATGGTTTCCCTCTATAATCTCACTGACAGGCAGGAATTCGTCAGACGGCGGTGATCAAAGAATCACTAAGGATGGCCCATGGTGTTGTGACGCCCTTACCAAGGATCATAGGCCCGGCGGACTCGCGGATATCTGGAATGACGGTTCCTGTAGGAGTGAGTCATTAGGATCATATTCGCCCCACTGACCTCACAATGTGTAACCCAGACCGTCGTCTCTATGGGTGCGACGATCGTGCATCGCAATCCGGATATTTTTCCCGAACCCTTCTCATTTACCCCTGAACGCTGGCTTCAAGAGGATTCGCAGGAACTCGAAAAATACTTGGTTTCGTTCTCCAAAGGGCCGAGGAGCTGTTTAGGAATCAAGTACGTGATACAGACTGTTACGCGCTTTCTGTCTAGAACTATCATCTTATTGGACTTCTTAGTCTGGCGTGGTGTGAGTTGTATCTGATTTTCGGTACTCTGTTTCGCAAGCTGGTTCTTGACGTCAAGGACGCTTCGTGAGTGAACTTCGAACAGAATGCTTGGTTGTTTGTTGACATCTTTGACCAGTATCGAAATGGTCAACTTCCGAGAATATTTTGTACCGATTCATCGTGGAAAGCATCTTGAGGCGTATGTCAAGGCCAAGGACTCTTGAAATTGCTGTAGATAGCTCTGTACGGCTTGTTTTCACCCCTCAGCGGCCAAATTCTGCATATGTATGACCATGATGTTATCGAGACTCTGGATGTAATTCACTGGCAGGACAACCGACTCTTATAGAATGCTATTATCATTGTAGGGGCCGTTTCGATTTCCAAAAGTCTGCTATCATGGTCAAAGGTCGATCTCAAGCCAGTATTCGCCCTCTCCCCTTCAAACGCATTGCCCGACCTCTTCTGCCCAGTCAAAAGTTTTCATGGCGTGTCTTTGTCTGCCCCTTTGCGGACGCTCTGCTCCTCTTCTCATTCTCGGAAAGGTGGTAGTAAGCAGCCCTGCGGCGTTGCCAACGCCGCTCTCGCTGTCCAGATTCACTGCCTCGCCCTCATCTCATAAATCAGGTTTGAGTGTCGAAAGTGTGGCGCAGGGCCATATATGATATATGTAAGCTCCGCCGCCTCATTCGTGAAATGACTTCGCTCATACAAGTTCCCGTGCTAGAAAATCGTACTTCATGATCGCTTATCCTAGTTTGGAGGTGATAAAAGGCAGTTAAGCTCACTTGAAGGTAAGGTGCTTGATCTTGACCAGGCGTCGGCATGGTACTTATGCAAGCATAAAATTACAACTGTCAATCTGCATTGTCCATTTGATTCGCTTCAAATTCTAATTGGACTCATCGTTCACGCGGCACAAGTCTCGTATCGTTCTGTTTCTGCGTCGTCAGAAGCCTCTTCAATTATTTTGTCGGTGAAAGTATCAAGGCAGTGGCGCTCCATCCAGAAATTATGATTTAGGACAAATTGTACATGCAACAAGACAATTCAAGTACAACCGCTCGTGTGAACGGACGATGAGATAGACGGCTGAAGGGGAAGCAAAAGACAAGGGAAAATAACGTTAAAGCAGGATAGCAAACCGAGGGCAATGAGCCAAGACCGTGACATATATGCGACTAAGAGAAAAAAAACGAAGGGACCGCAAAAAAGTAAGTGGACAATAATCTAGCAGTAAGACATACAAAGATACCACCTGCTCCAACACCTCAAAAGCTTTTGTTGTAGTCACCAGCACCACCAGGCGGATGATCGTGGAGCGTCCCAGTGCTCCGAATCGAGCATATACACCATCGAACAGGCGCCCACAGACCAACATGTAGCTCCTGTAGGGTGTCCCACAACTATCACTCGCTTCTCCACAGGTACGAGGAACCATCCTCGCAAAACGCCTGGCGAGCGACTCTGGTCACTTCATATCCAACCCCGTCACGTCATCTGGGTTGAACCACTGCCCAAAGTCCCTCTCGAAGTTAATGTCCCCGTCGGGGCGGAACAGGGTCGTATCGAACTCATCCAAGGAGCTCGCCACGCTCTGTATGAAGTCCGTTGAGAAGATACCCCCCGACATGTCAGCAGATAGCGATGGCTGGCCGCCCATGGAAGAGGTGTTCATCGGTGGCCCACCAAGTATCGACACTGGCGAGGGCGCCATATTCTGCAGTCCACCCGGCCCTGGTCCCTGACCGGGGCCACCTTGGTTCGGGTTTTGCGGGTTGCCGGGTGCAGGGGTGGATGGGCCAGTGCCATTTGTGTTTGGCGTCTGCCCTGAGTTGTTGTTGGAGCCAGGCGGGGGGTTCCTCGGCGAGCCGTGATTCACAGGCATGCCAGGGTTCTGGTTGGGATTCTTCGCGTTGTTCGAAGCACCTGGGCCATGCGAGTTCTGGTCTTTGGGAGGACCATTCATTGCTGGAGACGGTGGAGGCATCATGTTCTTCTGTCCCATTCTGTTCGGTCCGGGACCAAACCCAGGTCCACCCCCAGGGCCTTGCCCGATAGGACCCCCCATATTGAATGACGGATCATTTGACGACGGAGAGCCCGCGCTGCCTGTCATATTGCCCATCCCGCCCGGCTGTTGCTGGGGTCCCTTGGGGAGCATGGCCTGCTGATGCTGCCGCATCACTTGTTCCCGGGCTTGTTGCATTTGCTGGCTCTGTCATGTCGTAACGAGAACGAGAATGGACAGATAAAGATGATGAGCTGCCTAAGTTGAGAACAACCGAAGAAATAAGCGCACCTGCATATGCGGCGTGAGATTACTAGGATGGCCCATCTGGGGGTTCATCGAGCCGCCACCCATGTGCGGCATTCCCATCGGTTGCTGTCCTCCCATACTCATCCCACCGAGGTTCATCACGCCACCCATGGGTGGCTGCCCTGGATGCTGACCGCCGCCTCCATTCATCCCCATATTTGGTGGAGCGCGCATCATTACCATACCACCCTGTGTCGCCATCATCTGTGGCCCGCCTGGCTGTTGTGCATGTTGTTGTGGTTGTTGTTGCGGATAGTTCATAGGTGGTACAGCGGGCTGTTCCATCGGAGAGCGGCGTACGCGTTTGCGATCGGGTGGTGAAGACTCATTTCGCGGTAGATTCTCGTGCTAGTGTAAGGATAGCAAAAAAAAAAAAAAGAATGGGAAGAAGCGGTCATACATGAGTTCACGTTCTGCCGAAAAGCAATAAGATTACGTACCTCTTCACCAGGGGACGTGCTGCTCCGTTTCCCTCGTTGTTGTTGTTGATGTTGCTGTTGATTCCGTTGTTGAGCGTTATTCCGTTGTTGCTGAATCGGAGGCTGCATCATCGGATTCGATGGGCCAGCTGCTGCATTATCTGGTGGTCCACCACCAGGCTTGCCCTGTTGTTGTTGCTGCTGCTGCTGCTGCCTTGCCCGAAAGGTACCCACTATTCGTTGCTGAAAAATGATCGAAAAGTCAATATATATTTCTCCCATTGGAATAACGTCCAGAATTCTGGAGCGAAGGAAAGTCGGGAAAACATACCTTGTCCTGAGATGTCAAGCCAGATAGCTCCTTACTCTCGAGCCCAAGCTCCACCTTTATCTGGTGTAAAGCAGATGTCGGAATTTGCATAATCTGGTTGTTCATGTTGTTATCCATTCCTCCGGACATCATCGGTCCAGGTCCAGGTGGCTGTCGGCTGGCTAATGACGGACTAGCATGCATCATCCCTGCCTGTCCTTGGCCCGGGGTGGTGGCCCTACTAGGCGACCGTTGGTAATGGGTAGGTGGTGGAGCATTATTACCCTGCTGACCTGGCGGACCCTGTTGTGGATTCATCGGGTTCATGCCCTGGTTTGGTGGAAGCATACCACCGCGGTTTAGATGCGTTAGATGAGGTGATGGTCCGCCGAGTTGGTTCATCGGGGGCTGGGAGAGCTGTTGCTGCGAATGCGGAGGTTGCTGACCGGGGGGATTCTGTGGAGAGTTTCCCATATTAGGTGATTGAAACGGACCAGTAGGTCCTCGCTGTTGCTGCGGAGGCTGCTGTGGAGGCAAGGATTGCTGCATCCCGCCACCAATCGATGAGCGCTGGCTAGAGAGTAATGGTTGGAAGTTCTGGCCCGGCGCAGAAGGTCCTCCTTGAGGAGGTCCGGGCGGGCCTGGAATCCCGTTGGGCTGAGGAGCACCACCAGCCATGGAGAACGAGGTCGGACCTCCGGGCTGCATAGACCCCGGCGGTGGACCAACACCATTAGGCATAGGTCCATTACCCATATATCCAAGCATCCCTGGTCTGGGAGCACCATTTGCAAGACGGTTCATGGGCGGACCAGGTTGGGGGGGCATGCCGGGCGGTAGTTGCTGTCCGTGTTGAAGCGGTTGTCCAGGAGGCGCCTGTAACCGCTGCGTAGCCTGGCGCTGCAATAGTTGGTTTGCCTGATGCTGTAAAACGATGGGCTAGGTCTTAGGACAATATCGTAGCTGAGATAACAGGATAGACGCACCTGTGTATATAACATTGCCTCGTCCGGACCACTTCCATTGGCTTTCGCCGTAAACAATACCCAGAAAACACTCCACCATCTGAGATACCCTGATCGGTTTAGTAACCAGACAAACGAGATAAGCACATACTCGAATAAGAGACCCTGCCTGGCATTGATCGGGGGAGTTGAGTCGGGAGCGATATCCGCCTCGCTCATGAGTTCACGAGCGGTCTTCCGAAAGCCTCGTTTGAAGCAATAATCATAGATATAGATGTTGAACCTGTGTTACATGTCAGAATGAAAACAAGCAGAGTTGACAGCTGGGCGACGGACATCTTTTCGCCTTCCCATGACAGCGACTGTGGTGAGTTGTCGGTCTGCGGCGGAGGTTGCTGGGCAGAGCCCGGCTGGGGGACTGTGGCCATATAGAGGGAGTCCAGCGAGGGCACAGTGAGTTGTGGAAGCCTGAGTAGGCGCGTGGGTGCAAGTTTTCGTGTGAGAAATTAGGTTCCGAAGTGAGTGGGAGTAAAATAGACAAGAGATACACAGAACAGGGAGATAGAGGATAGATATTACAAGGCCGACGACGAGGAGATGGATATGGTCGCTGGCAGCGACGGCGGCGGGCAGGGCTGGACGTCGGGGGATTCAAGCACGACAGCGGCTACACTAATACTATCATGTCCATTTCAAATTCGTCCGCCGACCCAAAGTTCGCTACTTGCCGACAATCATTCATCCACAACTCCGAGGCTCAACACACCAACTTTTCTCTCCCGAGGCATCTCCAAAATCTCTTGTTGCTTTCTACTCCAGGATACCCTCCACTAATGTCTTCGTACGACTGCTACCTGGAAGTCCCACCCACCCACCAGATATTTCACCTCAAGTAGCCTACGAATCTCTCTCCACCCACCTCCATTACTCGCTTCCTCCGCATCCTTCAAGTCGGTGACGAAATATATGAAGTCGGCGGGTGACAGAAGTGATCGAAGCAACGAGCCAATTAGGAATGCGATTAAGGCAACCACGAGGACGGTCGATAGCGGATATTGTCTCCTCGTTCCTCCGTGTGTCGTATTAAGGATCGCTGTGGCTATGTCAATATCCCCCAACCCTCCAGGCAGTTTCCGAGGCGGCATGGTCGGTGTCGTGGGTGCATCAGTCGCAGGTCCAAGTTTTATAGTATCAGTATTAGCTGGAGTTATACCAGTATTTGAATTCGTAGCGGTCGTTGCGGTCGTACCAGCCATCGTGAAACGCGCTAGCGGGTTGTTATATGCATGTAAGAAGCCGAGCAGGCCTCCAGAAGCCACGCGGGGGACATGAGGAGTTAACGTTGTGGGTGGAGGTAGTGCTTGCAGGTCAGGCTGCTGACATGAGGTCAACATCAGGTTATCGCAGAGGTAAACAGAACTTACATTGCTCGCTGTCCCTTCGCTAGTGCCCGAAATAGGAATGACTTCCAAAACTGGCTTCGATGCGTCAGGTGCCGTGGAACCCGTGTTTGCAGGTTCCATCAAATCGTCCGCAATAGCCACGGGAACTTTAAGCTCTTCAGGTAACGGTTCCGTTTCGCTCGGCATCCTATCCACAGGAAGAAATATCAACATAAGGTTTCGAGGCACCGGAACCGTTGAAAATGGACGCAAGAAAATGCAAAATGCAAAAGGAAGAACACATACCGTGAAAGAACGCTCATCTTAGAGACCCTGTCATCCAACAACTCCTCCCTCCCAAGACTCGTCAATGACTCCTTCTCGTCAACCACCCCCACATCCGTCCCATCCACCCTCACCTTCACCTTCGCCTTCCCACTTCCCTTCACCCCGTCTTTTCTCGGCCTCACCTCGACTTCAACGGTTGCACCATCCTCCTGCATCTCGATGAGCCACCCTGGCATTGGCGGCGCGCTGTGCATCTTCCCCGTCAGAGGATCCTGCACTGTCGAAACCCGATACTGTGCAGTCGGCAAACTCAGGCGTAACAGGTGCCTTGTTGGACTCTCGCCCTCATTGAGCCCCGAAGAATGTAGCGGCGAAGATGGCATTGTATGGATTGTATAAGCTAAAGGGAGCACATTTTCAGTTCCAGTGGGTTCCGCGGCCGCCGTCAGAGGACTCCCGCCTGTCGTCGTTGCCGTGGAGGAAGAAGCGATGGGCTGAGTGGCCAAAGAGCGGAGAGGAACGTATTCGCCCTTTTCACCTACTTTCCAACTCGAACGCATCCTCGACCTTAGGGCTACATCATAACCCTCTGGGTAAAGCTTGGAGTCCACGACAATTTCGCTCACAACGAGATCAGTCGGAGGACGCACTTCGCCCTTGACGGTGAACGCAGATGACGAGGCGCGGCCACGTATATAGGTCGTCGATGCCGAGGGTGGACTGGTGGATGATACTGTGCGCGGACGAAGCGAAGGAGGGGATGACGAAGGAGGCATTGCGGTAGGGAGTCCTGGCATGACTGTTGCGTCGCTCAACATGGAACTGGAACTTGCTGCGCTGTCAGGTTGGACGAGGTCAGAGGGTTCACGGCGCGACGGGCTAACAGCGGGTTGAATTTTGCTCGGACGTGGCGTGTGGTCTGTAGTAGGGCCATTGTCAACAACCTGCGAAGGGGGGGGAGAGGATCGGGAAGATGTCACTGGGAGTGTAACGAGGATAGTCGCAGCGTACACCCGATCCTCAGATGTATATCTTGTGTTGACGAGTACTCGATTCTCATCCCTCTTTCTCAGCTTCCAAGCTGTAGTTGCTAGATGGCCTTCTGCCTTCTTATCCGTAATGACCAATCCCGGAGCCGGAAGACGTGTGACAGGGTGTGCCGAGAGTCCCTTAATATAAGACTCCACTGCTAAAATAGATCGCGGGAGGGTGGCGTTGATCATTGAATTCACCGCCGCAGGGATAGCGCCTGCATAGTCCACAGCGACAAGCCTCGTACACCGCGTTGAAGGAATTGCGTAGTTCTCCTTCGTGTACGGATCTAGTGTCTCCAGGATCCACGCATCAATATACACACGTCCGATCGGAAGTGCATACGAATTGTACTTCGCTGGCGCAAATGACGCAACGGAGTCTGGACTGAAGGATGCCGAAACACAGAAGATAGCGTTCCGTACGCCATGGGATTGTTCCGCCACCTCGCCTGTACTTGTATTCCGCCGAGAGATAGATGGCGTTGCGAAGGCCCGAGCCATCACTGAAGCAATATAGAACCCACGATCCCGCCACGGGAACCCCGTCTTTGACGCCATGAATGATGTACGCGATTTCGCACCAAAAGACTCGAGAACAAAGCTCGAGTCGCACCGGTCGTCCCACTTCCTTCGACAGTCCGGCTCCGTGATAACCGCAGCCAGCTCCTCGGCGGACACGCCCTCGATGACCTTGCAGCCCTTATGAACAGGTATGACGGAGCAAATCTCAGGGGCCAGTTTCCTATGCACAGGTAGGCCCTTCTCGCTAAGGAGCTCCCATCCAGTCGAAGGGAACAGGGCATGTGTTTCCTGCGTCCATGCTAGGGCATCCAGGGCATACTGCATGGGCGACTTCAGTGGGGATGGAACAGCTGCAGTAGCCAACGCAGCTGCAGGTGACATCGCTGCTACAGCCTGCTGCGTGGTCGTGGTCGCCTGATCGACAGCATAGTTAAATAGTCTTGTCAACGGGCTGGATATCCGTGGTGCCGATGCCCAAGTACTGAGGCTACTACTGGAGGTGTTGACGTGTATTCCAGTTACTCCCCCCGAATCCGCGTCCCACTCCGCCCTGCGCCGGCGAATGACGCCCATGACTGGTGGCTGGTCGAGCGGTATCCGCGGGGGCTTCACCCGTTTCTGTTTCGTAAGTATCTTGATCTCGTGCTCGGGGATCTCCTCCACGTCCACATGAACTTTTGCACCGTTCACCATAACGAGTCCTTTCTCCTTCCCAGGCGCACGTCGTACTATAGCGAGAAGTCTGTCGTCGTCGACAAACATGGCATCATGGGTCATCGAAATCCAGAGCCCTCCACCCTCACTAGACAACCGATGGCGACGCAGACATGAGATGGCCTGTGGCGGAGGATCCACGACGATGTCCAGCGAAGGGGCCCACGTATCGATGTCACAGCGGATCTCACATTCGATGACTGGCAAGATTACCGGCTCGCCTTCGTTTGAATCTGGATTGGTCATTGCTGCCCGCCGAGCCGCCGAAGCTTCATACTCGACCCGGAAGCTGGAGCGTTCATGATCATATCGCAGTTCGTTCGCCTTGGCACCCGCTAGGCGAGTCAAGACGGGCGGGCCTCCGCATTTGATGGCAAACTCCCCAATGCCAGCCAAGGTGTTGATCATCTGTGTGGGAATGGACGTCTTATTTGTCCATCCCTTGGGGTCGGATTGTTCAAGTAAGGTGAGTAGTGTTGTCGTAGGGGATAGGGCCTCAATAGCCCAACCTTGCAGGTCGACCTGCGTACGGATGACATTGGCTTCGGCAGGAGGGATGTTTGGGAAAAGATGCGGATCTTCAGCGGAGAAGGAGAACACGTGGATGGTGGTGGGTGACTTATATACCGTCTTGAGCACGACAGCGTCACGGCCGCTGAGATATGAAAAATGAGCAGAGTTCGTTCAACGTGACGATAAAGGCTTACTTGACAGGCCACGCGGGTCTTGTCTTGTAATGCCAGAGTTCAGTAAGCTCGTTGACATCTTCTAACAATACCGCGTCCTCGTGCTGCTTATCCCAATAGATCTTGGCCCCTGGAGATACAACAGCCCCGTATAGATCCCATAATCCAACACCGACGAAGGTGGCTTCAGCGCGGTAGACAACCAAAGTAGGATCAATGGAGTCAAGTTGGGTGATGGATACTCCTCGCGCCTCCGTGGCTACAAAGACGTTATTACTGATATGCTACAATATAAAATATGCACGTACTTCGCCTCCACTTGGCTTCTGGTTCTTGTAATAGCGACGAGAAGTAGATGTAATTGCGACGCACTCGTGACAAAACAGATTTGTCTGCAGCCGGCGTGCGTTCAGCCGTCTGACGAACGAGAGTCTGTGTAGATTCGGTAGAAGCGGAACTGTTGACGGTGCCTAAAGATGATGCCGTGTGGAAACTAAGATCTACGGCGCTTGATACGTCTTGCAAGATCTGTTCGGATAGAAAGTAGGATGATGGATCGCGGTCCTCAACATCCTGGATGGTCTGCGGTAACCCATTAAGTCGAAGTCCACTAGAAGGCCCGGATATTTCGATTACGACCCTGACTTTTAACACGGAGTGGTCGTCGATAAGCGCGGCATGAGAGAGTCGGAAGACGATTTGATCAGGCGGGAGAGATGGGGGTTGAGAAGATGAAGGAAATGAACTACTCCGGATGGCATGTGCTGTCCAAGGTAGTTTTTCGACCTCTTCGGAAGAGGCCTTCGTGGTCACACGAACATCCCAACCTTCCGATAACGGCAAAACACATTCGATGGAACGCGTCAAACGGCGGTGCTCACGTCGTGCATGCACTTCGTCCATTCCATGGGTACCTTCGGTCAACGTTGAGTGATCATCATCCTCGGGAATGATAGCATAGTCGACGGTGAGGGCTTCGCGGTCAATTTGAAATCGAATACGCTCAACGCTGACGCCGCTCCCGTACCCTATTAGTTTCGGTACGTGACTTCCGCGCTTGAGCACTGTTTTCAGCAAGCCCAGGGTCATGGTGGAGAGTTGTTGCGTTAAATTTGATGGCGTTCCGACACCCCAGAGGGCTTTGAGGTCGTGCTGCCAGAAACAGGTGATGCGTATCTTCCCTCCCTGTGAATTTCTCTTCTTATATGCATCTCCGGGGGCGTTGGAAGCGGGTTGTGGTTGAATATGCTGAATACACCAGGCGAACACTGACATAGAAGCCGTTTAACAATGCGAATTCGAAGGCATTCAAATACATACAGGGAACGTGTGATCGAACGTATGGAGGTGAAGGCCGTAAATAGGCAGGCTCGTCGGGTGACCGGGGGAGAGACGTTGTTATATCGATAACAGTCGTTGCGTCATGGTATGAGCGCGATATCGTTACGGCGTCGCGAGGACTTAAGTGCAACGTGGTTAGACTCGTAAGATGAGCACCATGCTTGCGAACACTCACTTTGCTGGCCATCCTAGTGTAAAATTTGTTTTTGATATCCGCGTCGTGTGGTCAAACGTCTCCAGCAAGTGTGCCTCTTCGACAGCAGCGTCCCATTCTTGCCTCAGCTCCGGTGTAGTTAACACAGCCTTCCATGGTTCCAAGGACACTGATTCTTCAGTTGTTGGCACGTCCAAGACTAGTCTGTAGATATCATCCCCTCCTTTGCTGGATTTGCGATGCACCATGACGTCGGCCAGCTCTGGTATCACAGACACCCTTGCCTTTCCCTTCTTTGCAGACGAACTCTCTCCCGTGTTCGTAATTCGTTTCCATTCGTTCGAGGAGGACGTGAGCAGCTGTCGAAAGTGCACTTCAGCGTCACTCAGCGCAGTCGACCACGACTGTCGCAGCCTGAGAAGCTCCAGTAAGCTTAACTCTCAACCGTAGACCAAGAGAATAGACGGACCTGGAGCCATCGGACATTACGTGTCGATGGTTGAGTGGGATGATGAGTGAAATGGAGTGTTGACTGTGGGCGGCTGCAGCCTGTCCTCCTCGGAGTTGGAGTCAATGGCCTGGCCTCTGATTTTGGCGGCGCGTTCTCTGGGGTAGGTGGCGTGACCTGCGGAATTTCCTTTTATGGAACTTCAGGTCAGCCTCGAACGTGGGCACATTCAGGATGTCGGTACCTTGTCGGTACCTTGCACCCTTGCAGGAACAGTAGAAACTATATTTTGCTAAGCCGGGACATATGAATGCGAAACAATATGGAGTGCAAAATTCATGTATTATCAGGAAACAAGATAGATTAATGTTCAGCATGGAAGATTATGGTGTCCCCCGTTGCATTTTAGATGCAAGACGCGCCGACATGCTAGCTAGTATGGTAGTGATGCCTTGTATAAGTAAGTCCGGGTTACGTATCAGAGGGCTGCATCGGAGCATTGAATGTTGCGTGACGTGATGGGTATATCGAAGACGAGAGTACAGGGAAGGGCAGTGGTCATCAGTGCCTGCCGTCCCATTCCAAGATCAAGACAGAATCGTCATAATAACACGTTCTATACCGCTCTCGACTTGATTTTTAGAGTTGGGTGCAGCAATTGCTCGTGGAGCGCCTTGCCCGCGGCTACCTATACATGACACGCCTTGTGAGCTCCGAGCGACAAGTAAGCAACGAGAAGAACAACGTACCATAGGAAACACATGCTCTTTCTTTGTGACCAAGCACTCCATCAGCACAGGCTTGTCGTTGTCATACTCCAAGAATTCCTTCATCTTGGCGGGCAGCTCCTCCGCCGTGTGGCACCGGATGGCGTGAACACCCATGGCCTGAGCGAGGAGCACGAAGTCCGGGTTCGTCATCTGCGTGTGTGAGTACCGGCGCTCATAGAAGAGATCTATAGTGCGATTAAGGCTTAAGTCAAGCGAGCGCACAATGTATTCGAGCTACATACCTTGCCATTGCAGGACCATTCCTTGAAAGTCGTTGTTCAAGACGAGGACTTTGACGCCAATGTTGTATTGCGACGCGGTGGCAAGTTCCATTGCGGTCATGCTGAATGAAGCGTCGCCGTCGATGTCAACAACAGTTTTGTGAGGAGCAGCGACCTTAGCACCGATAGCTGCTGGTAGACCGAAGCCCATTGTCTAGAGAAATCAGTCAGTTGGTATACCGTAAAACTTAGCGAAAGAACTTACCCCGAGACCGCCAGACGTGACCATCGACTGGGGATGTTTCCACCTGAAGTACTGCGCGGCCCACATCTGATGCTGACCCACGCCCGTAGCAACAATGATCTCCTCTTTCCTGTGCGCCGTTTGGCTGTCGAGTTCTTCGATAACCTCCTGCGGCTTCATCTTCTCGCCTTTTTTGCTCTTCACATATGTAAACGGATAGCTTTGCTTCCAGTGCTGGATATCCTGGAACCATTCTTCGCGGGGCGCACTCCTGATCATGGGCACCAGCGATGCCATGTTCGCCACCACGTCACCCAAGATGGGGATCGATGCCTCCACGACCTTGTTGACATTCTTCGGCAAAATCTCGAAGTGAATGATCCCACCTCTGCCTTGCGCAGCGGCAGCCCTTGCGGCGGGTGCGAAAGTATCAATCTTGCCAGTGACACGGTCATCGAACCGCCCGCCGAGGGCAATAATAACATCAGCCTGCTGCATGGCGAGATTGGCATAGGCGCTGCCGTGCATGCCGAGCATGTGGAGGGAGCGGTCGTCGGTCTCGTCGAAGGCGCCGAGGCCTTGGAGGGTCGTACACACAGGAATGTTACCCTTCTCCGCAAGTTGCTTGAGCAGTTTGGGGCCAAGGGGAGACGACAGAACACCATTGCCAGCATATATGACGGGGCGCTGGGCTTGGTTGATGAGATCAGCTGCCTGCTGGATGTACTTAGCCTCAACGGGCGGCTCGAGGGACTGCAAAGGGTTCATGGGGAGTCCCAGATGGGCACCAGGCGTTGTGGCTCTGTAGGGGAGGGGCGTGCGCAGAATGCCGGCTGTGACGTCTTTGGGAAGATCCACGAGAACAGGTCCAGGCCGCCCCGAGGTCGCGATCTTAAAGGCCTCGTTAATACGCCGGGGAAGCTCGGAGATGTCTTTGACCATGACATTCCATTTTGTACAGCTGCGTGATATGCCAACGATGTCGGCTTCCTGGAACGCATCTGAGCCGATGGCTGAGGTAGCTACCTGCCCAGTGAAAACGACCATGGGTATACCGTCAGACAAGGCATCCTGCATGGGTGTGATGACATTGGTGGCTCCAGGACCCGAGGTAACGAGGACGACACCCGGCTTGCCTGAAATACGGGCATATCCCTCCGCCATATGACCTGCACCTTGTTCATGCCGAGGTAGAACGAAGTCAAAGTGTTCAGAGTTGTAGATGGCATCGAATACAGGGAGAATAGCGCCTCCAGGATATCCAAAGATGTTCTTGACATCGTGCCGGAGCATCATCTCATGGAAGATTTGTCCACCAGACAGACCGACAAAAGTGTGGTCCAGAGGTGCACTTGGGTATGGGCCAGGGGTACTCGTAGGATGTGGCAAGTTGACATTCACATTATTCGGGGTAGGCACTTGCTGAAATCCTGGGGCCGGTACAGGCCGTCTAGTCACGACAATACAGAATTAGCAGGCTAAAAATAGCCACAAGTTAAGAACAACATACATCGGCGGGGAGACAGAAGCGTTCTGTGACGTCGAACGGCTGATATTCCGTGCATGCACTTTCATACGGGACTTCGTCTCAACCATAGATGATGAGGATGCGCCGACTTTGGTGAAATGGCATCGAGCAAATTGTGTAGATCTTGGTGCGACATTGGCACGTAGGGTCGCGGCGGGGAAGGCCATGGTCAGTGAAACAAATGGCGACCCGCGGAGTGGAGGAGCGAGCAGGATATCAGCCGTGAATGCACAAGAACAAAGACGAGAACAGATAGAAATCGAATTAGCCTCCTCCAAGTTTTTCTAGTCATTGAGGTCATCTTGGAAAATGACTCGCGTTGAATGCCGGCCGAAGTTTCACCCTCGGCCGATTCAATTAAAATTCGGATCACTAGATCATTCTGCGGCTGGCTGCGCCGTCCTACCTAGTAGAACCTAGTAGAACCTAGCCTAGACTCTAGTAGCTTCGCCCCTCAGGTAGCTTTGACTCAGACCAGGTCGTCTTACCTTAGACGTGATCATAACGGTTGTCTCGCCGTCAACGCCATCCGATGGGTCCTGGGTCAAAATTTTCCACGTCCACTTTTATTGTCGCACATCCGCCAGGTCGAAAATACAAATCCCACAGAATGCAACGGTTGTACTCGTGAGCTCGTGGTATGTTTCACTATTCATTCATATAATCTTAAGCTGGCAGCATCTCAAGACTATTGTACAACTATAGCACATTTCTAAATTCTAATGTTTGCACGCTGCGTAAGCGACCACTTTTCTACGCGCTGCTGGGAAAGGGGTCGGAAGAGAAGACTCGGAGGCGTTCGCAATCATGCCCCGCCGGCTCCAGGAAGGTACGATAACGCGCCTAGTACGAATCTTCTCAGGTGGCATAACCCTCCGGCTCCATGAAGGTACGTGGGCGCTCCAAAACTGACATACAGTATGAATGATCTTATTCGGCGTTAGCAGAGTACGATACTAGCCGTCCTGGAACTGTGCCAAATCAACATCGTTCATTCCGCTCAGCACTCTGTCTCCTAAGTATTTCTTAGCTTCTTAACGTGCGGCCACAGCTGCCAGGACCCAGGAAAAGAGACGGCCTCCTGAGCTATTTACAAATCGGTGTTTCTGTTGTCCAAGAGCCGGATGTTTACTTTCACCGACGAACAATACTTGTATTTATGAACGTGAAATTTTCTTATCTCTGTCGCTCGCCAATATCACCATGTCACCTGAAGAAGACATCCCTCTCCGGAACCTCGGCATATCGCTTCTGGGGACCACTGGAGCGATCATTGCTATGACTTTTTTCCTTGGTATGCAGCAATCCGGGTCACCCGTCATTTGGAACTACCTTCATCAGCTGCATTGATTTCTCATAGGCTTCTTTACCTTCTTGATGATGTATGCCACGGTCTTCGCATTCTTTCGTCTGGACGCTCAGTATAAATCCAGCCTCCAATATCGCTCATCTCGCCGAAAACTCAATATCCTTGCTATGTCTTACTTCAGCTTCCTAATTGCGACTGTAAACTGGGCTTTGTGGGTGGCGCACAACGCAACGCTGATTCACGTGGCCCTCGTCGACAATCCAACACTACCGATTAATGCGAGGCTCGCATTAGGCAAAATTGAGGTGTATGAGCTTAACATAGCAAAGTCATGGTTTGCATCACTTGTGGTGGGTTTAATTTTTCTTCTTCCAGCTGCAGCGTTGATTTACATATCTCGTGCACAAGCCAATTGTCAATGACGTGGTCGTCTTTTGGCTTAGCTGGGTTCTCTTTCCAGACCACAAGTGGGGGGTATTTGTTACGTTTTTTCTTTGGTCCTCCACTGTCGGTGAGTCGCTATTTTGTTGATTTACCAATGTGTATACCCTAAGCGTGGCCGGGTATAGTCATTTCGTTCGCACAACTTAGGTTGATCTCGAACTTTCATGGAATCGGTAACTTCAACGCTGGGGCTAGTCAGCTAACAGCCAACCTTTTCGTGGTCAGTATTGCCCTATCGCTGGCCACCAATGCTGCTGTCACGATGTCCATCGCGTATGTTCTGTGGTGCGAATGTTCCTGTAACATTTATGTTTCGCTTATGGACCCTTGTATATATACTGGGGCGCACCGTAGATTTCTCGCCATCAATTTGGGCGGATATGAGGGAATTGATCGCGTTCAAAAGATCTTGGGCCTCCTTGTTGATTCGGGCGCCGTCTATTGCGCGCCACAGGTATGCTCACCATCAGATATACGATAATGCTTTATGGTTAAAGAAGCTCTATGTAGCTCATAACGTTGTTATTGAACATGTTCCCACTTCGTTCGCGATACACGGCGGTCAACATCGCAGCAGAGATTCTCTATACAACTTATACGGAGCTTGCTGTAAGTCTCCCGATGGTACTTCCTCCTGCAACGTCTGTTTAAAACGTCTTATCTCAAGGCAATGTACCCAACTCTTGTCATGTTCCTTGCCGAAGGTGAAGGCTCATTCGCGAAAAATTATGCTCCGCGTGCAGAAGATGGTCTTCGACCTACGAGCAGTCTCCATATATCATGTGCCTTGAAACACCTGGACTTGGAGAATACAGTTGTCACAATATGAACTAGCAACTGCTTCTTTGGTCAGCGCGAACTCTTGGTTATGACAGACCTCCACCAGATGCACAGCGTTAGGACGGGCCTTCCGAATACGTACTGCTCCTGAACCTTCGCGACACAAGTGTCACGATTAGAGGGACCCTTCTAACGGACGAGATCTCAGAGGATGTAGGCGGATGATCTCGGATGTAAGATACATAGCGGGAGAATTGATAGTGGCAATCGTACATTTTGTACAGTCAAAGGGAATACAAGCACGATTGGTATCAGAACCCGAGTGCTCGAGATTGAAACTGTGACTGGGCGCCATGATGTCCGCCATGCACGACGAGAATGTTAATGGACGTCTCTGAAACATACATGTTCACTTTGAGAGAAAGTAGACAATCGCATATTGGCCATGTGTAGGAGGCTGGGCAGCGAATAAACTTATGACAGGCTCCAAAATCGATGCCTAGCGGTGGTTCTCGTGGGATGCAATAACAATTCGACACGTTTGTTGATCTGGACAGGCAGGACGAATATGGAGGCTAGAATTCAGTGCTTGATCCAACCACAACAAAACTGAGCGCTGAGGCACTATATTGGGTGACGAAGGACATATACTAACGCAACGCAAATCGCGGGGTACTGGCATATTGATACCCATCTAACGTTTGAAAGGCAGGTAGAAGCTGCAAGCTCGGACTCCACCAGTGCCTGATTCAGGAATAGAAATATCTAGACGAGATGTGGATAATGATAGAATGACGGCGAGTTGAATCGAAGGAACAAGAGTTGAGTCTTGTCAAAATGTCAGACGGTCGGCGAACGTGGACATACGCCTTATTCTAGGCAAAAAGACGGCACGAAAATTTTGGATACTTCGAAGCGGCTGTAACGAGGAACTGACGCCTATTTATTAACCAAAGGAGGTGGGTGTACTTTGGCAAAGGTGTCATGCCGTCGACGACTCAAGTTTCCTTTAATTGAGCCTCGTTGCAAGCCGGAAGAAGTGGCGCAACGCGAGGAGGGCCGTCTGAGCCATCGTCCTCGAAGTTACTTAGCTAGACAAGGACAAGACTTGGTTCTGAACTCGAGAATTACTGTAAAAGTGCGATGGCAACCGGGAAGATCATGCAATGATGCAGACCTGATGCAGACCATCATTGGAGGACCTGGACCATATGGCGTGTGACTGCCGTGACCAGCAAACTTCTTCTCTCCATCCACCACTCAAGGACCTTGACGACGACTGTCGTGTCTCTTGTCCCCCGGGACCTCACATTCTTTATTTCCCGTCGCTCTTTATCCAAAAGCCATGGGAGCTCACCACAACCAACAAATCCACAGGCGTGCTGCGGCTGCCAAGCAACGTCGCCTCGCTGCTGACGATGTCGATGAAGCTCTTCTGAAGAGCCTCGTTGCTCGATTCAGTCCCACTGCTGTATACACGGAGACTGAAACCAACGGAGGTGCCATCGATACCGCAACCGATGCAAGTGAGTGAGCAGTTTTATTCGGTAGCCACTTCCCATATAGCGAGGAATCATGGTAGCGTCGAGGGTTTTCTCGGTGCACTCAGCTCATCCTAATTGCAATGGGCATTCGAACATTCTATTCGCAGCAAGATGACTTGTCACGGTAGTGCTAATATGCGTTTTTGTCAGACACATCGGCCGCCACGCCACCCACGACTCCCCCGCCTCCGCCACCCACGACTACCCCGCCCGTAGCTCCTTCTCCGCCTACAACTACCCCTCCGGCTGACACCAACACCACTCCTACTCCTACTCCTACCCAACCACCTACTACGGTCTTGCCGCCCCCTGTAGACCAGACGACATCCAACACGGTAGGCCATCACACTCACCTTCTGATAATATGACCTCTAATTCTGCCTTGTGTTCTGTAAGGCTACACCCCCTCCTCTTACCAACATGCCCACGATCACTACGCAGCGGAGCATAACGACGTTGTCAACGCTGGCGTCCACCTCCGCCAACTCTTCAGCTGCCAGCTCGACGCCGTCTGATACCCCTGGCACAGGCACCAATGTCGGAGGAATCATTGGTGGAATCGCTGGCGCACTCCTTGGCCTGACTGTGCTCGCATTCGTTGTTCGATTCATCATTGTGAGCTCATGTGATTTCTCTTATTGCCTTGCCTTGTTTAACCCTTGTATATCTATTTTTAGAAACGCTACCAGAGAAGGAACGACGAAGATGGAGCTGCGGCCTTCAATGCTGGTGACTTCAGACGTTCTGCAGTCCTCATGAATGATCCACCCACCCATAACGAAACCGTTGAGCGAGGCTACAACCCGAGGCCTCCAACTATGATCGAGCGAAGGCTTGCTTCTCCTGCTCCCACCTTTGGAACCCAGTATGGTGCTCCCGGACCTTACGAGGCTGCGCGCGGAAATGAGTACGGAAATATGGACCAATACGGACAGTATCAATCATACGGTCCTGGACAGATGAACAATATGTCGCCCCCCGTCTCCGCTACCTCCGCTCATCCAATGTACCTCGACCAAGCTTACGGACAATCACCCTTCTCACCGATGGGATCCCCGGTTAGTGCAATGGGACCAGGTTATGATGGAAGCCAGGCTGCTATCCTCACAAGGCAGCCGTCGTCCGCCACTCAGTTGTCTCGCAATAACTCTGCTGGCGCAAATGGATACCGACAGGATGACTCAACTCAGTTCGCCAACTATCCCAACTACCCCAACCAGCATCTGTCAGCCCAGAATGAATACGTCGATCTCAACCGCTCAAGCGTGACTCCCTATCAGGCCGCTCAGTACGCTGAAATATCCATGAGATTGAACACGGATGTCCCCGAAGGACTAGACACTCCAGCCGTCAACCAGTTCGTGCGATCAAGCAACGAAGGTGCACCTCCCGTCCCTGCCAATGATTACTCTTCACCCTTTGCCGATCCTGTTCTGCCCGCCTCTCTGCTCGCCGGCAGCGGCAGGGGTGCAGAGAATACCCGTCCCTCGCCCGACTCCGTTAGCCGGGACCTAGACGAATTCCCTGCTCCTCCATCCCCTGCACATAGCTCGCGCGTCGACTCGGCTCCTCCCATGCTCCCTGAAATCTACGTCGAGTCCCGCACCCCTTCTTACGATTTCCCTGCCTCTGCACACGGGAGCCCCATGGCCAGCGGGTACCCCAGCGGCGTTGCAAAGGACTTCTCCAATGGCCCCCTCGGGAGCCAGTTCCCTGCTACGCCAAGCCCGATGGCTTCCAGCTTCGGTGTTGCCACCCCGCCTCCTGCTGCGACTAGCTTCCCTGGCGCTGCCCCTGCGGCCGAGGTGAAGTCGGAGAAGAAGCGGCCCGACACTGTCTATGATGACGAAGACGCGTATGGCGGGTTCTGAGGTGCTCGAGATCGAGGAGTGTTTGCGAAGAAGGACATTTTCAAGGTGTATAATATCATTGGTCTGTTCAGGTAGGGTTGGGCTGGGATTCCACCCTCATATTCAATCATTCCAGCGCTTTTATGGGGGAGCGGTATCCGTGATCCCTCCCTTCCTTGCGCCTCACTTCGCACGCGGTCTGGATACCTTCATGATCTGCACTTGCAACTTTGGTAGACATCCGTTGTTTATTGCTTTTTATCCATCTACCTACTGATCTTGACGACGACATAAAGAAATTGCTATTTAGTTCCTCCATCCCACATCGGTTTCACGACCGCTATACCCCATTACATTCTTCATTCCCCTCGCCAATCTCTGCTAGATTCAGATGTTGTTGACAGCTAGCTCACGTCATTCTGCAATCAGCGTTGGCTTAGTCTGGATGACCTTTTTCAAAATAGCGGCAATCTAGCCTTACGTTCAACGGAGCGGCTTCTACGATTCAATATGCGATGAATTTGCTCCACTTGGAGGAAAGAATTCACCATGATTTCAGGAATACCAATACAAATGATATCACAAGTTCTCACACCATCGACATTTTGGATTCGAGGAACTAACGGCCGAGGCTCAGGGTATATGTTTTCGCGTATGCTCAGGGACGGATGCCGGGATGAGCCGCGTTCAACGTCGTCCTGCCAGTGCCAGTGTCAATAGAGTGAAGCATATGCCAGCAAGGGGTCCTCAACGACGAGCGGGCGGGAAATGGGAGACGGTGATCAAAGACCTGGTTGATGAGAGTTCGCAGCTGGCAGAAGAAGGAAATTTTGGTGAGGATTTCCAGGTCATGAACTTCAAGTATCTCCTGACGGCGAAACAAGAAGCAGCCGAGCTAATCAGATGGCGTGACAAATATACCCTTTTTTGAATAGATCAGAAACCCCGCGACGGCGGGTTGGTAATAACGCCACCATAAGACGCTGGTTACAAATATAGCCTTGACATGAGAAGCAGGGAATCATGGACATGCGTGGTCCAACAGCTTCCTCCTCAACACCTCCCACCACTTAGACCGCCTGCTATCCAACCCGCCCATCCTCCCAGCAAGCCAGGCAAGCTGGCTATCATCTTCGGCGTGGGCTAAATAAGCCACCAATTAATTGCACCCGGACTGGCATGGATGTGGACCAGATAACGCTAACGGTCGCTTTGGAAATTATCACGGAGGCGCGTTATGCCATCGTTGCAGTTTACTGTCTGCAGCTGTACGAGTGGTTCGCGACGTGAGTTGAATTCGCAGCCTGCGCACCGTTGCCGGGGTTGAGCTCCCTCTGACAACCATGTTGGTCTTTCGTCTGCTTGATTCTGTCAGTGCAAGGCAGGAAGTGGAACTGGTGCGTGGGATCTTGGCTCATCGAGGCGCTGTTTTCTGACCGCAGATTCTCAACTAGGTTCATAGCTCGCGTTGGACGTCGGTCAAAGTCGCGTACCTGCTATGTCGGTACTATATCTTGCTCATATGGCCTGTCGTGATATACGCATATGTTGGGGACCATACATTCAAGCTCTGTAGTCACCTTGGTGCCCCCGTCCACGCTCTTCTTGCGCCTTGTGTGAGTAAACCCCGCATTGCACCGTAGGACATCTCCTGACCCTTAGTCATAGCAAGTCTTCCCTCAGGGTAATGTCACGTCCTAGTATGAAGAAGCTAGCGGAGCTGACTGATGTGTGCGTTTAGCTGTTATGCTCATGCGTGCTTACGCTTTCTGTGGACGAGACAAGCGTATCCTAGCGCTTTTGCTGGTGTGCTATGGGGGCCTTGCGGCTGTGGATATATGGTCGTTCTTCACACACATCACGATACTGCCGGAGATTGTGTTCCTTATTGTGGGGGATACGGGATGTTATCCGTACTACGGCAAGGGCTATATGGGATTCCGGATAGGAGTGAGTTCATCTTTCTATCGTCACGTACCAACGGTACACGCGCTCAACGTTACTTGCCTCCAGTATTCGATGGTAAGCGTTTTGGCTATACTGATGCTCGCTTTCCATAATGAGCATCTTTTCTAAAATAATAAAATTTCGCAGCTGGCGGCAACTTTAATGGATCTGGTCTCCCTCGGGATTGTTTTGCTGGTATGTTATTTTCTATCTTCTCCAATCCCCAACTTCATTCGTGTAGTACTGCTTTCGTCACAACACTCGGCAAATATCTTTAGCAAGGTATTTTGTACACCAAGGTCTGTACCTTATCCTTCCCCTGCGATATTCCGGACTGACCCCACGATTCAGGGTTGCTCTCTTTTGGTCTTATTGTCGTCGTAAACGTAGCCACTGCGGGCGTCTTCTTCGAGTGAGTCATATCACTAGTTTAAGCTATCCCGAGCTTTTGTGCTCATTCCTCCCCTCAGTCAGGATAGTCCACATAATGGCCTCGGACTACCGTTCATTCTAGTCGTTTCTAATCTCATTGTGAGTCATTTCTCTTCAATTTCATAAGGAACAATTGGTTCTGATCAGAACTCCCATTGAAATCTAGGCTTGCCGGATGTAAGGCACTTCTTCCACGTTTCTAAGGTCACGACCTAACACGCTTTCTTGCCACAGAATACTGGATCTCCGCAGAAAAGTAATGCCCACTGATTCTGAGATCGCGATGCAACACTCGCAGATTGTCCGTGAAGGCCTAAGGACGCGGTCCTACGATGCAGCCCACGATGACTGGCTGATGCAGGATGAGGACATCGAGTATCACGATCCCGATGGCGACAGTTGTACATAGACATGGACGCTGAACACTTACAGACAGACGAAAACATAACTTATATTGCTTGTACCAACCGTAATCTGTACTTGTATATTCCTGAACCTTCGGTACAATATATTGCAACCCGCATCGTTCTTTGCACGGAAGACTTCCATCATTGGAACCCTTCAATGAATATTCAATAGTCGCTGTGGCAGAGAACAAGGATACAATCACGCGACGAATTATGTATGCCAGAAGCCTAAGAAATGGAACTGGTGAGTTGGGTTGAATTATCACTTGTGACTTCGTACGCTGCTTGCCTATAGAGGTGAAGGTGAAGAAACTTCTTTGCTTGGCGCGCCGTCGAAGTGATACATGGACGCGTTGACTTCGACGATACTCTGTAGCCCTCAGCGATGGGGTTGTGGCTCCTGCGTGGTAACCGTCGATTGATATGATAGCCAGAGTCATATGCATCCTGCTGATCATAGGGTCAATCTCAGTAGCCTTAGCAATTCACCGTTTCCACCCCGAGTCTGTAGTTAAGGTGGGTCATACACTGCAAGCAAGACTTTAATTTCGTGGGCGCGGGATTTGCGCCACCAGACTTTGGCCAGGCTTTGATATTATTTCGGTGGGAGTAGGCATCACTGATTACTTGCGTTGGGGTGCGAGAGATAGAGTCACTTGCCATCGCCCAAGGAGGCACGATGGAAGCTTTGAGAAGAAGAGCTCGAGACGTCCGAGGGCAAGAACCAGATTCTGCGATAAATTTGAACATTTAAGTAGCCTTTCTTGTTTCGCAGTTTGCTGTAATGCGATGGAACGACCAGACAAATGACTTGTTCGAAATTAGTTTTTGGCTTGAGATGACGTGACGTACTAAATGAGATATGATCGTAGCTGTTAACGTCGTGACATCTCTGACGTCCATGCGGTCCAGCGGCGCAGCTGAAACTTACAAAAGCATCATGGTGCAGCGACCTGCAGCAACACGACATCGTTAGTTGTGGTCAAGTTGGTGCTGTGAAGCTCGCGTTGCGGACGGGGGTTGGGCTGCGCGACTTCTCAAGACTCAATCGCGTTTTTTATGCCCGACATCTCCTGCCTGTTCAAGTGGGCGCGGACAGGCGCGGACATAGTATCCCGTCGCCAATATTATTGATTATCATCAGCCAATTTGCGCGGAATGATGCATAAAAAAATGGGAAAACCCATCCTGACAGTCGACGCTCCAACAATAGTGTCCGGCGGTTATCTTGTTTCAAGCAGGGTGAGTTAGGGCGATTTTCAACCGTCCGCACATACCTACTTGTTCAATAGACAGACTAGAGATCGTCATGGGCCGACAATAATGAAGCTGTGAACGGACTTGAGTCGGGATCAATAATAATGTGATCAATAAACGGTTGTTTGGGCAACCGACACGGCTGTCATCCCCGAGAGAAAACCGGGTCTTGCTCGACTTGCGTTCCCTTCTTCCTCCTGCCTCCACCCTGCCTCCCAGCGCACCGACCGTCTCTTCCCCACATTCTTTCCTCGTTTCCCTCTTTACATTTTACGCCCACTAACGCGTACCAGATACCCATTTAAAGTTAAATCGTACTGTAAATTATGAACCACGAAAATCGAGGCTCGCGAAAGCATCGCGGACTAGCTGCTCGCCAGGCCAAGGCTGCAGCGAAAGAAGAGGACAGCACTGTCACGAAGACCCTTGTGAGGACAGTCACCCCCCGTCGTATGTTTTTATTTCCCTATGTCCCTACTGTTCGCGTTCCTTATCTGTATGCAGCTACTACTACACCCGCCAAGCCCACCAGGACCTTACCGCCAGCTCGCCCGACGACATCGCCCCTAATCCAACTGCCCATACCCCCAGTCGGCACCTCCAAGCCCGTGGTTCCCTCCGCTCCTGTCCCGCCGACTACGACCAGTGCAATTCTCCCAACCACTCCATCACCGTCGATCATACCAACCTCCTCGTCCACGATACCACCAGTATGATTTTTTCCACCGCATCAGCCTACGAACGTATATTTATCTTTTTCCTAGCCCCCAGTCCAGCCTACTACCAGCTCTACTACTCCTGCTATTGAAAGCACCTCCTCAAAAACATCCTCCCATCCCAGTTCATCCGCCACCGCCGGAGCGACGAACGGATCAGCCGCTGCAAGCACCGGCGCTATCGCCGGAGGCGTTTCCGGAGGCATAGTCGGAGCAGTCATTCTCGGTGTCTTGGTCTTTTTCCTAGTTGTGAGTCATCATTCCATTCAAGTGTGGCTTCCAATCTTAACAAAACCCTGGACAGAGGCGTTACCGCAGGAAATCCCTCGAGACTCTCGCCTTCAACGCCTCCCAGTTCCGACGCTCCGCGCACCTCCTCGGGGACCCTCCCATGCCACCTGAGAAGAAAGCCCAAATGCAGCAGCAGCCACGTCCACGCCCTCCCACCATGATTGAGCGCCACATGCACGCTCCTGCCGTCCCACAGGCGTCCGCTGCCCTTCCTTACGGCGAATACGCCGCGCGTAGTGCGGATCCCTTTGGCCAGTATGCCTCCAGTGCCGCACAGTATAACGTTGGGATGTATGGCGCAGACGGACAAATTTCACGCGATCCACATGCAGAGCTGTATGGCGGGAATGGTGGGGGAGCAGGGTACGGACAGCATGCAGCATATGGCCAGGGCGCGTACGGAGCTCAGCGCAACCAGTACCAACAACAGTACCCCCAGCAGCAACAGTATCCCCAGCAGCAGCAGTACCCCCAGCGTCAGTATCAGCAACATCCTGCCCAGCAGTACCAGAGCTCTTTTGCCCCAGGCCAAGCCCTTCCAGCCAGTCGCACTCCGGCGCCCCAGAACAATGGCTCGCTCCCTAACCCCTTCACGAACACCGCCACCACCGCCTCTGCCGCACTCGCCGCTGCCCGCACAGCAGCACAAGGAAGCTCCCCTGCGCCCTCAGCCCACTCCCGGTCCAGCACTAATTCCAGCTCCAACACGGACAACACGAACACCTCGGCACCTCAGTCATCCGCCACCACCAACGCAGGAACACCCTATCTAAGCCGTCAGCCGACCCAATCTGGCGGTGCTCCCCCTGCGTATGAACCTGACGCACGCTATACGGATATGCAAAGGGATGTGAAGGTTCAGCCGAGTGCATTAGCTGTGGTGAATAAGGATGGTGGGGAGGGTCGTACTGGTGTAGGTGCGAGTGCGGGTGCATCTACGAGCGATGGCGCGAACGTGACCACGAAGCCGCGCCCGATGTCATCTCACACCGTGTATGACGCCGAGGATGCGTATGGAGGCATGTAGCGGAGTATGGACAGGGCGGTGTGCTAAAGTGCGATGATAGTCCGCGATAATGGAGTTGTTGAGTTAGCTTGGTGCTTTGGCGGTCTTACTCCTGGGAGGGCTAGCTGGCTATCCTCGCTTCCCTCCCTGTATAATTTCTGGGATTTTCGTGTGGTCAGGTCAGGAGAGACCACATGTGCACCGATGCAGGTGACAGGTCCTTATTGTTATTGCTGTATTTGCATACCCCTTAGTGGGTGAACGACCCCGAATTCGTTTATACCCCCCTTCAACAAGATTCCTCCTCCCTTTTCTTGCTTCCCGCGGCCCATAATTCTCCATATCGGCGTCTGGAAACTGCAACGGCCGGCTGCCTGCCACCGGTCTTAACCCACGATCTTCGTATGTTATCACCAGGATGATATTGAGTCGGAGTGAAGTAGAAAGACTGTTACTACCCATGGAGGTATTTTGGGAAATTTTCTTATCGACATATCTGTTTGCCTCTACACAATCCAATTCTTCGCGCGAATTAGTTGCATACCAAACACCTAAATTTATGCCAAGTTGTGCGAGGTGACGAGAACAATTAAGCCCGTAGTTTGCTTGTCCGAAAGTTCGCTCGGATTATGCATTGGCGGTCCCTCCTACGAACAACATCCATCAATCAGCTTCCTGTAGATAGCGGTCATCAAAGGCCTGCGGCTATGGGAGATATATAGGTGCCAACGGGGAACCTGGCAGCCTTCTCAATGGCCAGTCCTGCATACTTCTCTCGCGCTGGTCCTCTAGGCCACCGTGACTCGGAGTTTTCGGCTGTTCAGGAGAAATAAGTATTACGGCGTGCGTCCGGACTGTCGCCGACTCCTGAATGCCATTTCCAAGGGCAAGACAACGACGGCGAGCGATGCACTGTCGGCGATGTCCCTAACATCCTCTTAGGCAATGTTAGTGACCACAACGGTACGAAGAGCTTTCTGCAACGCCCAAGCACCTAATTCGTATCTGATCACTCTCATGCCCGACAGGTCCATACGACGGTGTTACGATGGACTGCTAGGATGGAAACTACGAGGAGGATCAGTAGCGGAGCGCCATTCTGTATATACCAAGAATTGAAAAACGTGACGCCGGCTTGCCAACACACTCCCTGATGACACGGAAAACAAGAACGGGATTGCAGCATCTGGCAGACATGTTTTCGTTGCGGATACGGGATACGGGAAAGGCTATACAAGACAGATACGGACACGGGTGCGGGGTGATGGTGTATACAAAGGACGAGTGAGCGTGAGCGTGTAGGATGGAAAAGCGGTATAAAGACAAGCTGCGATGTAGGGATCAAGTATACGCACAATAAATAAATGAAGAATGGACAGTGAAGAGGGAAAAGTAGATGGGCGCAGGCTGCACACTTGTATAAGGATGTGTGAGACGGGGTGGGGGTAGCCTTTTGTGTGTATAGAGGTATCTGTACGAGGCACTGTAAACAAAACACAAAAAGAGGCCAGAAAGAAGGAAGATCTGTGTGCGGATTGGTATAAATGGGGAAAAAAGAGCGGCAGGAAGTTGGATGTATCTGTTTCGATTTTTTTTCCAAGTGACAAAACCAAACTGTGACGGAATATGAACTCTAAGGGTTGGGTTGGATGGTGATGGTGACACAGGCTCGACGGAGATGGAATAGACACATGGGAGCATGGAGAGAATGAAAGTCCGTGGCGCGGCGATGTATGTGTAACAAGATTTCGAGGAGAAGAACAGGGGGCCGCGACAAGTCCAGGGGATGTTGCAAGATTTTGTTTATGGGCGGCAAGAGGTGCGATACAATCAGCACCTATACCGGTGTCGTAGCATCGGTAAGCCGGGGGTGGTGGTGGGTAAGGGGGAGCTCCGCGGTATAGCACAAAATGAGAAAAAGAGCAAAGCGCACGAAAAAAGCAAATCGAGAACCAGAGCTCCCACACCACCACATCTAAAAATGCCAGCCGCACCAGCCAGCAATACGGACCACGTCCTTCGATGCCTTCCGCCCACTCTACCACCCGCCCTACCGATTCGGCGCATTCGAAGGCACACTCGGCACCCCAACCCCCCCACCACCCCTCGACACATTCCCAATATTCGGCACCCCCCTCCCCGCCAACCCACTCCCACTCCTCGGCCTGCCCACCCCGCCCCAACTCGTCAGCCCCACCCCAACGCCAAACCCATACCCCAGCGGCGCGCTATCGCTCCGCGCGCGGCTCATTTTCTTCCCCTGCGCCACGCCCATCCCGCCATGCGTGTGCGGGTGCGAATGCGGGTTCACGCCTGTCCCGGGCGAGGAGAGCGAGGAGGAGGCTACGTCTCCTATTGTGTCGTCCTCTGTTGAGATGCGTGGCCGCTTGGAGCTGATGCGCGCGGCGGGCTCGGCGCCGTCGAAGAGGTCCATGGTGGAGGAGCCGCCTGGGGAGGCGGGGAGAGGGGATGCATCGCCCCGGAGGTAGGATGGGACGTGCTGGAAGGAGTGTTGACGTGAGAGCGGCGGAGGCCCGCCTCCCCCATTGCTACCTTGCTGTTGTTGTTGCTGCTGTTGTTGCTGCTGTGTGTGCTGCTGTTGCTGGTGCGTATGCGGGTGAGTATGATGGAACTCAGACTGCGTGGGGCTGGTACTGGGACTCTGCATGGAGTGCAGAGAGTGGCTGCTCATGTTCATGTTCATGCTGAGCGGTGGCAGGAACCCGCGCGCCTGTCCTGAGGCGCCAGCGGATGAAGGTGGTGCACCAGGCGACGTCACGTAGATGTTCGGGCTCTCGCAGTCCATCAGGTCCGCTGGCAAGGGCGGGACTAAAAGACCACAATTCAGATGAAGCGAAAAGGGGTGACGACTAGAAAGGACCACGTACCACTCCCTGGGAACCGTGCTCCTATTATCTCCCAGAGCCTGCCCACCGCGCCCGCGAGGCGATCCGTGCGTTTCCTCTCTGCTGTAAGCTGGTCCCAGACGCGCCTGTTCTCCTCGCGCATCGCGCTGAGCTGGGCGGCCACCTGTCGTTCCAAACGCGAATGCGATCGAAAGGGACGGGAGGTTGCCATAAAAGTCAGTCACCAGTCCAGGGACAGGAAGCACAGGAACGCGAAGACGCAAAGTAAGGAAGCAAAATGAAAAAGGAAAGCAATCGTGGAACATGACTCAGATGTCTCTTCCACGAAAGCAAACTAGCGCAGAAAAACGGGAAGAGACCAGGCATAAGAAGAAAAAACAACAGGAAGAAGAGGAGCTTGCCCCATTCCAGAGACATACATGCAAGAAATGCATAAAAAAGAAGAGGGGGCGCTGGGACACGCGTCTCCAAGGAAGAAAGAATGAGTCACAGATTCGATCGATCAAGCGATCGGAAGGTACATCCGTCACGCGATCGGGCCCAGCCACACGGAACCCAAAACGAATTGGAAATGCGAAGTGCGGGACCAAAAAAAAAAAGAGCAGGACAGGGGGTGGTAGACAGAAGAGACCATGAGGAAATGTCACCCACCTCCCCGGGGAGCTCCACGCGATGCTTCAGCGCGGGATCAGGCTCGAGAGCCTTGCGTTTAATCTCATCTAGGAGGTCGGGACGTCCGCGAAGGAACTTGTGGTGGGAGAACTCCCAAGTTTGTGCGTCTGTGGATGTGCGTTGCGCTCTTGGAGTCTATCCGCGTTTGCTCTCAATTTTAGGCGTGGGATAAGGATGAAGGCGGAACGCACCCGGTTGATCTTGTGGAAGCCGTACATGTTGAGCTGGCGGACGAAGCTTGAGAACTACAGAGGTCTTGTGTTTAGTACTTTTAGTTAGTATGTGAGATTTGACGCACGTTGTTGTGCTTGAAGTGTGAACCAAGTATGCTACGGCTGAACTCGCCGACATTAGAGACGACGAAGGAGGTACCGAGCTCTGTCCAGGCAATGTAGTGCGCAGACTTGGCGTCGTTGATCATCCTGTGAGCGGGACATTGTCAGTATCGATGAGGTATTGCGAGGACGAAGCGCAAGGTAAGTTAACGCGACGAGGCACGGACACCACGGTGAAAGAGCGGTGGTGAGATGGATCTCCACATCATGAAGTGGGGTGACATGACATAGTTCATCAAGGGATGCGATGTGAGGGCCTACTCGGGTATAGGTATCCCGAGGCTTATACATCGATAAAAGGAGAGAGACGAGGTGCAAGACTCACTGATACAACTTGGTGACAAAGTTATTGGTCGCCATTGGCTTGCCCAGGATATTCATGCCCCCGCCTACACCACCCATACCCCCCATGGGCACGCCCATCTGCCCACCCTGGCTGGGGTCCTCGCCGCCGCTGGTGCTCTCGCTGCCGTCGACGGGACTCCCGTGCCCGTTCGTCGTGGAGTTGAAGCGCATGTCGATGTCCTCGTAGGTCTGTGCCGACGCGAGCTCCATGGGTGCATCGCGTGCTTCGTCGTACATGATGCTTTCCTCGAGGACCGGGGTGGAGGTAAAGGAGCGCTTACGGGGGAGGTGGGAAGATGAGGAGGTAGCGGAGGATGAGCGCGAAGGCCCCGGGGTGCGGCGATTGTCGTATGGGGATGACGAGGAGACGGAGCCGCTGGAGGACGGAGGTGGTGGGAGAATGTTGCCGTCGTCAGCATAGTGCACGGGGCTGCTCTGGGGTTGTTGCTGGGCCGGGTCGAACTGGTAGGAGGGCTGAATGTGGGGGTTGAAGGGATTCGCGGAAGGGCTGATAGGAGTGGACGGGGAGAGGGCGGAGGAGGCGCCCGGGGAGGGGTTGATAGGCGAATGACTGGACGGGGAGGTGACGGACAATGAGGAAAGGTTCAGAGAGAGGGAACCGCGGCCTGCGAGGTGGTGGTTGTCGGCCGTGCGGCGGTCCTGCTGAGCATAGTACGGCGGGTAGTGGTCGGTCGGGGACGGGGACGGGAAGGACGGCTGTTGGTGCGTGGGGGAGAGGAGATGCGGAGGCCACTGCTGCTGCCGCTGCTGCTGAGGATAGTGGGCAGGATCGGGGTTCATGTCAAAGTGGGACATGGTGCATGGGAGAGTGGTCGTGGTGTGCACCTGCAGCACAGAATTTTACATATCTCAACTCATAATACCCGATCTCAGATCTACCATCCTAACTAACACTAGCAATCATCTCTTTTCTTACCGCTCTCCATCTCCTTCCGCCCCACGTCCTGACACGTAAACATAATGTACGCCTGCCCCCGTAATAGCATAAACTCGTGCCCCGCCGCAGCTCGCCGCTCTCCCATCAGGCTGCCAAGGATACCACTCGGCGTGCACCAGCCCACACCAATTCCACAGCATCCGTCGCGACACCGTTCTTGATCGTATGTCTGCAGCCTGCACATCAATCCTCTACACGGCAGGCAGCTGTTATTGCCATGACTGTGACAAGACACCAGCGTCTGGCTGGCACCCTCCAGGCGTACGCCTGCCGACCACCATTTCTCCGTCTGCCACGCCCTCCCCCGTACCCCTCAAAAATCTTCCAGCTTTACCCCCGCGAACCCTGCAGAGATGTTGAGATCAAGGGCCAGCAGACCAGGAGATTGTCGGCGCCTGCCACCGACCGCCCGCAAAAATAGCAGACTCAGGGACACAGACTCTCTCGGCATTTCCCGTGCGGGACTTCCCATTTCGCAAGACGCCGTCACTGCCGCCCTCTCACTCGCACACATGCATGCCCTTGTGCGTGGCGGCAAGGCGCTCTGCACACCTTCTATTGGAGCATGACGAATCCAGAAGCATTGCTATAATAGTCAGCACTGCGGTGCGGACTCGGAACATGCGACGCACGCCTCGTGCGGTCGTCGGAGCGCCTCATCCTCGCTTGGAGAATATGAAGATCCATGTCCCAGAATCCGCCACCCAGCAATCACGTTCGGACCTCCAAGCGACTCCTCCCTCTGTATCCATGTCCGTGTCCGTCGCCGTTCCGGCCCTGGCTTGAATGGGACTTGGAGCTTTCTATGAAACCCTCCACCGCCACCGGAACGTACAACTCGTCGTCCTGTCTTTCATGCCTTCATGATTCCGACAACCCACTGGCTCCGTATATCTTCCGCTCCACCGTTGCTGATTGCGACCGTCCTCCGAGCATTTCACAGTGCAACCTATGCAGGCCCTGTTGATAGCGGTGATGAGAGGTCGTGATCATCATCACCTGCATCAAGTTTCTGTCCTGGATTTACTCTTGCTCGTACGTACACAGGGACCTACTTTGCATCGAAATAAGCATCAGCGTGATGTAGGCCTGATGATGCGTGATGCCTATCCCGCCGGAACACACCAACAATAGACTTGATCCAGGTCGTCTTCAATTTTTGCTTTCGGAGGTTTCGCCCGCCGTGAACAAGACACCTTGGATTCAGGACCCAGGTGTCCCCGCCTAGCCCGTCGACGTATGTATGGGATGGAAGGCAACGACCAGTGTTATACACTACGAACTATACTCCGTTCCTGCCGCCGGCGCTCTGCACCTGGTGTATACGTGATATGAATATTAAATCACCCGGATCTGCGTGCTGCGGCGATGGCATCATCGTCCAAGACGCCGGGCGCTCCTCTACCTACGTCTTCGCCTTTTCCTTTCCCTCGAGAAAGAGTGCGTTGCTTCGACTTGATACGGACCCGGATGCGTATGTTCTTCGATGTCGGTTTTAGGTAGATTCTTTACTTGAAGGTGTGTTGCGGCATTTCGAGCGGGATTTTGAGCATGGGCTTATCGTTTGACGTGTGAATGTGCGCGCTGAATCTGCTTTTCTGATTTCTGTTAGGAAGACGGCGCCGATACCTGCCGATACCCGCCGAACTCCTGCATTGCAGAATTTTTCCTTGTGATGTAGAGGGCGGCTCCAAGCGCTCAAGGGTGCTTTATACCAGGGTGGAAGAGATGAGTGGGTGGAGTGACGTTCTGGGAGCCACACCGTGCAATTGAATGTGCAATGTACGAGGGACGCGGCTATATGAGTTGCATGTAATAGCCCACATATGGTGTCACCCTAGCCTTACGCTGTATGTATGGGGGTGCTCTACGTGCTGTTGGTATTCAGGCACCAGGAAACTGGACCGTAACAGACTGCCCAGGGCGTAATCCAGTTATCCGCGTAATCGAGTATTCTGATCCTAAGCGCGCTGGCTGAGAGTGAGATCCGCATCCTGGTACACCGTTATCTTCCGACTCCAGCACGTCACCGAAAGTGGCGAGGTCTATGACGAAAGAGACGACTTCTTTGCAAGTCTCTGGAATGTCCCGACTCGGGACGCGGGACCTGATCCAGTGAGTTCTGCCGGGAGGTAAGTATGCCGCTTGAGGATGTAGCATGTTGGGGTAATGTTCGGGCGGTATCTGATCATTTCATTGGACAACGTTCCAGTGAAAGGGGATCCACGCACCCACACCGTTCAACTGCATCTCGTCGAAAACGGCAAAGTTACCGACGAAAGAGCAGGTGCCCAGTGCTTGTCTCAAGATAAGCGATGAAGGCCAGTAATGCAGTTTATCGGATACTGGACTACCACGGAGTATATCTGACGGCGCTAGTAAAACCCGAGTCCGCCGCCCTAAGACGAAGTTTCAATCGTCAACTGTCAGGCTGAGCGTATTGAGTTCCGACCGCTTGCGCCCACTATCATACACATAACGTGCGATGGACCAGTCAACTGCGGGACCCAGTGGACCAGGCGCCAATGCAGTCTCGACACATGTGCGTATTGTTTACTGATAGATGGCCGAGAATGGATGCTGCGTTACTTCGCCCGATATCGGGGTCGCAGCCCACTCACTCGCGTACCCCATGATCGAGAATAACGTGGACATCAGAGTTGGCGTTGATAATTTAGGCGCAGGAATGGCGGTGCTGTCACTTGGCTTCCCTGCTCCTGTCGGATATGTGAATCTTGACGTCTTATTGGAGATGCGAGTCATGGAGGAAGAGGATGAGCTGTGGATAGGACGCGGATGTCGTGTATGTACGTACATGCATGGTATATGTATTGGTTGGTATGCACGAATCACGCCTCGTAGGGTAGAATGCACGACTCCACCATGCTTCACGAGAGAGAGGGAGAGGACATGGGAAGAAAGCTCGGGAGACCGAGGAACTGGATGGCAAGAACATGAAGGGTTACTGGTTTATTTGCCGGAAAACGACAGATTGCTGCGCTTCATGGGGATACCTATATGTTCGCGTGCTTTGAGTGAATGGGAGCTTGTGGTATTTTGTGGATGACAGAATAATTTTGGCGTTGGGGGGTTAGTCGGGTTAGAAGTTCTGTCTTCGACGGTGACCCCGGAGACGTCATCATATGGGCCTCTCGGTGCTAGGTCATAGAGGAAGAGAGAGGCCAAAGTTAGGCGTCGTCACTCCAAGGTTTGAAGACGCGCTCATAGAATCGCACGTATTTTGAAGCATTTCGGAAATGTGGTTCTGCCAGCCGACGCGCTGTACTCTTTTGCTTCGAGTTAGAACATATGTGCATGAGAACTCGAGTATGTCTCTGAGCCCACGCCATATCGTAATAATGCCTCTTGAAAGTCAATCTGCTCCATACGGGGAGAGTCAGGGTCATTAAGAATCGAGATCAAGATCGCGTAGTTATCGCCCACCTCCGACTCTTCGCAAGTGCTCAGCAAACACTTCCAAGTATGTCTGCCGGTATGAAAGCCTGTAGGAAAGTCGCAGACTCGTTTCTGTGCTCGTGGAGGACCCGTCCATGGACCATGCCAAATAGGTTACGTATCGGCTATGACATGCCAAAACATCCGTGAAACGTTGTGCAATGTGCAAACCACGATGATACTTAGACAAAACGGGTGTTTGCAGGGTGAGCCGAACAAGATCCCTCGGTGTGGGTCCATAAAGGATACGGTAGCAGTGACACAAGTCCATCCCGAACGAGATGCAAGTGACGAAGGAAAGCGGCGCACCAGGATGACCTGATAAGTCGGCTTCTTATCTCCCAATGGAGAATATGTGATTGGCAACATACCACGAGAGTTCTTGGTGTATTTTCTTGGGTCGTGCGTTAGGCCCTACCTTCCGACTTGCAGTACACATGATATTAAATAGCCGATGTCGGTGCGTGGGTTTCGACATGAGTAAGACAATGAAGCTCGATCATGGACCACTTCACTGCCAGTGGCGTGATCACGAGAACAACGGGTGCATGGGATCGACCAGAGAGGCCTGAAGACGATAGGCAGAAAGTCTCGAACAGCCAAGGCAAGTGAGATGGTAGATCTGAGCAACATCGATTTCGGCCGAAAGAATTAGATAGATTCAGCGCTCTTGGAATACGTGGATACATGCTTCACCTGGTTCTCGTTTAGTGATTCTCGACCCATGCTCCGAATATGCCAATGGCTACACCTTCTGCCGGAGTCGCAGCCCGAGCCGAGCATCGTCGCGCCACCAGATCACGCCGTGGCGGTGTCCGTGTATGGCCTCTGAGTATGATAGCAAGTAAATTCTGAGTAAATATGCCATCTTTTCGCGCAACGGACCGTCGCCCTCGGAAGTTTGGCCTACCTGTGTGCGGGTAAGACGGACAGCGGAGAGTGCTCAGGCAAGGTACAATCACCAGCAAATCGCCAGTCATTCCATGGAAGTGATATATCAGAAGGCTTTCGTGAGCTACAAACACCTTTGTTGATCTCACCTTTTTCTCTTTCGTTGTTCAGATGCTCGTTAGGTTGCCGAAGGAGGGAGGACTTGGGACACCGATTGACCCGAAAATTACAGGCAAGGAGAGTCCCAAGTTTGGCAGCATTGCAAGGGATGCTACTTCATGGCAACATGGGCATCGTCCCTTGGTAAATGTAATTCAAAGTAATTCGCGCTTCTAACAGGATAGACTAGGCGAATTTGGGGTTGGGCCACGTTTCGCTCAAAAGCTAGGTCAGAGTCAGAGCCAATTGCCATGGCCCAGCAGCACACGCTGGCCTTCATTGAAGCTGTCTAACGAATAATCAGTGACCAGAACCGAGTACAACTGTGTAGACTTCTTGAGACCCTACAGCGCTCATGCGTCGGAGGCTCTGCGGTTACATCCTGCAGGAGGGCGTGTGCCAGCATTACGGTGTAATTCGACCATGCTTCTGTCCTTGGGAGGACGTCGTGGCAGCAAACATGGTCGACACGACAAAATTGTAAAACAACCGCGCAGGTTCGGCCGAAACGACAGATACATTTAGCCCGTTTACGGATCGTAGACACAGCCTTCACCTTAATTCCTTCTCAGCCTTGGCTTCCTGTCCTCGCCTCCACACCACCGATCGCACTTCCTCGCCGGGATCGCGTTTCTTGAGCTGCTCATAGTCGTACCACACGAGAGCCTCGTTCGATGTCGCGACAATTGCGCGCTGGCCGAGCGAGTACGCTGCAGCTGTTACATTAAACGTTGCAAGGTCGTGGATCTCGGCTGATGGTGAAGGGTGCTTGGGTCGGTAGCCGACGAGGAGCTAGATGTTGGAGGAGTATTACGTATGGGGGGCTGTGACATGGAAAGGACGCACGGTATCTGGGTAGGTGACAGGACGCCTGAAGCGCACATCTATGGACTTGAGAATGAGAGAAATGCCTTGGCCTTTAATCATGGCTTCAGCTTTAGGGGGGCCACCAAGCTCGTGCCCGAGGGACATCATCCATTTTATGCGACTCTGAGTGAAGCTCCGAGTTATAGTCATATTTATATGAAGAGTGGTTGGCAATGGAGAACTCACGGATTCGAAGAAGCGAACTGGATTTACTGTGAGAGGTTTTCGACGTGTTTAAGAAGGCTGCAGCGTACTGTACCGGACATTGTTTACATGCCTGCGAAACGAGGTCAATTGTTTCCGAAAATGTTTCCAATTTAGAAGAGAACGTACTGGAATGGGTCCTGGTCTCCCCAGACGATCCGTTGTTCCCAGAAAGACGCCGGATCGAAACCTGCTTCCGTCAGTTTATGGTGAGCATCCTCAAGTGGATCAACCACGTCTTCCAATTCGGATGGAGGGTCGGGTGATGCGGGCCCTTGAGTTCCCGGGGGTATGTGGAATGGAGAAGAGGGATCCTGAAAAGCGGCTTGAAGTGCCTAGGGATACGAAGATGGTTAGAATTCTACTTATGAGGGGAATAATTGATAAGGCACGAACACTGATCGTCTTGCCACGCGAATGGACGACGTTGGAGATCCTCAAAATGGCCTTCCTGCACGAGCGAAGGGATTGCATGAGACTCAGTGCACCGAACACAAACCGGTCAGGTCACTCGCCGGAACGAGAGATGGTTCTGCACAATAGTGACAAACATCTAAATTGCCTCGAGAAATTTGTTTCAATGTTTGAATCTTTCGATCCCTCAGCATCTTTGTTGTGCTCGCCTCTGGCTCCTTGATTCTACATCGATGAACCTCTAGAAACGAACTGGAGAGCCTTCACACTGCACTCCCGTATTTCATTCATCCGCCACGTTACATGGTCGAACTGTTGAGCACATGCTGTTCTTTACTCTCTTTGAGCTTAGTCCAACGCGTCGCAACGCGAAAGTCGAGTGCCTTCCTCCGCGTTGGGCCGTCCTTGGATTGTCCTTTTGTTCTTGCATTTTCCGGAGCCTCCACCTCCTCTATGGTCTTCTCAGGGTCAGAACAGGCGGTGCTAGAAAGTTGAGTCGAAAGGTCAATGACTTCCCTTTCCAGCCTCGGTAGCACCGGCCGTCTCGCAGCTAGGGGGCTGAGAGGAGGAAGGCGAGGTATTATGGATTTTTCCCGGGCCCTGCGTTCTCGAGTTTCGCAGGTGCCAGTTCAACCTTGTTCAGGAAAACGCGGTCACATGATCTAACTAGGAACCTGAAGCGCGTAATCGCAGGGCAGTCTCAGTCTCACTGTGAGAGCAGTATGACGCCTCTTGATAGACGAATCCGTCGTGTTATTCTTAGGACGTGCGAGGACAACCGGCCAAGGTCTCGGCTATCCCGGCGTTCTTCATCTTTGTCGATGACGATTGAACACACGATGGTCTCCTCGCATTGGTTGACAGAGAGCTGCCCGAAAGCGCGATCGATCCCCTCTAACCAAAGCAGAACAAACATTCCGTTCTATAAGAACCTGCGTCCCGCGAGACGATTCCCCATTCTTTCTTTCTTCCTACCTTCATCTTCCCCTGATCCTGGTGATCATTTTTTACCCGCCTTTTTCACCTTCAGCCCTTTCAAACTTTTACCGTCTCCCACAAACTATACACAGACATCGTCTTACCTTACTCACCCTTCACGCATACATTCATACCCTTTCTTCGTACTTCTAATCATCGATCATGGTCGCTCTTACCCCCCGGTTCGCCGTCCTCGGTGCCTTTGTCTACCTCGCCTCCTTCTCGCTCGTACCTCTGTCCGTCAGCGCTGCTGCTATCCACAAGCCCTTGTTGAAGGAGAATCGCGATTTGCCGATCCCGTTGCCTTTCGGTGGATCGGAGTCGTCAGCCGACGACAACAGCGAGGGGAATCAGAACGAAGCGGTTCGCTTTTTGGCGCATATATTTACTAATTCCAGGGCTGACATTCTCACCTTTAGCGATCCGCCACCTGGTCTCCTCTCAGCATGCTCCGTCTTGCTCAACTCAAGGCTAAGAAGCGTCATCATGATCACCACGATGACCACGATTGGAACCTGGTAGATATTGACCTCGAGATCCTCAAGAGACGCCAGGACCAGCACCACTTCCACGCTCGCCGTGCTCGAATTGCGATCCCTCACAAGAGTAGGGCGTCGCACCACGTATCGCCTTCGTCTAAGCGAGAGGAACGGGTTCTCGGGGAGGTCGATATTATGGTAAGCCCTGCTATCAATTTCGTAGCTGAAAGTCAATAATCGTCGATTTGAACGCTTTTAGAGTGCTGATTCCGAGTCACCCTCTGGAAAGAAGATAGCGTGTCTTTATATGGTACCTTCAACCAACGGCACATACATTCTCAATGCGTCGGAGAACAACTGCACTCAGATGTACCTTGTAGACGGACCTTCTACCTCTCGTGCGGATTCCGTGATGCTCACCAACGGCAACTCGGATTCTCTTGTCACGCTTCAAGCTCCCATGCCCGACTCAGAAGAGGATTTTTGCACTACGTATAACCTCGAGGACTCCTCGCCTGAGCCGCTCACTATGGAGAAATGCGTTTTCCCGCAACCCAACGAGCAAACGCAAAGCGGGAAGAGCCAGATGTTCGCTTACAACAAGGATAAAGGATCACTCCGGCCCTTCTATGTCAAGGATGCTCCAGGTCATGCCGACTCTGATGGAAGTGCGCAGAGTGTTTTGGAGAGGGATGATGCTACGACACCTCGGAACGTGACGCTTATGTTTGTGCCTGGGGCGCCACATGCTGTGAACGTCAAGGATACGACAGTGTCCCCTGACGCCAGTGCCGTGACCTCTACTTCTACCACAACAACAACTGTCACTGTCACCGGCGCTGCTACGGCCTCTCCTTCTGTCGCTGCTGTTGATGTCACATCAAGCGCGGAGCCCTCGCCCAGCTCTAGCGTCCCTGCTTTGACTTCGACAGCCGACCCATCTACGCCTACTGCCGCTTCTGCTGGTGCGCTCGACGTTCAGGTTGTCGGTCCCCCGAGTTCATCGACCGACATGTCTACATCCACATCGGAGTCCGCGGCCGCACCCACGACCACGATCAATGCCCAAGACGTCGCCGCAAGTATCGCCGCCTCCTCTTCAGCGCCTGCACTCGCCACGGATACTACATCGGCGGTCACCACTATCGCTTCGTCTTCTTCCATGGCCGCTCCTTCAGCTGCCGCCGCGGCCGATTCGACGTCGACTAGTTCAGGTGCCGATGCGACAATGACTCCCTTCACCACTGCGCCCTACCAGTGGATGTTCAAACGCGAGTAGATTGTATTCATGTACCGTTGAGAATATATGCATATTCAGATGTTGATTTGATCATGATTTACGCAAGTGCTTTTGAGCGGATGCATAAGTATGAAAAAGCAGATTTACGTAACACGATATCAATAATCTAAAGTTCCCGTTCATTGCACGAGTCATAGCTCTATCAAGGCAAGGTTCCCTTACCCTTCAGCCAGCTAGCACGGTCATGGACCCGGCTTCTTCAGAGCGCGTGTTGAGCATCCAATCCCATGTAGTCTATGGTTACGTCGGAGGAAAGGCTGCTGTCTTTCCTCTCCAGTGCCTCGGATACGACGTCGATGTAAGTGAGTCTGTCAGCAAACGGTGGATCAATACCTGACCTTTTCGCAAGGTAGTGAATACTGTCCATTTCTCTAACCACGCTGGTGAGTTTCCTCAATGCCTGTCCCTGCCGAAGATTTCACATGTTCTCGCCAACAGGTTATGGTCGTTCTGGAGGCACAAAAGCGTCAGCAACTGAGCTAAATGCCGTATTCGAGAGTATGGAGGGCAACGAGCTTATGGAACCAACACGGCTTCTCACAGGTGCGCGTCGTGTATCTTCGATAGGGTCCTGCTGAAATAATCCGGGAAAGGGTACGTGCCAGGTGCAGAGGGGTTGTCTGCTGTTGCGGGACTTGCGCGTAAGCTGAAGGACGATAAACCCGAGCTGATATACCTCCTGGATCGTACGTCTATGTCTTCCCGTTTACGGGCCATATCGCTGATCTGTGATTGTTGCGTGCAGCCGTTATGGGTGACGCCGGCCGACTTTACGTCGCGGCGGACGTCATACCCATATACCGGCAGATGCTCCCGCTCGCCACTATCATCGCTCCCAACTGGTTTGAAGTAGAGTAGGTACTGACTCTTCTTGGAAAAGAAACACGCTGATAGATTGATTTTGTACAGGACGCTGACCGAGGTGAAGCTGGAGGACATGGCGTCCCTCCGGAAGGCCATCTCGATCCTGCACGACACCTACCGCGTACCAAACGTCGTCATCTCCTCCATGCCCCTCACGCCCTGGCTCTCTGACGCCCTTCCGCCTGTTATCCGGCCCCCGGCAGGCTCGGAGCATCTTCTCTGCATCGCATCATCTAACCCGTCTTCGAGCCTATCATCGGCGGCGCCTGTAACACAACCGCAACCCCCAATCGTCCACGCGCAATGTGTGCCCCTTCTGCCTGGGTACTTCTCGGGCGTCGGCGACCTCTTTTCTGCACTCCTCCTCGCCCACTTCCCCCGTACCCCTCTCTCCACCTCTTCGGATTCCAGTTCCACGCCATCTGTGCCTACACTGACGCCTCTCGCACAAGCTGCAGCACATGCGCTCGCTACGACATACTACATACTGTGCCTCACGCACGAGCATGCACAAACTTTGTCTGCTCACGAGCGCGTGCCGACGGATGATGAGGCGGACGCGGCAGAGCCGCTGCGCAAGACGCGTCGGATGCGCGGGCGCGAGCTGCGACTCGTCCAAGGGCAGGCTGCGATACGCGGATTTGGCGTACATGTCCGGCCGATGGGCGTTTGGGATGGGTTCTGGGGGTCTTGATGTGTGTGTCTTCATTATCTAAAAACGAGGTTTTGGTGGTGGAATAGAAAATAGAGTACTAGACATATACAACAAGATCTCAGGATCGTAGCCAGCATACTAGACTTATAGAAGGACTTGACGTGCCAGTTCGCGATGCCCCAAGAAAAAAAGACGATAAATTCCATTACTGCCCCCACTTCCTCTGCTACACATACAAATTACTGATCAAAGTCGGCGCCGGCACCCACTCACTCGGGACGGCCAAGCTTCGCCAGGGCACGCTCGCCCTGCTCGAACCAGTCCTCGCGGGATATCCAGAACTCCTCCCTGTTCTTCATGATGTCGGCGAGGACGGCGCCGCCGAGGAACACCATGTGTTTCCTGCGCGGTGGGTCCTCGATCTTGATCTTGAATTTCTGCGGGGCGTTGGTTAGGAGCTCGGATCGCATGCCAGGAGAAGTAACGGTACAGTGGAGTAGGATACAATGGAAAGCGAAGTGTGGGGAAGAAGGGCACTTGGGAGGATAAAGTGAAGGACTTGAAAGTGAGACGTACATTTAGACGTGTGGGGTCTCCGTTGAGCACCCGCGTGAGGTATAGCTGTTTCATCTCCTTCTCGAGACGGCTGGGGAGGCCGGGGTACATACTCGACCCACCGGAGAGCACGACGTGTTTGTACAGCTCTGCGCGGACGTCGACAGCAGCGGCTTGTATCGTTTGGAAGAGCATTTCTGATGGGACAATGATAGTCAGGACGGAAAGGGAGGGGAAAGGAAGGACGCACCTGCTACGCCTGGCTGCTCGACATCGACGAGGTGCGGTTGGAACATACATTCGGGGGCCTCGAAACGTTCAGATCCGACTTTGATGGTGCGGCCGTCGGGGAGCTGTGAAGAGAGGAAGCGATGGGTAATAGGTTCGGGGTAGGAAGGGGGGAGCTCACGGTGTAGTTTTCCACCAGCACCGTCGTTTCCTCTGAAAGCCGCGTGTCCATGTCGAGGTCGTAACTAGTTCCATCGCAAGTCAGCTGGGGGGACCAAATCTGCCGGATTTAGAGAGACGCACCTGACATAGCATAGTTTCTCCTTGATCTCGCGGACGGTTTCGAAATCGGCTGTGCGGTTGAAGGCGTAGCCGCGCATGAGGAGGAGCTTGATGAGGTATCTTGTGACGTCTCGGCCTGCGATGTCGAGTCGGCGGGTCAGATGCGGCATCGAGAAGCCGTCGTATACTGGCACGATATGCGTGACACCGTCCCCCGAGTCCACCACCACGCCCGTCGTCAGACCTATCCATACCGCATCAGCTCCATTCAAACCCACCCCCCCAACCCCGATCCCGATCCCACAGACGCACCTTGCGCATACAACGTCAACACCGCCTGAATCGCCACATACACGCCCCCAAACCCATACTCCTCAAACATAACCTGACACATCCTCGTCCTATTCGCGCGCGGGTTCATCGGCGGCTCGGTGAGGAGTACTTTCCGGCCGCGCGGATCGACGCGGAGCTTCTCGTCGAAGGTGTAGTCCCAGAGGTGCTTCATGTCTTCCCAATTGCGCACGATGCCGTGCTCCATGGGCTGGGTGACCTGGAGGTAGTTGCGGTTCTCGGCGGCCTCGTCGCCGATCATGATGTCCTTGATCACTGTGGACCCGACGCGCTCTTCGGCGCGGAGGATCGGGCGGCCGACGATGGAGGGGAAGACTGTGTGGGGGGTGTCGGTGGTAAACAGGGGAGTGGGGGAGGGGGAGGGGGGGAGGGGGCGTACCATGTTCGGGGAAGTTGGAGCCTGCGTATCCGACTTTGACGAACTGGGGAGGGGGTTGGTGATTGGGAGATGTTCATGCTAATGGACTTACACCGGTACCGTTATCGACGACGAGAGGGGCCCCTGGATCCATGAGCAGAGTCTGGGGGTGGAGGTGATGAAAGTGGGAGATCTGTTTGGTGGCGCTTGTCAACGCCTTTATCTCCGTCTCTTAGGCACAGTCGTCCGCAGTCTCTTCGTTCACTCACTCCTCAGACTTCTGACGACTGGATCTGCTATTTCTTTGGACCTCATATGTATCTACGTAGTGTCACTTCAAGAGACTCAAGTCATCTAGACCATGGTTCCAGAATGCGCGAAGTACAGTAATAGACGGCACATTTATGGCAGGCCACAGTAAGTCGTTTTTTTCTATCATCTGCCGAAATGCGGCTCCGCCCATGGACCCACGATTCGCCAGTCCATGGTGCACAAAGCGACGAGAATCACATTGGCTGGGCGCTCCTCATCCCAAACCCACAAAGTCCCAGTCCCAACAAACAAACAATACCCGCAAACCCCCTACCCCAGCTTCGTCTTCAAATCCCTCCACAGCCCAACAAACAACACCGCCCCCACCCCCACAAGCGCAATCTGCACCCCCACATAATTCCGCATCCCCACCGCCACCCCACTCCCCCCCCACACCGCGCCCGCCACCCTCCCCGTATAATTGCTATACTGAATCGCCAACGACGTCCGCCCATTCCACTTCGGCGGCAGCTGCTTACTCAGGGTACTCATCGTAACGGTGGTCGCCAGATTAAACCCCAGCGCCACGGCCCACCAGCACGCAAACACCGCCCCGTAACTCAGCCTTCCTGTCCTTAGGAGAACGAGGAACGTGAGGAGCGCGGCGAGCCCGAGCGACGTGCCGAGGGCGAGGATCTGGCGGTCCTGCGTGCGCCGCGCGAGGGCGAGGTTGAGGGCGAGGAAGGGGAAGGTGGTGATGCCGCCGAGGGCGATGAAGTTGCCCGCGGCCGTGGGGGACCAGTGGAATTGCGGGGTGGAGGCGCCGAAGACGGGGAGGTTGGACTCCCAGGCGCCGAGGATGAAGAAGCAAGTCATAGCGAACCAGCACATGCATGCAACTACGCCCCATTGTTGTGGTGTCATGTGGTAGGGCGGGGGTTGGGTGATGTCGGGTGGGGGTTGGACAGTGTGTGGAGATATAGTATTTTCTTGGAGTGCGATGCTGTTTCTCTTCTGCTCTGTAGTTGGTGTTATAGCTGTCGAAAGCGGCGTATCGAACGCTCGTTGCTCGAGAGGTATATCCTCATACCACCTCCACACCACCACCCAAAACCCCGCCCAAACCGCCGCCATAACCCACCCCGGCGCAGTAAACCCATTCCCCACCCTCCCCCCAAAACCAATCTTATAAAGCAGACCCCCAGCGAACGGGCCAAGGGAGATACCCAGGCCCTGGCCCACGACGAGCCACGCAGCGAGGGTGGTGCGCCGACGCACGCCGACGATACGCGGGTCGGAGCAGAAGCGTTTACAGTACATCCAGAGCGTGAAGCCGAAACCACTGACGATGCGCCCGATGAGGATGAGGTAGAGGAAGGAGAAGCGGTATGCGAGGGCGTAGAGGATGTGCCCGAGGAGAGAGGCGGCGCAGCTTATGTGGAGGGGGATTTTGTAGTCGCCTGGGGTGGGCATTAGGTGTCGCGGTATTCTTGGGAGAGGAAGGAGCGCGTACCTCGGTCGTACTTTGCGAGGGGCAGGAGGGCGAGCCCCGAAAAAACGGTGGGGATACCGATGACGATCCCGGAGAAGGTGGAGGTGCCGCCTAGGTGGAGGGCGTATTCGTTCGAGGAGGAAACGATGATGAAGAACGATATCTGGGGCAGTAGCTCGTGATCAGCGCGGTCGTCGTGAGGGGAAAACATTGTTGAGAGACACACCTGAAGCAACGCGTTGGCAGTTATCATTATGACCAACGAGGCGCGTTGGGGGAGCTTGAATTCCGAGTCCACATCTGGAGGAGCTTCGTTCGTGCTCTCAACGAAAACTTGTGGAGCGTCGCGGAATGTGGCGTTTGGACCGCGTTGGAGTAAAGGCAGCTGCATCCCAACGCGATGATGAAAGCGCAGGGCCAGGCTCTTTCAGCGAGGCCTTTACTACTGCGGCACGTAGTCGAGGAGCATGGGTTCATCTATCGCGATTTTGTGATGACCGGAGCCGGGAGTCCGCAGTACGCGGGCATACCCGAGGATGAAAGTCAACCGCATCGCGAAAAGATACATGGATGCTTGTCGTCTTCGAACACTCCTTGAACGAGCCTTTCCATGATGATTGCAGAGCTGTTGAGTGTGAGGGACAGAAGTTGGTTGGTGTTTCTGGCAGCTGCCTATGTTGGAAACTAAAACGTGGGAAGAGATAAGATAAGATGTTAGATTAGAATCTTCTACCAACAACTTGCCGCCAACGACGACCAGGGTGACTGTTTTGACGTTTGCGGGCTTTCCTGGTCTCGAAATGCCCAAGGCTGCGTCACTAAGCTCCGGAACATCAACTTTGATATGTCGCAGTTGGTCTCGTTCCAGAGAAAGGTGTCAAAACTCTTCTCTTTAGCTGCGCTACAATACCTACTAGTACGTAGCCGCCGCTGATCCCTAACAAGCTAGTGTACGAGCTCTTAACCATCCGTCCAGAACCTCATCCCGCCTCAATCTGAGCTACCTCCTGAACTGCGGCTTCTTCTCATTTAACACGGAATCAACACTGCTCATGTATAGCCTGTAAAGCATTTTGGATGAACGCCATCTACACTGGTCACTCTTTCGGTCGCTCTTCTCGTCGAGACCCTCACTCCACATACCTTTTTCCAGGAGAGGTTGGTCCTCAACCTCACTGACCGCCACTATGGCGATTGGGAACATCATACACAGGCTTGGACTCTGCCATCGAAGGCGACTTTCGCCGCAATTTGGTGTTACGCTTACCACCCGGGTTCCCGTGGAAGAACGAGTACATATTCACTTTCATGTTCGCGGGAGACAACTTGGTCAAGAGCACCGCGGAGTTCACAGATCCGACTGTGTTTCTGGGCGCACTGGGCAAAGAGGCGCCGGTTGCGGAGGGGCAGTTCACTTGTGCTGGTTGATGGGTTTCATCGGTGCAATGGGATGCGTGCTGTCGTCCGATCCGGGAATATGACTTTCTTCCCTATTTTCTCTTGGGAGAGAATGCGCTGTCTTTGTCGAAGCTTGCCTGCTGAAATCGAGTGAAACTTGCCATCAAATGAATCGCGTACTGGCTTTTTGGAGCATCTATCCAGAGATCTTAGGCGGCATAATATTTGATCTTCACGATTTGAATATTCAAGGCTGCTGCAGTGAGGATCTTAAAGCTATCGTAGTTGCAAGCAGCGACGTGTTGCAAACCAGTGGCGTCCTGCCTCTTTTGGAAATGTCGCCACTCAATCATTTCTGAGAGCGAGATCGGAGATGCCCAAGGGGTCCAGCCATCGCAGAAGAAGGCATGCTCGACGATGGGCTTATAACAAGACTAGAAGTGTCTTCAGGCTCAATTGCTAACCATTTCGGCCTACAAAACCGGAAGGAGGGCCAACTTCGTTAAGGAGTGAGGCGTCTCCCTCGCTGCTGCAACCACTGAAATGTCGCCCTGGATAAGCAGCCTCATGGCCAATAGTAACGGAGACCGCAGGGAGTGACTAGTGATGGTTTACGGTGCTCATTCATTGAGTCTTTGAACTAAAACTTCCTACGAAGATACACTGCACGAAGCCATACGCCCAATATATGCATATCTGATCATGGCGCACTACAAGTACTACTTCGTCGCACCCAGCTCCGAAAGCCTTTCACCTCAGGCTCCAACCACAAGCGTCGCCAACAACCCATAATGGTCACTCGCCCACGGATCCTTCAAAACGTCATTCACATACTCCTCCTCCTCCTCCTCCTCCTCAACATACCTCGGCGCACCCTCATGCACCTTCAACCCAACACCCACCCTCTCCACCCTCTCCACGCCCACTCTCCCCACATAAAGCACCTTATCCAGCCTCGCAGGCCTAAACCGACACCTCGGCTGATATCCCCACGTATAATCCTCCTCCCCATCCTCCCACTCCCCATCCTCCCACCCTTCCCCATCCCTACCCCTTACCTTCCCCGACCCCACCTTCCAAGCATCCACCAGCCCAACCCTCTCAGGCAGCCCCCGGTCCGCCCCAGAAATCGCGTTCATATCCCCCGCGACGATGCCCGCGCATACACCGTCCTCACGGAGGAAGAGGGAGACGGTGGCGAGCTGCAGTGCGCGTGCGCGCTCGGAGGGGCCGGAGAGGGATTCGAGGTGGACGTTCGTGATGCGGAGGCGCGTGTCGGGGTTGGGGTTGGGATGGATTTCATCGGGCACTTTGGGGGGGAGGGCGATATCGACGTAGAGCGCGTCGCGGCCCATGCGCGTCTCAGGGAGAGAGGTGCGGAACACGGCCTTTACCCGTGGGACGAGGGCGCGCGGAACGACCGTGACGGTGCCATAACTCGCGTCATACGTCCACGAATCGGGGGATACATCCGTCAGCGCGTAATGTGCGCGCACGAAGGGGTGTGCGAGGAGGGCGGGGAAGCACGTGTCGAGGAGCTCTTGGAGGAGGATTATTGTAGGTGGACCGCGGGGGGAGGAGAGGAGGGAGGAGAGGTGGGATAGGACGGTGTGGAGGCGTTTGTTGGGGCGGGGTTTGTCGAATTCGATGTTCCAGGTTAGGAGGCGGAGGTGGAGGGAAGTCTCGGCTGGGGCTGGGGTGCTTTGGTTGTGGTAGCTTGCCCAGATGTTCGCATCGGCGTCATAGGTGTAGAGGGCTCCGAAGAATGTAGGCGGGAGTCGAGGTGGCTCTGTGGTGGGCATGACAATGGAGCCTGCGAATTGTTGTCGGGCAGCTTTGGGTAGTGCGGCCATAGATGGTGTTTATGAGCAAGACACTAAGCACAGCCTAAGAATATACGAGATGATCACACCGCATGCCTTGCACGCTGCTCTGCTCAATCATTACTATTTGACTGTGGTGGTCAAGACCAGACAAACCCTAACCCCGACCACACTCGTAGAAAGTCGGGAGAAACTTCCCACGGTGCTAAAGACCGAATCCACCGCCAACCGAAGCGTGTGGTGCTCCCTCTCCCAAAACTAAAACACCGACCATGGCGTCCAGAATCGCATTCAGCTCCCTACGGGCGGCCGGTACGTCCTCCTCCTACCCCCCACTTTTTTTCGTCCTCTGACTTCCAGCGATAGCCCGCCCCCGAGCTGTCGCTGCGCTCCCCCAATACGCCGTGTACGTTCCCGCTGGCGGCCTTGCTGCTTTTCACCACCCTCGGTCGGACTATCCACTGACCCATTATTTTACCCCAGCCGTGCGATGGCCTCCTCCTCCTCCACACCACCCGAGCAGCGCGCGTCCGAGCTCATCGAGAAGCTCCCCTCCTCCCCCGGGCTCCTCACCAAAGGCGGCTCAGCCATCATCGGCACGGGCCTCATCGCAGCTGCCATCTCGCAGGAGCTGTACGTCGTGAACGAGGAGTCCATCGTGCTCATTGCGTCCATCATGTTCTTCACCTATCTCGGCAAGGTGCGTCGTGTTGGAGTTGGAGTTGGAGTGGATGTGTATTGATACTGAGGGGGTGTTGTAGATGCTGCGTGAACCGTACAAGGAGTGGGCGGACGCGAACATTGCGCGGATTAAGAAGGTGCTGGACGGGGCGCGTGCAGAGCACACCCAGGCCGTGAAGCAGCGCATCGACAACGTCGCGCAGATGAAGGACGTCGTCTCTCTCACCCAGGGTCTCTTTGCCCTCTCCAAAGTACGTCCCCCCCTCACCCCCCCCCCCTCCTCTTTTTATTTGTAGCGCGGCTGACGATCCGGTTGCGAATGAAGGAGACAGCCAAGCTCGAATCCGAGGTCTTCGTGCAGCAGCAAAAAGTCGCCGTCGCCCACGAGGTGAAGAGCGTGCTGGACAGCTGGGTGCGCTACGAGCAGCAGCAGAAGGAGGCGGAGCAGGCTGAGCTCACTAGGACCGTCATCGACCGGGTGCTCCAGGACCTCAAGGACGAGAAGACGCAGAGGGAGATCATCCTCGCTGCCGTGGCCGAGGTGGAACGTGCGTACATTTTTGCTTCGTGTTGTGAGTTGGGTGCTGATGTTTTTCTTTTTCGGGGGGTGTAGAACTGGTGAAGAGCAAGGCTGTCTAGCTGAATTAGATACTCGATACACGCTTGCTTTGCATCTGAATAGAATGCGGTTTTCGGGATACATACTCATGATCTACAGTTTATTACACGAGAGTCCAGGGTAGGGAATGATACCACACGCGACGAAAAAGAACAGTTCAATAATATCTACACCTTACATTTATGAGCACAAAGAGTACCACCAACTACACCCGTCCGTCATGATCATCATAAGGCGACTGCCCCCGCTCTGACTCATGGCCATGGTCCTCAGGCTGCAAGTAAGAGCAATGGCATTCAGTATAGACCCACATACACTTAAAACAAGAGACCCAACGTACCTCCCCCACCCGACTCCTAGCACCAACACCATTCGCCCCCGCCCCCGAGCCCGCATGTCCATTCTCCACCACAGTCTGCGCGTGCGCCCGCGGGTGGTTATGATTATGAGCGTGGTTTTGCGGGTAGCTGTGGTTATAATCATGCTCCACCGCGCCAGGCGAGTATATGGGCGTGGGGTGGTGGGAGTTGGCGTGTGGGTGGTCGTAAGGAGAGACGGGGTCGACGAGCTGCATAAGCTCAGGCGCCGAAACATATATCGCGTCCAACAGTAAACTACAAAATACAACATACCCCTACTCAGCATCCAACCACTCGGGGGGATCAAACGAGAAAGGAAGGAACGCAACTCATTCTCCGCTTGGAGCCGCTTCATCTTGGCCGCTGCGATATCGAGGTCGCGCTGGTGGTCGTCCTGGATCTACGTCTCATCAGCCTCACGATCATAGAGCGTGGTGGACTCGGGGGAGGGGAATGGGAAGGGGACGTACAGCGACGACACGGTCGTACCGCTCCCTCAACGCCTGGAATCTACACCACCACCACTCAGCACAAGTCCTATCATCGAGAGGCTGGGCAGGGGACACTCACTTCTCTTTATACCTTGTACTCCTATGCCCCGGAATCTAAATCCATTCAAATTCATTATCCCCTCTCCTCCTCCGATCACGATCAAGACACGACGGAACGCACCTTCACCTTGAAGCCCGTGCGCTCCCCATCTTTATCGCGGTGCCGCCGATGAGAGTGCGGGGGCGGAGGTTGGGGTTGATCACGGTGCGGGTGCGGGTGGGGCGGGAGCTGCGGGGGGATGTGCGTTTCGGGAGCTTGTGGTGGTGGTGGGGGTGGTGGTTGGGGGTGTGGAGGTGGGGGTTGCGGGTGTGTGCTTTCCATGAGAGAGTGTCTGTGTGGTTCAAACGCGCTATTAGATGTGTGTCCTTAGACTCTCTCGAGGAGTGCAACAACTAGAATCCAAAGTGGTGCGTGTAGTGCCTGGAATGAGGTGAAGGCAGGCGGGGACGTGGACGCGGTGGCCATTTCACGAGGCGCCTTGTTTGGGGGTGGTTGGCGGGGGCGTCTCGGGCCTGGCAGTTGCCATCCTCTTCTCAGACTTGAACTCCACTCGACGCGGCGGCCACCAGCTAGGCTGTCCTCATCCTCAACTACAGTGCTACGCGCTATGGAACGAGCATAATGCACCTCTGATGCGGCCATATGGGACTTTTTGTACAGGCTACTACCCAGATGATAATGCATACTCAGTCCTCCCGTTACTCACGTTAGAGAAGTGGCACTTTATTGGCATCAGGCTGCTTTGACTTGAGGTCTAGACGCGGTGTCCAGCATAATGACACGCGTATCTCATGGTAGGTCAAGCCGCTGGTACCTTCTGGCTGCGATACTGACGATGATCCAAATTTTGTACAGGTCTCCTTTGAGTTAGCCTTTGGCGTAACCATGTCTTTCTGTGCACCTCGCAGGTCGCATATATCCTAATACCACATTGACTTTTAGCCCGATGGGATACTACACTCTTGATGTAAACATTATTGGGAAACTTCCACGGGAGCTATCACTGATCCCTGCTCTTTAGGTTCCATGGCGAGCAGCCTCTACACTACGCTTCTCGGGGCAGGTTAAAAACCTCCGAGAACGGATCCCAGCTGGGATCCCTATGCCTCTCATACTCCAAAATATTCGACAACTTCTCCGCCGCTTCCTCCCCATAAACAGCAGCTATAAACGCAAAAATGGCGTCCAAACCAGCGCTCACTCCAGACGAACTCCACATATTCCCATCAACAACCCACCGCGCATGTGCCACCCACTTCACCTGCGGCCTCAACGCCGTCTCCTTCGCCCAGTCCATCTTGCTCGTAGTCGCCTTCTTCCCGTCCATGATCCCTGCTTGCGCTGCGACGCCCGCGCCGTTGCACACGGTGAGGACATACTTCAAGGACGGGTACACTTCCTTAATAAACTCAATGGCGCTCTGTATCCCCGGAGCCCAGGCCCCCGGCCCCCCTGGGACGAGGAGGACGTCAAGCGGCGGCGGGGAGGCGAAGGTGTGCGTGGGGTTGATGGATTGACCGAAGTCTGACCCGAGCGGGTGTTCGATGCCTGGGGGCTTGGTTGAGACGGGGTCGAGGGTGGCGGCGAGGATGGAGAGCTTCAAGGGGAACATGAAGGAGAGCGTGTTGAGGGCGTCCAAAGGTCCGAAGGCGTCGAGGGCTTGGAACCCGGGGAAGACGACGATTCCGAAGTTGACGGGTACTGGGCCTTTTGGACGTCCTTCTGCAGGCCTTTGTTAGCAGCGATTCGGGTGTACGGCAGTGGGTGCTGGTTACCTTTGGATATCTGGAAGCTCGTTTGGAGAGCAAGGGTTAGCTCTTTCTCATAGTCGGCCATTGTTCGAATGTGTGGAAAGGGAAAGTTTGGTGACCTCTAGTTCGTCACGGCAGGACAGGTACTTATACCTTCGTCAATCCCTTCATGATGAACCTGTGACAAATATGAATTCCTCTAGCAATCCCTGTCATCCGGTCCCCCGGTAAATATGTCCGCATTCTATGGCCACAACACGCCGTTTTCGTCACATCCTGCTTACAACATATTATCACCAACCAACTTCCTCCGACTCGGACTCAGCTGCGGATCATGGCCTCTAGAGCATCGCCTTTTGCTCCTCCCCAAGGAGCCTGAGTCATCTCAGGATGCTCTGCCTCTACCCCGCCCTTTGTCATACACCCGTCATGGTCGGGAGGGACTTGGGGGGATCGCTAATATCATACCGCATTAATGGTTTCCTCCAAGGGTCGAAGTCAAGCTTCTTCAGGCCCTTCGGGCTCTTGATCGTGGACATCTGAACAGTTGGCCCCGCCTTCGCATTCGAGGGTGCCTAAGATTTCCTTTCAATGGCGTGTCGTGCTTGTACAGTCTACTCCGCCTCAACGTATGTTTTCGCGCAAAGTTTGAGCTTAGCCGAGCTGGTGGCGTATGTCTTGTAAGTCTTGTCCCGAACTTGTACCGTTAGCTAAGTTTGTCTTCCTAGAACTTGACAACTAGTACCCTCTTGCGATCGTCTGTCAACCGGCCCGAGATCTTCCAGGAGTAGACCATCATCATTTCTTTGCAAATGATTATTGCCAAGCTACGAACGTTGCAATGCGAATAAAAGGAAGTGGGAAAATCATTATACATCATCTACGTTCGTTTCGTGCTATCCAATGGGCTGATTATACAAGGTGTTTGACTCGGGACCAAGACCAACAGGAAGCGGGAAAGCATGGTAAAGGTGGAGGGCGGAAGATCCGTCATTACCAACTGTAGGCATGGAATCAGACATTCGCTGCGAAGCTGGGAGTACCACACACCTGTACGCCTCGCTATGCAAGAAAATGTCAGTGCACGACGATCCTCCGCGGGCGATCTGGAGCTCGCACTCCGCGACCGCATTTCTAACGTCGAGGGAGAAAGAATCGGGGCCACAGCCTTATCACGAGCATATCAGCGACTGCCAGACTGGGGGCGAAGAACTTGAAAGAGGACTCACTTGCAACGCCGACTGTGCCTCCTGTCGCAAACGCATCTCTCACAATCTGCCCGAGATTCGGGCGTCCAGTCAGCGTCTCCGTGGCTGTTTTAGCCTCTCCCTGAATGCTAGATTCGGACGATGGAGACGAAGAGCGGGTCGTGTCGGTCACATAGAGGGAAACGGTGACCCTTTCTTCTGGAACGCCTTGGAGTGCGGCGCTGAAGAGGTCCTTGTAGCATTCGAGTGACTCTACAAAGTCAAATGGTCAATAGATGGAGTAGAAACAAGGATGAGGGACGTTACCGATGCGGGGGAACGCCCATACGAAGTGAACATGCTTCAGCTCCATGGACTTCTCTGCTGCACTCTTGAGCAGGTCAAGGAGCAAGGGTACCGTAAAGCTAGCGCCTATTCCAAACTCACAATCAGCGTCTTGAAAGAGCATAAAACAGCAAAAATACAAACCTGATCCACCAGCAAGCAGAACTACGCGATCATACGCACCAAGCGAGCCATGTACCCCGCCGTATGGCCCATCTAGCAATACTGCCGATGCAGCCCCGCTTCTGGCAAATGACGCCAGAGCTCGGGAGCGACGTCACGGTGAAAGGGTGTGACGTGAGCGCATGTGCACCCAGGTTCAGGAAGCGCACGAAGTAGTGCTGCCCAGGGCCCCACTTCAGATTCTTCGCGGGGATGCGGACACGCACCATGCGGTCGGGGAGGGCCTCGAAGGTCGCAGTGTGGCGTAAGCCGTTCCAGAAGAAGGTGCGACCGAAGCGTGCAAGCCAGGTGATGCCGTAGACACCCCCGGTCGCCCAGAAGTAGTCCCTAGATATGGTAACATAGTTTATAAACGAGGTATAGGTATATAGAGGAAGGGGTTACCATGATGAAAGGCGGAAATTACAATGGATGAAGAGGAAGACCATGAATATAATCGAGACACTTGAATTATGGTCAACTTGGGGTGTGTTAGTGTGACAGAAGGGTGCCTTACAGGAAATGAAGTCTGTGTGGTCAGGAGAACGTTAACTTGGGGTGCATGACTGAGTAGAAACGATAGACTGGCTTCTTGAAGGTCTCGTAGTAGCGACTCCTATGAATTTGAAGCTCTAATCTGACAGTACATCGGCCAAGAGCAAACAGCACCTTATGGGACCCCATGACATGAGGATTAGCCATGTCTATACAGGTGTTAGTTTCACGATTCTATAAGAGCGCTTGGAATTCAAATTACCTGTGGGATGAGCGCGGCAACGCCTGTCCAGTAGTACGATTTAGTCTCGTAGTATAATTCCATTTTCCCTATCCCCACGTTGAAGCGGATGAATGGGAATGTATGAATCAAAGAGGTTATGTCTTGAAAGTCTTTGACTAGTAGACAATTAAGAAGATCAAGTGATGAACATACACATTATCCAGGCTGTCCACCGATGAAAGACTTGTAATTTCTCATGTGGAACGCCTGTCAAAATTCCGATTAAGTTTACCTTGCTCGAAAAGGCACTGTATCGAAGCCAGGCTTTGGTGACCGCATCGCGAAAGTCCTAATCTGATCTGCTCACAACATAAACGGCATGATCGCGATGGATATCCACCCGGTGCGTGTGCCCAGAGGAGGACTGTTTCCCATCGCAGGCACAGGCCAGTAGTACGGGTGTACCGCGAACGTCAGAGCTAGTGAGTGTGGATGGTTAGCGTCACAGAAAGGGGTGATGGAAACCAGGCAATGCGTACCTGTGAAGAAGACTATCATAGCGGCTATGATAAGAATAACACCAAGGGGTGGGGAGTACCAGCCGAAGGTCGAGACATGATATTGGCGAGAGCTGAAGTATCTGAATAACCCTGCAAACTTGTCGGCAACCGAGACCATCTGTGTCCTCGCCCTTAAGAGAAAATTAGCAGATGTTTGAAGGCGATATCTCAAGCTAGGGACGAACCTTCTCTTCAGGCCAGACGACCTATACAAGGATAGGGCATTGATAAAGGTGAAAGCAGCCGTCGCTGCACAGAAAAAGTAGATGCTCGTTAATCCATAGTCCCAGTCTGCCGTGTACCACTGAAACGAAGTTGAGCAAAAATTCATTTCATTGGTCGCCTGATCCTTACATTCCTGAACCGTGTCCCCATCAGCCACATCTGGTAGTCCGTGAACTGTCCCATTGCATGGCTTGAAACACGGCTGGAGTGCCACAACACGGGACGCGCAAGTCCGACGAGGCCCATCGTTCGCTGAAGATGGGGAGGATTAACATCGGTGCAGTCGACAGATAATCCCCCTTATACGGCCGCTAGTAGGGACCAAAGAACATATTCCGAAAGATAGTCACACCGGCAGAGCAGACACGCAAATCTACGATACGATCTCAGTACTAATGAGGCACGGTAGCGTTGGAGAACAGAGACGTCGGGGGAAAAGACAATCCGAGATTTTCCAGAGCTGAGATCTGCTCGATTCGCACAAGTCGGACGGTTCGGTACCCATAGTTCGAAGGGGTAATGGAGATGGCGTAACTTGGAAGAAAAAAAATCTGTCCTGTGACGTTTATTTGGCCTCGGGCCGTTTCCCAATTCGGCGACCAATTATTTCTACAGGATTTCTTCCGACTGGGTGCACACGCGATAGAAACTTTTCACATAGCAGAACAGATGAAGAAAGCCAACTGTGAACTCATGATAATGTTCCGGTGACTGTCTAGGTTTCTGTGGTGACAACTCCATGAGAAGCGGACCTTGACAGTGACAAGAAATATCACTATCCTGGTATATTTACATTAACGACATGGGCTGAGGGCTAATTAGAGTTGTGCCCGCGGAACCGAACCCCACAAACCCGTTGCCTTGAAGCCACCAATCCCACCTATCACGTAAAGCGCCTCCACACCCCTGTTCCTCAGGATGCTGGACGCCAGTTTAGCGACATTTCCATCAGGTGAGAGTACTATGACCGATTTGTCTTGTAGTGGCAAACCGTACTCTGGATCTGTAATTGCAAACCGGGTTTCGAGTGCTTTGAAGAGAAGGGCGAGTGTTTGAGGATCCTTGTAAGGATTGGGTTGACTATCTGCCCCGATGTCGAGGTTGTGGGAGCCGAGTATATGAGAGGATTGGAAGTCGCCTCGGTCACGGATATCCAATACGAAGGTCCCCTTGTTGATATTGCTGGGCTTCCCGGTCGACGTGAAAAGTATTTGATGAGCCTTTTCAGGCGTCAGTTCCCAGTCGATATTGTAGCTGTCAACAAAAACTTTCAGTGACGAAGCCTTATTGGGAGGTTGCACAAGTTTTACGGGTAAAGGTCGGTTGAAAAAAGCTCTTCATTCTCGATGGGACGAAAGTAGGAAGAATCGAGCTTTGTAAAATATTCCGCGATGTATTGGAAAGGCTGGTCACAGCAAATGAAAACACCTGCCCATAAGCAAAACATCAGTTAGCCAGATGAAATGATCCCAAAGCCGAACGCACAAGGAATTTCTCCGGCCGAATTTCTCAACGCATCGAAGGTGTTTGCGTCTTTGCGCTTCTGTAAGAACTTCAGAAGTCCGGTGAGCGCGAGTCCAGAGCTCGGTCCCACTAGTAGGCCATTTCTACAGAGTTCTAGGCTCCTTTCATACGAAGAGAACGAATCGACTTCTTCCATCGCATCCATCGATTCCCTCCATGGAAATTCGACGGGGAGTAAGAGGTTGAACGTGCGAGGGCCGGGAACCCGGTCGTTGGGGGCCGTTAAGACGCTGTTTATATGTTTGAGGACCAGCACCCGAGAAATGAATTGAGGCAGCATACCCTAACCCAGTAATGGATGGTTTAACTTTCTTTAGGTATGAGGATGTCCCGGTCATCGTGCCTGAAGAGTGCAAGACGCCCATCACCTACTGTGAGATCCAGTATGGCGCTATGCAACTCACCCGCTGTTCCGACGGATGCGGCAAAAACGGAAATGTCGGGGAGTTGTGCGTAAATTTGCGGTCCCGTCCAACGCATATGAGCTTGGTAGTTCTACGAGAATAAGTTACATGCGGCGAACAAACGATTCATAAGGTGGAACGCACCTCCGCGTTCGAGTATTGGTCAGGGTTATAGACATTAGGCAGTGTCCCATGTTCATTTGCAACGTAGATACCACCGTTCGTATCGAGATGTTCCGGTTGTACAGGTCCACCAAATAAGGTCCTGTAGATGATAGTCAAGTTCGAATTAATCTCGACGCTGAGATGCACGTTACAGCTCGAGTCCCTGTTTTATAAGCATGAACGTAGCTCCACGCCCTTAGGACTGCTGGAGACTCACAAAGAATCGGAGGAGCTGGAGCTTGACCTGAGATGTCTTGTTTGATATGAAAGCCTTGACGTTTGGGATTCCGAGAATATTCGAAATGATGCCAAGGGAGATGACCGTGCTTCCCGACGAGTACTCAACGATAGTATGTGTATCTTGCATGATGTTGCCGCTCTCCTGAGCACGGAGGATCATGTTGAGCGCTATAGAAGCAATTGAGAGAGGCACTTCAAGTAAGCGCAGGACCCTGACGTACCTGGGAGAGACTTGACATTTGTGGCCGGTAGATGGCTCATTAGTTTTGCGTAGATCCTGACACCGTCTTTGGTTGTGGGTTAGTTTAATGAAAGATATGCCAGCAACATGAGTACCCTTGCGCAGGGGGTTGAGGCGAGCAGGAAGCTCCACAAGCTAGGATATGTTAGAGCTATCGTGTTAAGCCAGTCTATTGTAAGACGCACAGGGACTGGAAGGTTCTTGTCTGGATCATAGAAGTCTCGAAGCCCATCTTCTCCCGAAAAGACGTTGAGCTTCGTGTCCACTGGCATCGTAGAAGAGGCGAGGTGATAATGTGAAAGAGATTAGAATTCAGCGTTCGACCACAGCGGAAAGACCAAGTATACAAGGAGGACTACATGTTGGGGGGAATTTATACAAGCTCAGTTGGCAGATGGTCGGATGATACACTGGATTTGGGGTGATTGGGAGAGAAAAATAGGAAATTTGAGATTCGACGCTACATCAGGAGATAGATTTGGGAAAAGGCAAGAGATTCCGGACTTGATTGGCGCGTCATTACATGCATTACACCTCGCTCGCTAGTGTTACCAGGAGTGAGTAGCAGGTCGCGGTGGAAATTTGAACAAATTGTGTGACTGCCCGAGCCGTTACGTTCGAAGCGAGATCCAGAGCAGGACCCCGAAAACCCACAGTGACCGCGCCATCTTCAGAACCAACGTCATGATATGCAGATTTTCTCCCAACACGACGCGACATACTTTCTGCCTGTCAGATGGGATCGCTTTGTCTTCCTACATGCATCTGGATGAAGAAAAATTCCGGCGGCAGTCTAGAATCCGCGGACACATGTTCAGAGATCGCACGAGTAGGCACGAGTGAGTTGATCACTGGCAGAGTCGCACGTAGCGTTTCTTTCGGTTCGCCGTACGCGTCATAAACCAGCTTTTCTATGTGGTGCTGGCCTTTGGTCCAACCAATGCCCGCGTCTTCAACCATTTCTAAGGAGCACGACATTCCCTTCTCTTGTGACAAGAACTTGAATGCTTCAGCCAATGGCGGCCTCACAGACCAAACAAACTACCTCCCCAGGCGAAAAATAATATCAGTAAGGGAACCATTCACGTTTAGTGTAGTGTTACAACTTATTTCGCTCTTACAAGGTGTTCATGGCATGTGCTTCTGTCAGCGTCGTTGGCCTCCTAGACGAAACCATGATTGCGGTATCACTGCCAGTTATTGGATCAGAATTAAATGCGGGAAGTCAAGTTAGTTGGTTTGCGACAGCTTATTTTGTGTACGTATTAAATTCTTGGGAGCCATATTATGCGACTGAAACCTGTACAGCACTAGCACCGCCTGTCAAATGCTTTACGGGCGTCTTTCAGACATATGGTCACGCAAAACGGTTCTATTCGTTTTAATCTTCATATTCTTCATCGGAAACCTTGGCTCGGCTTTTTCTAAGACTTTCATTCAACTCGTCGTCTTCAGAGCTGTAAGAAGCCGTATTTTATTAACACGGAAATGTACTGAAATGGCGACGATTCAAGATCGCTGGCGTCGGTGGCGGCGGACTACCAACAATAGCCCAAGTGATCGTGTCCGATGTTGTCTCCTTACGGCAGAGGGGGAAATACCAAGGCATCCTCGTGAGGCATTCATGATACACCAAAGTCAAAGTATCTCAAGTATCACAGGGAGTCTCAGTCGCTTTTGCTAATGGTGTCGGTCCTCTTATTGGTGGCCTCCTTTGTCAACATAGCACTTGGTATGATCTCAACCCTCTATGACTAACAGATAATCCTAGAAAACTCATGACACATCAGGCGTTGGATTTTTCGCCTCACGATGCCCCTAACTGTCGTATCTGCAGTCCGCGTGTGGCTTTTCATGCCACTAAAGCCAACTGAGGGTGATTGGAGACGGTACGTGACCAGCGTACTGTAGGGCTGGATTCCTTACTCTTTTACAGCAAAGTCGCACTTGTCGATTATGTCGGCGCGTCTCTGATACTATTTGCGTCAGTGCTACTGGTTGTAAGCTCCTCAACTTTATTGGCTGTCTGCGGGCTCATATTATCTACTCCAAGCTATCGCTCACATGGGCGGGTGGATCATACCCCTGGAACGAACGACATGTGCTCGTCACGTTGGTCCTTGGCATAGGTGCATCTGTCGCTTTTGTCGTTTGGGAGTGGCAGGGTCCTCGCTTCCCTCTCTTACCATGTACGCACCCTGCTTCAAGATAAGTTCAACCCTATTTCTGATCCCACCTACAGTGTACATATTTCGGGAACGTGTAGTCATCGGAGCAGCCATCACGCAATGGGTCAATGGATTCTTGACCGTTGTCCAAGTCTTCTACCTACCAACATTTTATCAGACAGCATATGGATATTCGCCGATTAAAAGCGGCCTCCTACTCCTCCCACTGACAGTGGTTCAAAGTATGTAATAACCCGTTGGTCCGGATCCGAATCTTACGAGCGAAACAGCATTCACATCGACGGTCGCTGGTATTTTGGTAACATGGACAGGTCGTTACAGGGTAAGAATTATGCCTCAGTTTTGCCTCGTTTTACTAATGCCACACTTCGTAGGAGCTCATTCTCCTCGGTTGGGCTATGTGGGCTATCGGTTTAGGACTGCTTGGGACCCTCGATGAACGCTCCAGTCTTGCCCAGCAAGTCGGGTACTCCGTTTTGACTGGTGTTGGCGTCGGTCAAACCTTCCAACCATCGCTGGTCGCTGTCCAAGGCGCTTTACACAGGAAAGATATGGCGATCGTTACAGCGATGCGAAGGTATAAGAGTACTATTCCTTTTCAGCCCATCCATCTAAAAAGGAGTCCCATAGCTTCGTTCGGAATCTTGGAGGCATTTTGGGCCTTGCAGTGACAGGAACAATAGTGTACGTCCCCATCTCTCCAAATCCCCCGCGTCTTTCTTAGCTTGGCCGATTCAGAAACAATATCTTGTCTGTTCACCTGAAGGGCTTAGGTCTCAGCGATGAGGTTCGAAAAAACATCCTCGACCATCCTGGATTATCCCGGAACCTAGCTCCAGAAATTTATGCCGAGGTCCGAGCAGGCTACCGAAAAGGATTTCGCCTGGTTTTCATCATTCTCGCGGGGCTCGCAGTCTTCTCCTTTGTCGTGGCCTTCTTACTCATGCCCCATCGTGATCTGGATCGATCTGATGATAAGAGATTGGAACAGGAAGGGAAAGATTTCGTCGCTAAGTTGAAGGAGAAGAAGATCACGCCGAACGAGGAGAATCGGGAACTACCAGAGAAACAAGCTGACAGGCAGCAGCCTCAGCCGGGAGATCTGGACGTGTAAAGAACTGATTTGATGTACCGTTTTCTAACTTGGAATACACACTCGAGTGGTTTCGAAAACAGAACAAAAAACTTTTTGTTCTGCCATGTCCTGGTAAGCCTGCTCGACTTGGAGTCTCCCCTGCCGCTGACTACGTCTCCATATGGCATCAACCTCTTCCCTGTCGTGTTCGTCAGCCTCGGCTCCGTGCTTATATGGCTGGCTGTGGGTGTCAACAATCGTTGTGTCAGCGGATAGCAATGATCACCCCCAAGTGGGAACTTGGTCGTGATTACCCACGAAGGTATCCAGTATAGCGTCCGACATGTGCGTATGGTAGAAGTCTACCTTCTCTTATTTCACCGTTATCACTGGAGCACTTGTGGGGTATTGATGTTAGGAAGTCGACGGTTTATTAGTAAAATTCCCTACGAGTGCACAGGATCGCTGGCCGGCACACGTACTACCCGTGCAAAGAGCACTTGTAGTTCGCTGAGAATCCCGAGGGTCTAGCTGCTGGTGAGAGACGAAAGCCCTTAGAGTTGAACGGGTCGTCTTTGCGCCCTTAGAGTTGAGCGTGTCGTCTTTGTTGTCCTTTCAGCTTATGTTGTACCAAAATCAGTTTTGGTACGAACCAGTTCGAGTTCTTGCTTAGTCCGCGACACCGTTTCGGAACATATGCGCCTCACACGGGACTATGTGGTCGCAGCCATAAAGCATCACCGCACGCGTGATAGATTGTTCTCTTAGACCCCAACTCTACGAGCGGGACATGCCATATTACAACAGCGTGCAAAAGCTCCCCACATCTAATGTCACTATGGACGACGATCTGCACGAATTCACTTCCGTCGAGGAATACGACCTGAATAGCTTTTTGCCACCACCTCAAGCTCCGTTGGTGACGGAACGCGTGGCACTAGTCCCCTTGATTGTAGAGCCGTTTGTTAGTCGATTCGAACTTGAATTTGTCGGCTTACAGAATTCCGCAGCCTTTGCTGCATGCTGATAGCTTGTTCAAAGCATTTTCTGCTCCACCGGGGAGCTCGGACCCTGATGCATTCTTTTACCCATTTCCAAAAGGGAAATCGCATGGTAAGAGCTGCAGTTGTATTCTTCCCTTGACACTTTATGATGCCGCAGGCTACAGAAACGAAGAGTGAAACGCTGATCTATATGGAAAAGCAAAGGCGGCGCAGCAATCTTTTGACCTTCGCCGTCATTGATTCGACAAGCAATGAACTGGCAGGGATGATGGCGTATGTGCTTGTGATTTTTTCGATGTCGTAATCACTACCGAATTGCTCGATCTCTTGGCAGTCTAGGATGCGATCCCTTACAAGCGACGCTTGATGTCAAGCTCATTGGGGTGAAAATCTTTCCCAAATTTCGATCTACACACGTCTTCATACATTCGAGCTACCTCATTCTTTCATACGCCCTCAATCCGCAGGCAGAGGGAGGCCTGGGGGTGGTAAGAGTGGGATGGAGAACACCGCCGGTTAACGTCCAAAGCCAAAAGGCGGCGGAGAAGCTCGGCTTCGTAAGGGAAGGAATTATGCGGTAAGCGTCCCTAGATGTCTCCCAGAGGGCCAAAGCGTTTTAATAGTGTGCCCAGATGTTACGAGGTTTCGACCGACATACCTGATGACACACCATATCAAGATGTTACCGCTACTCCCGATGATACTGGGCGTAAGATGGAGGATGGGGTGATATATTCCATGACGATTTTGGACTGGCTGCCTGGAGGGAAGCGCGATGATCTGAGGACCAAAGTAGATGCTAGTCAACATAATTCATAGGCAGTAGCTTCAGGTATTCGCCCATTTCAAAGTCTGGACTCATTCCGATCTGGCTCATACACATCGTCAGTCCGGGGTCCTATCACATGCGAAAGATATCTAACCTTCCTCCGGAAAGAGAGAACAACGAATGAGTAGGTGCCGAGCGAAAGGGAAGGTCAGGCTGACTCCGATCTGACTCAGCATCAGTATAAAAAGCAGAAGGAAGCACCCAACGCTTGTGATAAGATGGCTTACCTTAAACCAAAGACAAGTGCGAAGTCATTAGCCCTGGCTGCCCGTGATCTCTGAGCTTATGCTTTTTAGATGAAGTTCCCATAAACTTCGGCGTAATTGTCTTCCCGGGCTTCCAAGCCCTCGACGCATTCGGGCCACTAGACGCTCTCAATACCCTCGCCTACGATTTCCCATTGAACCTCTCGATCATCGCTGAAACGTTGGAACCCGTCTCCACGCGAGCTCCCAATGCCCCACCCCCGAACTCGGGCAATTTCAGTGAATCGATCCTGCCCACCCACACATTCGAAACCGCTCCCCAACTCGACGTACTTCTTGTGCCCGGTGGACGCGGCACTGGAGATCCCAAGATCTAGGGTGCGATCGATTTTGTGGCCAAGGTCTATCCGTCCTTGAAGTACCTCATTACGATCTGCACTGGGGCTGGCATTGCAGCGCGTGCTGGTGTTCTGGATGACAGAAGTGCGACGACAAATAAAAAACACTGGGCGACGAACATTGCGCTGAGGACACAGGTGAAGTGGATTGCGCATGCACGGTGGGTTGTGGATGGGAACATCTGGACGTCTTCGGGCGTCAGCGCAGGACTAGATGTGATATTTGCGTTCATCACGGATGTTTATGGGAAAGAGGCAGCCGATATGGTCGCAGATTCACTTGAGTATGAGAGGCACACTGATTCGTCCTGGGATCCGTATGCAGAGTTGTACAACTTGAAGGACTCCGACGCGTCATAGATTTGCATATGCCTTGTAATTTTGTAGGATACGTATACGATCATATACTTCGTTTGAATAATCTGGAGCAACGTCCTGAGCTTTGGAATTTTGACTATGCGGGTTATGGGAGTTAACTATGAGCGAAAGGTGACTCGCTAGCAGCCGCGTGATGTTACCTACAGTCCCCTACTAAACCAAAAATGTCAGACGGACGCGCTATCAGTTTTGATATGACCGTGTCCCAAGGTTTTCAAGGGCTGGATGTGTTCGGACCTGTGGATGCCCTGCAAACCATTTCGTTCGCATTCCCTTGCCCCATGAACCTTTCGATCATCGCCGCGACTCTGGACCCAGTGTCTACCAGGTCTCTCCCAACGTTCGATGAATCGACCTTACCTATGCGCAATCTCGATAACATATGTTTGGATCGGAGAGATTTACGGGAACCAGGCCGCGGTTTCCCTTTCCAATATGCTGGAGTATGAGAGACATACCAATTCGACGCGGGATCCCTACGCAGAGTCGTACGGCTTGCAGGATCCAGTGGGGTCAGAGTGAACCAAGCCTTTGAGGTGTAAGGTTAGATAGGCGATATAGTGTCTTCTCGTTCATGCAATATGCTGAACCATCGCGAATTTTGAGCGTGAACTTGAGAAACCTGGGTTGAGCAAAAAGGCCTCATGATGGAGGCGTGATGTGAACTTCGGTTAACGCCACGGCTAAATTGCCGCAAACAAGATGCCGTCCCTTATAAAGGGCAAACAGGCATAAATGCCTCTTGATCTCCCCCCCTCTGCGATGCGCCCTTTTCGTCTACCCTCTCTCCCCAGTCCGGCGTCCAGCAAGCAGAGTCATCATTCGTTCGAAGACCTGTACTCCGGGGATCCCTTTCACAACTGCCCCAGCAGTGAAGAAGCTGGAGTTGCTCTTTGCAGCGTCGTTTCCAGCTACGTCTACGCTGTCCTAACTCCACTTCTCTTAAATTTGTGCGGCACGGACAGGAGAGACTAGACACGATGACCACCGCCATTCTCTCACTCTACCGGACTTCATACATGCTCGGCCAACTGTTGAATATAAAGCGAGGTGGTTCGTAATCAACATACAAGGCGAGCTAGCCTGGTCTCCCTCGCCGATAACCGGGGCCTCCAACTCTCACATGTTCCCGTTAGCTTCCCACGCACGTCTTGGCGTCGCGTCACCTGCCCACACGACCACCCCGTTTCCAAAACATGTCACTACGCCTTCCACCCCATGTGCCCCCTTTGCGGTCGTGTCGCTCATTCATTGGACCGCTTATCCGCTAGCCTCTTCCCCACTGGCGTGATATGAGAGGGTGTGGTGCGATACGTCGGCGAAGCCATGGCGCTAGTCGTGGTCTTCTTTACCCCGCCGGGCCTCGTCACCGGCAACGATCAGGTTTACTCGGGGAATGACTCGGAGAAAGAGGGGTCCACGCTGTTGACTCGGGGAACAAGGGTTGCGTCGGATCTCTGACTCGGGGAACCACTCTTCAGATCGTAGAGGGGATACCGCTTCCAAGATATCGGCATCACGGGCTTTGGGATATTCCATTCAGGACATACGATGACCCAAGACTTTGACGAGCCCTGGACGGTCATCGGTTTATCGATATCATCGCGTCAGCGAGGACTTTCACGAGCGCATGGGACTGGACGCGCCTAAAAGGAATCTCTTTGTGTGAGCAGGACTCCAGGGACCTTGTCAACAAATACCGATATTGTCATATTGGGATATGTGGATCCATGTCACAATCCATGCTCTTCGCCCGTCGTTTTCTCAGATTTGCTTTCCATACATCAGAGTTTCGGCTTTCATGCTACATGTTGTGTGTGTGCCGGCCTGCGGACATGTCGAAAACCGCACTTCAAGTCGTCAGTGCAAATCCCACCTTCCATTTTACGCTGGGTGTGGTCTTCCCTCCTGGAATCACATTTGTCAATTTGCCATCGGTCACGTTCACCTTGATCGCACTCGACTTCGTTGTGCGCGACCTCGCGTCCTGATTATCGTCTATCTTCAATCCCATTACCCACCTTCACAAAACAAGTCAATGACTTCTCCTCAAGCCAATTTGGCATGTCGTTACTACAGCTGCACGCTTAATATAACCGAATTTGACATCGACTTTTGGCCTCTGCCATGGTCCTTTCTGGTCGCTTCATGAGAACAGGAAAGGATTTATTTAGTGGCTAGTTGGTGATTGGCGCGACATTGTACCCACTGACACTCAGGCCTCAGGCCTCAGGAGTAAGACCTCGGACTCGTGCTTAGGTACTGACAGCGTGAGGTCGCACAGTATTGGACTTCAAAGCTTCGAGGTCATCGACGACTTTGCGTGATCGCAAGGTTATGGATGCGACGAGATCATCGAACGTCGTGTATAACGCGCACAACCCATATTCTACGAGATCCTAGAGATTCTGTAGATAGAATAATGATAAGTACTAGATTACGGGCGGGGAAGGGTAATTGATATCCGAAAAGCAAATGAGCCCAAGGAAAGTAAAATGAGACAGTTCTCAGAGAAAGGATCCAACGTGATAGAAGATGCGGCTAGCTCAACCAGAACTTGAAAACTGGAGATATAATAGATTTGGTACTCTGATTTAGAAACGTACGAGCGAATTGTCTGAATGGTTTCAAAATGATTGGAGCTCTTCCTCTTCGTCAACCGAATCCAGCGCGGTGCTGATCCTAGAAGTACTAGCCTTTTGTTTCTCTGGTGTTGTAGCTTCGCTGGGAAACCCGGCAGGTGGCAGGTAGGATCCAGTCAACATGTCCGTGATGTGACGCATTTCGCGTCTCTTCGCGCCTTGAGTAGGACATATCTCAGCCATATCAAAGTCGATGAATGCGACTTGATCGTCGTCGGACAGGTTTGTGAAATCGAGGGCTCCGTCGTGGCGGTTCTCTTTTCTCCTGCAGTGGATCACTATCGCTAGCATGCAGCTTGGGCGGGATACCAGAGGCGTCATCTGAGCTAGAAAGGCCGGAGATGGCAGAGACAGGGACACCCCAGCCTGTTACTGAGGCACCGAGAGTGTCTAAAGCCATGACGGGGGGGCTTTAGTATCCTTTCGTTTGACATGTGTCGTAACTGAAGCTATCGAGCAAAGAGACCTCATTCATCGTTCTGAGGACACCATCGGCCTCGGGGGAAATGGAAAAAAATTCCCAGAACGCCAGACCATCCGATTCATACCGAAGGTATAGACGTTGCAGAGTAGTGCGACTCTCGTCGTCCATCAACTCTTGTACCTTAGGCTTCCAAGGTGTCCAAAGCATGCACTTGGAGGCCTAACTGCCGGTGAAGGAGTTGAATTCCTCCAAGTTGCCCATAGGATATAAAACCTTCTGAAGTAAAGCCATGTACCAGCCAGGCCCACGGAAGTGGAAGAGGAGCATGGAGGCCACCACACTGGAGTAATATCCAGTGGTCTCTTGATATATATAAGCGAGAGATTCCGAATCCATTATCGGTTCATCAGGATAACAACTTGCGCGGTATCTCTTTGACGGGAAATGATCAAATGGGCGTTCAGCTGGTAGCGATATCGTTCCTGTCCCAGAACGACTGCGCGGTGTGGTTGACAGCTTGGGAGACATAGGTCTCCAGTGGGATGACGACGAGTTTTTTTAACATGAGTCTGACGTCTAAACGCTTGTCATAAAACGTTAGGGGTGGTTTGCAGGGGTGGATTGTACTGCATCAGTAGGGCTCGGTTGACGTCGACATCTGGAACCGCAGCACGTTGCATCGTCAATAATATGCTCCAGGTCGGTCCAGTAAATTTGTAGGTGGGGAGGGATGGGCGGCTACTCACGGTCGAGAGGTTTTGGGAGATTGCAATTCGTCGATTAGCCAATGTGTTGTTGTAACTTGAATGAACTTGACCTGTGACTCAGATAGGGTTGGCGGGAAGTCCACGGTCAAATTTTCGCACGTCACGTTCACATCACTTGATATTTGCTATCTTATCTTCTCACTTCACGATCTTTTACCCAATTCCACTGGCCATGGGTTTCCTCACTGCTCCTTTGTGTTCAAGTCATGCAATACGAGCCTTATCCTACATTCCTCGCCTCGTTGACCCAGCATATCGGGGTCTGAATCCAGGGTTGAGTCTAGGGTTGAAACGGAACATGGACTGCATGTTGCAACATGGCTACGTCGTGTCTGAAGACGTGTATCGTTTGATGCGAGCGATCACCAAGTGAGAAATTCATATAAATCTCCTTTTTTCGCTGCATCTAAGTACCTCAGCTGGGCCCCGGTGCGATTCAGGCGAACTTCGCGAAAGGCTCTTCTCTTCTGATGCCGAGAAACAATGCATCTGGGAAGAATGGATATGGAGACAAAGCATGTAAGTGGTACTTCTCTATCCTGAATCGGCGGGTGGAATATCTGATTCCTCGCTTGCTAGACCCGCCAGACGCTGAGCTCCGGGAAGCTCTCCATCAATATGCGAAGGAGAAACTCACAGTCCATGAGCGACTCGATCGGCTCCGAGTCGAGCACAATTTGATAATACGGTGAATCTGGAATCTTTCATCTTGCAAGCTGATTACTCATGAATTCGTCGGTCAGAAAATCCAAGCTAATGGTATTGAACAAACAGTTCAGCGTTCCATCGGTCCGAAAACCACCTCCCGAGCCTGTTGCGGTACAGGCTATCCTTGCAAAGGTTGCCGAGGATCCAGCTCAGAGAAACGGTGTTGGTGCAATTGGAACTTTTTTGAGCAATGATGGGATTCCTATCGCTCGGTGCGTTCCTCAGTTTCTAAGCATTAGTAGGGTCTCCAATTCTTCTGAACAGGGACTTTATCCGCCATGTGCTTTCTGTCCACGCACCAGAAGGCTTGGCTGCTCGATTCCCTGGTGCTCGTCGCATTCCACGCAAGCCACTTTCGGCCCTCGGTCCTTTCCATCAGGAACATTCGGACGGACACGATAAGCTCAATTCGCAGGCGCTGAAGATGGGTGATGTGTCATTACCCATCTATGGTATCAAGGATCAATGGACAAGCTTCTTCAAGCATCTAGTCACCGTCCCCAATAATCGTCTTGCAACGACTATAGGGCATGTTCACCTCGATTGTGTGGAGAAGTATCTTGGTATACATCGCGTTATTCTCTCCCTTGACATCAACATTGACCGCCTTTCTCTCAGCTATACCTATAACAAGTGTCGTAGATAAGGGAAGCGAAGTTGGCTTTTTATTTGCAAATCAGACGGCGTTACGGTGCGTATCATCTGCAACACTGCCTTTTACCGTACTGATCCGTAATCTGTTCATCTCACAGAACTACCTACGCTCCAGAAATAGATATTGCCTCCTACCCACCAATGCTCCAAGTGAGAAGTGTTCATAACACCACGATTGAAGGCTGCTGGCACTGGTTCCAGAAGACAACCGGGCGCAACTTCGGCGACATTGTCCGAAGTGGACTACACGATGGAATATACAATCCCAATTATGAGCTCCATATGTCGGTAGATATCGCAGAATTAGATTTAGATGTTTCTTACCTTTATTTCAGGAACCTTTTCAAGTGGCTGTGGCCCCGTATCTTACAGGTCCAACTTGACGCCTTTGTCGAGTATTGGAACAACCATCGCATTCGCTCTCAGTTCCAGAAATCGAATGCCTCAGGAACTACGCCTCATCAGGCATTTACTGTTCCGCAGTCTTTAGGAGGAGAGGATTGCAGGATTGCTGTCGATCAGACCACGATTGACGCCTTGCGAGCTGAGATTCCCGTCTCACGCGAGGATGCGATGCGCTGGGTGGACGACGAGTTTGCGTTTCAGGCCCAAGACGCATATGAGGCGATTGGATCTCCTATATTGTTACCGCTGTCGGGATGGGCAATCTTTGCCCAGCTACTACTTAGATTAGATTAGTAAGAGTCTTGACTTGAAGTTCACTCTGCTGTCCTCTGAATACGCATTTGCCACCAACGGACGCAGGCGGCAGAAGTCGAAACATGGATGTCAAGAAAGTTGGGAATTCTGACATGCTATTCAAAGTTAGAGACCTTTCTGACCGCCCATAAACACCAGGAAAGCATGTAGGGCATTATTCAAAATACATTGCAGCACTCTAAGAGCGGTCAGAAACTGTTAGTGAGTCATATCTAGGTAAGGGGAGGGTGGGATAAACTTGTGAGGGTTTGGAGAGGCCCTTTTGACCGCCCAGGATGGGTGTTTCTGTGTTAAAACACCAGGTAAGCATGTAGGGCATCATTCAAAATACATTGCAACACTCTAAGAGCGGTCAAAAAATTCTAGTGAGTCGAAGAGGGGTAGGGGGAGGGTGGGCTGACCTTGTTAGAGTTTGGAGAGACCTTTCCGACCGCCCAGGATGGGTGTTTCTGTGTTAAAACACCAGGTAAGCATGTGGGGCATCATTCAAAATACATTGCAACACTCTAAGAGCGGTCAAAAAATTCTAGTGAGTCGAAGAGGGGTAGGGGGAGGGTGGGCTGACCTTGTTAGAGTTTGGAGAGACCTTTCCGACCGCCCTGGAAGGGTGTTTCTGTGTTAAAACACCAGGAAAGCATGTAGGGCATTATTTAAAATACATTGCAACACTCTAAGAGCGGTCAAAAATTTCTAGTTAGTCACACTAATTTAAGGGGAGAGTGGGCTGACACTTTTGAACTTGGAGAAGACATTTTGAGAGGCCCAATAGTACACAATGTTCCTACTATCTGACCGAGTAGCCTAAAGGAGCAGGCAGTGCTATCCGCTCTAAGATTCAACAACACCACACAGAACACAAACGTCAGTGCTTGCGTTCCCCGCTCATGTGTCTCTTTCTTACTACTAGTACGTAACCCGTATATACACGCTACCTGTAACTGCTGTCTTGCCAAATTGGCCAGGGATTCTGCAAATGTTTCGTGGTTGTTTTCACACTCTCTGGTGGGTACATGTGTACTGCGGGTTTGTGAAGTAGTTATCGCGTCAACATAAGGTGAAGGAATGTGGTAACATTAAAGAGCGTGGCTAGTAGTAGTAACGATTGATAAGTAGTGTAGATAGACAAGGAATATGGATTATAGAAAATTACGTTAATGAAAGGCTGCGACGGATGCTGCGCGATTTGGAGATGTGGAGATGTAGAGACAAGGACAAGGTGAATGGGTATAGATGTGAGGAGTAGAAGGTTGGGAGCACTCTTCTCTCTATGAAGGAGATGATGGATCAGAATTGTCGTCCTTGTCCCGCTCCAAAGAAGGTAAGCCTAGACCATGACACATAAAATCGCATTTATGTTGATCGAGGAAGGTTGAGATTCCTTTAGCTCCGAAGTCGCCGGCACCGCTGGAACTGGATATACTTGTTTGAGCTTGCGAGAAAGGTTGTTCAATTTCGTGAAGTGCTTACCCGTCGACTGAATGTGTCATTAGATCAAAAAGGACAATGCCGTCACGATTATTCTGCGATGTCGGTGAACCTGGTAGACGCATGGTATCAGTGATGCAACAGAGGACTATGTGTGTATGGGCGGCATACCTTGAATATCCGCAAATACCAGTGTTTTGCCGCTAATTTCATAGACAAAATGGGCGAACGCCGTGATCGTTTTACCCATCTTGTTGTCCTGTTTAGGATGGCAAAGAGTTCCGCTGAACTTGACCAAAGAAGTAGTTCGACGAGGTTCTACAAGCCAAACCACTGGTTCCAGTCCCGCTAAGTCACCGGATGCAGGGCTGGATACTCCTTGCTCTCTGATAAGAAACCCTTCAGAGACCTGAATGTCTGGACAGGCTTCGTTACCATACTCCGAGTCACAAAGCCAAAATATGACTTACCTTGGCAGATGTCGACATCTTTGTCCTTGGCAAGTGTCCGGAACTGATTCCAAAACCACTGCATCTGCTTAAGTCGAATCAGTTCCTGCTTCAGTAAATTGGCGTTATCATTGACGGCGTCCAGAGATCCCGTTCCCGCTTCAAAGAATCGCTTCGCAACGAAGAGTTTACCCTCGATCATAAGCTGATGATAGTGAATAAATATAGCATCCAAAACACATTAGGGTGATGTAACAATACCTTGTATACCTGCTTTGTTTCCCCGTCTGCGAAAGGAGTTGTTGAAAGATGGGCAGTTTGAATGATGCCGCTGCCTTCAATGCTGGGCCAAACGATTTCGATCTCAGATGTGTCCGCTACGTAAGAAGCTTCTGCACGGATGAACTTGACCATTGAATACTGATCATCGGAGATGCCGCGTTTGGGAAGCACTGGGCGGACAAAACGTGAGGAAAGCTCTAGAGAATGAGTGGGTTGAAAAAGGTCCGTCAATGATGAACTCCATGACAGGCGTACGTGAGTAGTCTGTGCGTGCCTTCTTTCCAGCCCGTGACATGGTGCCTGAAGACAGAGCTGTCGACTCCGTGGAACCAAGGTAGCTATCGAGACGCCGCTTTCGTGTTCCAACCTCGACTTCTTCGTCACCGTCTGATCCTTGGATCGCTTGCACTCTTTTATCGTACTAGTAGAGGTTCGTCAATCATTTTAACGACCATGATAAGTTCGAAAAACATACTGCGACCTTGTTGATGTACAGCTCTAAAAAGAGGGTGGGCCCCTTGGCTGCCTTTGCACGTGCATCACTCGATTGATAGAACACTGCGTGTTCGCCGGTCATATACCTCGTATACGTCTCACCAACTGTAGCGTTCTGCGTCCCAGGAAGAAACACCTTATTGTTTGCAAAGCGAAACTCAACCTCTTGTCTGAACAATGATCATGTGTCGGTATGAGTATACGCACTGGCACCGTGATAGATGTATGACAACACACCTGATAAGGCTAACTGGCTTCTCCTTCTCCCAAACCGAATTCGCGCATTTCAAAGAATCATCGAGGACTTCTACAAACCGAATACTCGTCAGAAATGCACCTCACATAGGACAAGAAATGAATCATACCAGAAAGATAATCATCCTTGGCCCATGGTCTTCCCCATCTCCCAAACGTTGGGTCAGTAGACATGGAAGACCGCTTTGACACATCTTTGACACGGACTTCTACCGAGACTTGGATTTTATCACTCGCAGCCGTGGTGCTTACACTTGCACGTGCACTGTTCAATGCAGCCGTTGTGTGCAGAGGATTTGTCTTCTTCTTGGTGACCCGAGCGTCCATCGCATGGGCACGTGCTGCTTTAGCGGCTTCGACAGCCTGCGTAGATAGAAGACCGATGGACTGCGCGGCTGCCTGAGGCTCAGGAGCTGGAAAAAAATCAACCGGTCGCACGGGAAACTACATGAGATAGTGTCGAACCTTGATTCTCCTTTCCGCAGTCGTCGCAGAGGCTGCCTCTGAAGTACCTCCATGTTCCTCCGCACCCTTTGCATTGCGGGTAGCCCTAAAAGTGATGAATACATTTTCAGAAGAGTGTAATCTCAATACATACATTGGTGGTCTCGAATGGCTCCGTGCCAACTTCAAGGCTCGACAACAACGAGCACTTCCTGCAGAGGCCGGCAGAATCCTTATTGGGAAAGGTACGGCCACAACCATCGCCCGAAGCTGTCTGGCAGCGAGAACGCATTGCCATCGGGATGGTAGCGGGCCTGCGTAGACAGAAAAGAAAAAATGATAAATAGGATAGCGGCAGGAAGCTGGAGATCGCGCTGAGAGAAGGTACCTTTTATACAGCACCGGAACGACCAGAGACGCGACAAGAGTTTGTCTGTCAACATGAGGTAGCTTTGTACCTGCAAATTTTGATACATTACATCTCACAAGTACGTGTATTAGGAGAAAAAGTGGTGGAGAACCGGCACCCTGCAGCATGCTTGCAGCATGCGGTGATTGCTGTGTCAATCACTGTACGTCTTCGGCCGTGCTTCGACCGTGATGAAGCCAAGACAGGTGGCAAGCGATGTTTGCTATCGAGTATCCGAGCGCCGTCTTCCAGGAACATGAAGCGGTGTAGGGTAGGCCAAAAGGCGAAGATAAACGAGAGCTGGGGATGGTCGACACAAGATAAGATAGCAAATATCAAGTGATGTGAACGTGACGTGCGAAAATTTGACCGTGGACTTTCCGCCAACCGTACTCAGACAAGGTAGGCGTCTGCAGGCGCCCGTCGTCAATATTGTTTCCATTTACCGTTCCGTTGTTGCCGACGCTTAATGCAGGAACGACAATTAAGGCTGGATCCGTGCGAGTAGCGACATGAACGCAATTAATTCCCCAAACATCGGCGTCGGAGAAGGGGCTGGAAGAAGCTAGAAGTCATGCATCATGCTGAGCATCCTCAAATTTACCCAAAAACGACCATCAACGCTTATGTAATGCACCCTTCCAACGTTGTCGGCGTTGTGTCGGCGGTCACGGACGCCGCTCTTCACAGTTTTCTGCTGTCATGCCTAGTGTCAACGTTGCTGCCAGATGACTATCTTGAGCCAGCAAACCACACCTATCGCTGCTTTTCCCTCTTACCTCAACAATGCTTGACCTCCCGCACGAGATATGGCTGCACATCGCGCAGTTCATCCCCGCATCGTCTCTGGAGGGGCTTATCAGCGTCAACAGCACCTTCTACGACCTTGCCATGGACTGTCGGTATCGTCAAATGAGTTTTACCTTTCTGGATAATAAGATGCTGAGGAACATCGTTCGTCTCAAGTGAGTCCGTTCTAAATATAGCTGTGGGAGACGTTTGCTGATAAGTCTTGGTTGAAGAGATCCGGTGGTGGCGAGAAGAGTACGAGTACTCCATGTCTATCCAGTTTTCTTGAAGCAAATTCGCGATCGTAAACGAGACTTGCCCCTCGTGCAACGGTCGTTACGCCTGAGGCTCACAGCATTCGCGAATCAAATTTTGGAACCACACATGTCCCTCGGTCGCGACAAATTACGCGTGGTGCAAAAGCTCAGGACAGCGGAAGACGTTATACATGCGATGCTCGATGTATTTGCGGGCCTCCCAAACGTTACCGACTACCATATCATGTGGTGTGGTCTCCAAGCCGTCCCTGAATCTCCTGTCCCCCTCCTCGCTGCTGTTTTCCAACCCAATCTCCGCAAACTCGCACTCGACATTTCCCTCGAGAACATTGCGAAGTTACTTGCGCCCACCTGCATGCCGTGCAACCTCGAAGAGCTCGACCTGGTTATCCGCATTGATCACTTCGCCATCGCGTCAAATCATGTTCAGATCATGATTGACCATTTAGCGCCCGCGGTGACTCGCTTCAAGTCATCGCTCCGCAAACTTACCATCCAGGCATGGGAGCCTCTGGACTTCTCCCCTCTATTCCATACCCTTGAACGCCTACCACAGCTCGAACATCTCACGCTCGGAATCCCAATCGAGGCACCCCACCTTGGTAAACCCTATGGCCTTACCAAATTCCTTAATCGCCAAAGCTCGACACTTCGCTCCCTCTCCTTCCGTGCGACGCAGTACAGCGGTCCCGGGATGACCCCTGACCTCGTATTAATAGACACTTGGGTAATCTCCGCGCTCACGGGCGTACATCTCCCACGTTTACGCAGCCTCGACCTCAGCTCCAACCGCTTCCCATTCACCTCCTCCCTCGCGTGTCTCCTCCAGTTCTCCTCCACCATAACCTCGCTAGCGTTCACCGGGCGCTACCACACCCTGACCGACGTCGCTGCCATCCTGGATGCGTTCCGAGATAGGCCGCGTGATGAGCGGCTTCAGACGCTGCGTTTAGGGTCGGTCGCGCTGACGCCGGATCTCCTCGACCTTCTTGCGGAGGAACTGCCAAGGCTCCATCGACTTGAGCTCTTGGTCCGGGAAGTCGCGGCGCATTCGGACGAGACTCTTCTGTCTCGCAACGCGGCGCGTGGGAAACGAGAGGGTGGAATCGTTAGTCTTTCACGTTCACTTAAATCAACTCCATTGCTTACTTCGATCTCTTACGCACAGGATGGCTTCTTCCGCAAGATGAAGAAACGAAGATATCCGCAGTGGCACCTGCACCAGCTGAAGATCGTCCTCACGTCCTTCCCGTATCGCTTCCCTTACGGCCCACGCTTGGAGCAGCTGCTCGGGGTATGTGTGCCTAGTATCCGTGGGTTTTCATGAACAGAAGAGGGTGGAAAGCGACTTGGACACGGATACAGGAGTGGCAGTTTGGGGTCCCTCCACCTCACCGCTCCCCCCCCCCACCCTCATGGTCGGATTGCGCGCGGGGCTGGGGGTCATGAAGCAGGCAACTGTTTCTGAAGCAAAGGCGGCCCACACTGCTGTCACAACGACCGCCATCACCGTTGCGTTGGAATATAGACAGCTGGCAATGACCGAGCGCCCTCCGCCATGTATTATGATGTTGACCCATGGAGACGCATGCTCATACTTGTAAGTAACCTTGATAATACTTACCTTCTTACATTACACATAGTGGAGTGCTATTCTTCTTGATAATGTTGGGTGTGGAAGCCCCGTTGTGATGGGGCCCACATGTAATACTATAACAAAATGAATTTATTCGTACAGGACGTTCTGGAAATGGGAAGATGCTATGGTCGGTGGCCGTGCCTTGGGTTCCAACTTACCATCATCCATTTCGTGTTTGTCTAGTTTTTATCTTGACTCGACTCCAATATGGATATACAGGTCGAGCACGCACTCAGAGCTTGGAAATCTGGCATCTTCGTCTATGTAACATCGTCAAATTCATATGCTTTTCTGATTTTGGGGTTATGGGAAGATCGTATAGTCTGAATGTACAGAGCTATTGCAGACAACGTAGGAGAAAGAAAGTAAAGGACATCATCCACCGGAAATTCATTAACGTCGTGGAAGCCTCATCGCCAAACGCAACCAAACTTCTCGTCGTAGTATGTGCCATTCTTGGTGAAGAGCTTGGCCTCCACGCTGGGTTTACTGGCGCGCAGGATATCAGCCATGCAGAGGACGAGTGGGCCAGAGCCAGAGTATGCTTCTCGAGAGTGCTTCCAGAACGCAGTGCGGCTGGCTTCGATGCTATTATCAGGCAAGGATGTTAACACTGATTAGTATTCGGGACGCGGATGATTGGTACGTGGGTTGCGTGGACGGCTGGGGACCTGGAGACTTGATGGCCGAGATGAGGGATTTCATGACGAGTTCGCTGCGTTTCCTGCTAAGAGAGGTCGAGGTTGTATATTGGGATGTTACGGTCTTGACTTCGAGCCTTGATGTGGAGAACTGAGGAGTTGCGGTCGCAGACGGTCGAGCTGAAATTTCAGATGGCGGCTTCAGAACTTTGATGATGAATCCGCGAGGATTGCCAAAAGAATGTCGGTGCCGAGTGGTGGTATTGCTGAGAGACTCTGACTGCGCGTTATGAGCATCCATTGTGGACGTTGCCTTAGAAGAGTATTTGGGTTGGGAGGCAAGAGCATCAGGAGATCCATGCTGAGACGTTTCCGGGGATGGACCTCTGTCTTGTCGGTTAGTGGAAGCAATCTTGATGGCTCGACGGGTAGCATTCAGAAGCATCGATTTCCCAGGAGGCGAAGCGTAGTCGGATTGGAGGGCAGTATCATTCATGGACCTAGGCTGGTCATAAGCGGTATTTAGTTCGGTAGCCTTAGTGATTATTTGTGTGAGGCCTTTCTGCGCTGAACGAGTAAATTCGGAAGCCGGAGGAGAGTTTTTATCCGCCTGTATGCGAGGTTTCTTGGCCAATCGGGGATCTATCTCGGGATACGAATCGTCTGCCTTGATTTCCTGGAATGATCTCTTGAGGGAATTGGCTTGAGCATCGGCTAGCTTCGAAAAAATAGCGGTTTTGGGGTTCAAGGAGGTATGGCCAGATGCTGCGGGCTCTGAGTCGGCTTCTGGTAAGGCTATCGACGATAGGTCGAAATGATCTTCGAAACAAAGAAATCAGCGTATCGATCAGGATTCCCAGGGTGACTTACCATCGAGTGTATATGGTGCCACGGGCATGAGGAACTGCTCCGAGATGCATGATGAGATCCAGTTCGCATGCCTAACCTATCGAATAATGGTCCCATCTGTCAGACTTTTATTAGTCGTATTAAGACCATGCCAACCACTAGAAATCGAGATAAAAGTCTACCCAATGTCAAAATGGCATGAGATCTCCAGGAAGACGGAGAGTGCTCACTCAGATAGCCAGGGATCATCGAGTCCGCTACAGAAAAAGAAGTCCGCTTGAAAGAAATCTGCTACACAGTGCGTCAGCGTGCCCCCGTTTTTGACTTTCATCGATATACATCATCAGTCGTCACGATCTGCCATTAGACTGTGCACACGTACCCCATCCTTTTCTGAGCGAGGACGCGACCGACGGGCTGAAGCAAGCTGCAACCGAGCATAAGAGCTTTTTTTGTCAATGATAAAGTAATAATCACCCATTCCAGAGAATAACATCTGATATATACTGGGTGCCGTTAGAAATCTTCGGTATGATCTTGGATGTGGTCTGTGGTCGTCGAGACGTTGAAGAAGTGGTGACTAGGTGGTGACATGCCAGTGTGTGGCGGTGCGCGTTGCTTGCCGGCACCAGGTGTACCAAACCGAGCCTAAATTTGGCAGCACAGTCGTTGCACAACCCTCACGCCAACCATGACCACCATAACCCGCAACCTCCCCTGGTTTATTCGTGACCTCGGAGTCTCTATCGTAGGACAAGTACGCTTAAAATGTTGATATTGACAAGAGAATCCAGCTAAATACACCTTCTAGGAATGCTACACGTCACTAGTGGAAAACCTTGACATCGGCGATGTGCAATGTATCAAATACTCCCTTTCTAAAGGCCTTGGTATTGGGATCGTTGTTGGAGGTTCTATCATGAAAGTACCACAGATTCTACTAAGTAAGTTTGTTGTCAGATCCGACCAATTTTGGATACTGAAGTATTTATCTCCAAAGTTCTCAGGGCCCGCTCAGCGCGTGGCTTGTCACTCTCTGCATATGTGCTCGAGACGTTGTCCTACGCCATAACATTAACCTATTCATTCCGTAATGGGTTCCCTTTTTCGACATACGGAGAGAACTTCTTCCTCACAATCCAGAATGCCGTCATCACCCTCCTCATCATTTCTTATTCCTCTTCGCCCCGCGCGAGGACCTCAAAGCTCGTTTCAGGGGCTGTCCTGATGGCTGCTTCCTCCGCTGGTCTCTATGCACTCCCCGAAAGCACTCTATCTCTCCTCCAACTTGCCACCCTCCCGCTCTCCTTATTTTCTAAACTACCCCAAATCCGGCAAAATGCTCGTTCCCAATCCACGGGCCAGCTCTCCGCCTTTGCCGTCATCTCCCAAATTCTAGGCTGCATGGCCCGCCTCTTCACAACCGCCACCGAAGTCGGGGATAGCCTCGTCTCCGCAGGTTTTGCGCTCGCACTCGTCCTGAATCTCGTCCTGGGTGCACAGCTATGGATGTACTGGGGCCAATCAGGTGTTGATGCCAAGGAGAAGGGTGGTGCATACGAGTTGCGCAGTGTCGAGACGGAGAAGGAGAAAGCCAGCCCCGCCACATACGAACCAGCCCCATGGCAAGCACCGCAAACACACCGCGTGGCGACACCGCCCCCGCGTACGTCCTCCGCAGGCGGTGCTAGGAAATGGGCTCGGAAGGTGGATTAATTTACTCACGTCCATGGTTGTTCCATCGTGTTAATTGCGCCCTTGCTATATTGCTGTACTTGCCACCCCTTCCGGCGTTACCTGTATCACTTGGTCTAATCCCCCTATTTATTCCCTTTTCGGCGGAATGGTTTGAACAGCGATATTCAGTGACAGATATAGTCTGAGCGGGCGGCAGGACAAAAAACTGGATCAACACCAGCCTACCCACCCACGACGAGTGCGAGGATGCCAAGCAGATACCCGGATCCGCCTATACCCAGGTCACTGAGACCACCACTTGGGTTCGACATTCGACGGCGTTCGAATGTTACTATACATACCGTTATTTTGTTATTTCATCGTTTATTCGGGAAGGCCTGACATCCAGGTATAATTCATTTAGACGATAGAGCGACAAGTCACACGAAATTCCTTAATTAGTGATCACATTTGCCCGAAGATCCTTCCATCCCGGAGCTGGCACGATGTTCACAGTCGCGGTCTTGCTAGATGAGATCGTAGCCCGCTTGTTCAGCTCAAGCTTCGTCAGTTTTGCCCCTTGTGGTCCTGTAGGGAACCCGTCAATGCGATATGTTCTTCTACATCTACCTAAAGTGGGATGACCGACCTAGGGCCCACAAGGAAATCAAGACATCGTTGGTCCCATGATGGTTAAGGATGCCCTCCGGGATAGGGAAACTGGTCTGCGGACCAAGTGAGGACAGGAACCTGACCACCGTGAAGGAAGTCATCAGTAGGTGGCGATGGTGAGGGACCGCTTCACGTCACCTTCCAAATTGCCACCCATTAACGTAGATTAAGACACGGTGAGGTGTAACGCTGTCCAGTGCGAAATCAAACGCAAGGGGTACGTCCGACCCGTGTGGGAGGTTAACGGCGAAGGTGGTGCGGTATACTGTTACTCCTGGCTTGCTCATGCCCTGATAAGGTGTGCATGCTTGCCACGATGATGCGTCATAGCCGGGCAGATGAGCACCTGATGACAACTGTTCAGAAGGTCATCAAAGATGCGGCGTGGTATCCTTACCGACACGTTCGAACCACCACCCTCCTTCGTTGTAGGGACCTCGAACCTTGTCTGGTGCGTTCTCGCCTCCGATATCTGCCACATATACAAGGTCGGGAACCTAGACAACATTTTGACTTCAACATATGACGTACTGCCGGCGACTCTCCATTCTGTGAAGTCCTTCTCGTCCGCAGACAATAGCTTGTACCCTCGAATGCCTCTGGGAGTTTTAAACTCGTCATTGATATTGTCTACGAGGAGGCAGTTGATCAGATAAGAAATTAGCCAAGTTATGAGCCTAAGGCTTACAGTCTTGATTCATTCCCGTCGAATCGTGTATGACAGTGATCACTAGAGATTAAGAAATTAGCCAATTTCAACATACAGGCAGAGGAGAAACTAACCGTTGTCGCCAGGGAGAAGCTGGCCTGCTGTGAAATTAAACACAGGCGAGAGGATATCTACTCCATCTTGGCTGTGCGAACTTCCCTGCCCCGAGCCCAAGAACTGTGAGTTGATAAAAGCGGAATATCCGAAGGAGAAACCACTGGAGGACACCAAGAATATAGATGAACTGCCATCCCATGCCTCGAGAAGAGCGAAGCGTACCCCTGGATGGACAGTTGCACGCCTGTGGCATTGCCAGTAAAGTGTCCACGCCAAACCCATTGACCTTGTAAACCCTTCAGGGCCATGTCTAACCTCGAGGGAGGACAATCGTACCTGCGTGGAAACCATACCTGAAAACCAAAATATTAGTATACGTAGAACGTTACCCAGCCATTACAAAAACGTACTCGCTAGAGTACAAAACATTCTTTGGGAACGTAGTAAGAATCACGGAGCTCGCGGGGTCTATCGCGATCTCATACCTTTCCAGCTGTTGGCTTCTGGGGCCGCAAGGTCGAAGTCTTGTTAGCGAGCACCCATCTGCTATCGTCGAACGTTGGGCTCAATTCCGGCAATGAATCTGCACACTTCCATGCAAGGCTACTCAAGACCGGCACCTGGACCGAGTTGAGGATGGTAGGGAAAGTGACGGTCCCCCTCAAGCTCCCGATATCACTGCGCACCACCTTGACGGCCGCGCCGTTCCAACTTACGGCAGTGAACGCTGCCGGTGCAAAGACATCAATGACAGTCGTGCTGTTCAGATCACCCGTCAAGCTCAAGGTCGAACCCTGTGCGGCTGCGCTGCGGACGAGGTAAGGTCCTTTTACGAGGACAGACGCGGCTTCAGGGCCAAGATCGTAGTGAGCGTGGCCGGTTCCGATGACTGCGAGGCGGGGTGCCCAGAATGCTGCGGCAGTCTTCTTGTCTGCGACGATAATGCGTTTGTTTCCGAAGGTGACGATAGTGACTCCAGAGGCGGTGCCTGAGAGGGTAACGACCTTCGCTCTATTATTGATAGCGGCTTGAATCATGGGGACTAAAATACATACCTTTGCAGCAGAGGTCGCGGTGATGGAACGTGAGCCTAAGACTTTCACAGTAGAGGCGGTCGGGCTTTCAACAGCGGTTTCGATGGATTGTCCGGCGAGAGCGTAAGCAACCAATGTATCGACCTGCAAAGGAGCTGAGTTAAATATGTCGTGATTTGCGAAAGAACACCTTACTTTGTCAAATGTCGCCCAAGTCATGATCTAAAGCATGTTAGATTCAAATGTCATCGATCGAAATAAGATGGCAATCACCTCAGCAGTCGAATACTGCAGTCTTGAGGTTCCAAATGGATAATTGGACACGATAATCTTCGACTCCCTCCCAGCCAAAGTCAATGTTCCAGACTTCGGAATGGTGATTTGGCCGCCTAAGGTAGTATTAACCTTGAGAGTAAAATCCGTGTTTGTGAGTTTCGTGTTCGTGACTTGACGGACAATATAAAAGTTCGCCCCGCTCGATGGGGAGTTCAGGTGCGTGGTGTAGATATCTGCCGAGGTGCTGTAGGCGGTGCCTTGGCCGACAGTCCCGTTGCCTATGCGTCCGACAAGAAGGTAGTCCGGCGATGCGTGAAGGAAGTAGGCTTGGAGTTTGAGCTCGTCGACTTTAGGACTGAGAGTTCTATCTTCGCGAATCGCCTGCGACAAGTGTCATTGTCAGGGAGGTAGCGAATAATTTTGCATGGGTCACTCACTGCTCCGTAGCTGGAGGAAGAGTGTGAGCGTCGAATTTTAGTACGAAGAATAAATAATAGCTTACTCGTAACTTGAATAGATCGTATGAGTATGCATGTTCCCCCAGTTGGTGCCACCTATTCCAAGGTAAACCGTCTGCAGTTGACTTATGAGATTAGACCCGACCATAAGTCATATAAAGGTTTTGGAGGCTTGCTCCGGATGCATAGTTATTCTAAAGCTGCATGTCAGTCATCTTGATAGAATAATGAAAAAGAGTTTCCTCGACCTTATAGTATACCTAGGAGTGCGTGAGAGCTACAGTTAAGAGATGGGTTTATCGCGAAGGTAAAAGCGTTCACATTTGCAAATTGCTCATTTATGAGTTTATAACACTCCGAATAGCCTGGGCCAGACCAGTAGGAGAAAGCACCGCCTTATAGAATGGCTTACGGTAAGTACCTGCGCCGAAAGTTGAAGAAGTTTAAACATACCTTGCCACTCGAATAAGGCGAGAGGTTCCGCAGGATTCCACCTTTGATGGCTTGTGTCGAATTCTGGCGGTAATATAAGACTAACAGGTTAAGCTGTGTATTAATGATCCAGCGTACGAGTGGAAAGCTCTGTCCATTTCGTGGGAGTGTCACAATCAAACCCGAGTGGGTAGCTGTAAGACGTAAGGCGGCCAAGTAAATTAATCAGCGATCTGAGCAGCTCACCCATCCCATCCATAACTGCACCAATTCCGTCAGCTCGTCTTATCTGTCAGTACTATAGAGCCACCTACAGGTCTACTTTGCCTAAACCGGCAAGGGCATATTGTCCACTGGGGTTTTTGTCGTTGTGGATCGTAGGAATCTTCATGAGGCCGCCCTCACGATATGTGTCAATAATGTCTTGCATATGTTCATTGAGGCCAGGAATGTGAGCCTGCGCCGTTGTGGCATATTCGTTTTCGCTTTGCACAGCTACAGAGCGAAAGGAAGAATGAGTTGAGTGGCCAATCTTGCAAGGCATGTTTAGCCGTACCGATGACAGGTCCGTCGGGGTACTGGTATAAGGAAATTGTGAGTCATAAACAGGGTGGACGGGAAGGAGAAAGATCAAACCTGGAACGGGGCAGTCTGCTTGGCAAACTCCAAAATACTGATGGATTCGTCAGAGAGGCAGTCTACATTCGATGAAGCACTGCGCACTAAGGATGCCAGGCAGCCTTGTAATCGGTTGCGTTCGTCCTAGCGAGACCGGCGATGTTAGTCACCCACCCAGGAATTCCACCTAAACAAAGATGATCGGTCAAACCACACTGTGACATGCTTGTGGCCGCGCACCTCCGGCGGTCTCTGCATTGACATAAGGCCTACGGACGACGAAATTTGTTGGTTCGCACGATCAATTTGCATTGTTATTATCTCTGCTCACCCAGGGCGCACGATCAACAAGACACCCACATCCTTTGCAACCTGGTAGAACTTGGCCAAATCATTATGTTCCGTGAAATGGATTTCCTTGGAGTTTGGAGCGGATAGTCCCCAATGCCCTAAACCCGTTTTAGGAGGACGGTGGTATACCACAAAACGTAACGTACAATATACGGATACGCCATTGAATCCTGCCGCCTTGAAAGAAATGAGAATTTAAAAAGCTTCCACGCAGATACACGTTACCTTGAATCTTCCAGGACGTCAGTACAGGCTTAAAATTTAGAAGGATAGCTCACTTTTCCAGAACGTCTCTCCAAAGTTCAGGAGCCGGCAAGCGGAAGGGGTGGAACTCTCCAGAGAAAAACATGACACGCTACCCAAATGAAGGTAGATACTCTCATTCTCAGTGATTCGGGAGCTTCTGGATGGACTGTGGACGAACTTTTCCATCCAGAAGAAGAGAGTGCTGGTCGAAGGTCACAGCAGCCTTCGATGGGCCGTTGTAGAAGTTTGCTACATAGTAAAGGGTTAACGCCATCCTTCTGTGGAAGGAGGTTTGGCACTGACGTGAGCCCACTGGCAAGACATATTTTCCACTTTCGTCCTTAGTCGACTGTCGTGAGACAAGATCTGGAGGTGTGGCTGCAAGTGATCCTAAAAGGGACAGCTGAAAAGCAAGGAAAAGGCGCAAGAAACCCTTCATTACGCCGGTTGCTCTTATCCAGACTTCTGGCAACGCTACAGTATAAGTACCCTCCAAGCGTGCGGATTTGATGCGGAAAGAAGCTCTGTCGTCATTCTGCCATCGCATCTTCTATCCATGTACTGGGGAGCAGAACACATGAGGCGGGAGTCATGGGTGCATCCTTGCCGACATTTTGACCTTCTCAACCGGTCCGCTGGGCTGGCGTGACCACCATAGAACGGCTTCCGGCTTTCAAGGTACATGAACGAGGTTTAGGACGCAAGTTTCTCCGTTATATATCAGTATTTTTCGCAGGGTCTGGACGCCTCACTAGTGGCTGATATTGTTACAGACAAGTTGTGGTTGTTCGTTCATTCGCCGGCGGGTCTCCGGGCCGGCATACGGTGAGTTCTGATTCAGATACGAAGAGAAAGTGTTCTGTCAGGTTGACTTGTATGCCGAAAACATACGCTTTCTTTCACAGACAATAACATTATTCTAACATCTCGTTTCGATCATGAAGTTGGGAAGATCAGGGTTCATGAAAGACTCACAAATTAGGATTCCGGCCTCGACCACAAAGAAACCTTGAATTGAAAAAGCAAGATTGGGCAGCCAGGCAGAGGAGAAAGAAGGCAGCCGAATGCTCAAGAACGCCCTAGGCCCTCAATTGCATCATCGCCACGCATCACCGACCAAAAGCACTGCAATAGCGCCTCAAGTTTCTCCCCTTCGGACGATTGATGCCCGAGCTCCATGAAGCCGAAATCGAAAGGACTTAGACAAGCACCTTTGACTATTTAGCACTCTATTCGTATCGCCAGGTCAACGACGGATCAGAATTCCTCGTAAATCCTGTGCATGTCAAAACATCGGAAAGACCTGGCCGAGACGCACAAATTGAAATAAACGTTTCAAATGCCTGACCTAACCAGGGAGTGCCACTGTAAAGTCGGCCACCCGGCGATACTGTGTGGAATGGCAGGCTATTTTGGTTATAGTCGGGCACGAATCCGCTTAAACTCGGGTTGTGCAATCGCTGCGACACAGCTCCTCAGAGATCGGAGCGATGGGGTCCATAATCAGATATGAGATTCGTGCACGTTGCATAGGAGAGCAGCAGTAACACTTAATGATTGGCCGAGTGCTCGCAGAGACCGAGAATATGAGGTACAACAGTTCTTTTTGTCGAGGAAAGGCGTCTCTAGGCTCGCAGGGCTGGCGGCTGGGAAGGAGAGTGCCAAAGACCGTTTGTCATGACGGTGATAGTTGGCCTGCTGCTTATTTGTCACTGTTGATTTTGCTCCTCTGTGGCACGTTTAGATTGCGTTTCGTCTATTCTTGCTCTAAACTCCACTTGCACTAGCCTCGAAGGCAGCCTATAAGAAGGATGGCGCTGCCACTGGTCTTTCTCATTATTCACTCTCTCGAAGACCACATCGACACCTCAATCTCTTCACTGCCATGAAATTCTTCACCACATTCGCCGCGCTCAGTACATTCCTGGCTGCTGCCTCAGCTCAAAGCATTGCTATAGGCTTCCCTGCCGACGGTACCACTGTAAAAGCAGGGTCTAACGTGGTAGTTGAGATCGATCGACCAGTACGTTGCCCTCATGAATAGCATGCTGTGCGCTTAACTCATTCTATTCTCAGAACAGTCTATCGGGCTCGACTGAAGTTGCCATCGTCATCGGCTTGCAGTCTTGTGCTACATCTCCCTGTCGTCCCGTAACTGACGGCATGGGAACCGTTCTCTATAACGGTGGATACAAACCCCAGTACCAGCAGAACGCCCCTGGATCCAAGCCTCCCCACCAGAATTTCACTGTCCTCATTCCCTCGAATATCGCGAAAGGGAAGGCACAGCTAGGAGTAACCCATGTATCCCTCATAGGAGTAAGTCACGCACGATTATATTACCAAAGGCGCGAGGTCTAATCGCTGCCGCAGGCCGGCCGGGCTCCATTTTTGGAAACGAGAAACATCACTCTCAATGTGGTTTAATACCCACCCGTAGACGGACGGACGGACAATCGGACAGTCGATATTCTAATACCCATTATTACTAGGCTATCACCTGTTTATTACTCTACTGCATGGACATGACACGATGGACAGTTTGGCTCTCGAATACAACACACCTTCTATCCCTTCACAACTCGACTTCTCATCTGCTCCCAAAGAAGTTCCTTCAGTTCGGACGGCTGCTGTTTCTGGTTTGTCTCTGTGGGACTGGGTGGCCTCACCCCTTGTTTGATGCATAAATATCCAGGAGGGAGATGCATATCATGTCAACACCACCAGCGGGCATGTTGGGCCAGTGTTGGACCATCGACACGTCTACCTTGATGTATTTGATACTTGGAAACCTTTTTTAGGGTCTTCACGGCGGATCTACTGCTCTAAGTACGGTATGGGCGCCGATGCTTACGCTTATATGCCCTGGACAGCAGCATTCAAACGGTGCCTGGCTGCCTTCGCATTCCTTTACGGTCTGCGTTGCCCGCGACTCCAATGACCGCACCGACACCACGCCCTTCGTTTTTTGTCGATAGGGACTGAACGATGTTTATCACGACGTATGAAGCGGCCCCTCTTTTCGCAAACACTACGTAGATTCTATTTACTTCTCCACCTCGTCCATCATGAAGTTTTTCGTTCCCGTTCTCTCTGCGTTGGCTTTCCTCGGGGCTTCGAACGCGCAAAGGAGTTTCATTGGTAGCCCCTTGAACGGAGCGACTGTCACTAGTGGATGCAACGTGGTGGTGCAAGTCGTCCGCCCCGTACGTCTAACACGTCATTGTGTCCGCGACCGTGGGCTGACAATTATCATGCAGAACAGTATCCAAGGATCAATAGAAGTCGGGATAGTCATTGGGCTCCAGTCGTGCCCAGTCTCTGACCCAACCCGTCCTTGCTTGCCGCCGAGTCAAGCAGTAGGCGCTGTCCTTTTCAAGGGCACCTTCAACCCCGTATTACATGAGCAGCCTGGAAGGCCGTATCAGAATTTTACGGTTACCATCCCTGACTTCTTGGGGAAGGCGCAATTGAGTGTCAGCCGCTTCCATCTCATTGGCGTATGTTTTGCTTTTTGAGTCCGGTGCGCCGTGAATGCGGCTCATTTGTCACTATCAATTCTTAGGCTGGTCCTGCTGCAGTCTTGGAGTTCAACACCATAACTTTAAATGTCGTAAAATCGGGTCACTGATGATGCTTATCTTCGGTTTTCTACTGCTCGTAGGTCCATGGTTTTCCACAACTCCTTCGAAAAGCAGACTAACTTCGCTTCTTTAGGCCAAGATACCTCCATTCCTCGAAAAGAACATTATCTTGCGGGTATTTTGGTGTTAGGTTGAGCGTGTGGATTGGCAAATAGTTGATTTTCTCGAGTCTTTGTTCTATAGCTACCTCCTATTTAACATCTTGCAGACTTAGTCCGGCAACTGCCACTCAGTACGACAAGCCAACTCACAAAGGCGACCTAAGAATGTTGGGTGCGTCCAGAGCTTGTAGAGCTACCCTTGTAGCATCGCTGCATCGCCATTTTTTGGGTCATTTCCCTTCACAATTCTTCTTGGTCAAAATCAGCGGCGCAAGAAAGCATCTTAAAAATAGACCACCGATTTGGCCTTGCTTGCTTCTGATGATGCCGGGAATATCCGACTCTGGGCCCACCCTCTCCGATTCATGCGCACTTCAACTTGTACTGTACAAGTGTTTTCAACATCGGCGAACATCCCATTTCTAACTTCTTCCATCTCTCGAATCGTCGCTCAGTGCCTGAGCTGCATGTTGGCTATGTGGAACTTGCTGGACCCTGCACGTCATGGAAATTATGAATATCAGGGCCAGCCTGAGGATGCACGTCATGTCAATCGCCACCGACGGGCAGCATGTTGGGCCCGCTATTCTGCATACCTAGGCTGACTGGTTCTGTCTCTGTGCGGTGGATCTGATGCTCTCAGCATACCAGGAGCGTTGACGCTTCTCCCACCTTTGCTGAATGTCAGCGTTCGCGGGAAGGTCAAGGAGTGCCGCAATACATTCCAACTACATTACGGCCAGTGTTGACCGTGACCACGACTCCAACGACTAGATCGACCGTGCCTAAGCCACGCCTTTCAATCTGCGCCGCTCCATCATCTAGGGACTGCATGATGCTTATCATAATGCTCACTACATAAAAGGACCGCTTTCGACAACGTCAGAAATAATATACCACGCCCTTCACCATGAAACTTTTCGTTCCCATCCTCTCCGCGTTAGCTTTCCTCGGAGTCACCAATGCGCAGCGGAGTTTCATTGGCAATCCCTTGGACGGATCGCAGGTGACCAGAGGAGGCAAGGTCGTTGTGCAAGTTGTGCGCCCCGTACGTTTGAACCCTCGTCCCATCGGCGAGATGCACTGACAGTGATCATACAGAACAGCATTCAAGGATCCATCGAAGTCGGAATTGTCATTGGCCTCCAGTCGTGCTCTGACCCAACCCGTACTTGCTACCCTCCCGCTCAGGCAGTAGGCTCTGTCCTCTATAAGGGTACCTACAACCCTGTGCTACATGAGCAACCTGGGAGGCCATACCAGAATTTCACGGTTACCATTCCCACCGCGGATTACTTCCAGGGGAAGGCGCAACTGAGCGTCAGCCGTTTTCACCTCATTGGCGTACGTCATTCTTCGATCCTGATAGTTGAGGCTGCCACTTATGCCATGCCATCTTTTCCCAGGCGGGTCCATCTGCTACCCTGGAGTTCAATAACATAACCTTGAATGTGTTGTGATGATGGAGACCTGTAATATGTTGTTGGGCCTGCCATCTTAGATTATTTCTACTGCTCTTCGAAACGTGTGTCATCTAGATGGGCACTTGATTAGAGGCAACGTCATTTTTCGTCATCTGGTTCTTGGTTACGCGAGCCTGTTCTCTTTGCGTCCCGGTTGCTCCTCCCATGACCAACTTGGTCTCTTTGGCCTGACGAATATGTCAATTCACGGCCTTTTAGTCTTGTCGTTTCAAGTGCACTAGCACACAACTAATTTCGCATGTCTTTTCGAAGTTCAGCCCTTTGACAGATTTTGGTCATGATGTCTGCATAACACATTAAATCTGACGACCATGCTACGTCGACCCTGTGGATCAATATAAATGCTATAAAGCGCAGCACTTACCTGATCTTCATCATACCCACTCTCTGTCAGTATGAAGCTATTCCCCACACTCCTTGGACTTGCGTGCCTGACGGAGTTCGGGGCCGCGACGTTTCAACCCCTTGGAGTACCATTCAAGTCTCCTGTGACAGTGGCGTCAGGTCTCGTGGCTAGGGTGGCCTTTTCTAACCTCACGGCGCCTCGAGGAATTGTCATTGACTCAGAGCAGAACCTTCTTGTCGTGGAGCGAGGCTTCGGTGTCACGGCATTCACCCGAGTCTCCACCCCGAGTCCAGGCTTCGAGCGTACAGTTGTTCTCCAGAATACTGCCCTGACACATGGAATTCAGATCGATGGGCGAATCCTGTATGCTAGCACGGCGACCAGCGTTCTCGCCTACGACTATGATGCCACGACCAAGACGGTGTCCACCGCCCCTTACTTCCCGTATGTTGCTATTGATGGACTTCCTGGAGATGGAGGTCAGTAATATGATTTTCTGCCAGGCATCACTGACCACGATCTACAGAATTGAAAACGCACACACTCTTGCTCGAGAAGGATTCGGCGGGAAGGACCAGCGCAATCCTTATTGGCTCCGGCCCATTGACTAATATCGACCCCACTGCCCGTGATCCTGCCTCCGGGCGATCCCAGATCCGCCGTATCGCCTTCCCTCTTATGAGCCCCGCTATCTTTCCACCTTTCCCTCTTCATTGGGCACAAGGGCAAGTGATCGCGTATGGCATCCGAAACCCAGCAGGCTTTGCCTTCGGTGTCGGGCCCACGATAGGTCCTGTTGGGCAAAGGAGCCTGACTCTGGTCGAAAACGGAGCCTCGATCGATGATGTGAACAGTTTCACTGCCGCGTTCGTGAACGACAATCCAGCAGATGAACTCGAGCAGGTCACGTATTCCACTGCCTCAACCACTGCGGCCTCGAAAGCCTTTGGGTTTCCTGATTGCATCTCTCTCTGGAATGCTACCGCTGATCCCTTGGGTGTACCACAATATGTTGGGCTCCCCCGAGGTACTCAAGTTAGCCTCAACCTGGATACTGTACATGACGATGCGTGGTGCCAAAAGACGGCTAATAATCAACCTCCGTCCTTGAACTTCCAAGTCCGTTGCTTGAGACCACACGATAATGATACTAAGACACACTAATCGTCGAACCTTTTCCAGGCCCACTCTGTACCCCTTGACATTAAATTCTATACCCCAGAAGCGAGCACGACGCCAACAGCATTTACAAGCACTCTGAGCGGTGACGCGTTTGTATCATTCCATGGCTCCTTCGATCGTACACCTCCCACTGGATATGGTGTCGTTCAGTTCGTCGTTTCCATCGTGTTCATGACGCTGCCAGGTGCTGACCACCATGCAATAGTGTCCCTTTCCCCCTGACTGCACCATCCACATCGCCTTACTCGTTCCTAGTTCAAGCCAAAAACTTAGATACGTGCCCAGGTAGTTGTATCCGCCCCGTCGGCCTTGTATTTGGAAAAGATGGCAGGTTATATGTCACCAGCGATTCTAGTGGAGAGGTGCGTTGTATGGCCCTATCTATTTTCGTGCATCAACTCACATGCCGTGGCGCAGCTTTTCGTGCTTGAAAGCTCATCTTTCACTACTAACTAAAACTGGGATACTTGTGACTTGGTGTAGATAATGGTATGGCTTGAGCTCTGTCGACAATTCCAGATCTTCGTAGTTGGAGACGATGCACGATCACTTGTATGGTTTATCTCGCTTGCATGAAACGCTGTTGGATCTACATATCTTGTCCTCGTCACGCAATTTGCTGATCTCTGGAAGCAGGGCAAAGGCGAGGTGTCAAGAGGTCCCTCTATAGAACGTAACGCTGCGCATATGACCCTCATTGCTCTCATTGCCTTGCGCGGGCACCCCGAAAGTGAAAAAAGAATATCGCCGATAACCGGAACGGCTACGATAGGCTTGGATGCAAACCCAGTAGACAGTACAAGGCTGAACGGCGAGCAATGTCCCCTGATTACTTTCGACCAAACCCTGGGAGACCCTAGAGGGTTTCAACAAAAGACGCTCGCATTCAATAAAATTACTTCAGTCATTCCGAAACGAAGTCCAACCGCTTGACACCTATAACACCAGCGAGTCTATCCTCAATGATTCCTATTATTCCTGAACCTCCACATAATTCGCTAAAGAAGCAACCACATCAGCCTCCTCAACACCAAAATACAATAGCAAAGAAAAAGAACTCACCAGGGAACAGCCCAACATGCCCGTCCTTATTCTTCCCCTGCCACCACTCCTCCGAAGCAGGTTCAATCTCCGTGACCCTATCTCCTTCCGCAAACGAAATCTCGTTGTCCTCTGCTGCCTCATAGCTGTACGCGCATACAAGTTAGAACATATTGGCGGCTGGGTAGTAACGATAATCACGTACTCGTATAACGCGATAGCAGTGATCCCCTCGTCGGCTGCGGGAGGCGTCGGGGGAGGAGGCGTCGCGGGCCGCTGTAGATACGGATGAGTTTATCTAGCTATACACAGGGTTAGGGAATAAACATACAGCAGGCGCTGCTGGCGCAGGCGGTGGAGGTGGTGGAGGTGGTGGTGGTGGAGGCGGGGGTGGCGGCGGAGGAGCAGCTGCAGGCTCCGGCTCAGGCTCCTCAGGGGCCGCTTCCTCCTGCTCGACGAGTTCGACATAATTGGCTAACAAAAAAAAGGATATCAGTCCACCACCGCAACAAGCCACAACCCAAAGAGACGTACAAGGGAACAGCCCTGTCTTCCCTCCAGGCCCAACACCACTCCACCATCCGTCCCCAACTTCTTCAATAGACCCGATAGTTTCTCCTACAGCAAGACTCATCTCATTATCCTCCTCAGCCTGAAGGGTTGCCCGATAAGTTTCCGGTGCACAGCAGGACAGATACGGTCAGATGTTACCTCATAATCATACACCACGACCGCAGTGACGCCTTCGATGGCCTCGTGTACAGGTGTCGGTTCGGGCTCTGGAGCTGCTACGGCTACGGCTGGAGGTGGCGGTGGAGGCGGAGGGGGAGGAGGGGGAGGAGGTGGAGGTGCAGCCACTTCTGGCTCTGGCTCGGGTTCTGGTTCCCACTCTGGCTCTGGCTCCGGCTCCTGTGGACGCGGAGGTGGTGGTGGTGGCGGCGGCGGCGGAGGCGGAGATGGAGCAGATACAGGTGCTGGCAGGAACTAACAGAAATACGTGAGCGTTGAACATGCCAGAGACAAAATTACACTTACAGGAGCAGGCTCCTCTTCCTCCTCCGGCTCGTCCTCTCCCCAAGCAGCCTCCTGCACAGCAGCACGGGCACTAGCATACCCAGCATCCCGAGCACCAATATACGAATCAGAGGATCGCGTAGCCACAGCAGCCGTTGCACCAACTGCCGCGCCCACGCCTGCTGCAGCCCCGACAGCCCCAAAGTTTCTAGGCGCACTCTGAGGAGCCGTAGCCCTTCCGAAAGCAGGTGCGCTCGAAGTAAAGGTTGACTTGGCGGCAGCGGGAGGGGGGACAAACCCGGCACCACGGCTGCGAGCCGCCTCTTCTTCAGCTTGCTGCTTGGCCAGCGCCTGCCGCTCGCTCCATGTCAACTTCTTGGCGCCTCCGGCTGGGGCGGGGGAAGCGGGTGCTTGCTGTTGCTGTTGTTGCATTGCTGCGAAAGGGTTCTTCAACTTCTTCGGTGCGGGGAGGGAAACTGGAGTGTAGGAGGTTCCGACAGGTGCGATTCTATCTTCTTCGACAGGCTTGGTAGGAACAGGAGAAGCGGCTACCGGCGTACGCGAAGGAGTTATGGGGGCAGCTGTAGACACAGGAGAGGCAGCACGCTATTGTCGGATAATCAGAGAGCGAACAGGCTATCTCGGAAACTTGTAACTTACTGCACTGAAAGCAGGGCGAGAGGCGGTTGGGAGCACTGGAGGACGTGCTGCGGTAGGTGGCGGAGGAGGTGGCGTAGCAGCAGCAGGAGCAGCTTTCTCTTCAGGCCAAGCGTCTTTCGGCGCCGAACCGCCGATCACAGTTCGTCCATAGAGCGATCCAGCAGATGCTGCAGGTTTCGCAGCACTAAATGCCGGACGGGAAGTTGGAGTGGAAACAGATGGCTTGGCTGCGGGCGTTGGAGCCTTCCTGAGCTCGCCAATGTCGACCTTACCGATGGGAACGTAGTTTGTGCCTACAGGAGCGATAGGCTCGGCCTTGCGCGCTTGCTCCTTGTGCGTCGAATACTTAGCGCCTGAAGCAGCTTCTACACGAGACATGATTAGCGCTGGCGAGACGTCGCTCTGATTGAAGACTAGTGAGATCGGCAGGTCGGAATGTGGTGTGGATTCAGACAAACCTCATTTCTTGCATTGATTGCAATATGGGCCACGCGTAGGAAGTTAGCCACTGCGCTTGAATGCGTGTGGAAGAGTCCCTTCTTCGATTCCGGTACACCATCACCACACCAATTTATCTGAACAAACTTGGGCAGTTGGCTCTGTCATATATGATGGGTTAAAGGAGGTAGTAGGGGTGATCCAATAAGAACGAACATTGGGATCCTGAACCCTAACGAATGCATACTGAATTCTGGTATTATGAGTTTAAAATCAGCCCATCGCAGAATAGATGCGATTGCAGACTAACCTGCCATCGGAGAACTCTTCCTCCAGTTCTTCAAGACCGCCATCGCCAGTTGCCTGAACTTTCAAATCGTTGGTTCCTTTCTCATAAGTGAAGATAGCCCAGTCTATCCCATTCGCATTGACAACGTTTTGATAAGCGTCATTGATCTCTCTGCTCGAGAGATTGACATGAAGAGACATCTTAGAGCTGGATATCGGAAGGTCAGCGCAGAAAACACACTTATTATAATCTAATCACCTTTTATGATAGGATACGATGCTCCTGCCGTCGGCGTGAGCACTAGAGAGGTGTGGCGGGAGTAAACAGTGACGCGACGGGAAAGAGAGTGGACAAGGGCGTATGGATTGTTTAGGCCTATTTGCTTCTATAGCAGCCGCAGCCCCCTCATCGATCACTGACATAAACCATACCACAATGCTAGTCTAGTTCAACTTAAGCGTCGTTAGGTGAAGGGTTCCGTTCGGTTGAAACGGCCAAAAATTCCGATGGCGTGATCATCGGATCTGAGCACCGAACCACGTTTAAGCTCGCTAAGGCTGAGAAGAACAATCTCGGATGTCATCACATGAGCTCGACGCGTCGCGATACCCCAGCATTCTCATGGCTCACTGTCGAAGGACGGACGCGAATCCGGGGCATCGTCGAAGAACTCATTCCACAATGGTCAAACGGCGGGCGGCCGCATCAGATCGACTCATGGGCACACACCCTCGAGAAGGTCCCTGTCTTGCTTATCTCTTCCACAGGTTCTGGGAAGACGGCCGCCTTCTATATACCAATCCTAATCATGCGGTATCTGTTACAGAATCCTGTTGATGGAATACCCAAGCCGCCCAAGCATCCTGTTGCATTGGTAGTGACACCTCTTGTGGAGCTCGGGAATAGCCAAGTGCGCACACTCGATTTTTTGCCTCATGTACCTAGATCACTAACCTCACCTCTTCAGGCTCGAGAAATGGGGGAAATTGGGATGCGAGCTGTAGCTTTAAATGCAGAGAGTATTAGTAAAGCATTCGACGAGGGACGCAATCTGTACCGCGAGATTGCTGCATGCCATTGGTCAATTGTGCTCCTATCCGCCGAAAGGCTTACTTCGAAAGAATTTGACGCCGTCATTCGAAACGAAACATTTCAAGAAAACGTCGCAGTCCTCGGCATCGACGAAGCGCATGTATTGGTCCCATGGAGCCTTGAATTCCGAACAGCATATCAGCAAATATTGCTTTTGCACAGACGGCTGCCAGACCATGTGGCCTTAGTGGTTGCAACCGCTACCCTGGCCCCAGGACCCGCCTACGACGCACTCTGCTCTGCACTCGACCTTCGCCCGGGCGCATTCCATTGCATTCGTCTGTCATGCGAACGCCCCAATGTTCGGACCGTGATACAAGAGCTCGGCCATTCGCTCAGTGGATATACATTCCCGGGGATTTGTTGGGTCTTTGTACCTGGGATGAAAGCGGTCGTATACTGCAGGACGCTGGAGCTCAGCTGGCGCGTTGCCGTCTACGGCTGGTCAATGTTCCCTCCAGGAGAAACTCGACTGTTGCACGTTCGATTGTGGAACTCGATTACGTCCGCAACTTACAATCAACGAACCCTGGACAGATTTCGCCAAGAAGATACTACATCTATCATCATAGCCAGCATCGCATTCGGGATGGGGATGAACCTTGTCAACATCAGGTACTCAATCAATCTTGGGATTCCTGAGGGCTGTGACGCGCTCGTACAGCAGAATGGGCGCGCAGGCAGGGACTTAGTCAGCGACTCGTTTGGCATAACATATGTCGAGCCGACTGTGTATTCGACTGTCAAAGGTAGTGTGGAACCAGCCGAGGAGATAGAAGCGGAGAAGGTCGCGCTAGAAGAGGAGGGTGATGGAATACAATCCGACTCAGAGGTCCCGTCGAAAACGTCGAAGAAAAAAGTTGCCACCAAGCCAAGGACAAAACCACGCATTAAGAAGGCGAAAAAAGCGGCGGAGCTCTCTGTTATCTATGGGGTGAATGGTGGGCGTTCAATAGAAAAGAATCTCGCGCGCTTGTTGGGTGCTTCTGTTCTAGGCCAATGCATCGAGGCTGAGAAGAATGCCATTTATGGAAATCCTGGGAACTCGGTGGCTTTACGGTGCAAAGAAGCAGGACGCCCCCTGCCCTGCACATCGTGTGAGCCATTCTCACCGCCCATGACTCCCGGACCTACACCACCACCATCGCCACCACCACCGCCACCACCACCGCCCTGTGATGCAACGCCGACAAACCCCAAGCCTTATGGTCCACCTCTTCCGCCTCCACTGAACCAAACCCACCGAGCACATGCGAAGGACAAGCTCATGCAGTTCGCACGTCAACAATGGTCAGCGAAGCGTGGTGCTCGTTTTCTCTACATCCCATATACTGCCTATTGGCCATCCTCAGTCCTCAGCACCCTCCTCGACCGCTTTCATCTCTTTCGTTCTCGAGAACTTCTGCACGGTGCTCTCGCGGACTGGGAATTCTTAGCCGAGGACGGGATCAACCTGTTTCTTCTCATCGATTCGCTCAATCAACGCTATGATGGGAGAGTATGCAAGGCCAAGTTTTTGAAACAGAAGAAGGCCGCCACTACGAGGGAACGGAATAAGATCGGTAAGGCATCAATTTTGTTTCACGACATTTTCATCCTAACGTTGCATACAGCCAAGGAGGCGAGAAAGAGGATCTCCGCGAGCAACAAGGAGAACATCCATCCGCCAGTCAATCAGCCTGCACCGCCCAAACAGCCAGTCCCTTCATCTTCTACCACTCGTTTGTATTCTGCTGTCGGCTCATCGACGGGAAGCATTCATCACGCGCACCCCTCTTTCACGGGCCCCAACTTCGCTTACTACGACCCACCTGTGACAATCCCTATGTTCATGCATCCGCCGATTTATCCTGGCCCCGCCCCTTCAACTTTTGGGATGCCTATGCGGCCTAACTACGCAGCGCTCCCCTACCCACCGGCACCCTCAATGACTATTATGTCCTCGTCTAGCTCGCACCCTGCACTACCTGCCCAAGTTTTAAAACACGCCTCTGATAATGGATCTCTGCACACTACCAGTCCGAAGCGGCGCCGGTTGTGAATGGTACCAGGTATGGATTCATAAATAGGTTTACATGCCCAATTATACTGACTCCCTCTCTTCGATGATCAGTTCATTGCCTGCCACGAACACGCGGGGTGGAGGACCATGTCGCTCGTCAGGCCGCTCATCATCCGCTTCCACCTCGTCTTCCATAACGTCGTCCTCCATACCACTGGTAGAATCAACGCGGAGGCCTAGGATATCTGTAAACACTGTCGTTCGTTTAATAAAGTTCTCGATCTTGTCCTTTTTGAGCGTTTCGAGGCCGACACCCAGGTCATCGACTCCGTGAAACCCCTCGTCACGGCTGGGCCGACGGCGGTCCACCTCTGCGGCTCGAAAGGCTTTCATGATGGCCTTCAGTTCGTTGTTTAGATGTCGTGCTCCGTGATCTTTTGACCGCGCTTTCAGGAATACCGCGGCCTCCATCTCATCTTTCAGCCGTAGGAAATGATGTACATTCATCGAGATGACTTGTCGATAAAAAGGTTCGTCGAATTCCTTGCCCTTGTGTTGCGCCATGTCCTCCAGCCAGAAATTGAAATGTTCCTGCATCAGGTCCATCTCGATGAACATCCCTGGCTTCCCATGAAGATTGATCACCCAGTTCATCAAGATCGCGTCTGTCAGCTTCGGTGGAAACTCCCACTTGAAGTTGCAATACAACTCCAACAGGTACTGCGAATAGTACGGATTTCCGCTCCCTGCAAATGTAAAGATCCAGATCTTTAGAATCTCCCAGATCCTACCCGTGTCCCCACGAGCGACTGCCCTGCACATCTCCCTCCACCAGATTGCATTTCGAATGAACAGTATGGAATTAGCGAGGGTAATGTCCGCGTCGCTAAATGATTCCGGCTCGGGCGCTGACATGTCTGACAGATGGTCCGTTTCGTCTTCCCCGGACACCATTTCAACATCCACCGTCTCCGTCTCTGTTTGTGCCGATGGCCGAGTCCAGGGTGATCCCAGAGGGACTGTGTCGGGGTGGTCTGCCTCTGGCTTATGTGCTCTTCTGAAGGCATCGGTAGTCGCATGGCGTTTGACAAGCATGCGCGCGGCATCAATGAGGGCCTCGAATGAAGGAAGTTGGTCTCGGTCCTTCAGGTTCGCGAAGTGATCGACCAAATTGTCGGTTTGAAAGTGTCCCTCCCAGATGTTGAGAAGGTGAGCATCAAGGGTCAAATTGACAATATGCTGACCGTCGTAAAAGTCAACTTTCCGCAGGTCACTTGGCGTTGGGCATTGGGCGAGTCTTGCAGCAAAGCTGAGGGTCGATGGGTCATCCGGAGAGTCCTTCCCCCAGTGAGTGCGCGCAACACGGCTCAGATCAGTCCACTTTGCGTGCCACAGCTCCAGAAGAGGAACCAACCACCTGAACGATTCGAAATCTCCCTCCTCCGCTGCCAAGTACTTCTTGAGCTTATGTAGCTGATCGAAGGTCTTTCCGTCCCCCGATTTGATGAAGCATCGGTTCTGTAGTGTCTCCTTGTCGATCCCCATCTGAACGCTGAAGAAATCCAGTAGACCCTGCTTCAAGCCCTGAACATGCATCTCATCGGCATTGTTGGTTGCCAGCGGCGTAATCGTTGATTTTCGAGTCTGGGGAATTTGCCTCTTCGTGAGCATCGCCGTGACCCACTCCTCCATATCCTTCTTGTAGACGGACAACACAGGTACGAAACCGAGCAGCGTGTCAGTGAAATCACCCGCAGCAACATTCTCTTGGTGCGTCCAGTCAATGTCCTCCATTATCCCCTCTGCTGATAAATCTCGCCGCTGTTGCAGAGACTGCCGTCGGACAAGCTCATCAAGATCAAATGCACCCTCCTCATAGTCCTCCATCTCGACAGCCGTCCCTGCATAACCCTTAATCATTTTGCTTTCCCTCCCAATTCGGTGGTCGCGTGGCTTTACAAATGTCTGAACATTGTCACCCACGGTGAGTATATGACGGCCCGAACCAGGCAACAGTGCAGCTTTCAAGTCTTTTAGTTGTTGTTCTGACATCGCTTTCAATGCAGGGTATACCGACGAATACGCCACGCACTGTGCCAGCCGACTTTCAACCCGGAAGATGGACCGATGTGCTTTAGTCGAAAAGTACCAAATTCCACGACAAAGCGCATACAGGCTCGCGCGCTCGGAGCGCCCAAAGGTCAGTGACATCACGGCACTTGTGGTAACCTTATCCGTTTATCAGTTTTTCTCTCATATGCCATGTCTCGAAACACACCAGGTTTTGGGGACGGCGTATTTCGCGTACTGCGAGAACTTGACCCCGATCCCCATATGTTGGATTCACGTAGGAAGACACGATGTGCCACAGTGTAGGTGCATTCTCCTCTGCTATGCCCTGCATCTTTTCCATACTGAATCCATCCACAGCCTCCCACGACGCCAATTTGTCCTGAATGTTTCGAGTTCGCTCCATTTCTGGTTTTGCCGATGCCCGCAAATGGAGGCCCGTGTCAGGTTTAACCATCACTTTCCCCTCATTGCGGACCAGATCAGCCACCAAACGCACGGCCCATACATTCATTGCAGGCTCCGCATGATGAAGAACCTCGGGCCAAAGATCGGGTGCGAACTTCTTCTGTATAACAATCTTGGTGGCTGTCTTATCCCCTTTTCGGTAGTCGACGCGTTTGGCGTTCTCGTAGATAAGCTGGAGGATCTCTCCAAACCGCGGCTTCGACGTGCCGTTTATCATCCCAACTACCATTTGTTGATGCTGCTCGTCGCGGTTCTCGAGTCGGAAAAGATGATGGAGGAATTTCGAGATGGACCAGTCTGCCTCCCGCATTACATTGAGAATGTCTTTCATTTTTTGGGCATCTGAGCGAGGAGTACGACGTCTTCCTGGTGTTTGAGCTTCTGTAGACATAGTGCCTGTAGAAATTGGACTCTGAGCCAGAAGTTCGCGGTGTATGGCAGAGTCAAATACGGATATCTCTAATCTTATCTGGCAGATAACAGATCACACCATCGTCATATGTTGTCTTTTTCTTCACTTAAAGCCGCGCTTAACGCCGAACGGAACCCTTCACCCAGCAGCGCCTAAGTAAGAGCAGACCTTATAAAATCAGATCGACTATCATCTGATATATTAGGTCAGCTACTGGAGACTACCACAATGCTGCTGCACATGCTACTATTCCGTTCCCTCGTAGTGGCGGCCTTCTTCTGTTTCAAAAACTTGGCCTTGCATACTCTCCCATCATAGCGTTGATTGAGCGAATCGATGAGAAGAAACAGGTTGATCCCGTCCTCGGCTAAGAATTCCCAGTCCGCGAGAGCACCGTGCAGAAGTTCTCGAGAACGAAAGAGATGAAAGCGGTCGAGGAGGGTGCTGAGGACTGAGGATGGCCAATAGGCAGTATATGGGATGTAGAGAAAACGAGCACCACGCTTCGCTGACCATTGTTGACGTGCGAACTGCATGAGCTTGTCCTTCGCATGTGCTCGGTGGGTTTGGTTCAGTGGAGGCGGAAGAGGTGGACCATAAGGCTTGGGGTTTGTCGGCGTTGCATCACAGGGCGGTGGTGGTGGCGGTGGTGGTGGCGATGGTGGTGGTGTAGGTCCGGGAGTCATGGGCGGTGAGAATGGCTCACACGATGTGCAGGGCAGGGGGCGTCCTGCTTCTTTGCACCGTAAAGCCACCGAGTTCCCAGGATTTCCATAAATGGCATTCTTCTCAGCCTCGATGCATTGGCCTAGAACAGAAGCACCCAACAAGCGCGCGAGATTCTTTTCTATTGAACGCCCACCATTCACCCCATAGATAACAGAGAGCTCCGCCGCTTTTTTCGCCTTCTTAATGCGTGGTTTTGTCCTTGGCTTGGTGGCAACTTTTTTCTTCGACGTTTTCGACGGGACCTCTGAGTCGGATTGTATTCCATCACCCTCCTCTTCTAGCGCGACCTTCTCCGCTTCTATCTCCTCGGCTGGTTCCACACTACCTTTGACAGTCGAATACACAGTCGGCTCGACATATGTTATGCCAAACGAGTCGCTGACTAAGTCCCTGCCTGCGCGCCCATTCTGCTGTACGAGCGCGTCACAGCCCTCAGGAATCCCAAGATTGATTGAGTACCTGATGTTGACAAGGTTCATCCCCATCCCGAATGCGATGCTGGCTATGATGATAGATGTAGTATCTTCTTGGCGAAATCTGTCCAGGGTTCGTTGATTGTAAGTTGCGGACGTAATCGAGTTCCACAATCGAACGTGCAACAGTCGAGTTTCTCCTGGAGGGAACATTGACCAGCCGTAGACGGCAACGCGCCAGCTGAGCTCCAGCGTCCTGCAGTATACGACCGCTTTCATCCCAGGTACAAAGACCCAACAAATCCCCGGGAATGTATATCCACTGAGCGAATGGCCGAGCTCTTGTATCACGGTCCGAACATTGGGGCGTTCGCATGACAGACGAATGCAATGGAATGCGCCCGGGCGAAGGTCGAGTGCAGAGCAGAGTGCGTCGTAGGCGGGTCCTGGGGCCAGGGTAGCGGTTGCAACCACTAAGGCCACATGGTCTGGCAGCCGTCTGTGCAAAAGCAATATTTGCTGATATGCTGTTCGGAATTCAAGGCTCCATGGGACCAATACATGCGCTTCGTCGATGCCGAGGACTGCGACGTTTTCTTGAAATGTTTCGTTTCGAATGACGGCGTCAAATTCTTTCGAAGTAAGCCTTTCGGCGGATAGGAGCACAATTGACCAATGGCATGCAGCAATCTCGCGGTACAGATTGCGTCCCTCGTCGAATGCTTTACTAATACTCTCTGCATTTAAAGCTACAGCTCGCATCCCAATTTCCCCCATTTCTCGAGCCTGAAGAGGTGAGGTTAGTGATCTAGGTACATGAGGCAAAAAATCGAGTGTGCGCACTTGGCTATTCCCGAGCTCCACAAGAGGTGTCACTACCAATGCAACAGGATGCTTGGGCGGCTTGGGTATTCCATCAACAGGATTCTGTAACAGATACCGCATGATTAGGATTGGTATATAGAAGGCGGCCGTCTTCCCAGAACCTGTGGAAGAGATAAGCAAGACAGGGACCTTCTCGAGGGTGTGTGCCCATGAGTCGATCTGATGCGGCCGCCCGCCGTTTGACCATTGTGGAATGAGTTCTTCGACGATGCCCCGGATTCGCGTCCGTCCTTCGACAGTGAGCCATGAGAATGCTGGGGTATCGCGACGCGTCGAGCTCATGTGATGACATCCGAGATTGTTCTTCTCAGCCTTAGCGAGCTTAAACGTGGTTCGGTGCTCAGATCCGATGATCACGCCATCGGAATTTTTGGCCGTTTCAACCGAACGGAACCCTTCACCTAACGACGCTTAAGTTGAACTAGACTAGTTCTACAGAGCGCTTGGGTCATCGGAGTTATCCATCCGTTAGGAGAAGAACAATAAGCATGATCGTTTCTTTCCGTCTCTTCGGCATCTCAAGGCGGCGCTAGCAGCGAAAGGCTAACCTTGAGGTTAGTTTGACATATCATCAAAGGGAAGAGTCTATAACTCTAAGCGTCGCATAGCTAAACATCACAACCGAGGATTCTTCTAAATGACATACATGCCCAGTTATAGTACCAAGCTCTCAGAAAGTTCCGAGTCGAACAGGATTTCAGGACTCGGAGTCGAAAGTACAGTGCCACTTAGTGCATGTCATCTCTCGTCTGTTCCATGACCATTCATTCAAGTTTCCACCTCTTTGCGTAATATTGGACTACCGTCGGAATAGTTGCAGAATGTGCGTTCAGGTTCCGCGCCACGACCATAGCGACCAACCCCGCATTGGCATAGTACCCCGGGTTTTCCTGCGATGGATCACTACACACGAACCTAGGTAATTCCGTTCCGACCTGTCGTTCAGCTGGGAGAGCCATATCAATGCGTAGTGGTGTTCCCTTCAACCACTCTGGTCCCAGCGGTTTCAAAGCTCGAATGTGGCCTTTTGCGGAGAAAAATGATGCTACCGTCGTCTTCAAACATAGGCAAGACAGTTTCTTTGATCCATTTGGCCTTTGCTAAACAGGCCTCGAGTACAGTCATAGCCTATGGTTACACCAAGGTCCTAATACAACTACGCATTCGTCGTGCACCTGTACGGGGCCGAGTTTGAATGGGCGGCCATCTGTTGTCCTGCCCCATCCAGGCACTGTTGCTCGTTCGTAGGTGCTGCAGTCCAGAGACCCGCTATAAAACAGCTCCAGGAGCTGCATTTTGAAGACAACAGCTTCTCCCTTTCACTTCAATTCCCCTCCACCTCAACACATAACGACCACCTCGAGAATGTCTCCCTCCAACGTCGTCTCCCAGTACTTCCAATACATCAACGCCTACAACTTCGATGGGCTCGCAAGCCTCTTTGCCGGCAACTTCACGCACGAGTTCCGCCCTGCTTCCATCGGCGGAATGGGTATCCCAGTCCGCAACAGCGCCCAGTTCTTGGACTGGCTCAAGAACTTGCAGAAGTTGATTGTCGCCTTGAACGTGAGTTTTAGTCCGCCAGCCACCTGCGGAGGATCCTACAACTAATCACTCTTACTTCCATAGTTCAATGCGCCTGTTGAGACCATCGTTGCGGACAATACCGTTGTCGTCCATGTGCGCCTCAATTACCTGACTTGATTTTACTACGAAGAACACTAACCATATCGAATACAGGTCCTCTCCGCTGGGGAGACTCCCTCCCTCGGCAAGTCGTTCCCAAACGAACACTTGTTCATTTTCCACTTCGAAGGAGGAAAGATCTCGAGCATCAAGGAGTTCATGGACTCCAAATACGTCGCTCAGCTGTCTGAGGACGAGAAGGCGGCTGGAAAGGCCTAGACAAACTCATGAAATATAACGTAGAGTTACGACACGATTTTGAAATGTACAGACCAAGCGATGGAACCATTATAGAATGCATATGTTGACGTCTTTGAGATAACGTCTCAGTCTTGTTACTCGCCCCTGGAAAGAACAAAATTTCATTTCCCAGAGCAGATTTGCATCCAAGCAATTGGCATTGGGAGCATTGGACTGGGGCTAAAAATAGACAATGGATCTACCATGAGGACAAGTACTGTTACCTTGCTATCGTCTATCTATATGATCCCCCAACTGACTAGACCTGCGCTTGTGTAACATTCGCAAGTACTAAGAGACGTGGAATGTTTTCAACACTCGTCCTAAAGAAGTATGCTTTTCAAAGCTATGACTTCATCCCATCTTTTATCCTCTGACCAACGAATGTCAGTGTCCTTTCCCAAAGTCAACACTGTCTTGACGCCTCGTAACGGTTTTTGTTCCTTTTCTATCTCCTTTATCTCCATGCTTATCCTGTCCAACCACCGTTTCGCAATTCCCACTTGATGCGGCTCGAGAGTCAGTATTCTCAACGCCCAGAGGCAACGATCCGTCCCGTGGGTCACATATCCTAACGAATATACGTGAAGTTATTATGCTGCGGGGCACGTCGAAATCCAGAAGAAACAAAGATACCTTCAATATGGTTCTGCTCAGGCGTCCATTCGATGGTATACCGAAACACAGGAAAGTCGGCAGCATGCAAATCCTCAACAAGCAGTCGAATCGGTAGATGCACCTGCAAACAGCTCAAAATCTCGCCATATACCTTCTGCGCCCCCTCGCTCCCCGCATCTTCCGGTACCTTTCTCCACTTTTCAAGAAAACCGTCAACGACATCTTTCGGGACATACCGCCTGAGGTTCGGCGCTATATCCCCAGTCGTCTGAATCGGATGCGCGATTGAATAGAGGTACCACTCCTCTGACAAGTCCCCCACCACGATGCTTCGCACCCCGTGCTCCCGGAGTCCGTTGGCCAGCCCTCCAGAGCGCTGCCAGGTAACGGGGTCGGGGGATACTGCGAGCCAATCCTCTGATAAACACCCACGGAATGTACCATAGGTACCGAGGGCGTCCGTTTCAATGACGTGCGTGATACTTGACCAGGGAACCTTGATTGGATCCCTAAGTGTTTCTAGAATGTCTGGAGCCTCGGGGTCTAGACCGAGTGCACGGCAGAGGGCTTGGAACTGGGGTCGATACTCTTGTGGCGTTTGAGGATTCGTCCTGGGTCGGCAGTGTCAGCTCCAATCAATCGGACAAGAAGCAAGACTTACAGTATCGCGTTGGACTGTAGGACAGCGGAGTGAAATGGTGCCATCTGTCCCTCCGGTAGACGCGACGCGTGGTGGAGTAGCTGGTGAACCGAGTGTGCACCTTCGTCGTTCCGAGGCATGAGTGTGCACTATTGCGTATGTAGAAAGAGATGCAAGGCTCACCTGCAGAAAGTCCAGTCACTTGAATATCATCAGGGTCACCTATGCATCACTATCAGTGGCGCACATAAAAATAACAACACGTCGTAACGAACCCCCAAAAGCTGCAATGTTCGCTTTAACCCACTCCAGCGCCACCCACTGGTCTTTAAACCCATAATTCCCTTTCAACAACGGTTTATCGCACGCAAGGAATCCAAAAGCCGACAGTCGATATCCAATATTCACCCAAACCTCGGAACGCTCAGCTGCGACGTATTGAGCTTGGGAACCGAGGGTGTGCGGGGAGCCGAATTGAAGAAAGCTGTAGTAAGATCCAAGGGGGATTAAGTCTGACGTCGAAATCTGCGAGGGGGGGTACGTACCCTCCGTGAATATAGATCTTGACTGGGAAGTTCTGCTTCTCTGGGAAAGAAGGTGGCGCGACGATGTTGAGGAACAACCTTCCAAGAATAATCAACTCCGGTACATGGTAGACAGGGGTTATGCCTACGGATTCTCTGAAGGGTTTCCAAGTCCCACTTTATCCTCGAAAGGCGTGTCTAAGAAGGTGGTTCGACTTAGCGACTACCGAGTCGAATCGGGAATAATCACCTCGAGCTTGACCGTCGTTCGTAGGCTGAACGCCATCTTCATTTTATCAGCTCATCTCACAATAACATCGAATATTCATCATAGCCGACGTACATCTCGTTTCTTGCGTATAAACCTTATCCTCGTACTTGAAACTATCAGGCAGAGGCACGGGATCCTCAAACCGCCCTGGAGGTAGTGCGAACGGGATTTCTGGAATACACAACGTTATCCAAGGTGAATTCGCCGTGGATTCATTATAGAATGCGGTACCAAGGAATACAGCAGCTCCTGTCGATGCTCGACCACCGGTCACCGGTCCAAAGCGCGTGTTTACAGTGATTCTGGCTGGGTTCTGGGAGAGTTCTTTGTGGAGATGGGGGTTGTCCATTGTGGTGACTTGAGCTAGACTGCGATGGGAAGGGACGTTGTTGTTCGATACCATGAGATATCGAAGACCGTAGACGTGAGATGTCAATCAGTACCCTCGGGCCGTCATTGCCGGTCAAGATACTGCCACTATCGTTCGCGTGGTTAGCGAAACGGACAGCTGACGAGATGAATAATGAAATTTGCATAAAAAGGAACAGGATCTTCCTTGCTATCAGTACAGGATCACATACATAGATAAATAAAGAAAAGGAAACCTTTCCGACTTCAACTTTATAACGAAGGGAGCCAACCTCATGATCAGACGCCCGTGAAACCCCGCGGCATTTTCGCGCCAGAGGCAGGCTTATTCTTGCTGCGGAACTCCCGCGCCATTTCGATCATGGGGACCCAGTGTACGTTTTCGTGAGTGTTGACCCACTCAATGAAGCGTTCCTGGTGGTACATGCATCATGGGTATCGCGGTGAAGTCGCAGAGACGGAATTACTCACGAGCATGAGTAGAACTTGCGGGCGGCTGCAGCATATGAAAATAGGTGAAGGAAAAGATGATTTAGGGATAGGGTGTGCTTACCCGCTGACATCTGGGTGTATTGTTATAGGGAAGATAAACTCTTCTTCCTCCCTGAATGATGGGCATGTGAAAAGGTTGAGAGGTTTGGATAAGGGAGAGAAGGCACCTATAACAATACGTGAACATGTCTTTCCATAATTGCTCCAGATCCCTCGGGTTTACCTAGAGTGGAAATAAGCATAGAAGAAATCGAAGCTTTAAAAAGTTTTCACCCATCCATGAGAGTTAGGGCTCGACTTGATAAACCTAAGAGTATTCTCGGTGAGAAGAAATGAACCCATTACCGATGAAAAAAGCGCACATCATGGGAGGGAGATCGTCAAGGTACCTGATACCATGTTTCCAAATCACAGTTAGCGGCAAAAACAATATTATAGCAAGGCGCTGGGCCATCTCACCAGTTCGCCGGAATACAAACCAGCCCCGTTTCGTTGCCGCGTTCCAACGGCTTCATCCATGTAGCAGCATCAGCAGAGTAATCGATCTTCGTCCAGGTGTCGGTGTCTCTCATATAGTACGCCTGACAGCTGGGAGGCGTTAAACACTACCTCGAGGGTGCTGAAAGGTATACCGACTCGTGGGCCATGCTAGAGTGATCTGGCAGGGAATTAGCAGTCTAGACCGCAAGAATTGTAGCCATGATTACCATATTCGATGCCTTTGTCTAATAAGATTTCAGTTCCTTCTTTGCTTGTCTCCCACCACGGAGCAACGCTTCCCTTCCAAGAGAGGTTACATAAACCTGACATGGGGCACGTCGTTTCCTCACCTTGGGAGGTATGCCGTTTTTAAATGCTGTCAGTAAGTCGTAGGTGTGATTGAGGATATCTTCCTGTTGTTTGAGGCTCAAAGCAACAGGATTCTGATAACATAAATCAGGCAAGGGATTGAAGACGGTAATCGGTCGTATACGTACTTCATGCGAATATCCGTGCAATCCACTGCGCGTGCAATGTTCAGCTAAACAAGTCTTACGATACGAAAGCACGTACATCTCGTGTCCCGCATCGCGAACAGCCTTCATCTGCTCCGGAAATGTTTCAAGACTGTGACCTAAACAGATGTCAGCAGACAGGAATGCAGAGTCGCATTGGGTGTAGGACCAGGGATGAACCAAGTGGTCTTCATCTTATACTTGTCAAAGAGCTTCAGCAGGCGGAGTGTTCCAACTTCTCCAGCAAACATTCCCTACGAATCATACACCGAATAAACAAAAGCCTTGGGTTGCGTAGGTTGCAAGTGGATATACCCTCGAAATATCGAGGGGTGAGTTCTCCCCGCCATACGAGCCGAGCCTAGTAAACTGGTCTACATGTCCGTCTGCTAGAATTGGATCAGTACTACTTACCATCCCGCGACAGCGTCAACATCGACTCCGAAACCAATGAGGACACGTTTAGCAGGCATGTTGGTGCGAGAGTTATAACGCGAGAAGTTGCGGTCAAGAATTCCACGCGAGTACTTGGGATAACGGGTGAGATCATGATTTGTCAGCGTCTAAAATTGGATCGACAGTCGACACGTCGACCTTTACAATTTCCACACGACGTCCGTGAACACGCTCTCTCTGTAGTTGGTATCTCCCCTGACCCTTGCCAGGAGCACACTCGCCAGCCCGACTGCGGCCATGTCTAAGGCCTACCCGCTCCCTACCAACCTTTCTCCTACCACCGTCGCGAACACAGCGTCGCTCATCCGGATCGTAGCTCTCGCCCTCATATCTGGCGCTGCCATTGCTTCGCGCTTGTTCGCTGTTATCAATTTTGAGAGTATCATTCACGAATTGTACGTCTTTCTACCTTTACATATGTTCCCCGTCGTGCTTCTGACACAGACCTGTTCTAGCGATCCATGGTTCAATTAGTGAGTGGCTTGGCGTTTCTGTTTATAGCTTGCGTTGAATTGTCGGTACAAGTCGCGCGACGAGAGTCTTAGCGTCCAAAGGGTTCTATGTGCGTCTCCTATATCTGTTGATTTGGTGCTCTAAGCAGATTCCGTCATGTAGGAATTCTGGAACTGGTTTGATCCCACGGCATGGTATCCTCTCGGTCGAGTCGTTGGTGGAACTGTCTACCCCGGTCTCATGGCGACAAGCGGTGTCATCTACAACCTCCTGCATGCCGTCAACCTTCCTGTCGATATTCGGAATATCTGTGTGCTTCTCGCACCCGGATTCAGTGCACTGACCGCATGGGCGACCTACGAGTGAGACCCATTCATATATGCGCAATTCCCATCTCATATTGCTTCTAGGTTTACCAAGGAAATGAAAGACGCCAGCGCTGGTCTTCTTGCCGCAGCGTTCATCGGCATCGTTCCTGGTTATATCTCCCGTTCGGTCGCGGGGTCCTACGACAATGAAGCCATCGCTATCTTCCTCCTCATGTTTACATTCTTCTGCTGGATCAAAGCTCTTAAACAAGGAAGTGCTCTGTACGGCACCACCGCCGCTGTATTTTATTTCTACATGGTCGCCGCATGGGGTGCGTGTCGTTTTCGTCTATTGCAGCCCTCCGCTGACGGTACGCGCAGGTGGTTATGCTTTCATCACAAACATGATTCCCCTTCACGCGCTGGTCCTCATCCTCATGGGACGATTCAGCAGTCGCCTTTATGTAGCTTACTCCTCCTGGTATGCCATTGGCACATTGGCCAGCATGCAAGTCCCCTTCGTTGGCTTCCAACCCGTCAAAACTAGCGAGCATATGGCTGCACTTGGTTTGTCTCACCCTTATACTCTCGCCATCCCAGTCTGATGCCCGCTTCCCGCAGGCGTTTTCGGTCTCCTCCAGGTCGTGGCATTTGCACAACTGGTAAGGTCCCACGTATCTTCGCAACAGTTCCAAAGGCTCCTCGCCGCTGGTGTTGTCTCCATCGGCATCTTGGGAGCAGTCACTTTCGCTGCCTTTACTTACAAAGGATGGATCGCCCCATGGACCGGTCGCTTCTACTCCCTGTGGGACACTGGCTATGCCAAAAAGTACGTGAATTGTCAAGTTCGCGATTAACCCATACTGACCTGTCGTCCAGATACATCCCCATCATCGCCTCCGTGTCTGAGCATCAACCCACCGCCTGGCCGTCTTTCTTCATGGACCTCCAATTCCTCATCTTCCTTTTCCCCGCTGGCGTGTTCCTGTGCTTCCGTGAGCTGCGCGATGAACACATATTCGTCATCATCTACGCCGTCGTGGCGAGCTATTTTGCGGGTGTCATGGTTCGTCTCATGCTCACACTTACCCCCGTGGTCTGCGTCACCTCCGCCGTCGCCCTCTCTACACTACTCGACACCTTTGTCGACCCCACGGAGCCGGACGCTGTCGATGATGCACAGAGCGAAAGCGGGGCTGGCACTGCTGGAATCAATGGGGTTATTTCCGCCACCACCACCGCGACCTCTACCACCACGGCCTCAGCTACCAAGAAGGCTAAAAAAGCGGCGGCGGCAGCAGCAGCGGAGCCCTCCACCACCCTCAGCGACATCCTTTCCCCTTCCTCCCCCTCCTCCCCCTCCACCGCCAAATCCACCAAATCCACCCGCCCCAAAGGCATCTACGGCCTCGACACGCGCATCATGGTGATCTTCAACACCATCTGCATGCTCGCCTTCTTCGTCTCACACTGCACCTGGGTGACGTCCTCTGCGTACTCGAGCCCGTCGGTGGTGCTGGCGTCGCAGAACGCGGACGGGAGCCAGCATATTATTGATGATTTTAGGGAGGCGTATTATTGGCTGAGGGAGAATACGAGGGAGGACGCGGTGGTGATGAGTTGGTGGGATTATGGGTATCAGATTGCGGGGATGGCGGATAGGCCGACGTTGGTGGATAATAATACGTGGAATAATAGTGCGTTTTCTTTCTTGCTTTCCTTTCCCACCTCCCCCCTACCTCTCCTTCTGCGCACCTACTAAACCTGCCTATCACAGCGCACATCGCCACCGTCGGCAAAGCCATGTCCTCCCCCGAAGAAGTGGCCTACCCGATCCTGCGCAAACACGACGTCTCGTACGTGCTCGTCATCTTCGGCGGGCTCATCGGGTACTCCGGGGACGACATCAACAAGTTCCTCTGGATGGTGCGGATCGCGCAGGGGGTGTGGCCGGACGAGATTCAGGAGCCGAGTTATTTTACGCCGCAGGGGGAGTATAGGGTGGATGAGGGGGCGAGTAAGGCGATGAGGGAGAGTTTGATGTATAAGATGTCGTATTATAGGTGCGTTTTCTTTTTTCCCCCTTCCTTTTTGGTTTTGGTGTATGGGTGGATGGAGACTGATTTTGGGACGGGGGGTAGGTTCGCGGAGTTGTATGGGGGAGGACAGGCGATGGATCGGGTGAGGCAGCAGTCGATGCCGAAGGTGGGGCCTACGCTTGATTACCTCGATGAGGCGTTTACGTCGGAGAACTGGATCGTGAGTCCCCCCTTTCCCTCTCTTCTCACCTCTTCTCGCATCCCTGTTTCAACGATTTACTGAATTTGATGTGAATGGTAGGTCCGCATCTATGAGGTGAAGAAGGAAGACCCGCTTGGGAGGGACTTGAAGACGGCGGGTGCGTTTGAGCAGGGGAAGAAGAGGAAGAGGGGGAGGCCGGCGGCGAGGAGGAGGGCTATTGTTTGATTTATGCGGCGGTGGGGATGCGATAAAATAGAGTGAGGATATGTGCCGACTCGAATGAAAAAGATGTGTATCTCTTTTGCTCTTGGTCTCGTTCATGCAGCGACCTTGCAGCGACCCCAAGATTCAAGAATATGATGCGCGTCTCTTGGAGGCATAATGGTATAGTGGCCTCCAGATCAGGCAGGTGGTGATGTTCGTCGGCTTAATGGTCTAGTAGTATGATTCCTGCTTCGGGGTTTCCGAATCTCGCGCCGTTGTGGGGCGTTTAATGCAGGAGGTCCTGGGTTCAATTCCCAGTTAAGCCCTACATAAACTGTAGGATGGTTTTTTGCGGTGATCGAGGGAGCATGGAAGTATAGGTGTATTGGGGCCCGGGGACCGAATACAGAGTTCAGTAAACAGTTGAGATTGGATGTGACGGTCCGGAGGTTCAACAGATTTATGCCCAGTAAGTAGGAGGCGGCTCCTTGCTTTTTGAAGAGACCAGGCGGCGGAGTACCTCAGGGAGGTGAGAGCATGACGAAGGGTTGAGGATTATTCTCAAATTATTCCGTGTCGAACCAACTACACGATGTTGCGGAAACTTGTTAAGCTAATGGAAGGTTGGATCCCCGAAGACCGTGCCAACTTACCCAATTCTCCTCGAAGTACCGATCGATAACCGGTCATCGATCGGTATTTCGTCTGGAGAAGCAGGAGCTCTGCTTTACCCGCTTATAATTATTCCCTGAATATCATGCTCATAACCACCAATTGCCCACCAATTGCAACAGCATGTGGATGGCGCCGTGCATTTCGTTTTTGGGATCTTCATGTGAGAGGTTTTGCTCCTTGGTTGCACAATTCGACACCAAGTTCCGTGAGACCCTTCCTATATGCATAGCAGATACGTATAATGATATACATCCCATAACCCATACCCAGCAAGCAAGCGGACATGGCAAATCCCCAAAACAACTAATACCAAAAGAGAATAGTAAAAACCAAAACGAAATAGCCCCCGATAGATTTCCCAGGTAAATAAGAAAAATACGATCGCAATTGCGGATGCTGCTAAAGGAAAACAGCGAATGCCAAACCAGACGCGCCGAGCGCAACGGCCGCCTGCCACAGGCGCGCATCAACGACCGCCGCCACGGCAGCATTGTCCTTGGAAGAGACTTTGATCCCGCTCTTGGAGGACGCCGTGCTGGTACATGCGCTCGAGGAGCTGACGGTCGTGAAGCGCCGCACCAGAGTCTTCGTCGACTCCTCGTAAGATTGGGGCGGGGGAGGCGCGCCAGACTTGAGGGGAGCACGCACGGCTTTCGAAGGGTTAGCGAGAGCGCCGACGCCCCAGGGGATGGGCGCGTTCGTGGTAGGCTGGAGCGCGTTGGGAGGGGGGGTGGTTGCGCCGCTGGGGGAGGCTATGGCAAAGCGGGTGGTCCATTGCTTTGTGGTCGCACAGGGCGAGGAGAACTGGTAGAAGTAGATTGCAGAATTGGGGATGACCTAGGGGAAATCGATATTTAGTTTGAGCTGTTATTATGTGGCGCATGGAAGTTCGCGTACCGCAGGGCAAGGATGCTCGAAGCTGCCTGCAACAGTACCGTCAAGACCAGTCGCAACGGCTATGGTGAAAAAAACGGTAAGTAACGAAAGGATATGAGGAGCTTTCAGTATGCGTACTAGTCAGATGCTTCATGTTGAAATTGTCGCCTGTCATGAGCTCAATATCCATGTTCTTCCATGCAGTCTTAGAACCCGCATCTCCGGTCCATTTGATGTGACATTTATCGCCTTCTTTATAGATGGTGCCAGGCCCAGGGACAGTAGGGACGACATCGCGGACGACGAGACGGGAGCCGGAGCCGGGGTGGGGAAGTGGATCACCAGGGTGGGGAGGTGCATCACGCTTGGCGGGGGCAGGCACGGCTTTCGAAGGGTCTGCGAGGGCGCCAGTACCCCAGGGGATGGGCGCATTCGTGGTAGGCTGGAGAGCATTGGGAGGGGGGGTGGTCGCGCCGCTGGGGGAGGCGATGGCGAAGCGGGTTGCCCATTGCTTCGTGGCCGCGCCGGGGGCAGAGAATTGGTAGAAGTAGATTGCAGAATTGGGGATGACCTAAGGGAAATTGAATTTAGTTGGATGGTTATTATGTGAGGCATGGAGATTCGCCTACCGCGGGGCAAGGGTGATCGAAAGTGCCTGCAACGGTACCGTCAAGACCAGTCGCAACAGCTATGGTGGAAAACGGTAAGTAACGAAAGAATCAGGAGCTTTCAGTGAACGTACTAGTCAGATGCTTCATGTTGAAGTTGTCGCCTGTCATGAGCTCGATAGCCATGTTCTTCCATGCGGTCTTGGAACCCGCATCTCCAGTCCATTCGATGTGACATTTCTCGCCTTCTTTATAGATGGTGCCAGGCCCAGGGACAGTAGGGACGACATCAGCGCGCGCAACGAGATGAGTGACGGAGGCGAGGAGGGCTAATACATCAGGCTTGGCGGGAGCAGGCACGGCTTTCGAAGGGTCCGCGAGGGCGCCGACGCCCCACGGGATGGGCGCGTTCGTGGTAGGCTGGAGAGCGTTGGGAGGGGGAGTGGTTGCGCCGCTGGGGGAGGCGATGGCAAAGCGGGTAGCCCATTGCTTCGTGGTCGCGCCGGGAGCAGAGAATTGGTAGAAGTAGATTGCAGAATTGGGCTTAACCTAGGGGAAATAGAATTTAGTTTGAGCGGTTATTATGTGATGCATGGAAGTCTGCGTACCGCGGGGCAAGGATGATCGAAAGTTCCTGCAACTGTACCGTCGAGACCAGTCGCAACAGCTACGTTGTTTTGTGAGAAAAAGTAAAGAACGAGAAGATGGGAAGTTTCAGCAAACGTACTAGTCAGATGCTTCATGTTGAAGTTGTCGCCCGTCATGAGCTCAATAGCCATGTTCTTCCATGCAGTCTTAGAACCCGCGTCTCCAGTCCATTCGATGTGACATTTCTTGCCTTCTTTGTAGATCGTGCCAGGCCCAGGAACAGTTGGACCGACATCAGCGCGGACGACGAGAAGGGAGGCGGAGGCGAGGAGAGCCGTCAATGTGAATGTTCCAAACATTTTCGAAATTAGGCTGTAGACGCAACAACAAGACCAGCAAGTTGAGAGAAGATGGGGGTGAATGACCAGTCACAAAGCAACAGGAAAAGAAAATGCGCTCTTTATATAGGATTTGATGTTGATTTGATGTTGATGGCGATTTTAAGGAGTGCATTAGTTTCAGAAAAATGCGGGGCAGAAGTATGGGTTATCGGATGGCGAGTGTTTCAAGTTGGATACAGCCTTGTTAGATCTACATAGAATATCTGCTCCAGGACGCAACTCAAAGGCATTTTCCCAAGTTCGACTCTTCAGGTCGGAAGTGAGATATCCAAAACTCGGAACGGATCACCGACTAGGGCCAAGCAGGAGGGCAGCAAGAGTTTCGGTGGTAAGGGTCATTCGCACTAGGAGGGATACCAGCATCCGCGGAAGAACCATGCTAGAAGGATAAGCGCACGACATTAAACGTCGTGGCATACCTGGACGACCGTGACAAATCGAGGAGAGCAGTTTGAAGCCGTCGAAATAAAACAGAGGCATACTCAGGGAAGTTTGTCGGACCGGGCGTCAGAATCACAGGCTTCTTGAACTTCGGATATCATCCGACCATCCCAAGATCATCCGTGACATTCTGCCTGAATGAGTCAAGGAGAGGGGCCCAAAAGCAGACTGAGAGGGCTCAGAGACACAAGATGAGTGATCTGCTTGAGGGACAAAGTAGGTGGCAGAACCCACCAGATTGTTAAGATATCAAGCTCATGCATCTCTCCCTGACAGTCGAACTTGACCCTAGAGTTGACTTCATTGCTGGAACTGTCGCGGTAGGCAAACACCTTATCTGATCTTCCTGGTATTCCGACACAATGAATTTTCCAGGGAATGACGAGTTTGGTGGTTGGATATCCCTTCGACACTGGTCCGTATTCTGCTGTATTTTTGCTATTCGCCCTGCGTTCTCCAACGCGCAAAAATGAATGACATTCGCATCTTCTAGTAAAAGTACGCTTCCAGAATCCCGAGACTGCTTCCAAGTACCGCTCTACGTTTCATGCGGTCGCAAAGATTGTCCGTGAGGAGAAGTTTGTTGGGTTATATAAAGGGATTTCATCACCGTTGGTACTTCCACACCTCGTCCATCTTGGCATGAAATCATGGCATTGATTGTTTTCTGCAGGCTACTGTCGCACTTATGAATGGCTTAGTCTTCGCATCGTACAAGCTCTTTTTGAAACTGCAACTTGGCCAGAGCGACGACATCCCTACACTTAGCCAAATTACGCTCGCAGGGGCAGGATGTGGTATTGTATCCTCGCAAGTTGCCCAGCTGCATAAAAATTCCTCCCAGTGCTTATCACCTGTTCACAGCATATTGACCACGCCAATTGAATTAATCAAAATCAGGCAGCAGTCTTGTACCGAACCGACTTCTGCCCACCGAGTCGCTCTCCGAATCCTGAAAGAGTCTGGCATAACCGGCTTGTATCGCGGACTAACCGCGACTGCACTCAGAGACACTGGATATGGAGTGTATTTTCTCACTGTAGGCCACTCAACAGATCTCATACCGACGTCTAATGGTTGATCAACTTTCTCGTAACTCCCCTCCCCTCAGTATGAAGCGACCTCGCGTTTCCTCGTCTCCCCTGCGCCCGGAAATGCATCGCCCAATTCTAAGCTGAGTGCGTCGGGTGTCGACAGTCTCTCTTGGCCTTCATTGCTTTTTGCTGGCGGAATGGCCGGAATTTGTGCGTATTCGCGTATATCCGAGGTGTACATTCGCTTTATATTGCGGCTTCAGTCGGATGGCTCGCAACCTTTCCTTTCGATGTGGTGAAGACCCGCATGCAGGCTACCGAACAGCCATCACTGGCAGCACCTTCTCTCAGCACGCCCCTTTTGGGTAGCACGCCTGCGTCGAGCCTAACCGATACCAATCCGTACCGGACGACGCTTTCGACGATTGTCAACTCCTATCGCGCAGAAGGGATCAGCGTATTCTACCGAGGCCTCGCCCCAACTCTGATACGGCACGGATTGTCCTATATTTCATGCCTGCCCCGGCCTGACTTCTCTGCCTTGTTCTGCCATTCTCTAGCGCTATTCCGGTTAACATGATGACCTTCGCGACGTTCGAGATGGTCGTCCACGCGCTTTCGTGACCTCGGGCCTTGGCTCGCTGGGCCGACGGAAGTACGGATAAACGACGGTGCTACTATCGAGAAAATCAGGACAGACCACTCGGTGTTCTTTCGAGTTATGTAGACGGAAGTGGATTACATTCAGACCGCTTCTCATATTGAGACATAGGCTACCATCTAGCATCTGGGAGGAAAGCAATTGCCGAGAGGTCAAAAGCCCCCTTCCCAGTTGCATAATATCTGTAGATGTGAGGTATCATCGTTCATAGATTACAGGCAGCCACACAATCTAGACCCACAGATCATATTTGAAGATGTGCAAAGAAGTGCGAGAGGACTCATCGGAGGACACAAAGATTCTGCCAAGAGAATATTTCCTGAAGAAAGTCGGCCATGGCAGCTAGTCTGTTTCCTACCCCATTTTCTAGCACGAAGTTTCCCGTAAAGAAATAGATCTGAGGGCCTATGTGACCAGAGTGCTCGTCAATTCAACCCGTCGCGGCGCGCGCAGTGTCAGCGCCCGATAGAGGAGGCCGTCTATTTATGGCAACGCCGGTGGCGGGAATTCCCGTTTCCATTTGGGCTGAATCGCAACTTGGACTCGAACCGCTTTGGTGACGACCTTCGAAGTTGACCGGTCTTATTGGTTTAGGACCACTTACCTCGAGCGCACAGTCGCTTGGAATTACATAGACTAGGCAACATCTTCTTAACTCTGGGCCTGGGCTAACCCTATATTGCGCTCATCGACTTTGGTCCCTTCCGCTTACGCGTCTCTCCCTGCCAAGGTCTGTTAGAGGCGGATGGTCATGCATTGTGTCTCGGAAACGTTAGACTGGGTTAGCGTAAATAGTCAATGCGGTCACATCACCTCCCGTCTGGATCTGCAGTCCGTTGCGTATACGTCATATACTCGCTGCGCCGTGGCCACCTTCCTTGGCAAAAGAATCACCGCAACGTCTCCAGTACCGTCTTTGGGAGGCTAAAACAGGTACGCTAGGAGAAAAAACGATGTTTGGGAACTCAATCAGGGCTGGGCTGGGCACACGAGGTCGGTGGGCTCCTGAACGCATGATTTTTAGGCTTGAGGAGACCCTTGGCTGCGAGGAGCTGCGGAACGGCTTTCAGCGATCAGCTGTCACGCCCATGGATTTCGACCTCTGTGAATGCTCTCCATTTGTATCATAAGCCTTCTGCTGACGAAGCTCACCAGCTCTGACCAGGTCAAATAATAATATCAGACAATATGATCATCGCCTTCCATATCCGCCCTTGTTCGACCTAGTGCTCTGGTCTATGTGAGATGCTATCCTCCGTCTTAGGGTATCCTGACCCTTCTCTTTGGCTAGTTCCATTGCTCTCAGCACTCGACAGGGAGGCGAAGCTCCGGCCGGCAGTCGTTTTGAACGCGCATGAATAGTATAGCCGGTCGACTTGGAGGATATCACTCTTGCCCCTCACGAGGAACTGTAGCAGCTAGCTGACATGTGCTAGAAAGACTTTGAGGGTCACTCCGCAGAGAAGTCAGACTACGATGACCAATCTCCGCGAGAATGGCCTTGGGAGTTGCTTGGGAGGCTACCATCGCCTTTCCGTTCCCGTTCCGACAAGGGTGTGGTTCTAGTCCTCTCTCGATCAGGCCAGTGAGCCCTTCGGCCTTGCGTCCCTGCCGGCTCAAGAGTTTACCTGCAGTCTGCTATCATACAATCCAACGCCTCAGTCGATACACCCCCCCTCCGAGGGTCTCTTGGCGCTGCCGAGACGTCTCACAAATGCCTTACTACCCTTGGCCCTCGCAGATCACGACGTCAACAGACAATTAAGCACCCGTATTGTCGGAAAAGAAAAGTTGACTGAAGAATGCGCGTTAAATTTCTTCCCATCGACCCACGCGCGGGAGCATCAGGGAGCGATATCGCATGGGATGATCTGTGAGGTTCGACAAGGTAGTGTTGAAGGCTGCATAAATACGCACTCGTGAGAACGGCAGATCGTGGTCAGACGCTGAGGCTCCTGGGGCTAAAGAGAGCCCGGCTCATGTGGCGAGACCGCGGGATATTTTCTTGGATCTTGAGTTGGTGCAAGAGACGCAGGAGAGTAGTGGCCATTTGGTGGGCGGATAATCTTTGTGACTCCAACGCGGGACAACGTCGGGGACGAGGATAAAATCGAAAACAAGGTGTATGAGAAACGAAGAACAGGGAAGAAGATAACTGAACCGGCCAGGGACATGAATCAATATTTCCTAAGTACCGCACTTGTTCAAAAATCTCTGTTTGCGCACATAGGGCGTGTAGTCCTCGACTGTATCTCCTAAGTCTTTGCTTCGAACTTCCTTCGACTGTCTGATGGATTAGTGCTATTGGCTCGCGTTACTGCGGCGGGGCCTCATCTGCCACATTCAGGCGCAACATGATCCATTTTCATCATTGAAAGTCGAGACCTTCATCCACGCGCTCTCCAGACCCTTTAGCTCTCCGCTCACACCGAGGCACGGATAATCCATGATACAGCCGCAAAGATCACCCGGTTCTGACGGTGGCGTAGAACCACCCTGCGATTCCTGACAATGCGAATCTGGACTGTGGCCAGGCCTTCAGGCTTCATGTCATGGTTAGACGCATGGCGCTATGGGTAGTGTTGGGAAATGGCCCAGGACTACAACGCCTAGACTGGTCCAAGAACCGGAAATGTTATTGCTAGACGAGTGGGGACGGGGTGGGAGGCAAAAATGTACAATGGTATACACCGTTTAATAAGTTAGATGGACGTGCGGAATAATTACAATGCGTGCAGAATGATGGATATCCATGAATGCGATGACTTGAATCCCAAGATGCGAGAGAAAGGAAAGAAAGAGGAATCAAGAAGTGCTGTGTCTAAAATTGTCCAGTCCGGGGTCCGCAGGCGACCAGCATCAAGCGTCATTCATCATCTCATCCCCATCATCGTCCTCCTGACTCTCCATGAGGTAATCCTCCCCACCCTCCAGCTGCGCTCTCGCATACAGGTCCTCCTGCACCGCTTCATCCGGCGTCAGGTTCCCCAGCGTCAACAGCGCCTCCGCCAGCAGCGCCTGCAGCTCCCTCACCTCCGGATCGCTCAGCGCACCCATCGACGCCGACCCCTTCGCGCGCTCAAAAAACTCCACAGCCTTCCCCAACCCCTCCCTCGCCTCCTCCGCCTCCTCCGACTTCGTCAAATCCATATCCCCCCTCTCCATCGCAGCCTCGATCTCATCGATGCACGCCGAGCCCACAATCAACCAGCAGCGCCCGCGCGCACGGTTGATCGGGCCGCGCCAGGCGTCCATATCTGCCTCCATCTTCATTTGGTTGAACACCGAGTCCGCCCAGGACGCCCACTGCTGGCGCTGCGCGGGCGTAGGGAGCTTCTCAGCGAGGAGCAGCACCTCCGACGCGATGGTGAACAGCTCCTTGGCGCGGGAGAACGCCTGCTCCTGCATCGTCGGCGCCCCTGCAATGGCACCCGGCCCCACCGTCGGCGGGCGGGAGTTCTGCGCGTGCCCGTTGTGTCGTGGGTGCGGCATATGGAAGATACCGCGGGAGAACTGGTCCATCGCGAGGTCGAGGAGCTCGCTGGGCGAAGACGAGTTGAGGGTCATGCGGCGCGTGATGGGCGGCCTGCGCTCTGCGATCGCGGCGAATGGGGACTCGGGTGGCCAGTCGGGGTCGTCGGCGGAGAAGAGGTTGAGACTAGAGAGCGAGGGCGGCTGGGTGTCTGCAGAGCTTGGGCCTCCTCCAGTGTCTTTGGATTTACGTGCAGAGCGGGTTATGGATTCGTCCGCGATGCACACGAGGGTGCGGCCCCAGACGATCGCCATGCGCCAGTCTTCTGGCGTTTCGCCGCCTCGACCATCCGTCCGGCTGGGGAGGTTCTCCCCTGTTTCGAAGACGTCGAGTGCGGCGAACCAATAGGGGAGGGGGACGTCGGGTTCGCCTTCCAGCGCAAGGGATGGCCATTGGGCGATTAGATTGCCGAACAGGAAGAGAGTGGTCCCCAGGATAACGTGGAACGTGGTCGGCAGTTCGACACATTTGCTGCGGCAGGGTTTAAGTTGACAGGATTTCAGTCCGAGAAATTTAGCTCACCATTTCCGCTCCTTTGATATTGTAGAGTTGAGAAGCAAGCTGGACGTTGGCTCATCCACTGGACGCGTGGTCGCTGGGGGAGGTTGTGGTGAATTGAGAAACAACTCTGAAGGATCTGGGTAGCAGAGCAGAAAACGATGGCATTCATGGATGACTCCACGAAGGATTGGCAGGGCTTCAGACGCGTCGGCATCTGTCCGCCAAAAATACAATTCAGTTCACGAAAACCCTGAATCGATCACTGTCATCAACGCACTCTCATACTGATCTGTTGCCTTTGCAAACAGTTCTTTTAGATCCTCCCAATCCTCATAGTCGCATGAATCCTTGTTTTCAGACGAAACGCCAGGCCCAGCAGTCGATGAGGTGTCCATTATTTTTCTCGACGTTGCCCAATTGCTGACACGATCGGGATAGGGACTGCACTTGGGCGAATAGCCCCAGTAGTACACTTGGTCGTCGTCACTGAGGGAATCGATGGACGATGCGCGGCGCTGTGTGTCCGAAAGACTGGATGAGGTTGAGGAGGCGTCGTCGTCGTCGGTGTCGGACTCAACTGGTGAGCCGGGGGGTTGCCTTCCGCGGGGATTTCTTGCCGAGAATGCCATCACGCGGGCTTTCCACAGACCCTTTGGCCGATCCCGCCTGTTGGGACTCGACGCTGGCAACATCCTTGGGTTCTGATGGGTAAAAGAGACAGGGAAGGGCATCGAAACACGTACCGTAGGAGGTCAGGTCGTCCAGCATATTTATCGACCCGGCATTCCTCCACCGAGGGATGTGATCTGTGTCTGGACCCTGCGTGTGTCTAGCTCGGAGTTCTAAATCACTCGCATCAGAGTCCAGACCACTCCAGAGTTATATACACATTCCAATTACACAAGTGTAGATTGACCAATAGGAATCCTTCTATCCACTGCCTCTACCAGCTCTCTCTACCAACCCCGTCGTCGCCCTCCCTTGCCCCACTTCTCGATTAAAAAGTCCGTCAGGAACTGATACACCTCCCGGTTCGCGCCCCGTCGGCTTATCGAGTGGTCGCTGTAACCGAACAGTGGCGGACAGCCCAACAGCCAATCAGCGCTGGCTCGGCAATTCCGGATAGCAACCAGCCAACCCACCTATCAGTGAACATCCTGAACCTAAAATTCCGGACCTGGGCCTTGGTGAACATATCAAGCAGATGTGCCGAGTTCGCGTAGTGCACGTTGTCATCGCCGCTCCCATGAGCCAGTAGGTAGTCCACATTGTGGAAGCCTGTCACGTTCGAGATGGACGCGTTCACATATCCTCCTGGATTGAGCTGTGGCAGGTTCATGTACCGTTCGGTGTAAATTGAGTCTAGACCACGGAAATGCCTCAACGCTGATGGATCGTGTGGAAAAGATTACCATGTGCTCACCGTACAGACGCCAACTGGTCACAGGCTGTGAGAAACGGACCGGAGGAATCGTTGAGTCCGACAGAGAAGGAAACGGTAATGAAACCACATGCCACTTACTGCGACTGCCATGGATAATGAATGCACGCCAGCATTGGCTTCGACGACCTTGGACGCCATAAATCCACCATACGACTACAAAAAGATTAATCGTCAACTATAGAGGCCTAGAACCAAAGCAAATACTTACCCATCCCCAAATGCCGATTCGTTTACGATCCACATACTCCTTGGCTGCCCAGATCCTAGCCACAGGGTCGTTCAGTATTGGGCCCACAGCCAGAGCCAATCACAACGCGAGATGACCCCTCACTTTGCGGCATTAATCTGGTCAATCGTCTCGTAGAATCCGAGATTGTCTTTCACGGGGTTCCTGAGGTGGCGGCCCTTGAATCCCGTTCCTCGCCCATCGACAGTCACGACGATATACGACAACCCACACGCGAGATAGTCGTGCCAATTTCGGGTGAATTTGAGGTCGACCAATTGGCTCTGGGGGCCGCCGTAGCTAATGCGGGGATAGAACGAGATGCGGTATCAGCATAGGCAGGCGCGCGACTGAACCCGCCACTGCAGGTCCGAGGAGGAAGAGCGTTACGCACACACGAAAGAGGACGGGGTACTTGACGCGCCCAGAATCGTCCATGCGGGGTGGGCGGATCTCTTGCACGTTCAGCTCTGGATCACAGTCGCTTGTTTCAGCTACTTCGATGATAATCATCGGAACGGATGAGAAACAGACCGTAACCATCGCTCATGATCTTGGAATGCGAGATAGTGGGGGCTTCGTATTCCATGGTGACATTGGTCAGGTATTCGTTGTTGGTTAGACTATGTTCGAACGCTATGGATGATGGCATAAGTGGGGAGCGCAATCGTCTTGAACAGGTGCTTACTCGAGTTGCCTACAGCTATGATCTTCTGCCAGGGGATGGTAGGGCCTTGGTAGTCCAGTACGTAGAATCCAGCGCCGGGTGAAAAGCTTGTCGAGTAGTACGCCTGCTTCGTCACATCCGTAAGGGCAATCGCCTCAACGGCCTTGAAAGGGACATCCTTTGGCAGAGGTGTCGAGTAGACGTGACGTTCAATCGAAGAAGGGTTCGCAGCCTCGAAATACCTGCGATACTCTCTTAAACCTTGCTACAAAGGGAAACAAGAGTAGACTCACACCATGCCTCTCTTCACATCGATGCCCTTGATCCCATTTGTGACCTCCCACTTGCCACTGGTAAGGAAATGCGGGGTCCCAGAGCTGGCGGGACTGAACAGTGCAATGTGGTTGTAGCCCTCCGGGGTGGGTACGATGTCAAGGTACGCATCAGTCTCGCCGGGAGTAAGGCTTGCAGGAAGTCGGTGGATGCTTTGATCCTAAAAACGAGTCAGCACGCCGGTCATCATATGCCTACGAACCATGGAAATCCGACTTACATGATCGATCCACCCATTATCTCCTTGCTCGCCCTTCTTCCCAAGCTTCCGAACGACCTTTCCACGCGACCGCGCACGCTCCTCCGCATTGTCCAAATTGAACAACACCACATTCCCATCATCCGCATTACGGTTGACCTCCTTCAGGATCAGCGACGCATCGCCCACCCACTTGACCTGCGAAATGATACTATCATTCGCCGCGTGGCGGTGCGGCCACTCCAACTCATACGTATGTTCCTCAGCAGCGAAGTCTGTCTCAGTCCCCGCGTCCTCAGCATGCCGGGCTACATCGAATACGTGCACTGAGACGAGAGGGTTGTTGTAGCCGGGCTTGGGGTATTTCATGACGATGTCCGAGGTATAGGGGATAACGGCGTTGTTGTCTGCCGTGGGGTTGTAGATGGGGAAGTTGTATTCTTCGACGGCGGTTTCGTCGAAGACGAGGAATGCGACTTTTTTGGCGTCGGGGGACCACCAGAGGGCGAAGTCGGCGGAGAAGATTTCTTCTTCGTAGACCCAATCGGGGACACCGTGGAAGAGGGAAGCGTTTCCGGAGGCGGTGACTCGGATTGGGGTGGCTCTGTGGTATGGAGGTCATTGGTCGAGCAGTGTGCGAGGGGAATATCACTTACGAAGGGTTGGTAAGCACGTAAAGGTCGTTGTCTGTGACATATGCTATAGATTGCCCTGTTGGCGCCCAAGTAGCATAAGAGGTAGCAGATGGATGAGTGGGGGGTATAAGGGGATGAGTTGTCTTGGCTTCTATATTGTGGACGTAGTAGTTCCCGAAACTTGACCAGCGCCATTGCTTTGAAAGAATGTAAGAAACCCGATCCTTAATGCTTCCTGTATACGTGCACGTACCTTGCGATAGTCAGCTTTTAAAAGAATGTATTTCATATCTGGCGACAGATCCCAAGCGTACCACATGAGAAGGTTTCCTTTTTGCTATGGGGCGCTGTTAAGTTTGGTTGTATTTGGGATCTTGGAGACGTGCTTACATCCTTGATATCCTTCGAAGAAACTAGTACTTCTGTAGTGTTAGTCTTCAGATCCACCAGCTTGAGGTCGCCTGCCTCGAAAACCGAATATACACCATCTCCAGCTACAGTGGAGTTTTATCAATCAAGTTGGGAGAATAAAAGTCCGAATATACCTTCTTCCACCCAGTTGATAGTTTTCCTCTGCGCGTTGAAAGTTCCATTGAATACATGATCCATGGTGAATTTCCTGGTGCCTGGTCGATGCTGTGGAGTTCCTTTGTATGTCTGTGCAGCAATAATTCCGACGACCGCAGATAGAAGTAGGACTGCTGCAAGCAGGATGGCGAAAAAGCGGAGAGATGAACGTTTCTAGAAACGGAGGTATAAGTTAGAACTTTGTAACTGCACATGCAACATATTATAGGCCAGAAATTATTATACCCCACGTAGGACGAGATACGTGAAGCCATGATTCCGTTGTAGTTGATTCAACTAACCTTCAAGTCAGCATCGTCGGTCTCGTGCACTTGCCCCGAGCCCGATGAAAACCTGTCCCCAAGCTCTGCGAGTCCTGGACTCGATGGCGCAGCATGCTTTTCCAAGAGCGACTCCGTCTCGTTGTCATCTTCATCGTCAGAACTTGGTGGATCGAATGGGCCTTCCCCGTAGTACGTAGCCGGTTTCGCGAAGGCTGGTTCAAGAGCGCCGTCCGAAGTGTGACTCGAGCTCGCAGGCGACGAGCTCTGGCCTACGCCCTCCGGCAGCCTCTGGTACGGTGAGCTGGGCATCGTCGTAGTTGGGATCAACCTAGCACGGGTTTAGGGGGGTCCCGTTGACACGAACGCAATGGCATCTGTTCCGAAGAAGGGCTGTATTCAATTGGTAACTGTCATGAAAACCCTAACCCTAGAATGGTTGTTCTCCTTGAACACCACCACCACTTGCATGGCAGCTGCCAGTGATTCGGCTGTCTAACCCTCCCCACACGACCTAGCCCACGCCATGGCGCCGAAAGCGAATACGAATTGGGATCCTGTCCTTCTCATTTCTCAGGTATTTCAAATTCCTTTCATTGGCAGGGACAGAAAGTACTGTTGAGGTTGACGGCCAACGTGCAGATCGTATCAATACAGACGCTCCACTACCTAACGCTATCGATATTAATTCCGCCGCTGCTTGGTCTCTTCGCAGAGGCGACGTCACTCAACTATGAAGGAGGTGCGGCCAACATTGGTGGGTTAATGTGACAAACATGCCCTGCCCGGAGTTGACGTTTCCATAGGCATGATTATGGATTGGCGCGAGATGGCAGGTCGCCCGACAGTACGGGGGATACATGGAGAAGGCAAGTGGGGTGCATATTCTTGGGCTTGGAGTGGAGGGAAGAAAGTCGGGTATGGCTGGCAGAAGGACCGGTGGGATGGGCAGGCAGATCCAATGCGCGGTTGGATTATTGCGCTATGCTGGCTCATTGCGTGCTCCGCAGAGTAAGCTCCAGCTCATTTAACATGGGTATGACCACTAAACTAGAATTCAAATTTACAGCATCTATTACCTCTATGCTCTCGTCCGTCGGCCACGACTCATCCTCGACTTTGCATTGACCCTGGTCTTCAACCACCTTGTTCTGTCAAGCTATTACTCCGCGTCGATACCGACTTCAGGATTCTTCTGGCTTGTCATGATCGCAGGGTCCATCCTCACCGTCATCGTGGCTGAGCAACTATGCGTGAAGAGGGAGATGTCGGAAGGCTTGAATGTTGTTCCGATACACCAAGACGACGAGGTGGTGGAAGAGATGGAGTTGGGGTCGCTGTTGCGAAGAGATTAGCAGCTCCACCCTCGAGATTCTTAGGCATGACATAACCCTCTCTGCCTGAAACGAATCCGCTAACTTGGTCTATAGATGACTTTACGACTTGATGTACCTGTACAACCCTTTTAATCCAGCCAGCCCAACATGACTCATCTCGATGGACGTGGATGTCGTGGCCGAATGAATTTATATTGGATGGATCCGCAGCGCTTGGGAACGATAGAACGACATTCTTCCTGTGTAATATGAGGCTGGACAGGACTCCGGATTATCTCACCAACGGCCAGATACCGTCTCAGACAAGAATCGAACATTCTGACCTCGAAGGCCAGATCAATTTTCAGACCCAGAGGGTGTTTTTGCACGGACACCTAGATCCATTTTCGGACAAATCGCTGGGTGCTGGTACGAAACTGGGGATAATGGTGGGCAGTTGGAATTTTTTGTGGTTTGGAAAGCACCAAGAATGCACTCGAAACCACCAAAAAAGCGCTCGCTCTAGGCTCGACACCAGCCGTTACGGATATGGTACACTGTGGGCGTGTAATCATTACCATAACGGCTGGGAGGGAATAACCGTAGATTAGTACAGAGGAAATTTCGAAGTCCGACAATTTCCTAATTCGTGATCTGACCGTGCCCCCACCACCAAGCGCGTTGACTGAGACGAGTTCCTGTCTTTACGGTCTTTATGAGCTCCCAAAAACGCTCGTGTACCGATGAAAGCACTCCTGTCACACTCCAGAACCAACAGAGACACTAATTACAGCTCTTTGCGCAGGATTTCCGCGCGCAATTTGTATCAATCTCCGTGTCATTCTAGTTTGCCGTGAGAGTCAGACTACTTGTCGTGCATCCTATGAAGCTGCTGGCTCTGTTCCTACGTTGGTCTGTGTTAACCACGGCTTCTGCTCGTCAACCCCACCACATCCTCAAGCACGTCGGAAGTCCAACGGATCAGCACACGTGAAATCACATGACGGATATTCTACCTTTTATGGAAAATGTCGGGGCTCGAAAATTCCTCTGTACTCAATCACGGTTATTCCGTACCAGTCTTCTTGATAGTAATTACCCCCTTCACATAATCCAAAAACAGAACATCATCAGATTCAGCATTGCGCTCACTCCCTCAGATTAAACATTGCGATTACTATCAAGACGACTGGGTTCGAGTCTACGCTCGCTCAGTAGGTGTTCTGAAGTGTTTTTGAGGCGATTTTTGATGCCCGAAGAGCCCGGACCGCAAATTTCCTTTTTTCGAGCTATTCTTAGTGGAAGGCCAGATGATGCATTTCAGACAAGAACGACCCCGACCTGTCCAGACAAAATCGCCGCGTGGTCACTTGTAGTCGCGTGGTCAAAATGTGCGTCCACAGATACTGACCGTTCCTAAGAAGACATTCCGCTCTACGACATATACGGACGCTCGCTCCACAAGTACCCAGTAGTCTGGATACTCGCATTTAAGGCTCTAAACGCCTCGCTCTACTGTCTTTACCGCCGGACTCGACACCAGCGTCTATGAATCTGATGGGCTGTGCTGATCCAATTAACGCCGGGCCCACAGTCAGCTCCCACCGCATTCCTATTTCCTGCGCATTTCTGTCAAATCTCTCATACTTCAGATTCCTTCCAGCGTTCCAGCGCTGCGTTGTAAATCCTCCGAAACAGATTCCGAGTTATTCCGGCAAATGAAGTGTTTTCTCACACGAGGTACACCTTGTGTGGGACGACGGTGACCCGAGTGATCTACATTGAATCGCCTTCAGCCTCGCGGACGAATTGTCGAAAGGAGCGCGACGGCTCGCCCCAGATTATATATCAACCGCTGTATCCGAGTCTAACAGTTGTCGACCTGGTCATAGGACACGAAAATCATTCGCAGGCTGCACTTTATTTCCATGATCCGGGACGTTGCTTGGGCGGACCGATTGTTCACGAATGCCAACACTGATCAAGTCCGACTTGAGACGAACTCAAGATTCAACTGATCTCGTGAGATTTCCGGTCGGACATGGGGGGATCGAGCTCGGGCGAACGCTACTCTTGTTACCTGGAGATCCATACTTAGTTAAAAGCCATGGATCTGCAAAAGTCGCCATGCCCTTCAATTTTCTGGAGTACGTGACCTGCTGTCCTTGGGAGGCGTCGTACCTAGCCGTCTGTATCGAATCGTTCGCCGCGTCACCTAATTTCATGTATACCCGGGCTATCCTAGACCGCGAGGACTCTGGTTACCCTTTCCGCTTCCCATCGTTGACTTGCACGCCGTCGAACCTGCCGCTTAACTCGGGTGGCGAACCCTTTTGTAGGAGTGCTTTATGCTTCTAGGCAGCGGTCCGGTCCGATATTCGTGTCTCACTACCACACGAGGTACGCCACCCGTCCTTGTATTACATTCGTTTTCCTTCTTATCGACATCGTTTACGCCTTGCGGCCTGGTTTACCCTTTGTGCGCCTTCCAAGGCTGCCTCGCGTTGTTTTCGAAGGCGGTCATCCCCCTACACAGAGCGACAGAGGACAACAACTCACGAGGCTAACTCATAGATCCGCATTACTGCAGACGCTCTGGTTTTATTGGATTATCATCTGACTCAAGTGTAACGTTACAACAACAACCCAACTAGACACGCGGTCGGATTGCACCTTCTTTCAGGATCAGACCCAACAGAAGGATTAAGGACGGAGATGCTCGGTCCCTGTGATGTATTGAAAGACACGCGAGAAGTAAGGCTCTAGTATTCGTATCGCATCTCTGCTAATACTTCTCACCAGGTTGCTCATACCGCCTACCTATTGAATTGACCTTATATTCCCAACTTGCTGTTCACCGAAGGGGAAATCTAACCCTCATGAATTAACCCGCTCATGCCCTATCATTCCGCGTTACATCCGTACCTGCAAGCAGCGGATGCGTCCTGGAACCGCGTTCGTTTTCTGCTTTGGGTGAATCTGCAACACCCTGAAATCGCATCCAAGCTCGAAGTGTCTTCGAAGTTGCTTCGAAAACATAAATATCGCCGGAGCACGAATTAGAGTGTGGTGTATTCGGACCCCTGATTGGCCCCTGAGGATGACTCGATAAGCGCCTGAGATTCCGCAATCTTGTCACCAGAAATCCAAGGTCCTCCTGCTTGTTCGGGAATGTCATCGCAGATCCAGTCGGTCCCGGAGTCACTTGTGAGATTGGGGGCTAATCCGCAGCGATGTCGTCGAGTCAAGGTACCCTCTTCGAACGATGGACGTGGCCACGAGTCCTTGCGCATCGCGGAACATTCGGTGTCATGGGAAGATCATCCAGAGCGCCGGTGAGGTTTTAAACGTCCGATTTCCTTCAAGCTTCTGTTCTGGGTCGTACCACGCGCTTAGATTGCCTTCGAAGGCCGCGCATGGCTGTGTATTGTGACAGTGATGATTCCTCATGGGGTGGGTGCGCCACAGTTTGGCTTGTAATCTCTTCGGGTGTTCCTTCGAAACCCAGATATCACGCTCTGTAATCAGCAAAGATAGACGCTTAGGTGATCCGTAAGGACCAAGATCAACCCTGCGTACACAGTAGGTACACTGTACACAGCCTGGGCACCATCACATCACTATTTTTGGTAAGCTCAATTGTCCGTCATGAAGAACTCAGCTGCAACAATCAATCTACCGTTGGCATAGCCCCATGGTAATACCGACTCGTGGTCCAATGAGTTGGTTGATCTGAAGGGCAATAAATCCAGGCGGAATATATATGCCTCGGTTGAGGTCTGCAGGCCTCAATACTGGGACACGCCTGAAGTTCATTAGCAACACGCGGATCGGAATGCGGATTGAACAGGTGCTAAAAGCCCTGTACACTCCTGTAGAGGCAGAGCGTTGACCAAAAATACGTGTGTGAAGTTCGGCCGAGCGTGGTGTTCTACGAGTCGGTGATGAGTTCCATGCTGGAAGTTGTACACCGTCACGTTGTCGTTCATGATACGTCAATAGGAATGCTCTTCAGTAGACTCCTGAGCAAGTGATGAAATTGGGGCCGCCTGCGGCCGAACCAAGCTCGCGTCTTCATCGGCGTACTCATAATTGTCCCCAATTGATCCAAGATTCAATCTCGCCTTGTCTTCCCCACATATCTGTATTGCCGGTTCCCAGGGGCATGGCTACGTTTGGCGGACCGGTCCAGCGCCTAGTCATCACTGTCAAGAGGATGAAGAGGTCGCCATTTTGCTCAGTAGAGAGAAGGGTGTGTAGGCGTGGAACATAAGGCATGTTTTGAACACAAGGCGTACGCGTAAGGGTCAAGTCGCCATCGGAGTTAGGGGAAGACAAATAATAGCCGTAATTGATTGGAAATTTCAAAGAATTTTACTCGAATTATTGGCCGCGGACTACCCTTCTTCATGCTCATCTTCGTTGTGTTTTGGTACAAAGCGTTTTGACGCTTTCCGTTCGAGATAACACTCTCGCTTACTAGCGGACTCTTGCAGTTTTAATTCCACATTTGCCGCAACCACGTCAGGGGATCAGCGGTATCAGGGTCCAATCTTATAGCTTTCCGACGCCACTTCAGGTTCGACAGATGAATGCTTGGGGGAGCACGAAACGTAAACCTGACGGCGACGTGCAGGACTGCGCAGACAGTGCGCAACCATCTTCAACAGTCGTGCAGACCAATACACCCGTTGGTTGACTCAGACGATGTTCAGCGCAGCCGAATCCTTGGGTGCTTGACAGCCTTGACTGATATTGACCAGTGAATGGTCATGATCGCACGAGTAGATTGATTTCGGATTTATGGTGATCGAAGTGGGAAAGATGCCGCGGAATCGGTCCACCTCATAGACGCTACCCTGCCTTCTTTACACGAGGCAATATCAAATCCATATAAGGGCAACCCGTAGGTTACCACTGCCTGCCTTTCTTTTCCTTCCCTTGTCATCTTCCCCGACGCCTTCTCGCCATGGACGCGCTCAAGAATATACTCTCCCCCCTTGGCATGAACACGGGAGCCATTCAGGATACCCTTGTAAGTCCCCTCAAGCCCGCCACACTCTTATGTGCTGTGACTCACCGCCACGCAGAAACTTGTGGTCATCGGTGGAACCGTAGAGACCGCCCGCCGGGCGTCCGTTTCGGCTTGGAATGGCTTTGTAGATTGTTCGTCACCCTCTCACTCCTAACCAATTCCACCAGCTCACACGTTGAATCCCCATGACAGCATTCTTCTTGACGGCTCATTTCAGTCAAGAAGATTACCCCTATGACTGGTGAGCCCCATCTACACTTGATACTGATGTCCCCCTAAGCGTACTCTCCCTTAGGTTAATGCACTGGCTTGCCAAGGTATTTCATGACTGTCAATCCTGCCATATCTGCCACTGACACCCACATTAGCAACCTGCATGGGGTCGCAGCAGGGAATTCGAAATCACCACTCGCTCGGCAGGACGTAATGGGCTGACGCAAACGACGACTGGGGATTTAGAAGAGGATGAGGAGGAGGAAGCGCACGACGGCGGTCTAGTCCATGGACGGAGAAAACGCAAGGTCGCATTCATGCCCAGCCTGGGTAAGCGCCTTCACACGATATTGGTTCACTATACTAACGTTTCACGACGATAGATACCACTCACACCATCTATTATCGCGGGCATTGGTTGAGGGTGAGCAGCTTGGTACTTAATGACCGGGTATACTTGCTGACGGTGCATCCATAGATTACGCGCACTAAACGCTATCCCGATTACGGCCACGGTTCATCACTTAAAATTAGGCACAGCCCGTCATCTTCGGCGTTTGAGGGGATTTGACTAACGCATATGTGTCTGCAGTGTCGTGGCACGGAATAACGACATTCTCAAGAAGCTTGTCCTTGAAGCCAAGCGAGAATATGAGAAAGATGCCGAGCATCGTGTCCATATTTTCCTTGCTGACACGTAAGTGGTTCCAGCTTAACTTTGTAGTGACAGAATCTTATATCTGTATATTCCAGGACCTACGGCTGTTGGCGGTGGAATGGCGCGCGTCAAAAGAGACCCATGAGCTCAATTGTACTTCAACCCGGCGTCAAAGATATGTTGTTGGCAGATTGCAAGGATTTCCTTTGCTCCGAGGAGTGGTAAGTGTAATTCGGCAGCTTTATCGTATTCATGCTGACGTTTATTAATAGGTATGCAGAACGAGGTATGTTCATGACGTGTTTGCAGCGATCACTACCAAACTAATTGCCGCTTTAGGTATTCCTTTCCGTAGAGGCTATTTACTTCATGGTGTACCTGGGAGGTTTGTCGCTCGGATTCAATGAGTTTATCCGACGATTAACGACGTTTGACAGTGGCAAGACGTCCTTGATTCACTCGTTGGCTGGAGAGTTGGGTCTTGACATCTACGTCGTTTCCTTATCCTCCAAGGGGTAAGAATATTCATATCCCGTGACATATCATATTAACCTTTTCATATCTAGGATGAGCGATAACACTTTAACAACATTAATGGGCCATGTACCTTCGAGGTATGTCCGGTCAATGAATCATTGCGAATGCCATGCTGATTAGAATCTTCGCACAGATGTATTCTGCTTTTGGAAGATTTGGACGCCGCGTTTACGCGTTCAGTCAGCCGTGATTCGACATCCACCGGAGCGCCTACCGCTTCGGCGTCTACTACAACCACTACTGCTGAGACTACTGACGGATCTACCTTGAGTTTGAGCGGTTTACTGAACAGCCTTGACGGAGTTGCTGCCGCAGAAGGCCGGTTAGTCCCACGTTGGGTTTGTTCATCTTTCAATGACTGACCCTTGACGTGCATAGCCTTCTGTTTGCCACGACAAATCACATAGAGCGCCTCGACCCTGCTCTGTCCCGACCGGGCCGCATGGACGTATGGGTAAATTTCACACACGCGACCAAGTGGCAAGCAGAGGGTATCTTCAAGTGCTTCTTCCCTTACAAGCCCGCGAGTGCAGTCACGCCTGCAGCAGCAGACGTCAAAGATGCCTCTCAGAAGAATCTTCCCCTTCCTAAGCGCAAGGCGCCCGCTCATGCTATTCCGTTGTTGACTGAGGATGAGATCTCTGAACTTGCCAAGCGTTTTGCCGCCGCAATCCCTGAGGATGAGTTAAGTGTGAGTATAGTCCGCCTCTCCTTGCGAGCGCTTTTTTTTGACTGTACGTGCTTCGATTAGGTCGCTGGTCTTCAAGGCTATCTCCTCAAAAACAAGACCCGACCTCGTGAGTGCGTTGAAGAGGTCGATGAGTGGATCATCCAAGAGCGCGAAACTCGTGAGAAACTCAAGAAGGAAAAAGCAGAGGTTCTAATTCTTGTCTTTCTCTTCATTGTCTCCGTTATACTTATCTTATTTCCACACAGCGTGAGGCCAAGGAAAAGAAGGAAGCTGAAGAGAAGGAGAAGAAAGAGGTAAGCGACGCCGAACATTTCACACGCAGATTCTTACTGATGAGTTCCTACGCTCCCACAGAAGGAAGAGAAGGAGGCCAAAGAGGTATTTCTTCCGTTATGATCTATCTATTTTCATCTTTCTCAAGGCCTTACCCATCATAAGAAGGAGGAAAAGGAGGAGAAAGAGGTAAGATCGATATCTTTTCCAGTCGATTTTCCCAGCATACTTATCTTGTTCCCTCAGAAACTCGAGCGTAAAGAGGCTCGCGCCAAGGCTAAGAAGCAGCTCCTCAAAGAGGCAGCGGCGAAGGAGGCGGCGAAGAGTACCTCTTCCACAACGAACGTTGAAACGACCTCTACTGAAACCACTCCAGCAGCAGCAGCAGCGGAAGAAACTGTTACCACCGAGTCGTCGTCCTCTTCGAACTCTGAGTCCGAGAGCACCGGCATCGATGCTGACACCGAAGAAAGTGTTACCTCGGATGACGAGACCGAGAAGGCGGAAGAGAAGGAGGAGGGGAAAAAGGAGAAGTGGGTGGCCGTAAAAGGTCAGGCTGCGGCCGCCGCCGCTACCACCACTCCTGCTGCAGACGCAGATGACGATGACGAGCCATAAAGCCGAAGCACCATTTAGAGGGTTTTGTTATCCGGTCTTGCACGTTCTGAATGTGCCGCTGGTCCTTCCCATGCCTAAGGGGATACCGCCCGATCTTGCTTGTCTCGACTCTCCTGTACCCGAGTTTGCTGTCTCCCCTCTCGCTGGTTGTGTTGCGCTGTTGGGTTATCATCGTGCCTGCGTGTTCTACCTACGACTACGATTATATATGATACTACGATTAGACGAGAATGACACGATTTTGTGGGCTGCCCACTCTCTTACTTCTCGTTGAATATGGGTGCAAATACGTTGAGATAGTATGGGAAACGAGCGTAAGTAAGAGTCCAGTCCTTGATAGAATCTTATTCTATGCCAATTCGATGAGACGACCGTCACGACCTGCAATCTTCTGTCGTCTATTCCGTGTATATTTTCAGAAGCGGTTCGTGACGCTGTCGTAAGGGGTAACCAGTGCCCGAGCGTAATCTAGAATACTATGCTATATCTCCACCGCACCTCGTCTAAAGAGTAATCTATGACGACTTTAAATTAACGTCCGACAGAATCTTAAACGCGTCCTTGTACGCGTCCAACAGCGCCTTCACCCGCGCTCGCTCCGCCACAAGCGCCTCGTCCTCATTCAACATGTCCGCGAAGAGATCCGGCTTATATAGCGAGGACACGAGCCGGTTCTGCACATGCTGCGACGTGTGGTTCACGAGCAGGTGCATGATGGCCTTGGGGATGAGATCCTGTATGCTCTGGCGCACGATCCCGAAGTACGATGCGATGAGTGACCGGATGAGGGACGTCTCCATCTCTTCCCTCAGTGTCAAGTGGCTGCCGTCGGACGGGATCTAGAACAACAAAGTATCAGTCCCACACCAAATCAGGAGAGAGGAAGAGCTCACAGCCTCGATATGCTTTCCAAGGCTCTTCATATCATACGCAGCATTATTCCCCTCCATCCCCCTCTTCCCAGCCATAAGCCCCGAACTCATCCCCGCCGCCGCCCCCGACACATCCCTCCCCACCGGTACAATCGGCGTCCCCCCACCCCCATGACCATGCCTCGCATTCTGGTGACCTCTCTCAACACTCGACCCCACAATTGGCCCCGCCCCATTCTGTCCAAAGAAATAGTTAAGGAACGTCTCTCTTGCAGTCGGCGGTGACGAGCCGCTGCCATTAGGCATAGGCCCACCCCCAAGCGCAGAGTGCGGCCGTTGGTCCCGCTGCGTGGCGGTCGTCTGGCCCTGGCTCTGGCGGTGGCTATGGCTACGGGAGGAGGAGCGTTTGGCGCCGGTGCTCATGCCGATGGCGGTGCTGGTGCTGGTGCTGGCGGAGATGCTGGACCGGGAGCGGTCGTGCACGGTGGAGGAGACGGAGCGGCCGTCGCGTGCGGGGAAGAGGCTGTCTTCGGAGGAGGTTTCGTCTTCGTCTTCCGGGGAGAGCCCGTTGACGTTGACGGGTTCGGTGGACGATGGCTAGAGAAGTAGTGTCAGGCATGAGATGGACGACTTTTCAGAAATGGTTTCCTACTCGTGGTGGAGCTGGTGGGCGCTGGGGCGTATCTGCTTGTTGCGCAGCAAGCGCGGAGCCGGAAATGAATGCGGGATGGTTCGTGTTGATATACGCCGCTTGAATCTCGATCAAGCTCTGGGCATACTCAGACGTCGGACCCAATCGTTCGCGCAGCAGCTCCGACACTACCTCAATCAGCTGTGCATGTAGTCTTGGGAACCGTTGGAGTTCCTAAAGGACACCATAAACGTCAATGCACAGCCTATCAGAATGAAGGGATACGCACCGAGCTCGTGCAGTTATGGCAAATCTTCACCAACTCCTCATACACCAGCTCAACACACCTCAAACTCGGTGCTTCCAGAAGTTTTATTTGCGGCTTCACCAGTATGTCAAAGGCGATCTCAGGCACAAACAGACTGGGTCTCGGGCCGGTCGAGTTACGGATAGCAGTCCGGATATCCTGATTTTCGAGGTTATGGGTCGAGTCGATGGAGGCGAGGGCCTGGCCGAAGACGTCATTGAAAATGTAGTATATCCGGGCCCCTCCTGAGAGTTCTTTCGTGGAGATATCGACTTTCGTGCCCTCGATTGATGAGACGAAGTCGCGGGCAAATTGGGTCATGAGCCGGAGGACTAACGCGCCTTGCTGTATTTTGAAGTGAGAAAGGTTACATGACGGGAATCGAATAAGAAAATACCTGGTTCTTGTCCCCGAAGATAGCAGAATCCCCAAACGAGTTGAGTTCTTGCTGAGCTTGGCCCATCAGCGTATTGAGCCTTGCCTTCATGTCTGGAAGCTTGTCACGGATATGGTTCATCAAGACCTACAAGCTTCATCGTCAACACCGACTTTATGAAAGGAATTGATTAGGGACGTACCTGGTTCAGAGTCTTCGCTAGATACTTCGTCCCATTCTTATGTGCAATATTGCGGTATGCAGGGTGGTTTTTGAAAAACTCGGTTTCGCTGTCCAGAGCGTCCGTCATGCTTTTCTCGGAATTGATGTCCTGCTGGCTGCGGTTCACCACACCGATGAAGCCGAGTTTGAGGGGGTAGACACGCCCGGTTAGGATATCGAGGGCGTTGGTACCAGCGTCCATAAGGTCCAGTTTCGTCAACACGCCGATGGTGCGCCGGCCTTGTGGGTCAACTGAGCGAGCGAGTTTGAGCGATTCAGAATTGGCAAGGTCGACATTGGCGGGGGATACAGATAAGATGACGCTAAAGGTGAAGGAACTCACGGATTAAACGTGTTTCATAATTGGTGGAGGAGGAACTTACCTGTTTGGCTTTGAGATGTAATCAATAACCAAGTTGCGGATTTGTCGTTCTATATCGCTTGGTTGGTCGCCGACGGGGATCTGGTAGAGGCATGGTCATGAGAAAATTCCAGTAGCAGATGCTTCAACCGCACGTACCTTTGTCAACCCCGGTAAGTCGACCAATGTCAAATCCAGAACATCGGGACTGTAAATCCTAAGCGATATTGGCAGCTTGCTAACGCCTTTGTTCTGCCCTGCAACCCGGAACGTTTCCTGCTCAATCTCCTTGCGTATTTCGTTGAAGTCTGTGAACCTCTTGTCGATGTGAAGGAATTGTGCCCATTCCGTGTACGGCGGTGAACTCGGCGAAGGTTCTTCCGGGATGGGTGTGTGGATGAGTTGGAGCACCAGTGGCCGCCGTGTAACGATTCCTTGGCCTCGAGGTAGGAAGTCTCGCCCAACGATACTGTATAGGGTGTCAGAGGGTTGTTAGTGGTTTGGTTTGTAGAAGTAACCAAGGCGAAGCGTACGTTTCCAGGACACTAGACTTTCCAGCCGATTGACTGCCCACCTGTTCCAACGTGTAAGCCTTAACGAGCTCTTCAACCCTCAAAGGAAAATTAGACATACGACGACCAGCTGAGGCATGTCCAGCTCCCCTCCTGCGCATCCAAAGTCAGCTCCATGCCACTAAGAAGAAACCTCTTTCAACGAACCCAAATTGCTGAACGTGTCCTGGAGCTTGTTGACCAATTTTATGAGATCTTGATCCATTTTTGCCCACTGGTTTGTGTGTGGAGGGTCCAGAGAAGGATTAGGGTAGGGGGCGGCAGTGCCGTTAAGCAGTTTTAGTACCAACCGCGTCAAGGCTCGGCACGGCAAATGGGAATGACAGTTTGCGTGTGTTTCTTTCAGAAGCGCATGGAGACGATGACAAACAGCCGCCCAGTGGGACCCACAAGTTTCCTTAAGGTCGTTATTATCCAGCCTTTGAGCTAAGCAAAACGAAGGTTAAAGATCATTGAAAGGCTACGAGGACTTCAAAGAAAATAGTATGCTGGCGAAAGATCATCGATCAGTCTTCACAAATGGCTCAACGTGACAATCTTTGAAGTGACGAGCGTGACACTCCCCCTTGCACCCCTCCACCATGGCACCAGCCTCGACCCTCGTCCTAGGATCTATCACGAACCCAGAGAGCCTGAAGACATGCTCACCATACCTTATGCCATTCCATATCAAATACTCCGGCCAAGCCCCAGTTGGCACGTTTTTACGTGTCAATGCCGCGAAGGAGACCGTGGGCGCACCACCTGCGCCAGAAAAAGGTTCTCAAGAAGAGCCATCGAACGTAGCGGTTAATGAGGCTGGTCCCTCTAATTCTCCCAAGGAACCCATAGCCCCTGCAGCAGCAGCTGACAGTGCCATGGATACCGATGTGAAAGACGCTCCAGTGGCGACACCACCACCAACGCTCGCGGGGCGCGTCACGGACGCGACTACGCGTTTTATCTCGACATTTAGGGGGCGCACTATACAGGGTCTCAAGGTGCCACTGCCAGAAGGTTATGTTGGCGTTGTGCTACGCACAGAGGGCGCGACAAATGGAAAGTCGCGTGAAACGAAGGGTAGTGCAAAGGATAAGGCAAAGCATGCCAATCAAAACGGAAAGAAGAAGGCTACCAGGACTAAGGGGCGTGCTACGCGCAGTATGACGCGTGGAGAAGAGGGCGAGGCAGTCGAAGAGCCGATAGATGCGGATGACGATCCTATGGACGTGAACCACGATGGGGAGTTGCATAGGGGGAACCATATGCGGCTAGATGAGGAGGAAGTACGGACCTTGGCCGTCTCATCTCAGTTCTCGTCTTTCGTTCTCTGGCATGCCGATCACCCAGTGGACGAGAAGAGAGATGACTACGTTCGCTCCCTCACGGAATGGACGCGACTGGCCCATGTGGTATGCTTCTACATTTCGATATACCAATAAGATCTCATACAACCCTTTCACAGATCCATCAAGTGGAGGACTGAAGTGTTTTGCGATACACTTCCCATACCCCCGTCACAGACACTTAACATGAAACACGGGGACCACAGTTCACCATTTTCCGTCAGGACTGAGTCCTTAGCTTTCGGTTCGGTGTCGCATACCCACAAGTATAAAGCTCCCGCATCGTCTGGAATCATCCAACCCATTCACCCCCACGAATGGGACCAAATGACAGGATGTTTACCCATCTTGCTTCACGTCGGCGCGCCCAATGATGATACCCTCAGAAGCCTAGGTGCCCTTCAAAAAGGGACGAATTGCGTGTGCCCAGTACAGCTTTCCCCGGACACGTAACGCCTCCCTGTTATCAAATAATTTTGCGGTTCGAAAGATAAAACATGCGATGTCGCTCTTCACAGCGTCGCCTTCGCCTTCGCCTGGCAGTCAATATAGTAATACCGTTTTTGCGATTCACTCATTCCTGGAAGCAAGTCTTCTGTGTTCTATCCTTATTTCCGCTGCGCAGTGGTATTCTAGACGAAAATTGGGCATTCTCCATTGATCTCTCGGTCGTGAGGCAAATGTTTGATAGTACAGGCTCCCATATTGCAGTAAAGGAAGGAGGTATGACTGATGTTCCTGTCAAGTTCCTGTCTAGGAGAGACTGATATCGCAGCCGTGGTGCTAATCGCACAGAACCCAAGTTCTCCCATGTTCCTATACTCGTGTCGAGGTTTCTTTTTTCAAGTTGCGCCTGGGGGAGAGCCTGCTTGCGCCGTTGCGAGTGCGGGCATTCTACCCCGGCTACTATGACTGGAATGGTGATGTAGAACCAGTGTAGAACTCGAGAAGGCTCGGAAAGTCAAACAATTCGGTCTTATCGGCGACCATCCCACGTGAGGGTGGATCATGATCGGCTCGTCCATGTTGTCACCTCGGGATCACGGATGATAGAAGATGCGATTCGGATGGAGGAGGAGGGGTATATGGAATTGGGATGGACAATTGCAAGTAGAAGACCTAAAGCTCGTCATTCCCTTCCAGGAACTCGTCGATTCGACAGTTCGACTTTGGGCGGCGATGCAGGTCGCGGCGGTCTTTCCGGTGAGTACCACGCTGGTATATAACTGACTGACTGCATAACTGTCATACCACATCAAGGATCGCACTGCCATCAGTACTACTACTAGTGTCCAATTCGGGTCTACGTGGCAAGTTTGGAAGATATGCCGGGGGGACTGAGGTTCATTTTCCTCTTCTCTTGTCAGGGCAGGGAGAGGAGGTTAAGCAGAAGAGCGAGCTGACCCAGTGGTTGAGAATGACAATCAGCGGCGTATGTCAACCGAATGTCCTCCTCCATGAAAAGCGTGAGCTAAAATTAAGTGTGGCTGTGTGATGAAACAGGAACGAGCAAGCGCATTGCGGCCATTTTTATACCCCGCCCGCAACCATCTCGTCTTGTCCCCTTCGCCACCTAAAATACCGCGCTTGACCTCTCCCCACATTCGTTCAAACCAGTCCACTCTTTAAAATCATCATCAGGATCATTCCTACATAACAAGTACGTTTTCTTTTCCAGTCGCCTTGTGCCTGGTCATCCACCCCCATCTTCTCACAACTCGCTGGTCTTGTTGTTGCGTTACAGCTTAATACCGAAAATGTTTGGAACATACACATTGACGGCTCTCCTCGCCTCCGCCACCCTTCTCGTCGTCCGCGCCGATGTCGTCCCTACTGTACCTGGGCCCGGCACCGTATATAAAGAAGGCGGGACATGTCACACAGAATGGGACGGAGATGCGGGTTCTCCAACTGCATGGAAGAACATGGCTATTGAGCTCATGACCGGCGACAACTTCAACATGAAGCATCTGACTAGTACGCTCATTGAAAGCTCCTCGTCTTTTCGCACTTAACCCGTTTTTTACCATAGCTGTTGCGACTGGTCTTGACGGTACCGTTGCAGGCAGCTTCGATCATCCTTGCCCCGCGGTGCGCCAACTTCCCTTCCTTACATAAAAACCTCTAGGACTAAATTCAGTCTCCCCTAGGTCATCCCCAACTCCGCAATCTACTTCTACCAATTCTCTGCCCCCGGCGCGGCTCCGAAGCAGTGGGCCACCCGCTTCGCCATCGCCTCCCCCAGCGGCGCAACCACCCCCCCTGCCAACGCTCTCCAGCCTTCCACAAACGCCCCCATCCCCTGGGGCGTCGGCGCCCTTGCGAACCCTTCTACTGCTATGCCTGCTCCCTCTGGCGCAGGTGCGACCAACCCCCCACCCGCCGCCAACGGCACAACCTCGTCGATGCCCGGGCCCCAGGGCCCTAGCACTTTCCTCTCGACGTCGACGAACACCGTGACCTCAGGCTTCACGACCGCCATCAGCACATCCAGCACAGCGAGGCCGTCGTCGACCGCCACGACGAACTCGACGAGTGGGGCTAGCGCCGATACTAAAGACAACGCCGCTGCGTCCATAGCGGTGGAGTCGCGCGTGTGGCAGGCGGCCGTTGCACTCGGCGCGTGCGCCGTGGCTTTCGCTGCTCTCCTATGACCGCACTCGCACTCGCTATTTTGGTTCTTGTAGCTAGATTTACCACTGCACGATGGGTGGTTCCGCATGGACACATACTTTTACGACGCGTTTTATGTTCATGACACGTATCTGACTGACCCCTCACCTACGTTCACGAGCGAAACCCTGTTTTTTAATACGGCGTGGGGAGGGTGTTTCTGAGCATGTAGATCTTATATTTACCTGGGATTACCTCTTGGGGACTCTTTTGATTCGGTTCTCTACTATTTTTAGTTTGGTAGTTGTTGTTTTTGGGGTTTTGCACGTATGCACGTCCGCTTGTTCGCTGGGTATCGTTTGTTGGAAGTATACCGTTATAGGTATCGGCTACACTTACAGTAATTATTTCATGGACCTTGATGTCGAATCATGCAAAACGATGCGACTGGCAGCGCGCCCAGTCGAGTTTCACATAGGTTCTACGTTATAGATAGCCCAGGTAACGCATGCGCACTACCTGCTAAGCGCTAAACACCCAATCTTCCATTCCAGTCAGAGTAGCCGGGGTAAAATGCCCGTACTCGCGGCGGCCTCAAGACAGTTGCAGGATACAGAAGTTATCATGACTTTCTCCGAGATGTTAGCCCACAAGGTACACATTATTCGAGGCCTTCTTACCCTCCTAATCTTCAACCATCTTTTTTTCGAAACATGCTTTCTACCCAAGATCCAACCTTGAGGTCATCGCGATCCACTTCGAGGGCGATGAAATTTCGAGCCAACCTGACAACAGTTGGGATACTCCACCAATATTGCTAGAATCTAGATGAAGAAAGAACCAGACGGTGACAGACCGTCGCCTTGGGATCGTCGAATATCCCTTGTAGCGTGAATACCATGGACTCCATGGTCATCATGTTACGACTAATTTGTTCGTCCGGTTGGCGGTGTTCAAGGGCATGGGGGTTGCTGTAGAGACCCTGTGGCAAGACTTCCAAAATTTGATGATTGGGAATAAATTAAAAGGCAGTGCTGCATATCGCAGGTACACCAAGGCGGAGCGGTAAACATAGACATCCGCAGAGGGACGTGCACACGCTCGAGAGAAAGATATACACTCGATCAACGATGAATAGGCCTTATTGGGTCTTCAGGCTGCGGCTCTCCGTCAAGGAGTTCGCAAAGTCTTTGAAATCCTGTTTCGAACAGGATCTTCCAGGCTGTAGGCCACAATCAGGTAAATTCCAAAGGCGATGATAGACGCTAACCTTGAGGACGTAGATCGTAACCTCTCGCTTCGCGTCTTGTGCTGATACGTCTTTCTGCACGACGGCTTCTCTCAAAATAACGCGGAGGATGTTCTCCCCGGCGTCGAAGGTACACCTTATTGTGGGGTGCATGCGGACGTTCATTGAGACCTGCCAGAGAGGCTCGCGGCGGAATACTTGGGTTGTCTGAATCAGTGAAGGGATTAGAAAGTGTTGGCGTGGAAACTCACGGAGTCGCTCGTCGAGAGTCGTCCTGTTAGACAAAAGCTTGACATGGCCCACCATGCCATCAGAGAATGGCTTATCTCCTCTCTTGACGAAAAGCTTCACGCCCTTCAACTCCAGCTCCACATCCTCATCTTCCTCGCCAGTAATGTCTGTTGGAATATCGTCAAGTTCTGTAAATTCATGGAACTAGGACCGTACACACGTTCAAAGGTCGACTTTGAGGTCACAGCAGCTAAAAGGACATGGCGATCTGGCTGGGGAGACGTTGCAACCCCATCAGCGTCGTCAGAGGTTGCATCCGATGCCTCATCGTTGGGACTTTTCAGAGCGTCCGGGCTAGCCACCAACCAAGCAGGTTTGTTAGCTTTGGAGGCGGGAGTAACCCTCGAAAATGGGGAGGCAGATCCTGCAAATGTAGAAAATGCGCTAGAAGTGGCGATGCGCTGAGACTGTGGAACTGTTATGAGGTAAGCTGCGTCCTAGACGTTAATTCTGCTTACTGATCCAAGGGGAGACCTTGGGATGGAAGTGGAGATCGTCGCTGGAGATCCGAATACCTGGGTACAGCGTGGATCAGCTAGCCGCCCTAAAGGAAGTCTAGCACGTCAACGCACATGCGAAGGGGTGCTGAGGGCTTCGCTGATAATAGAAGGAGATTGCTCTGGAGTGCTGGGTGGCGGAGTCGGCTCGAAACACTCTCCTGCCGTACTCGCTGGTGTCTAAAAGCCGAACTGTTAGAACTCGATCTTTCATAATGTTCACGAGACAAAGGCACTAACCGCGGCCGGATCCTCAGATTTCTCTGCTAGAGGAGATGGAGGAGATTTCTCCGCGACAGCCTATAGTCGAGCTCCATGTTTGACTTGCAAAACAGATGGACAGAAACAAATGAACCATACCTCCTCAGAGTCATTTTCCGAAGACGGTGTCCTGCTCCGTTTCTTGGGCGGGTAGATCAGAGAAAGGTTCTGATTCGGACCAGTTTGTTAAACGCCATCTTCGATAATAAGATCTGGCTTCTCACATGAGGATATCCGGCATCCTAAGCAGGGTTGAGATCGCAGATGAGAAGAGCAAAGGACTGTACACACGGCACTGATTTCGTCATGATCGTCATGCGCACGCTTCCGCTTCAGAGATCCAGGAGTCATGGTAATCTTATCTGCATCTTCAGCTATTTTGTCCTGTTCAGACGCCCCTTGTGCCTTCGAGGGAAGGCAGGTCGGTGAATTCAGATGTTCGGAGGTGTGGCGACTGTAACGCGATATCGCGGATATTAAAAATGGAGCGACAGCATAGGTCATCGATGAGTGGGGTTCGTAGCGCTCGTGCCCAGGGCGTTGACGTACGGCTCAGAGGTCAGTTTTCGGGAACAAGCATAACCCACAGTCGCAGCAAAAGTGGCAATTCCACAAACTACGAGGTTGAGATCGTTGACGGGGAACATTTCGGAGGACTGGTCGAATTAATCTAGTCGATAAAGCGACTGGCGTTCAGAAATTACCATGACCAGATTCAAGCGACTTACGCTGGTCAACGTTGGGATGCGGTCGAGGTTTTCCTGAGAGAATAAAAGGCAGTCGGGATGTCCAGTAGTACTGGCAAAACACTTAAGACCCCTCGAAAAACCGCCTAACCTTTTGCATGATGTTCTGCCTCGCGGCGGGCACGAGTCCTGATCATTTCTCCTCAAGTCCCGCAACGTGTATCTCGTATCGGACTCCCAGATCTCGGTTCCGTCTGGGATGCCTAACACGCGTCGATCCTTTATTGAGATTGGAGCGCATCCGGAATTCAGCGTTGGGTACACTTGCGTACTTCCCGTAATATCCGCAGGACAAGTAGGAAGTAAATGAATGGCTCGAGACGTCACTTCCACCATGACCGCAATAGTATGAACGGAACTTATCGATACCGGGCCGGATGTTGTTCAAGGTGCATCAATATGATCAAATTGATCAATGTCCGTCACACGGTCACCCCTCTTGTTCTTCGCCCCACGTTCTCCTACCCTTGGGCACAATTTATTACCATCCTGATTGTGGCTCAAGACTCTGTGGAGTCTATGTTAACTGCATGAATGAAGTCTGCAGTAGGTCCCAAGATCTCCAGTAGCCTTCCCAGGATTCGATCATGGGGTGTGTTCTTGCTGCAGCCGATTGGTTCTGATCATGGTTTGAAGTGTTTTTGGATGATCCATTTATCAGCAATGATACAAAGTATTACCAGCCTATGGCGTCAGTCACTATAGTCAGCTCACAGCAGAGATCTTCCAAGGCGCACATATAAAGGCAACATGTCATGGTCGGAACCAAAACATCACAAATCTACTCTTCCAGTACTCATGTCGACTCCCAGCACCATTCGCGAATATGTTCTTACCAAGGTGAATAATCCCAGTCCGTAAGATGAGAGAATAGCTAACCGTATCAATAGCTTGGCTCCCATGAAAATCTTACCATTCGAACCAAGAACGTAGAAAAACCCAAGGCCAATGATGTTTTGGTGAAAATTCACGCTGTTTCTCTTCAGGTTTGGCCCTCGACATTCCCCGATTCTTCAAAGCTCATGTTCATTTCAGTATAGAGACCTCGTCGTTGCCACCGGAGACTACCCTACCGGGTAGCAAACTCAATTTGCGTATATAAGCACCGCACGCTGACCCGTTCCTCCGTACAGCGGCCCCTCCACCGGGCTTGTGCCATGCTCAGACATGGCTGGCGAAATCGTTGCAGTTGGAGTGGACGTCCAGCAATGGAAAGCTGGTGACCGAGTTTGCGCGAATTTTGCGACCGATCATATTCATGGAGATCCCTCTCCTGAGACCCAGAAATCGGGCCTGGGTGGACAATCGCATGGTGTCTTGACGGAATACAGGACATTCCCTGCTCACGTGCGTGCCTTGTTCGCTTTTTACGCTTTATGAAATGTATGGCTAGTCCTTGGTGTCAATCCCATCGCATCTCTCATACGAAGAAGCCTCGACTTTGCCGTAAGTGTCCGTCCATATGCCCGGGACAGCATCTGAATACTTTCTAGGTGTGCTGCACTGACCGCATATAATTCACTCCTCGGCCTTGTACCCGTCAAGGCAGGCGACTACGTTCTTGTCCTTGGAACAGGCGGTGTCTCCATGTAGTTTTGGTTCCCCTTTGTTCAACGATACGAAGATTCTGACGTCAGTGCAGTGCAGGCCTCCAATTTGCGGTTGCTTCTGGAGCCATTGTGATCGCTACATCTTCTTCAGACGAGAAACTTAAGATTGCAAGCAAACTCGGTGCCAAGCATGTCATCAATTATAACAAGACGTCCAATTGGGATGAAGAAGTCTTGAAGATTGTCAATTACTATTTCTCGCCTCCTGCCCACGAAAACTGACTCATTTTATAGACTAATGACAGGGGTGTTGACCACGTCATCGAGGTCTGCGCCAGGTTCTTGCGAATTGCGCATAAACTTACAGTGCCTGATGTGTGTAGGTCGGAGGACAAGGAACACTGCCCAAGTCTATTAACTCCGCGAGAGTGGGTGGATACGTCCACATCATCGGTTTCGTTGCAAAAAAGAAAAAAGTACGACATACGCATGGGCATTCTTGAGTATATGATAACCGATGAATAACCTACACAGGGTCAAGTCGATACTAACAGTATCATTCTCAACGCTATCCGAAAGGCCACCGTGCTCCGTGGCATTCAGATTGGCTCAGTAGCTCAGTACGACATGATTTTTCCCTATCCTCGCGTGGCACCGCTAAAGACCCGCTTAGATTCGTCGACATGAACCGTTTGATTTCTGCACACCCCGAGGTCACCCGCCCAGTCGTGGACAAGGTGTTCCCGTTCGAGGAAGCCAAGCAGGCTTATTCGTACCTACACTCCCAGGCCCATGTTGGGAAAGTTGTCATCAAAGTATCGAAGGATTGAATTACAACGTATGAATTACAACGTAAAACGTAAGTCACAAGAGACGTGTATTTTATTGTCCGTACGTCGGGAAGAGAATTTTAGAGCTCAACAACGCTCAAGTTCAAAATCACATCCTTTCGCAGGAACCGGATAGTTGCACCAGATACTCGACACAAGGCAGCGACGAGCGTCACGAGGACTTGGTGGTGCGAATTTTTCCGACTTGCGAACTTACGATACAGATCTCGATTCAAGCTGGTTGGCTCAGGATGGAGATTATTAGAACAGCTCGCCGCCCTGCGCAATTCAAGCCATATCTCGAGACTCGCCCACCTTCGGTTGCTACCTACTAACCTGTGCCAATCACTTATAATCTGCCCTGCTCGTCCGTTTTCGCGCCCAGATTACTAAAGGCTATCAGTCGAGACTAGTTCCCCCGAGTCCCCGAGTTGCTCAAGAACTCGCTAGGGTAGCCCAAAGGTGGTCCCAGAAGAATGAGGTCGTGGGAAATTGGTCACAAAGCACAATGACGCTCTGGGTTGATGGATTTTTCGAGGCTTGCCTTTCGCGACGCTTCCATGATTTTCTAGCTTAACACTTTCTTTTTGCCGCCGTTGGTCGATCATGCACGTAGGTACGGTGTGCGAGGGAAGGTAACGCGAAGAGTAACTCGTCAGCGATGATTACAGGTTCGAGATTGCGTCCTGCCAGTCATTCGTCGTCATCGAAAGAAACCTAAAGAATCGGTCTATCCGACGTCATAGTATATAAGCTAGGACGATATCTCAGTCAGAGACATTGCAAATCTATCCTCCCAGTATGTCGATTCCCACCACCGCACGCGAATATATTCTCCCTAAGGTGGTAAATACTGACTCTGAATATCAGGACACTACTGAGTGTTTCGGTAGATCGGCTCCTATGAAGACCTTACCATTCACACCAAGGAAGTCGAAAAACCTAAAGCGACCCATGTCTTAGTGAAAGTTCATGCTGTTTCTCTCCAGGTCTTACCATCAGCACTTCATAAAATCCCCAGAACTCACATTTTTCTAGTACCGAGATCTTATCATCGCTACTGGAGAGTATCCCACCACGTAAAGATCATCTTACCCGTGATGAAATGCAGTGTTAATGTGGTGTCTCTACAGTGGCCCTGCGAACCTTGTACCATGCTCAGACATGGCTGGTGAGATTGTTGCTGTTGGTCCAGATGTCAAACACTGGGGAGAGGGTGATCGAGTTTGCGCGAATTTCGCAACCGATCATATCCATGGTGACCCCACTCCTGAGATTATGAACACGGCCCTCGGTGGACAGATACATGGGGTCCTGACGGAATACAGGACATTCCCTGCTCATGTGCGTACGCTCGACGTCCCCGTCTACTTCTTCGTTTGTTGATTGTCCGGGTAGTGCCTGGTGTCCATTCCATCCCATCTTTCCTACATAGAGGCTTCGACTTTACCGTTAGTTCCGAGTTCTATGGGATCTGATAGCATCTGAATGCTCTCCAGATGCGCTGGATTGACCGCCTACAATGCTTTACACGGCCCTAGACCTGTCAAGGCGGGCGATTATGTTCTTGTCCTGGGAACCGGCGGTGTCTCTATGTATGTTGATTTTCTTCTCTGTTTGGAAATGCAAAGCATCTTACAAGGGTCTAGCTTCGGTCTGCAGCTTGCAGTTGCCGCTGGAGCGACCGTGATCGCTACTTCTTCCTCGGACGAAAAGCTCAAGGTGGCGACCAAACTCGGCGCCAAGCATATTATTAACTACAGCAGGATGCTCAACTGGGATGCTGATGTTATGAGAATGGTAGGTCGATATGATCCGTCCTAGCCCACGATAACAGACTTGTTCCATAGACCAAGGACGCCGGTGTTGACCATGTCATCGAAGTGAGCATCGAATTTTTGCCAAGCTCTTCGACCGAGGCTCACGCTGTCCGGCGGTAGGTCGGAGGACAAGGAACGTTGCCCAAATCCATGGGGTCGGCTCGGCTCGGCGGATACATCCATCTCATCGGCTTTGTTGCTGGGGTACGACAAATGCGGTTTATTTCAGAGCGTGCTGAATGACAATCCTCGTATTTAGGGAAACAGTGACGCTGCGACCGTCGTGACAAATGCGATCCAGAAGTCCGTCATACTTCGTGGTATTTTGATTGGTTCAGTGGCTCAGTATGTCATGTTTCTTCGTTTTCTTTGACTCGCGAAGCTAAGCGTATTCTAAGATTTGTTGACATGAACCGTTGCCTTGCGGCGAACCCTGAAGAGACCCGCCCCGTTATTAACAAGGTTTTCCCGTTCGAGGAAGCCAAGCAGGCATATTCCTACCTCAGGTCCCAGGCCCATGTTGGGAAAGTGGTCATCAAAGTCTCGAAGGATTGAACTATAGCCTAAGACACGGGAAAAGGGACGAGTGTTAGTATCGTATAGAACGCCCTGTTGATTCTACAGCTCGACAGCATTCGTCTGCAGGACGTGAGGCTTAGCTTGCGCCTTAGGTATTGTTCTGGAAGTCTCAAACACCAAACTCCTCAACCAAGCGCCTCAACGTCCAACGTCGGGGGATCTCAGACCAAATATGCGCCGGGGTCCATTTCTATATATAGCATATTAGTAAGTAAATGCAATGGTCATTACCAACGGAATTGTATTGATGACGCGTTGCTATTTCGATAATGCAGTGTGGCGAACTGCCCCCTGAAAGTACTCTAAACTTGGAATTACAAGACACGCTTTATTCTGTGGCAATCCCTCTACCGATCGACATCCGATGACGCGTGCTCTAGCCCGTTTATTTATGTCGTATAAATCGACTTTGTTCACTAGAAGCTTACCTGAAATCTCACACCTGCGATATCATGAACGTTCCAAACATTCCAACTACTGCACGCGAATACCATATCCCCAAGGTCCGTCGATTTTGGAACTATTCAGCGAGACCCAACTTACACATCCTAAATACCCCAGCCTGGCTCGATTGATAGCCTTGAGCTGCGGACGAAGCAAGTCGACCAGCCAAAAGCCACTGAAGCGTTAGTAAAAGTCCATGCAGTATCATTACAGGCGAGTAGTCCCAAGATATGCTCATGACCTGCTAGTCATGCATATTACAGTTTCGTGATCTGGAAATGGCACATGGGACATATTCCCTGGGGTAGGGCTGCTCCACCGCCACGCAAAGGGACACGCTCATGCAGCACCTGACATCAGGTCTATCCCGGACGTTGTGCCATGCTCAGATATGGCGGGCGAAATCGTGGCTCTCGGCGAAGAGGTCAAACGATGGAAACCTGGTGATCGCGTCTGCTCCAATTTCAACCCTGATCATGTCGCTGGAGACATTACGCCGGAAATTCAACAGTCATCCATGGGTGGCCAGGCCCACGGCGTTCTTACTGAGTATAAGGCAGTCCCCGCCCACGTATGTCTCGTCCATTATCCTCGTCCGGACCTAGAGGCTGAATCACATTCCGGGCAGGGACTTGTGAAGTTCCCTGAACATCTTTCTTACGAAGAAGCGTCAACACTACCGTGAGTCACGCCTGCGACGTAAATCTCTCGATCTCTAACCTTACCCCTTTATAGTTGCGCAGCTCTGACCGCCTACAATGCCCTACATGGGCCTAGACCCGTAAAGGCGGGCGACTACGTTCTTGCCCTCGGTACAGGTGGGGTTTCGACGTATGTCACAATTCTCGCTTAGCTTCGGTATCCTCATTGGGTCGGCAGATTCGCTTTGCAGTTCTCAGTTGCCTCGGGCGCGACAGTCATCGCTACGTCATCTTCCGATGATAAACTCATATTTGCCAGAACGCTCGGTGCAACGCACCTCATCAACTACAAGAAGACTCCTGAATGGCATAAGGAAGTCATGAAAGCGGTAATATACATTATCTTCACACTAAGAAAGCGCAGCTAACGATCGAATCGATAGACGGGAGGTCGAGGGGTAGACCACGTTATTGAAGTAAATCCCGGGATCTTTCGCCTCTTTGAATCCTGATTCCTTACGATCACTGTCCAGGTTGGTGGTGTAGCAACTATGCCTAAGTCAATCCAGGCTGCGAGGTTGGGCGGTCAACTACACCTCATTGGCTACGTTTCACAGGTTTGAATATCGATAGGACCTAGGTAGTGAACCTGGCTTACGCATACCCAGGATAACATCGACCCTGCTGCTGTCTTGAACTCCATTTTCACGCCTATCATTCCAAGGGCTACTGGTATGCGTGGCATTTACATCGGCTCAGTCGAGTCGTAAGTTTTCGGCCTTGGCTTCAGTGAAAAAACCATTGACGGCGCTATGATCCTATTAGGTTTAACAACATGAATCGCATGATATCGGCAAACCCAGACAAGACGCGTCCAGTAATCAACAAAGTTTTCCCCTTCGAACAAGCGAAGGATGCCTATGCTTACCTCAAATCACAAAAGCATACTGGAAAAGTCGTCATCAAGGTTGCAAAAGACTAGACGCTCTATGAAGATTTCATCTTCCAAATCCTTTAGGCATTCATGAGTAACGTTTCGAGTAGAAAATATGTCGCGTTACTCATGATCAGTACTTGCACCTCCAACAGATCTGATTTCTTGTAATAAAATCTAGAATTATAGAGCGATTTTTTGATGATAACGACAAGACAAGGATATCAAGTCAACGCGGTCTTCATGATCTTGCAGCTTCTTCGAGGTCTTTCGAGTGTTTGAGATAGTGGCTTAGGAGGCGAAGGTCTTTCGACTCTGTAGGTTGGGCCTTGAACCGGTATAATTCCGTGGTTTTCGATTCTCTTTGTGAAGCGCCAGCCAAACCCTGAGCGATATGTAGGTATTCAATTAACCAAATGTGAAGGCACATATGTCTTGGTCTCCATGCATCAAAGATTAATGCGGACGGCCGGAACCCCCGACATGTGGAAAGCGGATGCCTGGAACGGGGAGTCTACGATCGCGCGACAATCGTTCATGAGAGCAAGGCAGCCTGTAATCTAAGTTCGTTCTCGTCTGGACATTGCGAGAGATGACAACATCTTTACGCAACCGGACCAGAGCTTCGAAGAGAGCCAACATTTGATCGTTCTGGTGGATTCTGTACCCCATGCTTCACCAGATATGGCTTGCTCCCCGAATGAGGGCGTCGAGACCGTATCGCGGGTCATTCGTGCGAGGACACTGGCGTACCCGGGACTGATATGATGTCTCGCTGTCCGGTAGAGCCTATACCGGTATCTATAGTTTTAAGAGTACCGTCCGTACGGATTTGAGTTCGTGAGACCTCAATAAATCATAAAATTAGGCGACCATGATATAAAGCAGCTCGAGGGCACAGTACTTGGCGCCGGCGGCACTTTGTCTAAGAAATATATGACATTAGATTGGCAGACGAACATACGATCTGGTCACAATGAAAGGTTTTATGTAGCGCCAAGATGTGGTTAGAGGAAAAGAGAGATTGTGGCTGTGACCTCGGGAATCGGGCTGGGAAGAAGGCCCGGAAGTGACCACGTCAGTCATCCCATGATGCCACGTTATCCACATAAATACTTGCAGCAAGCAACCTCTCTCTCTATATTCTCTATCATATCGGACTCCTCGAATTGTTCGTAGAACCATGCTGTTTTCTCCAGCTCAGTTCGCGACAATTGCGCTCGCTCTGGCGCCTTCGTTGGTGTCGGGTGCCATTTTCCCTAAGGATTCGTTGGTCAAGATGCTGAATCCTAAGACCTTCAAACAAGCAATGAAAACGAATGTACGCCGTGGATACATCGCATTTCCGGGCATAATCTGATCTCAACTATCTGCAGGAAACGAGTTTGGTGGCTTTCGTCGCGCCGTGGTGCGGGGTGAGTCAAGGTTCAGATTCAGTAAATTTTGTGATCACTGACAGTTACGTTAGCACTGCCAACGAATGGTACCAGAGTACAGCAAGGCTGCTCTAGGGCTACACCCTCTAGTCCCAGTGTACGCTGTTGATTGCGACGCCGCTGAAAACAAGCGTCTGTGCGCCGAGCAGGTTCGTAGTTACGTCCGTGCTCATGGGTGTTTGACTGACATTATCTTAGCGCGTCGAAGGATTCCCTACTGTTAAGGTTTGCATAGTTTCAACTTCGCCTCATAGTACATGAATCTGACGAAACGTCCAGCTTTTCCCTCGAGGATCTCAGCTTGGTTCCATGGTCTATGACTCGGGCGAACGGACTGCGAGCGGCTTCTTCTACTGGGCCACACGACGTATACCTGCCTCGGTGTCCAAACTCTACAAAGTGGAAGACATCAATCCTTGGGTCGAAAAGGTGCGCACCGCCAATCTACGCAGCATGGAGCTTAGCTGATTCATATTTTATTCTACAGAATACGAAGAAGCATCGCGCTCTCCTATTGACGAAAGACAAGAAGATCCCCCTACTCTGGAAGGTTCTCGGTAACAAATACAAAGACCAGCTCGAGTTCGGCACACACCGCGACCGGCAGGGCAAATCTTCCATCGCACTAGGCCTGGGGGCCGGCGAGACGAAGCAGGCCAAGGTGCTGGTATACCCCGCGGGGTCCACGAAATACATTCGCTACGAAGGTGCGCACTTCCCATTCATCCTCTCCTTCCTTATCCATGCTTATTTTCTCAATTCATTCAGGCCTCAAGAAGCTCGACTCCCTCTCCAAATTCCTCGACTCCGTCCTCGACGGCACCGCCGACCTCTCCGCCCTCAACGAGGTAGCCAAGGAAGAAGAGTTCGTGCTTACCGAAGAAGAGCAAGAGATCCAGCGCAAGCAGGAGGCGCAGCGCATCGCACTTCTTCATGGCGGATTGACGGAGCTCGTCGACTTCGAAGAGGCCATTAAGAACGGTGCGGGGGCTGATTACCATGATGTCAATGGGTACCCAGGGATGATGGGCACGCCCCCCGCGCCGAAGAAGGCGAAGGCTGAGGCTGAGACGCAGACTGAGGCCACACCGGTGGCGGAGGCGGCTTCGGAGACGAAAAAGGCGGCCGTACCTCCTGCTGTCGAGACTGAGGGTGAACAGGTCGTTTTGGAACAGCAGAACGAGGCGAAGAAGCAGGAGGTGCCCGCTGGAGGCCAATGTGGTGTTGCCGATGAGGGTGCGGATTGCCATCCTCCCGCTCATCCGAAGGATGAGCTGTAGGCGCTGGTGCTGCCCTTGGTTGTACTTTTAGGTTGTTATCGTCTCTCGAGCGACCTTGATTGTCGTTGCCCGCTTTCGTATAATGCTATTTTTATTGGGTTGGGCGTGCATGTGGTTCTTTTTAGGGCTTTTTTTTCTTTGAATATCCAGAACCTGAGGCCTGAGGTTCGACTCGCGGAACTCTCCAGAGCTGGGCGGTCAGGCGGCTCAGCGGGGGCGAACTTGAATAATATGGATCCGCCGTACTGCCGGAGAAAGCTCGCTTCGCAATCCGAAGTTGTGGCACAAGACTAAGCATGTACTCGATATCGTCAGGAGAAATCATTGGATTTTTTTACACAACCCGGTAGCCATACAGTGGAGCAATAAAATAGCAAAGTTCCAGGTGCAAAGCGTCAGAATTGAACGCGCTTCAGACGATATACACCTGGCGACAGTTTCAGTGGCTTTTGCGAAAACAGAATTTGTATTTGTTTGTCCCTCTGTTCAGCCCTTAGAGAAGATTGCTCGCTTCGCTCGCAATTATCCTGTACGACGGCTTTACAATCGAGTCTACATATACACGCATTCCACAGTTCTGGTATCAGGTCAGTTGCATAGCGGCTGACCCCACCGTTCTGGCCAAGTTCGATTCCTCAGAGAGAAGGTTGCTCGCTTCGCTCGCAATTAATCCGAAAAGGAAATCCCTTCGAATGGAAAGGAAAATGGAAATGACACATGATCGATGATCGATGATCGATCAGATACTAATGGTGCCCACCTTGGCACCCTCCACCAGCCTCCACCTTGTTCATTACTATGTCTTTACCCAAGAAACGCAAAATATCTGGTCTCGACGGTAAGGAATTGGCGACCGCCTACGCCTCTCTTCGTAGCTTTAGGAATACCATTACCGAGGATGAGTCCGAGAGAGACCCGAATGAACCTTTGGACATCGCGCAGCTCGATGCGGTGCTCTCTCAGCTGCTGACAAGGCTTTCTGGGCCTCGGGTACGATCTGATTTAGCAAAGAGGGCTTCTGTTAACTTACTTCCTGCAGTCTCTTACATTCTCCAGCGCAGACGATGACGATCTGGCCAAGTTGAATATCACGCTCGCTGGTCTTCTTCAACCGAAACCTGATTTCGAAAACGCTCTCAAGGCCACGACTTCTCTCGGGGAGGAAGAGCACTGGTCTTCCAAGGGTTTCTATCGCCACTTAGAGTTGTTGGAAAACACCATTCCTAACGTGGTATGTTGTGTAGGCCTCTCAACATTTGGGCTGCTTTCATTTTGATTGTGTAGAACGAAACCAGCGCCCGCGCATGGATTGACTCGTTCTTTTACCGTGTGTGTGCCATGCTGCCAAAAGACAAGCGCATGGTCCTCAACATGGAACACCATGTTCCGTCCACAAAGGTCGACCTATCGAGTGAGACCAGCCGTAGCCTTTCAGGCTACATCGATTACACTGCCGTCGTGGCAGAAGCAAACGCCTCCAGTGGTCAGTCTCGCTCGACTGATCTCAGCCCTTCAGCTCACTTTTTCGTATAGCTGGATTGCTTGATAGCCCATACCTAAGCGTCCTCAAGAGATATATGCAGACTCGCAGCACTTCCACAGGCTTCTTCGTCTTAGAAGCGAAGTTCACAAATATCGCGCAACATGTTCCTCAGGCGATTTGTGAGATGTATGCTTGTGGAAAATATCTCCAGTAAGCAGATTATACCAGACTCCGTATGGGTTGGCGTGCTATTTTTCTCTCAGGAAGAATGTAGTCCGCGGGGCTCTGACCAGCGGACGTCAATGGATGTTCCTGATTTTGAACATTAACGACGACTTCGGTGGAGCGACGTACAAGCAATCTGCGGTGATCAGCTTTACGTCAACAAATATGCCAAACGGCCAGCGAACCTTGGTCTCTCCGTTGTGGCCGAACTATATCGCTGCTACTTTGCTGCATTGGGTGAGTTCAATACAATTCGCCCACGTCAATTTTTTGACCGGCTGGGATCTAGATTCAGAACGGCTTTACGGACCTTGGGGATGATGATTGGCTTGTCTGGGATAGAGAATGATACTGGTGGTGCGTTTGTACGATGTATTTTTTACATTCAAATCTTGTTGTTCACGGTGCTTTCTTTGTACTTAAATTTCGCTCGCTTTCCTGTACCGAATACCTTAACACTATCTACGATTTTAATCCATGGCCCTGCCTAAGTCGACACGAAAGATCGTTCCCTGAGCCACAAAGGTTGGACTCTAACTCATTATCGACTATTTACGAATACATACGCCATAAGACCTGCTGTAGATATCGGCCACTTTTACTGTTAAATCCAAAACTCTCGAGTCAGTGCCTGTAGTCGAGAATAGGCGAGGCTTCAAGCTCTGAACCAATAATTTGGGAGGTAAAACGATTGATTGACTTTATATTAACACTGCAGATGACTTGACTATGGGAAGGAGTATGTATGTATGCGACGTGGGGAGAGATAAAAAGATAAAACGATAAAAAGAGAGAGAGATATGGCGTGCTGGTGCCGTCTACTAGCTACGTACAAATTAATTTTATTTATTCAAAAAATGTCCTTCCCATTCCACCTGGGTTCCCTATGTACTCATCAAGGCCCTCAAGCCGACTTAGACTTTGCGATGTTCGTTCTGATCGACCTGTTCAGCTCGGTAATACGGCGATCGTTGATAATAGTATCCGACATCTACAAGCCGCGCCATGGTAAGCCCAAACTCAAAGCAAAGGAGGGGGGGTGAGAGAAGCGACGCACCTTTTCGGCCATGGCGTAGATGGTGGCGATGGTATGGGCTGCGATGTTGATGGGCATGGAGCTCGCATCGACGACGCGGAGGTTCTTAGTGCCGTACACGACCATCTTCGGGCTGACGACGCCGCCGATCTCGCGGGGCGCCATGGAGGTCGACCCGACGGGGTGCCAGACGCTGATGGTCCATTCCCTGCAGAAGCTGTTGGGGCCGGGGTCAATCTCTGATGACGTGAGGGAGTAATGGAGGGAACGTACTCGTCCCACTGCTCGAGGGTCTCGGTGTCTGCGGGGGGCTGGACAGGGCGGTCGATGTATTGTGCGATGGGATCCGTCAACATGACCTTGCGTGCGAGCTTGGTCCACTGAGCCGCCACCTTCCAGTCTACAAAGGAAGCCACAACAAGTCAGCTCCCCGCACAAGACAAGACGGAAGGGGAAGGAAGAAGCTCACCAAAGGAGAACTGATTGTACTTGGGATCCACAAGCGCATTCGCAAACGGATCTGTAGTGTTGATATGCACATTCCCCGTGCTATACGGGCGCAACAAGAACGTGATCGCAGTCAAATAGCTCCTCCCCGGAATCACCGGGTAATTGCTATGCGCAATCCCGCCCTTCGCCAGGAACGCGATCTCCAGTTGCGTGACCTTGCCCTCCGCGAGGTGGCGCCTCTGGATCTCGAACTGCTTCTTGCGGATGGGGGTGAGGTCGGCGGCGGCGAGTTCGGTGTCGAGTTCGGCGAGGAGCTCGGAGACGTTGAAGGCGTCGGGGAAGGTCTGGAGAGGGAAGAAGCCGAGGGTGGCGGGGCTGGCGTTGTAGACGCCGGTTTTGTTGGCTTTGTATTCTTCCCAGGCTGCGGTGTCGCGGGCGGGGTCGTTGCGGTAGACGTCTGGTGAGAAGAGGACGTGTTAGAGGGAGGAGAATTGGACGAGTAGAAGGTGCGTACCCCAGGTCTCGAAGGGGATGTCTTCCTTGAGGAGGTAGTCCTGGTTGAATTCGAGGTGATCTTGCATGTTCTCGCCGACTTCGGGGAAGTCGAGGATAGTCTTAATACCTAGGTTTTCGAGAATCTTCTTGTTGCCGACACCGCTGAGCTCGAGTAGCTGAGAGATGGAGAATGAGTGACATGAACGCAATAAGGATAGGAAGAGACCCGTACTTGGGGACTCTTCAGAGACCCGGCGGAGAGGATGACCTCAATGTTGGCGTTGGCGGTGTACCGTTGTGTGGTGTTCAAAGGGGTGCCATACTCGATTCCACACGCCACAAGTTCAGACTCATCGATGTTCGATATGTCCTTGGGAAGAGATTTTTCATCAAAGATGATCTTGGTAGCCTCTGCGCCAGTCAACACATAGAGGTTCTTGCGATCCCTAGCATCACTTGTCAGTCCTCTGACGTAGTCTCCTAGCCATGTTGCCACTCACATGACGGGTTCAAGGAAACTGTTCGTCGAGTAACTCCGGGTGCCTTCAACGGGATGCACAGGCCGCGCAGTGAGCGTCATACCCGTCGAGTTTCCGCCCTCCGGATCAGCATTCATGTATGCCCCGTTGTTCAGCCAGCTCTGATGCCACTCGGCAACCCAGGGCGTCGTGGCGGTGTCGTTGTTGTTGTACCCCACAGCGACGGGCCCGCTCGTGGCGCCGTCGAGGACGTTGGCGAGGCCGGGCTTTTGGTTTAGACCTGGGAGGAATCCGATCTCGCCGGGGGTGACGGTGTCCATTCTTGTGAAGTAGGGGAAGAGCGCTAGGGGGTGTGTAAGTGGGTGGGTTGGAGGAAGGAATGGAAGGGGTGGCGTACATTCCCAATCCCAGCCTGGGTTTCCGAGTTCGGCCCATGCATCGTATTCTTGTCTTGAGCCACGGTTGTAGTTGTGGTATGTGAGTGCTGAGCTTCCGCCGAGGACCTTTCCACTGGTTGAGTTTTGGTCAGTCGCGGTCTTCCTTAAGGTAAGGGAGAAAGCTTACCGAGGTTGGGTGATTGATCTGTTATGGATTCCGGGTTGGAGGGTAGTTGAAATGAGCCAGTCGAGGGAAGAGTTGCCAAGGGAATGGCCGAATAGACCTGGGACGTTAACGAGAGGCTCGTCGGGTTGCCACAATCCAGCCTATTGATGAAATTGTGTAAGGAGAAGTGTGGAATGACAGGAGAACGAGTACGAACCTCAATTACACCAACGGTATATGTTGGGTTTGCGGAAAGACGATTGGCAAGGACAAGTCCAGCTGAGCCTCCTCCAACCTATGCGACGATTATTCTCCATCCCGAGTATTGTTACGTTGGACTTACAATGAGATAATCATAGGTTTGAGCAGCGAATTTCTTATGATCAGTTGTGATACCTGCAATGCCATCAGCGTATGAAAGAGAGACAAGGTAAACACTTCGCTCACCAAAATCGCGGTTCTCTATAGATTGTGAATAGGCCAAGGAAGCCAATGCCAGCAAAGTAGCCGTTCGCATTGTAGGTGACGGGGCAAGAGGAGTTCTAGGAAAGTGAAAGCTGGCGAAGGCGGTTGGCACTGTTCTGTAGTTTCCGAAGGACAGCACCTGTATTTAAAGGTTTGAACCCATAGAGAGGGATTGGGCAATGAAGCCGGGGACCCTCTCGGATGTCCGCCACAGGCACCATCTGCTCTGGTGGGTTACGATATTAAGGGTGGAGTCCTGGGTGAAGCGGCTAGTTGGGGAGGATCATGTCGGTGAATGGACGGTTTGGTGGAGAGGCCACGCTCGCAGATTGATCCGGCTTTGTGAAAGGTACCACTGGCAAGTCCGACGGTTTCGTCTTGGCCGTAGATGACACGACGGACAACAAACGAGGTCTTCCACGCTTGAAAGTCAGGAACCAGGCTGTTGAAGCGACCGGCTAACATTTCACCTCCCGAGAAGGATGAAGCTCGTCGCTCGGAATTGTTTCTAGAGGCCATTATGCTTCTATGACTAGGCCATCGTCGCAGAGCATGCGCTATATCTACCCTCTGCTCGGTCTGGGCTAAAGCGGGCCATCCGGTGGTAGTAAGCAGACCGTATTGACTGGGCAACGACTACGGTCGGGATGCTCGTTGGTTATGACATGCTGTAACGTAGGAAGTGCTGAACGATCGCTGCCCACGAGCTCTCCGGTAGCACGCGTGGGAAATGAGAACAAAGCTACTCCCAGACAGCCAGGAACCGGGAGGAAATCAATCAGTGCGCCCACAGAAGCCGGATGAGGAGATGGTGGTTTGGTGGTCGGACAAGGAATTCGCCAATTTCGGAGTGATGCATGCCCAAAGTGAGCGCTAGAGCTCCGAGTTGCTGATCGTTTTATCCAGTTATCGATTTCATAAGTATGCGGCCGACGTCCAATCCTTCATTCCAGGCGAAGGGGCTGGTGTCTTCCGTTGACATGCCATGGTCGTAGTGGTCGAAGTTGTGGCACGGCCATGACCGGCCCGCTGACTGCATTTGTTTCACACGGCTTCGACATTGTCAACAACGCTCAGCTCTTACGGCCTTCCACCACGACAGTGCACTTTGCCTAATACTTTAAGTCCTTGCGAATGAGAAGTTCCGTATCTTGATTCAATCCCGATTGACCACGAAAAATGGCCCGTGGTGTCCAGACCTCTCCGCCACTCTCCTCATTGCCCAAGGTCGAGTTTCAGAAGATCGACGACGACGTTTCTACTCAGCCATGTGGTGTCCACGACGTCCAAGCTAGAGCCTTCGGATGTGAGTTACACCTGAACGCTACAAAACAGCATCTTATGCGACTTGAATCCCTTGCAGACAATGATTTCTCGGAATTCTCGAGGCCAGACTCTTATATTCGGCATATCGGTACGTGTTCTCGCGTTTTTGAGTCGGAACCATACTGAAAAGAGATGCAGAACCTTTGGAAAGTGAGCTTGCTAAGCAAGTGGAGTACGACATGGATGAGCAAGGTTGGTCCAGTCGCGTCCTCAAGGGTCTTACGCGACCTAAACGGCCTTCCCGCAGATAAAGAATGGCTCGACTCTCTCAATCGCGAACGCAAAAAAGAGCAAATGACTCCGATCACGTATGAATTGTTCGAAGTCGTCATGGACCGTTTAGAGAAGGAGTGGTTCGACTTGGTGAGTTCTATCGTTCTGTCGCCGCGTTGCTTTCCCTCACCATTTTCCTCGAAAGACGAAAAATATTCCAAAACCCGACCTTGCGTTACCGTCTGAAGACTCAACATGCGCTATATGCGACGATTCGGAGGGCGAGAACAGTAACGCGATAGTTTTCTGTGATGGGTGCAACCTCGCTGTTCACCAGGGTACGTGTCAACAGTACCCCACGCGTGCCAATCGGCGTGATCTAACGCATGCTTTCAGATTGCTATGGCGTTCCGTATATCCCAGAAGGCCAATGGTTATGTCGGAAATGTACCGTTTCCCCGGAGAACCCAGTGGTACGTCTTCGAACCTCATGAAAAGCCTATCGCTGACATAATTCGTGGTCTCAGTCATGCATTCTATGTCCAAATGAGGGCGGCGCGTTCAAGCAGACAGTACACGGAGAATGGGTGCATCTTCTATGTGCTATATGGGTTCCAGAGACACGGGTGGCCAACGACGTGTTCATGGAGCCTATAATCGGAGTCGACAAGATCTCAAAACAGCGCTGGAAACTCGTGCGTTTATTTGCATAGTGCTTTCGCCATTCTTATCTTTTCTTCCTGCAGAAATGCAACATCTGTGATATCCGAGAAGGCGCCTGCATCCAATGCGCCAAGACATCCTGCTTCCTAGCGTTCCACGCCACCTGCGCTCGTGGAGAACGATTACTGCTGCCCATGAAAAGCGCTCAAGGCGCCGAGCCCGTCACTCTCACCGCCTACTGTGAGCGGCACCTCCCCGTACGTCCCCCGCATCCCTCTCTCAAACAGCGCCCTCTCACCGTCCAACCACAGAAAGACCAACTCGACGCCCGCGCCACCGCCCTCGCCGCAGACGAAGCCCTCGAAGACGACAGCCCCGGGCACACCGCCAAGCTCGCCAAATCCGCGCGCGCCTACGCCAAGACGTACAAGCCCGGTCCACCTCTCGTCCCCGCCATCGTGGTCACGCGCATCGACTACTACATCCGCCGGTTCAAGCTGAGCAAGCGCATCCCGAGTATCCAGATGATGTGTCGGTATTGGAGCTTGAAGAGGGAGGCGAGGAGGGGGGCGCCGTTGTTGAAGAGATTGCATTTGGAGCCGTGGACGGCGAGTGCGGGGGGGAAGGCGCAGACTGAGGAGGAGAAGGTTATGAAGCTTGAGGTACGTGTCTCGCCTTTCTTTTTTGTTGGAGGTGCTGATTGGGTGGGCGCAGCAATTGAATCGGCTGTTGTATGATATGGAGCGTCTGAAGGAGTTGACGTTAGCGGTGAAGAAGCGGGAGAGGTGGAAGTTGGAGCAGGCGCGGGCTATCTACGACGTGCTTGAGAACAGTCTCTTCGTCCATGAGCAGCGGCTACGAGCCGCCTTTGAGAAAATCATGACGTATGTCCCCCCTCATCGTTCATATCGTTCATAGTCCGTTTTGACGTCGCCGCGTATAGGTACGATCGTCAGGACTACTTCAAGTACCCCGTGTCCAAAGTAGACGTCCCCGACTACTTCGACATCATCACGAACCCGATGTGCTGGGCCGTGATCGAAGACAAACTAGATAAACACGAGTACTGGGATCTACACGCCTTCAAGGTACACCCATTCCTTTTCCTCACAGAATCCATCACTAACCCGTCTTCATCGAACATCCAGGCCGACATCGACCTAGTCGTCGACAACGCAATGCTCTACAACAAACCCGGCACCCCCTTCCACAAAGCCGCGCTCCGGATCCAAACAGCCACCACCCCCGTCCTCCAAGACCTATCTCACCAGCTCCCCGCCCCCACCCCCACCTCACACGAGTCCCAAGAATCCTCCATCGGCGATCTAGAACCCCCACTCGAACTCCTGGAACTCCTCCTATCCCCAGAAGCCATCCAAGACGAGATCGACCTGGAGCTGACCGACACCCCCATCGCGTCCCTACTCAGCTTCGAGCTCCCGAAGATGAAGCCGCCCCCGCCGCCCCCGCCGCCCAAGCCGCCGAAGGTCAAGCGTGATAGGAAGGCGGAGAGGAAGGCGGAGTATCAGAAGAGGAAGCAGGAGAAGGAGGCTGCTGCTGCTAAGGCTAGGGAGGAGGCGGCGGCGCAGGCTGAGGTGGAGGCGGCGGAAATGGCGGCACGAGCTGTGGAAGAAGAGGCGGAGGCAGAGGCAGCAGCAGAAGCGGAGGTAGTGGCAGAGGCAGAGGCAGAGGCAGAGGCAGAGAAAGTGGCAGAAGCAGCAGCAGCAGCGACGGCAGCGATCGAGACGCCCGTAGAAGCCGAGGCGGTCGTTGAACCCGCCCCCGCTCCCAAGCCACGGGGACGGCGCCCGAAGGCGGTCAAATCTGGACAGGCGATTGCAGAGACACAAACGAAGGTTTCACTGCCCACCGCACTGCCACTGGACGTGCCAATGGAAGACGCACAACTACCAGCAGTAGACGACATGGTACCCGACTCGGCGCTACCAAGCTCTGCGATGACCGGCCCTACCCAATCAAGACGCGGTGGTCGGCGCGGGGCACGTCAATCGAGTGCTGGTCGCAGCCATATCCTGAATTTGGTCGAGAATGTGGATAGCCAGGAGTCATTCAAGCGGTTCGATATAGGGTGGATTCTTCCCGCGGAGCAGCGAAGGGGCGGGAGGGCCCCAGTCGACAGGCGAGAGAGTGTCAGTGTTGCGCCGAGGGCCAAGAAACGGATGCGGATGGGTATGTCGTCTTTGTCTCGTCTTTCATGTTATTGGAAGAGGTGTTGATGAGGGTTGATAGATCCCGATCCTGGACCTTCGGAAGCTGGACCATCTGGACTGTCCCGCCTGTCAGTGGTCAGTACAACTGTGTCCGATAACCAGACCTTGGATGAGTCCACGCCGGCCAAGCCCGATACACCATTGCCTGACGAGCCCATGGAGGTCGATGAGCCGCTACCTGTAGAAGAAGACATGATATCGTATGCGCCTCTGTCCGTGACGCGATCCCGCCGCGCAGGCCCCTCTCAGGGTCCTTCCATGCGTGAGATGCCTCTGCCGCCGCCGCCCAGGCAGGTGGTGCACTTGCCGAATGGGAAGGTTGTTATTGAGGAATTAGATACCCCTGCCATACGCCGGGCAAAGGCGAAGAAGGCAAAAGAGCAGAGGCAGTTAGCTCAGCTGCAAACGGCGGCGGTGGGTTCGGAGGAGCCTGGTACGTCGATGTCGGTGGAGTCAACAATACCGACGATGTCGCCTGCATCAGCAGTGTCAGCAGCGCCGGTAATGTTACCGGCTTCGGCAGTGTCGGAGGCCTCAACAGTACCCGCGGTGCCCGAAGCGTCAGAGGTATCACCTGGACCAGCAATGTCGGCAGCGTCGGCATTGTCACCTGTGCCATCAGGGCCAGCGGCGTCGGAGGCTTCACCTATACCACCCGCGTCAGCAGCGTTGGGGGCGTCATCCAAACCAGTGTCTTCGTTGAGGTCGGAGGTTTCACCCCTACCAGCAGCGTCGATGGCATCACCTGTGCCACCGGAATCAGCAGCGCCGACGCTGTCCACGGTACCCGCAGTGTCAGCAGTATCGGCAGTATCGGCAATGTCAGTCGCGTCGTCTGCGCCCGCGATGTCTGCGCCTGTCCCTGGTCCCTCGCGCCGCGGGCGAAAGAGGAAGATTGCAAATACCAGGGTTTTAAAGGATAAGGACGCGAAGGGTAGGTATGGGAGGGGTAAGAATAGGGAGAAGGAGGAGGATAAGAATGAGGATAAGGACCAGCATGAGGGAGAGTCAGAGTTGAGTTCTCTGAGCGAGTCTGAGAGTGAGGGAGCGGCAAGCGGCTCTGCTGTACCGCGATCAACCTCTGTGACGCCAGGCAATGACGGAGCAAAAGAAGCCGGGCGCGTCGTCCTCGACGAGGGCCGACCGCTCGAAGGTGGGACTCTTGGTGCGTATCTTGAAGCTTTTGTGTGTTCGCATTCTCAAGATACTATCTCCTGCTCTGTAGTGTGGGCCAAACTCAGTGAGCGCCGATCTTGGAGCGTTATTTGACGAAAACTGACCGCTTTTTTCAGATAGATGGCCATGGTGGCCTGCGGTCGTATACGAGGATAACGACATAAATCTACCGGTCAATATCAAGGCGACGTACAAGCAGAGAATTGCCAAAGTGAAAGAGGCGCTTTATATAGTGCAGTTCTTCGACCAGAATAAATCATGGTGAGTCCGTTGAGGAAATATGTTCTTTATCTGGACTCAGAATCCCTTGGAATAGGCAATACCTAGGTCTGAACAGGCTACTGATGCTGGGTGAGGACGACGGTAAGTTCATGAATTTGAAAGCTTTCGAGGTGATGTAATGAACAAAATTTGTAGAATTGGACAAGGATATGCTTGCCGTCAACTCGACGCGGCAGAAATGGAGAACTGCCAAGATGAGAGAGTCATGCAGTAGCTTTTATCGGTATGCGCACCCGCTTAATCATAGTTGTGATTCCGCTGACACTTCTCGTTCTATCTAGTCAGGCAATGGATGAGATGGAGACAGGGAGTGATATTGCCCGAAATGAAGCTGCTATAGCTGAATATCAACAACTTCTGGAAGCCCAGGCAGCGACAGCCCAAGCAGCAGAGGCCCAGGCGACGGAAGCCCAGGCAGTGGAAGATCAGGCAGCGGGGGAATGAGTTTCTGTAGGTGTTCCGGCGTTTCGTTAAGTTATGCTTCATGTATCAACTCTCTGTGTCACAAAACGATTTTTTCCCTGTTCAACGGCCAGTAGCCTGTTATTAAATATCTTTTGCTCAGCGTTGACGGAGGGACTGCTTTGACGATGATAAGGTCCTGTATCTCCTCAAGCACCCCAACTTTCGTTGGATCTGTGCTTTCCTGCCATTTTTTCGGTTCGTTCTGTATATCTTATGGCAACCACAAGATCATGATTCGTCGGCCGACTAGCTCAGCTGGTTAGAGCGTCGTGCTAATAACGCGAAGGTCTTGGGTTCGATCCCCACGTTGGCCATCATCCACTCCACAACACTTTTTTTGTCATGCCAACCTTGTGCCAACTGACCACGACTTACGTGGTCACCACGTAAGTCCGACGTTCGTGATCCAAGCGTCGCAAGACGCCTGAGGCTCGACAAAAATTAATTTTAACCTGTTGGCAACAGTTCACCTTCGGATCTTGATTGCAGGTCAGCACGATATTCACACCGAATGACAGGCAAGGCGCCAATCGCGAGGTGGTGCGGAGTGGAAAATCGTATTAATGAACTGGGATGATCTTGTTCTCGACTCAACCAGCACCACCCCCACTTGACAACAGGCCCCCATGCACGTCGAAAGATCTCTCGTGTACGCGCTCGTAGGACTCGTGAGTCGTAAGCCAGAAACCATCTCCCTCGGCCCAACTGACGACAACGAACTATCCCAATCTAGTGCTTGCACCCTATCTTCAAGCGCCGCGAGCCAAACGTCATCCTATTCTTAGTCCTCGTGTTCTCCTCTGCCCTAGCCACCTACTCCCACCTGGTGTACAGCGGACAACACAGGTGGTTGACTGCTCTAGGACTCACTCTGTGCGCAATCGGGTCCTCCCTCGGTGCACTCTCCTGCTCCATCGTGGTGTATCGCTTGTCGCCTTGGCATCCCCTGGCGCACTATCCAGGCCCGACTCTAGGCAAGATCAGCAAATGGTGGGTCGCGTACTGGGTTGCGAAAGGCGAGAGGCACCTCGTACTGCAACGGTGAGAACATGGCCGGCTCTTGACTACTAGGTACCACGATATGATGTGCTTACTCGGGATGGCGGTATGATAGGTTGCATTCGCAGTATGGACCTTGGCTTCGTATAGGTTGTGTTGTGTTTCTGTTCGAGTCCGAGTCCGCGCCGCGTTTTGACTGGGAACCGATCTATCACAGGTCCGAATGAGATATCCGTGAACATCCCAGGCGCCCTGCGGCCGGTGTACGGGACTATGTTTAGAGCCCCGTTCTATCAGAGTATGTTATCCACGTTACTTGGAGTCGCATTTGATCATCTTCGGCTTTGCGTTAGCTGCAAGGCAAGATGCCGACGGCCTTGTCACGACTACTGACCGTGCTGAACATGCCAGTCGCGTAGTCGTGAGTGACATGTCATGTTTCTTCATACTCTATATCTATTATCTCATCAACTTCGTTTGACGTGGTTTCGCTAGGCCTGGAATAAAGCTTTTTCAGGGGACTCGTTGCATAATTTCCGAGGCATGGCAGAGGTATGCTCTTGTCCACGGTGTTGTGGAATGTTGCAAGACGACTCAATTACCCTTAGGTCCGCACGAATCAGCTCCTAGACATCCTGCACGCACAATCGATGGACGGACAGACCATTGATCTCTCTCGTTGGATTTCGCTTTGGGCCATGTATGCATTACTTACGCTCAGATCACTACCACGGGACTAGTCAAATTAATCCATTGTGATACAGGGACAATATGGGCGATATGTCTTTCTCGGGTGGGTTTGAGACGATGGCTGCGGGTAAAGATGTAGAAGGGTGGATGAAAATGGTTCGACCTCCAGATTAGTCCACAGCTCCGTCTGATCTTCTCCTCTTCTTTTCCAGTTTAACGTTGGATCTATCTTCGTTGGAAGTAAGTCCGAGCCTCCCACTGTTTTTGATATTCCCTGACTCGGGAACCCGAATCCTCAGTTGCTGGTCAAGCCCCTTGGATCGGAGGCCTGATCGCCTTCCTTCCACAGCTGGGTCCCGTCCTTACATTCCAGAAGGTAGGTGTGTCTCAAGCTGCCACTGGGAGCTTCAGGAAGGCCTCACGCTCACCACCCCACACAGTTCGTTCGCGAGAAGGTCGCGTCGACCAGAGCAAAGAGCCTTGCACCCAAACAAGATATCCTGGGTATCATCGTACGTCCCCCTCCCCCTACCCATCACCATCCAGCCCACCTCACCTCTCCCCAGCAAGACGAATCCTCGGGTGGGCCCCCCCTATCCCCCGAGGAAGCCGCCGCCGACGCAGGCCTGATGCTCGTGGCCGGCTCCGAGACCATCTCACAAGGCCTTACCGCCCTCTTCCGGCACGTCATCGGGGACCCGACGGTGCAAACACGGCTGCGCGCTGAGATAGGGGCGGCGTTCGATGAGGAGGAGTACGTTGATCCTGTGCGGCTGACGCAGCTTCCGTTTTTGGATGCGTGTGTGCAGGAGACGCTGAGGATGGTGCCGCCTCTGGCTATTGGTACGTCCTCGTTGTTCGTTTCGTTCGTGTGTTCGACGAATTTGGAACTTATGGATGTCTAGGCCCTCCGCGATATAGTGATGGTGAAGGCGGGCAGATTCTTGACAGATGGATCCCGGGCGGTACCACCATTGCCTGTCCCATGTATACACTCCACCACGACCGTAAGGGGCCACACATCCACCCCATCCGTGCATCGATAGCTGATTAAGTTTAATCTCATCCCCAGCCCAAAATTTCGGACGACCCGAGGACTTCATTCCAGAGAGGTGGCTGGCTCCGTCGGAGGTGACGCCCCACGTTCAGGATGCGTTCCTTCCTTTCAGTTACGGGCCCGGCGCGTGTGTGGGGAAGCCGGTGGCTTTGTACAACATGAAGTACATGGCCCCGTTACACCCTGAGCGCTGATCTGATGTGCCTGTCCTATATTAGGTTGTTCGCGGTTCGGCTGCTACAGCGCTTCGAGCTTTCCTTCCCAGAAGGGTTTGATGTCGGGGGGTTCGACGCGTCGTACAAGGTGCGTCTTGGTCTGATGGACAGGGAAGATTTTGTTGATGTCTCGGTGTGCCAATGACGTGTTGTCTGTATTAGGAGCACAACCTTTGGATTCATGACCCGCTTTTGGTCAAGGCGGCGGTGATCTGACGGGATGGGGTGGTTCGAGTCTCGACGCGCTGTTCACGTGTATGACTCTAGCGTGTGTTAGATAGAGCGGCGGGATGGTATTGTCGAGGACACTATTTCTGGGCCACGATTCCAATTGTACGAGGTTGGAACTATAATCTGGAGCAGCCTCATTTGCGTTCCAAGAAGCCGTACTCTTGTAATATTCAAACCATATAAAAAATCTACTCCGCCTCTACAAACGCGCGGTACACTACAAGCTCCTGCCCCTCATCCGCCGTAAAACTCACTTCCACCCCAGCCCCCACAAAAAACACCTCCCCTCTCCCCACCCCCAACCTCTCCCCCTCCCCACCCCCTCCCCACCCCACAACCCCCGCCCCCCCGGTCACAATAGCGATACTCGGCCCCCCCACAGGCGCATGCACTTCCCTCCCCCTCCTCCCCTCCCTCTTCCCCGGCTCGAACCTAACCTGCACGACGGCGAACTCGGGGGCGGGCGGGTCGTACAGCGTGCTCAGGGGGCCGTAGACGGAGGGGTGGACGAAGTGCTTGAGGGGCGGGGAGGCGGTGTAGGTGAGCCCGGAGACGAGGTTGGGGATGTCGCGCAGTTTGGGGGTGAGCCCGGCGCGGATGACGTTGTCGGAGTTTGCCATGCATTCCATGCATTCTGGGTATCAGTCTTTAGGTGATTTGGTATGAGAGGATTGGGGAGGGGGGACGTACCGCCTGAGACATATGCGTGTGGTTCGCCGGCGCCGAGGAAGATGGCTTCTCCTGGGCTCAAGACGACGTGGTTGAGCAGGAACGCGCAGAATATGCCGATGTCGCGGGGGAACTGGCTGTCCAGCCTCAAGACCAAGTCTACCACGTCCGCCTCTTCGCCGGGGTTGAGCTCGTGCGCCTTGTATCGCCGGACGAGGGTATCGAGCTGTGGCACGAATGTGTCTTCTTCGGCGGTCATGACGGCGGAGAAGACGTCGCGTAGGGCAGCCTTCTCCGCTGGGCCGGTGGGGTGCGGGGAGTTGGAGATGGCGATGAAGCGCGTGCGGATGGATTCGGGGATGAGGGCTGCGAACTCGGGTGTATTGTTCAGGAAGGTCGCGATGGAGGTTAACGGTTGGAACCCGCACATGGCGCGGAAAGGCGTGATCGCCAGCGCCATCTCTGGTTTATGGTTCGGGTCTATAAATATGGATGTGCGTTTAAGACTTGTACGAGAGGGAATGATATGGACAAAGACAGGACCTTTGTAGATATCGGGGTGTTGGGCATGAAGCTTTTCAGCGGTTGCTTTGTCTGGGTGACTCTGGATACTTAGAGCTTTCTCGATGGAGAGAACTTTGAAGAGGAAAGGCAGGTTCCCGTTGGACGCATCGAATTTCTCGGCGACGCGCTGCCCGATAAGCTCGGGGTGGCTTGCGAGGTGCTCGGAGAGTGCCTGCCCTGAGGAGGCGACACGCGAAGGCGCATTCGGATGGGTTCCCATCCACAACTGACGATAAATTCAACAATTGGAATACAAAGATGACGAGGCGCACCTCTGCGTAAGGAGCCGAGCTGTCAATGGTGAAGCCGGATGCGGCGGCGAACTGCGCCACCTTTGCGCTGGTCCCGATCTTGCCCCAGTCATACTGTTGCGTCGTGGGGACGATCTTGAAGACGGGGGTGGTGGAAGCCATACCGAGACTGGAATATGGATGATGTCAGACTTTATCGATCCACTCATCGGATCTATTTCGGATGTTCGCCGAAATCGAAACACCTCCCCATCAGAAATATCATACCCCGCGTTGGGGTTCAGGGACTTGCTTGCGGGGAAGAGCAGTTCGCCGTACGTTCAGGACGTGTGCTCTCGACATACGAATAATGTATAGGCGACGTGGCGACGTGGTGTCTGGGGTCGTGCTGGCGGGAGGCATGGGGGGCCGAGCTACCGACCCGCTACTCAATTGCGATATTCTAAGCCTGTTGAGGGCGGGGTCACCATTTCAATTAGTAACTACAGAGTTGATATAATCTTCCTCGTCATCACCATCCAGCGGGCAAGAACCGATCAGGTTCGCCATAAAGCACAGACCCAATGCGAAGAGGTAACACCCGTACAAGTGAATGCACCCGACCTCTCTAACCCGCCTCCTCAAAGCCTTCTCCCATCCACGCCGTCTCCGCGGTGCACGGACGGCCTCTCCCCGCATCCGCCCCTTCTCCAGCGGCACCCACTCGGACACCCAGGGCAAGCTCTCCCTCCCCACTCGAATATCCCCGCTCGCCCCCCTCGGCGTCACCGCCGCCCTCCAAGCCCAAACCGACCCCTCCATCATCCCCCGCTCCAAGATCTTCGACGAGTTCTCCCTGCACGACCGCGTCGCCCTCGTCTCCGGCGCCAACCAAGGCATCGGCCTCGAAATGGCCCTCGCCCTCTCCGAAGCCGGCGCCCGCGCCGTGTACTGCCTCGACCGCGAGGCCCTGCCCTCGGGGGAGTGGCACGCCACGAGGGAGTATGTGGACCGGATAGGGGAGGGCTCGAGACTTGAGTATGTGGCGTGTGACGTCACTGACCAGCCGAGGATGTGGGAGGTGGCGGGGGAGATTGGGGATAAGGAGGGGAGGCTTGATATTGGGATTGCGGCGGCGGGGATTCCGTCGTATCATGTCAACTGCTTGGAGTGTCCTGCGGAGCAGCTGCGCAAGGTATGTGTCGTGGTGGTGATGTGCGTTGTACGAACCAGGGTTGACTTTTGGGCCGGGTGTGGCACAGGTGCTGGACGTCAATACGTGCGGGGCGCTCTTCACCGCGCAAGCGGCGGGACGACAGATGGAGCGGTTTAACATGCCGGGGAGTATCATCCTCATCGCCTCCATGTCCGGGTCCATAACCAACCGCGTACGCCCGCCACACCCCCCATCTGCTCTTCCACTTCTCATCGACCATGAAATATTTAACAGGGCCACGCATGGGTATCCTACAACTCCAGCAAAGCCGGCGTCCTCCAAATGGCACGCAGCATGGCATGCGAACTCGGCGAAAAGGGCATCCGCGTCAACTCCCTCTCCCCGGGCCACGTATTCACCAAGTGAGCACATATCCACCTTGTCCCCCTTTCTGTGTCCGCTGTTGACGACTTTTATTTACATAGCATGTCGGCGGCAGAGCTGGAGACGAAGCCGCAGCTCCTGGACGTGTGGTCCGATTTCAATCCGCTGAGGAGGATAGGGACGACGGATGAGTTTAGGGGGGTGGTCACTTGGCTTGCGAGTGATGCGTCGTCGTTTTGCACAGGTAGCGAGTAGGTCTGTTTTGGTTGTATTTTGTTTAGAGGAGCTCATTGGGTGTGTTGCAGCATCATTATTAGCGGGGGCCACCAGTCGTGGTAGCGCCAACGAGACGATCAGGGTGAGATAGGGTCTGTGGGATAGAATAGAGGAGACAGAGAAACGGATACCTTCCATTACAAAACCTATCACACGAACGGCGGGGGGAGATGACGATGACATGCAGGCCATCGATCCATTCGTCCCAAGGTATTACAACGACAAACAGGTGAGATACAGAGCAAATATAGGGTGTTCGGGGTGGTCAATCTATGACGCCCAAGTGGTCTTCTTTTATCGTCCCAATCGCAAACTTGACAGGACGGAGGGGGGTAAGCGTGCGGGAATAAAATAGGATAGAGCGGGGTACACACAATCTCTGTCGCGTCTACACGCGTTCCTACAATTTTGAGCCGTATTCGTGTGTTTTTCTCGATGATCTGCGGGGGGAGAGCGTGTTGGACCGGGCGTAGAAAGCAGGGGAAGAAACGGAAGGGAAAGGAAGGGAAGGAGTAGGGAAGGAGGAAGAAAATAAACCAAAAAAGGGCGTGCCGTACGTACCTGCTCGTCCGAAGCGAAAGACGGTGGATTCGAGTTTGAGTCGAACTTCATGTCCGGGTGGATAAGCTAAAACAACGACGACGCGCCCAGCCCCCTCTCGTGAGTAAGGGCGGCCAAAGGGACAAGCAGTAAGGACGCCCACTCACCTGATGCGACACAAACACGGAGAGCGGCCCCACATCCGCGAAGAACCCCATCTGTCGCAGCGCATGAGCATTCACATTCACATTCCAGCGTGCAAGCAAGGAGGGTCGCAGCACGCCGTGCCCACGAACAAAGCACCAAGCGCACCTTATTCACATTATTCACCACCCCATCCACCACCTCCCCCTTAAACGGCTTAAACACAATCGCCCGATACCTCGTAATAAACTCCGCCTGCCCGCTCCCACTCAGCACCATCCCCTTCCCTATATCCAAGATCGACACCACCGCGATGATGTACCCGAACTGGCCGGAGCAGGTCCCTTCGACGTCCGCGTAGAGCTTGGATTCGAGGAAGCTGAGCATGCGCGGGCCGAAGTAGGAGGGGTGGAGGAGGATGGTGTGGGTGAGCTCTTTCTTGAGGGGGGCCGCGGGGAGAGGGGGGTGGGGGTGTTAGGATGGGAGGGAGGGGAGGGCGGGGGGACTTACGATGAAGAACATGGTGGTGGGGAGGCTGGGAGCTCGTGCGGCAAGGACGACTTGGAAATGGGAAGGCTCGATTTGGTTGAACGAGTTTCATGACGTATCATAAACGTTGCCAAAGATCAAGATTCATCGGCCGACTAGCTCAGCTGGTTAGAGCGTCGTGCTAATAACGCGAAGGTCTTGGGTTCGATCCCCACGTTGGCCATGTGCTACTATAGTGCGCCTTTTTTGTGCCTGGGGAAACCATACACATTGCCAACTCGTGGCTACCTAAGTATCCTCCAGAGTCCACTGTCCAGGTACAAAATTGATTTTTAAACTGCGTGAACACTGAAACGGTGAAAACTGGTTACACGATACCCAAACCTCCCTGGCTGGTTGAAGACTGATAACGAGGTACGAGGACTTGCAGCTAATACATATCAAAGAATGGCCTTGAACCACGAAATCAAAGGAAAGGGGTCTGGCCATGTACTCGTATTAAGGACTTGTACAATCACGGAAAGCAAACGCGACCAGATGTTTCTGAACTGACTATCAAAAGTAAGGGAAGTAGTAAGGGTATGGCCAGCGAAGGTAAAGAGAAGCTGATGATATTAAGGTGACCGTCATGATTGCGGCCTCTATAGCAGTACACCCATGAGTAATATACCTACGCCACAACACTAGCGAACAGGGCTGTAGGCGCGCCCAGAATACCCGCAGACTGGGGAGAGTTGGCTGCGGGCACGGTTGTTACACCCCAAGGCTCAACCCCAGGCTTTCCCCTGACCTGCGCCTCAGGCCAAGCCGAATCATCAAAGTCCGGGGCTATAAATCTCAAGGGAGTGCCGATGCTGTACTTCCAGCTCGCGTCCGTGGCAAAGGCAGACCCGGTGGAGCAGCCCCATGTCACAAGCTGGGCTGATGCGAGGAGCCCGGCTGGACCGCCGCTGTTGACGGCGTACACCGCGATGACGACTTTGGACGTGGGCGGGAAGTTGACTACGTAACGCTGGGCGGCTTTCCACGACGACGTGTGGGACCCCACTAGCAAACCGTTGAGGTAGAGGGTGTACCCATCGTCTACGACAATGAGAATCTTCGCTTGGGAAGCGCGCTGACCGTGAGGCAGCAGGACGGTCTTGCGAAAGGCACGTGCGCCAACGGGTGCGAAGGCAGTGGAGTTTCTGGTTTCGTTTGTCCAGATCCAACTACCGGGCTGCAGAGAGAGCTCGGGGCTCTCCCCCTCAGGCGGGATCTGCAGAGTTCCCATAGGTGTCTGTGGGTATGTCTCTGCGGTGCCCGGATAGCGACCCTCGATAAAGGCAGCGGGCCATTGACTGTCGTCAAAGGCAATCTGCTCGAAGCCGGCTGGAGTGCCAGGTACGGCGCGCCATTGATCGTCACTGACGAACGTCTCAGTCACGCCATTGGGGTACTTGATTTGGAGGGCTACGAGAAGGCCGGCAGCTCGTGGTAAGGTGTTCTCGGCTGATACCGCGAAGACGTTGCATCCCTTCAACAGGGGTATGCAGTACCGTTGTGCAGTACCAGCAGCGCCCGATGTCCCGACTCTGGCGCCGTTCGCGTAGTAGAGTGTAGGTATTGTCGGCAGCGATGAGCATGTTGGCGGTGATAGGAAGGCCAAGGTCGTAATGGGTAGGGGTAAACTCTCTGCGGAACGTAACATCTCCTAGCGGGACGGACCCATTCGCGTCCCGTTCTTGAGTCCAAATCCATTTCGACGCATTGAAGTCGAGGGCCTCAACAAACGTCGTATAGGTTGCGATAAAAAGCCAAAAAAGTACTAAAAACATCAATCAGCAGGTGGGACCATCATTGCTCGACGAACGCATCCTTACTGGTTAAGGAGAACCTTAGCATTCTGGGCTAAGAGTGACTGAGGAGAGGCCTGATCTTCTTGAAGGTATAGTCAAGTGTACATATAGCATTGTGGTGGTTGTTCGGGTCGTGTTCGCTGCCAGCGCCGCCTGTCAAGGCAGAACTTCTCCCGTTCCATTATACGCGTCTACAGCCGAAATAGAGCATCATCAGCATAGCACGAGACGTACTGAGTCTGTAATGAGCAGTCCTAGAAGGGTTGTTCTCTTAACTCGCTTTGTACCAAAGGGACAGCGTTTCTGAAAGACTGCCATCCAGAACGATTGGCAGGCCGCAGAAACCGCTCAAAATCGCGCGGACGGAGGACATGGCGAATAGTTTTTACAAGAGTCGAACCCTAAGGCTCACCAAGGGCAAGGTGAAGGAGGGAAGTCAGCGAAGCCTCTTGGGATCTATGCCAAAGCCTAAGAAGAAGAAGCTGGCCTGAGGCTGACAAGTAGTGGCTTATGTACTGTAACTAGGTATGTAGAGTAGTACTCTTGATGCATTGATCAGTGCCAAGTTCGAAGGCAGTCTTCCCTAGTCTTCCTAATTCCGAATTTCCAAGTCTTAGTCAAAACTCAACTAAGGCTCCAACCGTACTGTATCCGTATACGGCGGAGGGGGTAGATATACAGATACAGTTTTATAGTGTGTATTTACAGTATATATATGGTTATACGGTATGATGTAGACAGTTGTTATAGGGTCAAATCGAGCCGTGCTTTTTGAGCGGAACTGGTGAGGCTCGTTAACATCAAATAACGCCGACCGAATCCATACCTTCGACAACGGGAGCTTGACTGATTGTCTCGGCCTTCAAGGAGCTCCTGAGATCCGCGATGGGGGGAGGATGGAGGTAGAGATTACAAAGCTACCTCAAATTTTGAAGCATCAAATTGCTATGCGGTAGACGACCAGTCTCCCATCAACCTGGACATATGATAAGTTGAGAATTGCTTGAATCTGGAAGGGACATATTCCCTGCATTGTCCGGTGTCTGACCTGACAGTCTAGAAAGAAACCTGAAGCTCTACTCACAAACAATGAGACTTGTCACTGAGTACTGAGATATGACATAAGGACGCGCAGAACGCGTTACAATTTTGAAGTGGACGATCTAAAAATAGGCCAAGCCCGATCCGAGAGGTGTTTTTGATTACGCCTCGTCCAGAAACGCCCCTCATTCTATCGTCATTCTCTTTCACCTCCTCGTTTGCGACCTATCACTGCGACATCAATCTAGGCCACAGGAAAGTCACTGATTTCTGTAGGGGAAAAATTAACAGTATAATCATATACTATACTGTATATCTACTGTATAGGACAATTTTTCGAAGCAGGCCTATACATATACGTAAACATATACGGTATCTACTGTATATATATGGTAAATAGATAGTACGGTTGGAGCCTTAAACTCAACACGCACTAGAAAAATGCAACCCACTTGGCCTTGGGGCTTATAGGGATGAAGTAAAACAGTTTGCCGCCTCGAGGACGCTCACTATTGGCCAACGTGGGGATCGAACCCAAGACCTTCGCGTTATTAGCACGACGCTCTAACCAGCTGAGCTAGTCGGCCGATATCTCACAACCCGAGTTGCCTTTTCTCCCTCCGTATACTCGGTTACATGGTGGTACAGAAAGCACAAATATCGTACGCGGTATACCTACTCGACTCGTTTGCGAAACAAAACCTCAGCCTTCATATTCGGAATGCACGCCGTCACGAACCACATATTCTCCGGGCGCCCACCATCCCCCTCCAGCTTCACGTCATACGTCATGACAAGATGCGCCATCATGATCTTCAGCTCGTTCGCAGCGAAGAAGCGCCCGGGGCAAGCATGGCGTCCGTGACCGAAGGCGACGAAGTCGGAACGCACGGAGACCATATCGACCTTGCGGCCTGCATTCTCCTTCTTCGTCTTGTCGACGAAGCGGAAGGGGTTGAAGGTTTGTGGGTCTTCGTAGTTCGTGTCGTCGCGGTGCGTGGCGTCAGCGGCGACGGCGATGACGGTGCCCTTGGGAATGTACGTGCCGTCGGAGAAGGTGAAGGGTGTGCGGGCGTAACGTTCCATCATGACTTATGGGAGAGATGATGGGTGAGAATAGCGGAGTCATAGGAGAGGAGACGGCGTACGGCATCCGAGCGAGTTGAGCCGCTGGCTCTCCTTGAGGAAACTATCCACTTTGACCATTTGGTTGAGCGCATCGTGGGTCCAACCTTCTTGATCTATAATTTGTTGAACTTCCTCTCGCATGGGCTGGATATATTCCGGATACGCCGCCAGGTATAGCAACGCATGTGAAAAGGTCTGTGCAAAGGATCAACGTTCAGCTTGTCGACGCGATGCAAGGTAGCTGACCATGGTTGACGTGTGGATCGCAGCAAAGTTAACGGTGAGTATCCTGCGCGTTAGGCTGCGTAGGGTCGCTTCTTCGCCCTTGGCTTCGTCCATGAGCCAGCTCAGCATGTCGTTCTGAGTGCAACGTATATTAGTTGGTTTCCGAGGAAGCTGAAACGAAGAAAAGTTCTTGTACCGGTTTCCCTGGGTATTCCTTTCCGTATTCATCCAAATTTTGTCGGCGTTCGTCAATCAATGGTTTGAGATGCTTGGCCGATCGATCAATGCTGGTGGAAACACTGGTGAGGAAGTAATTGGCAAAGCTGGAAGAACAAATCAGTGTCGTGTAAATGTTCTAGCACGGACCGACATACGGCCTGAGGACTCTAGGCACGAGATTCAGAATAGCCGCAGACATTACGACCGTCGTTGTGAACTTGATATTGTTGTCCATGTAATCGGGTTCCCGACCTATCAGAGAACTTCAAAACAGATATAAAAATGAATCATAGAGATACCGACACAAGGGGGCACCGACGAAAATGCGATTGCTGGCTCGACAGATAATGGGCATCATCGTATCCATTACTTTAAGTTTCTTCCATTCTGATTCGAAGTGATTTCGTCAACTTCACCGGGAAAATAAGAGAAGATAGCGACGCACCATTCTCTTGAAGAGAAATAACGTCATTGAATGCAGCCACGACTTCTTCATAGACCGCTGGGAAGAGGGCAGGAAGATTCCGCGTCAATAGGGTGCGGACTATGGGAATATGGTACGGATCCTGGCTGACGCTTGCGCCTAGGGTATAGGGAACTTGGAGTTGCTGGTAGATGTAAGACACCGCGTAAACCATGAAGTAGGACGTCAAACATACCTCTTCGACAGAGTCATGGAATGAAAGCACGTCCTCCGGCGCTTTCCGTATATCCTCAATATACTTGCTGCCGTTCACCACGACCAGCCATTTCCCCAGATTTGGTACTTTGAAAATCCCGTGACCGTACTTTTGAGTTTGGTGCCTACGTTAGTCCTGTTAGAGGTGAGGACGACGTCGACTCACTTTGTCACATCCACGTTGCACCAAGTTCCTTGTATTGAAGATAAACTCGAAGCCACCAATGAAGGATAGGATTTGTGACTGGAATCCCACTGCAGGAATATGATCAAGCTATGAAGGGCCACGTCAGATCCCGTCAATGCTTGACAGGTTAACAAACACACCTTGCGACCAGGCCAGCGATAGAAGACAGCAAAAAGGACCGCAGAGCCTATCGCCCATCCCTGGAGATATTGCTTGTCACTAAGCTGGTCGAGCAACATCATAGGCGGTGTCAATGGCCGTCTCACCAATGTCAGTGACAGACAATGTCACAAATCGTCCCCACATGATGTCGGTGACCTCGGACCAGTTGAAAACCAGCCACGGACAGAAGTTGAACGTTGAAGCTGAAGGCCGAATATCGGCGCATGCATGCGTGGATAACGAGCTTGCTTGCACGAGCTGTAGCAGGCAGTTTCGTGTAATGGACGTCGCCGACTTCGCCCAATGTCAACGTCATGGATATTGAGCCACAAGGAGCTTGCGAGTGAGGCTCAGAAAAGCTGACAAAGCGAGGGCTGATGTTGAGACGGTTCTGAGACTTTTGAGGTTCATCTCTTGCCCTCGCTTTGCCAGCACGAACTTTTTCGCGAATAAGATTTCATGTCGCATTCTGCGAATAACGAGCCGGTTATTGGAAGGAACAGTTCTTTCATCACTTCCGAGGGCAACAATCAAAATCCCGCAGTCCGACCTGCCTTAATTTGTTTACATCGCTCTCAACTTGAAACTCTCGACGCAGCCAGAAAGAAAAGGAACGAAATACGTCGTGTTCGTAGGGTAACTGGAGAAGAAGATGTCTCTGATGATGAAGAAGATTTGTTTGGCCCTTACCTCGTCGGTGAGCCAGCCTCAGGGGAAGGATCTAGTACCATGCCTTCCGAAGGGAACTTGGCCGAGAACGGTAATTCTACCGACTTACTCCTTCCTGACGAAAAGGCCAAGACCAGTGGTAATGTCGGAAAGGATAAGTCCATTCCGGAAGCAATCCGTATTTTGGTCAAATGCGGACGTTCCCCTCCACTTTCCTTATTCCTTCCGGAAATCTTGGAACGTATTCGTTATGGTGTCAACATCAAATACGTCAAACTGGGGACCGGCTCGAATGCCAATACTCGAATCCTCGACGTTACGGAGTTTCCGGATGAAGGTGAATTACGACAAGATCAATGGACCGTTGCCTACAATGCGTTCCTCAACTTCATCTCCGTCATCGCTGGAAGTCAAATCCAAGCCGGGTTCTATACCCATTACGATTCCATGCTATCAGACAAATTTTTCACCTACTTCTTCGCAGCCTACCGCTCATTCGATCGTGACATACGCGCCCGCTTTTTCACTCAACCCTACATCATTGACCCGACCGATTCCAAGTATCTTTCTCAATTACAGGATGCAAAAACAATCAATAATCGCGAAAGCCATCCTTCCGTGCGGTATAAACCTTACGAGGTTTCACATCCTGGCCGCTCCACTTCCTTTCGCGCACAGACCATGGCGACCTCTTCCTCCTACCCTCCCTTGTGTCTCCGCTGCGGAGCAAAGGACGGTCACCAAGCAGCCACGTGTGCGGCAAATGTGCCAAGCAGACAAGGCTGCTCTTTCGTCATCTTCACCCGCGGCAAATACATCAATCGCCTCTCCGACAAACAGCCCGTCTGCATCCGTTTCAACTTGGGGATCTGTTCTTCATCAAATGGTGATCGACACGCCCTCCACATCTGCTCCTTGTGCGGAGACACTCACCATGGAGCGACGTCATGCACTAGAAATTGAGCGCGAGAAAATCACAACCACATATGTTCCTTCAGCTTGGCAACTCGCTCTCCGTCGCTGTAATCTAACCGAAAAGTATCCTAATCTCGTTCACGACTTGCTTCATGGTTCCCCTATTGGTAATCCACCACCTCTCGATCGCACTTTTATCCCCCCGAACATGCCATCTGCTTCACTCCATCCTTCGTTAATTGACATTTTTATTGCTGAGGAAATTGACGCTGGGCGGATGTCGGGACCATACACGATTCCTGAAGCATCCTATCTCTTCCAAGGTCACTTTCGCACGGCACCCCTCGGGCTCATTGAAAAAGAACCTGGTTCTGGTAAATGGCGTATGATCCGTAACTTCTCCGCGGTTGATGAACACAAAGAATCCACCAACGGTTGGCTCGACGCCCATGATATGACCATTATGTGGCATTCCTGTGTACACATTGCTGACTTCGTAAGCTTGATTCTCTTCCTGTGGAGAGCCCGTTCACCCCTGTGTGTTTTCTGTCTCGGATACACATGTGTATATGTGTACCCCTGTATTGTCGTCGTACCTGTGTACGTCTTGTGCGTGCGGTGACTTTGTTTTCGTTGTACCTGAGTACGACGATAATGATTATGAATCCAACTATTTGGATCATTTGAACGACTCTCCTTTTTCTTATTATGCAACCTTGAACTCATCGCTTGGATAGATTGCGTCGGCGCCGCCAGGAACTCAGGCCGCTAGTCTGGACATCGTCAAGGCTTATCGTAATTCTCCCATCGCGCCGGCTCATAAATGTTTCGTGCCTGTGCATTGGCGGGGGAAGATTGTCGCAGAACATAATAATCCTTTCGGCATGTCTACCGCAGGCCTGATTCAAGGCTCCGTTGCTGACACTACCGTTGATGTCCTCCACTTCCACGAGATTCTACACGTCTTCAAATGGGTGGATGATTTCAACATCTTTCGCACACCTTCATCCATTTCTTACGCTACCGACAACTCCCCTCAATATTCTTATGATTTTGATCTTGACACTATCCTATCCATCACAAACCCTCTCGGCATCCAGTGGCATGCTTTATCGGAGAAGGGTCACGACTTTGCCACTGTCACTGAGTATGTTGGTTTTCTTTGGGATATTGAGCATAAACGGGTTGGCCTTACGGAAAAGAAACGACTCAAATATTTCAACAAAGTTTCCTCCTTTCTTGAACGCCACAAAGACCGGTCACAGAAACTTCATTACAAAGAAGTTGCGTCTATCCATGGCACTCTCCAGCATGCGTCCTTCGTCTACCGTGATGGCCGCTCCTTCCTGCCTTCCTTGTCCCATCTCATTGCCGCATTCAAGAACAAATGGACCACATTGTATTTGAACTCCTCAGTTCGCAATGATCTCATTTGGTGGAAAGACTCTTTCGCCATCCCCCACGCTTCTCGCTCCCTGTCTCCTCGGCAGACCATTGACCTCGACATTTGGGTTGACGCGTCTACTTCGTGGGGAATTGGTCTCGTCGTTGGCCGACGTTTTGCGGCGTGGAAACTTCTTTCCAGTTGGGCCACTTCCGGACGTGACATTGGATGGGCTGAGGCCATCGCTGTCGAACTCGCGGTTATGTGGGCCACTTCTCAATCTACGGTTCATGACGTCAACCTCTTAATTCACGGTGATAACACAGCTGTCATTGCTGCATACAAAAAGGGCCGTTCACGCAATACCCAACGCAATGCTTCTATCCGCCGAATAACTTCTCTCTTGATCCCGTCCAATCTCTCCCTCACCCCGATTCATGTTCGTTCTGAGGATAACCGAGCCGATTCGATTTCTCGCGGCGTTTTCGATCCCTCGTTGACTCCTTTAAATGTTCCTTTCGAGCTCCCTGACGAGCTCCGCCATTTCATCGTCCAATGTATCGCTTAGCATGGCACATGTCAGCAAACACTGACCCGGTTCGTTCTGGTGAAGGCAAACATCTTCCTTCGTCGCGGCCAGCGCGTCCACTTTATTCTTCCCTATCTTCCTCGATTGCACTTCCATCATCTCTCCGCCCTCCTGTCCGCGCCCAAAATCGCATTGCCGCCTGGCAAACACCCTACTCAATCAACATGAATTCCGACTTATCTCGTTATTTCCCACAACCTACTATTGACAAATGGCATGATGTCCTTTCCGCATCCGTTACTTCAGATACACGTCGCAACTACGGTGCTGGCCTTCTCCGCTTTACAGAGTTTTGCGACAGGCATCACGTTCCCGAATCTTTACGCATGCCGGCTAGCGAAGCGACTTTAGCTTTATTTATTTCCGAGATGGGTGGTGGACGGCGTGCAGGCGGTACTGTTGCGTCGTGGCTGGCTGGTTTGGAGATGTGGCACTCGTACCATGGCGCTCCCTGGTTGGGTGGAAAAATTCTCAAACGGACCAAAGCAGGTGTTGAAAACTTGACTCCTACATCATCACACTCGCCTCCTCGCGACGCTGTCACATATGAACACATGTCCATTTTACGCGCCCGTCTCGATCTTTCCAACACTCGTGATGCCGCGGTTTGGGCCGTCGCAACTACCGCTTTTCGTGATTGCTGCCGCCTCGGTGAACTTCTCATCAAATCTCGCTCAGTCTTTAAGCCTACCTACCATGTCTCTCGCGGATGCCCGATGGAACGTGGTGTTGCATTGGATGGTCGTTCATTTCTCAAGTTCAAAATCCCATATTCAAAACACTAAAGCATCGCGGCGATTGGATTCGTTCCTTCAAAACCTCCGACCACGTTGATGCCGTGAGCGCCCTCGAACACCACCTTGCCGTTAATGCATCTGTTCCCACCTTCGCCCCACTTTTCTCCTACGAGACCACCACGGGATGGTTACCCTTAACACAGTCTGCCTTCATGCGTCGATGTAACGAAGTCTGGGCCGCTGCTGGTCTCGACAAGATTCAGGGACATGGCTTCCGCATCGGCGGTGCAACTTTCTTACTTCTTTCAGGTACGGACCCTTGGGTAGTGATGAAACTCGGCCGTTGGACATCAAAGGCCTTTTTACGTTACTGGAGAAAAGTCGACTCCATTTTATCTCTCTTCTTACACGATGCTGCCCCTACTCTACATTGTATTACGAATGCCATCGAACGCTTGGCACGTATGTAACAAATTATCTCGTTACTTTCCGTGGGGGGAAGGATGATCCGGAGGATACATCCTGTCCATTCGTTTCTCTCATTCTGTTTTGGGTGGAGTTGCATCCTCCGGATCAGCCCTTACGAAGGATTGGAATCAGGACGCGATTCTTTCCTTCTATCCCCCATCTTGTCATTTGTCCGACATAGCTGCAGTCAGCTGGATATTGAGCCACAAGGAGCTTGCGAGTGAGGCTCAGAAAAGCTGACAAAGCGAGGGCTGATGTTGAGACGGTTCTGAGACTTTTGAGGTTCATCTCTTGCCCTCGCTTTGCCAGCACGAACTTTTTCGCGACCCACCCACCACACCCTAAGCTGCTGATTGTGGAGTTGCATCCTCCGGATCAGCCCTTACGAAGGATTGGAATCAGGACGCGATTCTTTCCTTCTATCCCCCATCTTGTCATTTGTCCGACATAGCTGCAGTCAGTTGGGAATGGGGGAAAATAGCCTTAAACAGTGAGAGATAAGATAAGATTGGGTTGACCAATCGTCTTCCGCGTCAATTTCTGGGGACAACTCCCTAGATGAGATTGTACTAAAACAGATCCATTTCTTGGAGTATTTGTCCAACAGGGGTATTGGATATCGGTTATGATATGCATAAGCAGACTGGGAAGGAGACCACTTACAAAGGATGCCTCGTTTTTCGAAGATCCTGCCAGGGTCTGACTCAGTCGCCGTTGGAGTGAAGCCACATCAACGCCGTTAAGACTGACAAGTAATATAATTATATCCGATACTAGACAAGGACAACAAAACGCATAATCGTACATCAATGACACAGGAATACTAAAAAGAAATGTCAGCCGTATCGCATAACGCTTATCTGCAGTTATCATCGCGAACATCCCAAATTCCCCAGAACCCATATTTACCCTGTAAGATCTTGTGATTAGGGAAGATATCTCAGCAGAATCTCAGGGCGTACCCAGTTTGGGCAAGCATTCGGGCGCTCATACGTCTGACCATCGATCGTTAGTGGTGTGGTCAAGCACAGCCTTTCGGGATTCTCTCCAGGATGCACTGCACCAAACTTCGCCTCAACTCGCTGCCGCAGACATAAATGAATCAATGAAGATAGTCATGATGATCAAAACTTACGCGGAAGCCGGAGTGCGGGGCGATGCAGTCCTAGAGCCAGGATACATTCAGAACTCTCACCAGTGATCACTCGGCCAGTATACACCCACCTTCTGCTTGGTGAACTCCCAGTACGCAGAGCAGACGGCTTCGTTATCCGCAATCCAGTGACCATACACGCCATCGAACATGCCCTACGAACATGAACGGGGATTAACCACAGACATTCGGAATACGAGAGGAACATACCCGATCTTCACAAGTCACAGGAGTCTGGTAAGTGATGCCGTTGATCTTCATCGGAGTCGCTTTGCAAGCTTCAACCTTATCCATGAACATCGGTAGGTTGGCAAGTCTGGCACTATACCCCTTTCGTCCGTTTGCGATGCAGTGCGGCTCCCCTCTCACATCAACCCAATACAACTTGGCCTGCTCACGCTCCTGTCGCGCCCTTTCCAGTTCATGCTGCAACTCATCTGCCTTCATCTTGTAGCTCCTTTCCATCTCCTTTCGCCGTGTGATGAGCGCCTGTTCGTCAAGCCTGAGTTTCTGGATAGTCGCGTTGAACTCTTGCAAGATCCGACGACGAACTTGCGGGTCGGTGATGTCGGTACTGGTGGAGCGAGCGATGAAGATACCCAGGAATCCACAGGCCGGTCCAATGAAAAGGAGTGCGACAATGCATAAGATGATAACGCCGTTTGGGCTCGAAGACTTGCCATTCTTTCTACCATCCTCCAGGGCACTGAGTACGAAAATGATTGAGTGGTGGGGCACACACCAGATGGGATTGTCCCGTTGTGGAGGAATGCTTACCTTACTCCGTGCGTCCTGCCACTCCTGCCGTAAAGGAGAGGTTCTTGTTCTCTGCAAGCGGGAAGTCAGCCATTATAACGTTGGTCAAGGTGAACGCCGTTTTACGTCGCTTGATATCTCGGGGGAGGCGATCTAAAGCACCAAAATCAGTATTTGACTGGCCACGGAGCTTCAGAGGACAGTATGCACCTCTGCCTAGGCATCCCTGCTGTGTTTCTGAGGTGGAAGTAGAGGAAGAGCTGTCAAAGACAAGCAGCGCAGTCACTGTTTGCCATAGTCATGGCATAGAAGCACGTCGTGGTTCAAACGTGGTAATATGGTATGCTTCCTGGGCGCTTAGAAACTCAGTCTAAGGGCTGCGGATGGGATACTTAAGTCATGACGCGGACGTTACACAGCATCAAATTGGCGCCTATTGGCGCGATGTCCAGTCAAAATAAAGACAACTACACCAAAATCAAAATGAAGAAAACATCTCACACTGTTCAACACCTGCATTCGAAAACTTGGCGAGTTACTCGTGTATCTGACTGGGGCACAATCACGCGGCGAAACATGAGTGGAAACCCCTCACACCTCCTACATTGTATGAAGCCCTAACAAACTTAGCTACCAAGCGGCAAACGTTGACGATGAAATGCGATCAACGACACGCGCGCGAAGAAGGCTCAGAAAGCTGACAGCGATGTGGCCTTCAGGGTTCGACCTCGATCACGATTTATGGCGCGTCTACGGAAGTCGAATACGGCGGATGCAGACATCATGGCACAAAAACGGATTCATATACTTCAGTGTACAGGATATTTGAATTTACTTCTGGTCGTTTCTTCACTGTTCATGGGTAGAGTATCGGGGACGTGACGTGCGAGATAGAAGGACCTTTTAGAATTTGGAACGGCCGGACGCCTCCGTGAAGCGTTTCTCAGCCTCGTCGAAGTTGATGACCGACCAGATGGCGTTAAGGTACTAATCGCGACTTAGCACGCGTATCCAGCAACGACAAACAAGTTTCGAGACTTACATCGGCCTTGACGTTGAGGTACTGGAGGTAAAACGCGTGCTCCCAGATGTCGACGCCGATGATAGGGATGTGGGTGAGGAGAGGGTCTTGGTTTTGAGTAGTGACGATCTCGAGATGCTTGGTGGTCGGGTGCAAGCCCTGATCGCGGTGAGACACGTTAAACGTCATGCGAGACAAACCCTGAAAGAAGGTACGCACAAGCCATCCCCAGCCCGATCCCTGAATTCCGGCCGTGGCAGAGTTGAACTCCTTCTTCATGTTATCGAAGCTGCCAAAGGCAGAATTGATTGCCTCCTTGAGAGGGCCGTCTTTGAGGACGCCTCCGTTGCCTTTCTTCTCAGATGCCGCGGGGGCAAGGTTCTTCCAGAAGAGAGAGTGGTTGATATGGCCTGATCGGATGCGATGGTCTATCAGCAGCTCGAACCCTCATAAGCTACTTCGGTCATTGACATACCTCCTCCATTGAACTTCAGGGCAGCCTGGAGAGCGATGCGCTCCTTCGGGGTCGGAGCCTTGGCGTATGCAGTCTCAGCAGAGTTGAGCGCGGTGACGTAGGTCTGATGGTGCTTTTTGTGGTGGAGCTCCATAATCTGGCGAGAGATGAAGGGCTCGAGGGCATCGTAGGCGTAGGGGAGATCGGGGAGAGTGTTGGACATGATGTGGATGTGTGTGGGTGTGGGTGGTCTAGGCGATGACCAAGGGTGAGGAGAGTGGAACAGGGTGCGACTTGTTTATAAGGTCGCGATCTGTTTATTCCCACACTGATGTAAGACCGTTGCGCCACATTCCGTCATTTATGATTCTCAAACAGGGCCCAGACTTCTCCCATTGCGTCGAGACCAGACAGGGGATACAACCTCCGTATGCTACGAGATAACCCCCTTTTCTTGTCATAACAACCAGTTTATGACGCCTTGTCAAGTCCCAACTCTTGTAGAATCTCATCGCAGATAGACAACCACACTTTGCCTAGTTTCTCAAAGTCTTCTAGCTACGGAAGCTCGTCGTTAATTCCGCCGTCCATAGCCAGGCGCAGCAAAGTCCGACGCACCTCTACCCATATTTGCGCGCTGACGCGGGTCCACCAGCGATCATTGTGGTAATAGTGCGCAGAATATGTGTCGTGTTGTTCTAAGAGCTTCTTCTTGAACTTTAGATCTAGCTCCTCTGTGGGTTTAATGTGTCCCGGGAGGGGAAGCTCCACGTTCACCTGTACAAGTGACCTGGGTTATCCGCCGGCTCTCATACCGGAAAGAGAATCTAGCAAACCATGTTAAGGGTAAGTTCGCCATCTGGGTCCATGACTTGAGTTCCAAGGATTTCCGCGAGGCGCTTCCCGCCTTTCAAAGCTAGGTCATGGCAATAAGCATTGATCTTATGTTCTCCGCCGAGCCAGTTCCTGAAGTCTATCGCTGCATATGGACGTTCTCGAACGTTTCTTTCTGCGATATCATATGAAAACCGTACCATAGGCGACTCCTAGATAGGGAGTATAGTCGATAGTTCCGTTCCCTGGATTCATATGAATATTAGAGGCGAAAGGGGCCGCAATGAGGACCGTTCCTACATTCGTATTGGATAACGAAGTTCGGGTCATTCCTATCCGCCGGTGAAATGTAAGTATGAGATGTCGGTAGCGACGTCTTGACGATGTGTTGATTCCTAACTTTACAGTGAGTACTACGGTCAACGTACTGGTAGTCAAAGGAGAGGTACGGACCGCTTTGGAACATACAGAATCGCGGCTGCGCGCTTGGCCGACAACCACTTATGGCAGTTCTAGATGATGAGTTATATCAAAAGATGCAAAATCACGCGGTTTACGAATAGATCAACATACGGATACCCAAAAGTCAGGCTGAGCTTCACTCAGATTGATGTCAAGCTCCTGCCCAACCGAATGTGCGCCATCGACTACACTCCACGCGCCCGCTTCCTTACAGATGGCCACAAGCTCCTTCCAGGGCAACAAGACACCTGGGTTCGAAACGATACTGTCGATTACGACTACCATCTTCTTGCCTTCGGCCTGTGGATGCGCGGCAAGGAACTCCTTGAAGCTCCTGATGATTTCAGAGTGCGTAGTGGGGAACTGTATGATGAATTGCTTGATAGTAGGATGCGGGGGGACGTCCCCGATATTCCTGAGTGTCTTGTCGACAGATCCGTATGTCGTATTGACTAATTACGCGTATCATGAATTTAGCAAATATGTTGTCATGGATCGAAGGAGGGGCAAGGCTCACATCCGATGACGGTGTCACCCTTCTCCCACTCAAAGTTTCGCATGACGGTGTTTATACCCATCGAGGCATTCGGTACGAGGACTACTTCATCTACGTCCGCCCCGATCAACTGCGCGAGCCGGCGGCGGACATCGATCAATCTAGGTTGGTAGGTAAGCCGATGGAAGAGGTCAGGCTTCCCCTCGATCTCTAGAGTCAATTTGTTGATTGCTGCGAGAACTGGCAGTGGGGTCGCGCCGTATGATCCTGGGCGGCGTCCGCCGTGTAAGCCCAAATCAATCTAGGTTTAGGGCCCGACACCATACCAGCATTGAGGTTGAGATAGGTCGGATCGAACGCGAAGTACTTGAGCACATCGTGTCCAAGGCTCGGGGGCGGCTGCTGGTAGAGCTCAGTGGGGTCTAGGTTGTCCATGGGTATCGGGGGTATTGGGGACAACTTCAGAGCTGAGAGAATAGGGCTTGCCATTTATGTCGTTGTCTTTCCGCACATTTTCCGGGCCGAGCAAAAGTGAGTGGTCACGTGGGGTGAATCAGAAACCCCATGACTCGGATTCGGCAAATCGCGTACAAACGACGCGTTGTGCCTATGGAAGACGACCAGCCGACTGGGGGCGGATTCTTGGAAATAACTATATGGGTGAATTTATTGAAAAGATCTATAACGCTCCTAGAAAAGGAAGAACTTTTGGGTTAGACAGGCGTCGATGACCCGATTACTAGAGCTTTGCGAGTCACTCGCCACAACCACGTGGACGCGCCCCTTGCTGAGGTCCGAAGACCAAGAAAAGCCAACGAGACAAGCGAGTTCCTAAAGGTGACATTTCCGAGATCATAATCAAACGTTTGGATAGGTGATTTGAAGGGACGGGTCTCCAGATACAAATAATTTGTAATCGAAGAACAGGGAATATTGTCAACGACTGGAGGCCACAAAAGCCGAATATCGAAGTTCTACTGAATTTCTGACAGACCCTGGAGAAGCGCGATTAGAACGATGGCTGGGTAAGATATGAGTGTTCCTTACAGCCCACAAACCTGGCGCTCTTTCCCTGTTGAGCTTCCCCAGACTTGCTAAGAGGCCTCATAAGCTCAACAAATCGCACAGGCTTCACGTTCCAGTGAATGACGCGTAAGTATCAAAAGAGACCTATACGCACTGCTGACTTGAGCCAAGGGCCAGACCTGGCGACGAATTATGTGTTAACGCCGCGGGCAAACGGGGTGGTATCACCATGGAGCCAGACCAGCAGCGGAACACGTCGATGACTAGTGATGGCGAAATTGGTGCATCATCTTGACACTCTCCCTGGATATTGCGAGGTTGGGTAGAGACAGGACAGTCAAATGTCTTCTACTAAAGAAATACCCGCCCGCGTGCAGTAGGATGTGTGTCTCAGAAGAATACGCCACACGGATACCGGCGGTCAGAGTGCTCGGTCGTGGCGGTTTCCGTCGGCATGGCCTTGTCTCGACGTCAGTCCACAGCTCTGCGAAGAGAGCAGTACGTGAATGGCCTAGAGCCTCGAGAATGTAGCTTTAACAAACCAGATTCTGTAAGAATTCGAAATCTGCCAACGTGCCAGTCACGGGTGCTCGAAGACAAGGTGCCAGTCGGGAAAGATACGGGTCGGGAGCACGAAGATTGTATGGTTTCATGCGCAAGAAGAAATCGTCGTAGGTCTATTGGTATGAGACAAGCAGTGGTAGAAAAACAGAAAATGTACAGTGGCACGTGGAGGTCTGTGGCAGGTTCAACCAATTTTCACACGCCGGTTCTCTTTATTCCTTGACATCTTCCAGAATCTGCCACAACGGTAAGTCGGGGCATTGCTACATCTCTACTGAGTTCTTTAGAACCTTCATGATGGACATAAGCTTGCTTCGACCCCGAGGGATCTCATTCAATCATCACGATGACACCCACACCAATAGACGACACCTTTCTTCACACCCATCTACTGATGCTAGAATTCAAGATGCTTGACTTGAGGACCGTGGCTAAGGGAGGACTCACAACGAAAGCACATGGGACATGATAGCCCTTTGCGTCAGAGAACAAATCTGTAGAACCATTTTCAGCGATCTCGGAGAAGCAAGATTACGGAGCAGGCGCTTCGATAATGGTTCATGAGCTGGCGGATCGACCGCTCCTTCTAAATCCCGACTTCCCTTCCAAAGCCTCCAGGCCATCCGCGAAGCTTTATAGATTTTTTCTTTCTTCCCATCTCCCCCGAAGTCCTCGACCTCGTGGGTTTCAATCTTCCTCGTCATAGATTCCCATCCCTCTTGTCCAGTCCTATTTGAATTCGCGATTTAACCTGAGTCATTCTTTCACGTCCCCTTCCCATTCTTTCTCTTTGTGAATCGTCTTCATGTCCGCGTCGCATCTTGTTCTTGATAATACGTCCGTGAAGCTTATTATAGCCTTTTCGCCAGCGCTTTTCTGACCATCGATCCCAACTCAGCTTGGGGGCTGCTTTTATTGGCGTGGTTGTCGCCGCAGTGTATGTACCCCTTTCACTCAGACCCTCGCCAGTACTCAGTCTCACTGTCTTGCAGTTTACACGGAGGTTGGATCCGCCGCAGGCCCATCATAGCCCCACCATTCTGACTTGAGCCTTAACGACAGTTTCTTGCGTGCAAGCCTGGTACTATTACACCCACCAAAAGGACACATGGCCGACTAAGGCGCTTGTGAGTGACGCCGAACATCTTCATGCTATTGTTACCGAATTTCATCTCAAGGTCGGCGCAGTGATGACTTTCGACACGATCCATCAAATATTGATATCGCACACTGGTATGGTTATGTTGAGACCGAAGCCCACAGTACCATTGATGCCCACCTGTCGTAGTTTATACATACGTTATCACGAACTACGACAACCCTGCTCATCTCGGCACCTTAGTCTGGTAGGTGACGTTGGCCCACTACTATTCATTATTCCTGCTGACCGAGGATTTGCATTTTTAGGAGCCTGCTGGTGAGCGATGGTGATCACTGTCCAGTGTTTGTCTGACTAACATTCGCGTTTCCTGAAGGTCGAAGTGTTGTTCAACGTGAGAGCCTGTTGTCACGGCAGTGGAGTCGAGGGCTGAACACGTCTCATTCACTCGCAGGGATTTACAGCGGTGCTTGTACAAGGGTATGTTCAACGATCCTTACTGACCCATGTTCATTCTGACGCATTCATACACTTAGTTTCTTGACTATGAGGGTATGGCGATGTAAGTCCTAATTCGTTATCTTCGTATCAGTGACTGAAGTCCACCCAGTGAGCAATCGGAATATTTGGTTCACCAGCGCGGTTGTACGTTTCACCCAATTGATGCTGTGATTCTATACTCAAAGGCACCAGACTATCCTGGTCGTAGGCGAATTCGGTGAGAACATGTGGATCACTTGGTTTTGCTTTGTATACTGAGGTGATTTTCTGTAGGATGTGTCGTGGGTACGTGCGTTCGTTTCCCGAATATTTCGACATATCAACGGCTGCCTTTCACTTCGCATCAGCGTTCGGCGCGATGTCGTAAGTCATTTTGCGATTATCCAAGTCTGCGCCATGCATAACCTCTATATGTCTCCCATAGACTCCACTTCCGCACGTTTGCTGAACTTCAGAGTCTCAAGGTAGATTCAAACCATACTTGGCTTTTCGATCGCTCAAATCAGTTCTACAGTACCTTTCGATCGCGGTAAACGCCCTGGCAGCAGCAGGTGATGTGCTTATCGCCGCCATCCTCTGCACACTCCTGCATCGATCGCGGACAGGTTTCCACCGGTGTGTATTCATCCCCAATCGTCGGACACCCATTCTGACGAATATCCCAGCTCGGATACGATGATCAACAAATTAGTAGGTCTATCTTCCTTCAGTCTGCGATATAGACGCACCTGACGAGCAGCGACCAGATTCTGTTTGCCGTTAACACGGGCTTCCTAACGAGGTCGGTGCTCCTCTTACCGCAGTGAGATTTTAATGTAACCAGATTTTGGCGAACCGAAGCCTGTGCGCCGTAGCTTCCTTGATATCGGTGAGCATCACGCGCCCCTGGCTTCTTTTTCCCAAAAAGACCTTACATATCCCCTTTCTCAGATCGTCGTCGCTGGGAATACCTTTCTGTACATCGCCTTCTTTTTCTGCATCGGCCGCCGTATGTCCACCAATATCTTTCCCTTCGATCCTCTCAGTTCCTGACGCTCCCATTATGGGTCAGTCTACTCCAACTCGCTCCTCGCGACGCTGAACGCACGGAAGATGATCCGCGGTGCTGCGGACGGCATCCATAGCACGACTGACAATATTTCCTTGTCCCTGCGGGAATATCCAAAAACTGGCACTGTCTCGTCGAAGGTGAGTTGTCTCCGGGTTGGGAAGTGCACAGGGGAGCTCATAGTTGCCTGAGACTGGTCAGCGCCCTACAAATATTTCGATCAAGATCGACACTACGAAGGAGTTCGTTACTGATTCCGACCAAGGTCACGATCTGGAGAAGGGCGATTCGGCATTGGTGGGGATTCCACTTGCGTTGACAATTTCGTAAGTACTCATAACTGGTCTGAGACAGTCCACTAGTTCGACGACCTGCCCTTCGTTCTCCAATCTCAATGTCAACGAAGCTGAAGCGGCTTGATCACGCGGCTCTTGCGTTTACCTATTGACTGTGTCTTATTGTCTGTTCCTTGTCCGTGGTCGCGCTGGTTGCGCATGACGGCTTGTCTTGCTGATGCTACTCATATGAAGTGGCCGTTTGACCTACGTATTTCATTGTCAATGTTATGTATAAAGCGCTGGTGACTTGTAGAATACTTTTGCTTGGTCGATTTAACGTCGTTGACCAGTGTCGTGTCTAGGGTATAGAAGGAAAGGATGAACGTCGAATATACCTCTTTTGTACATTTTTACATATTTCTGAAGCTCCAGGACCAGTATCTCCTGCTAGAGTTACTACCAGGTCAGTCACTCTACACCCATAGCCCTCCATAGGACACGACGTCACTAGGTCCAGACATGTTGTCTATCTCGATGCTCATTTGGCTATAATTTAGCAGGAGATAAATACAATCAGCCTTCGTCCATGGGATCCCCTTCCCCGCCTTCTTGCCCGGCACCGCTCCACCATGATATAGGGCCAAGTCCTTGTTCTACGATGGAGCACTGTTATCAAATCAGTATAAAAGATGGCGGATGATCTCGTTGTCCCAACTCACGATGACATTATAGGGTGGTCGTTTAACCTCTACCAGAACCTGCACACCGTCTTGCATCTTCGGGGGACCAGGTTCACCATCAAAGAAATCATCCGCCTCGACTCGGACCCGGACGACTTCACCTTGGTCAATGTACATCCTGTCTGATAGAGGTGTGTCTAGCATTTCTGTTGTCGTTGTCAATTCCGAGTCCGGCAGCCAGAAATGGGCTCGTTCGTTCGGATCACTGTGGGCGAATAATTATAGTGGGATGCCGGTGCCAAAACAAAGCACGTACAAAGCCGTGGGTTGAGGGAGGTAGGATACTGGGATATAGATATCGTCGAAGAATCCAATAGTCACTGGGTGAGTGAGAGATTGTGTGAGCTGGTAAGAGGGGATGTATATGAGGAAGCAACGTACGTCGAATGCCGTCTTCATCTGAGGACTTGACTTTGGCAACGATGACTTCTGACGTGAAAGGTTTGAATACGACCATCCGAAATATCACTGGACATAAAATTAAGCAAACGGAGTGGAACTAATGAGCGAGAATCGGACCTTTGTACCACAAGAACCCATCACCATAACGAACCTTCCCCTCCCCCGCTTCACTCAAATCAAAAACGCAGATGCAGAGCCCGACATCGTGAAGAACTCGGTTCGCATACTTCTTATTTAGCTCAACGATGAGCGCTTGGTCTGCAGGTGCCCCGAAGTTGGAAGGATGGACAGGTACAGTGTCCTTGACGAATCTTAGTCGCTTCGTTGATTTTTATGTCGCAAGAAATCTACCTTGAGGACTGAGAGCACGAACATGGTGGAAAATGGTTTTGAAACGACCAGATATGTGATACGGGACCTGCGCAGGCCTGTAAGTCCAGATTATGAGAACATGGAGTCTCGAGTCAGTGAGCGTTGACAACCGTACGGTTTTGTTGATGAGTCCCAAGTTTTCATAATCTTATCTTATCTTCCAACTTGAATGCGCACGTGACCCGAAAATTTCGGTTGCTGGAATTTCTTGGCTGCTTTCCACCGTCGCAGTCGTTACCGCCCTCACCGCCCTCACCGCCCTTCCTCCCCTTCCACCGCCACCACCACCCCATAATACCGCGAGCCTATCAAAGGCTTACCTCACACTCTCATCTCGTCAAACCTGTATAGGAGAACTTATGTCTGATAGTGCGGCACCCAAAACCACATTACTTCCGGCCAAATCATGGCAGCATTTTGTAGCAGGAGGGTATGTGAACGATTTGTGTATCATTATGCAATTTGGTGATCTACATGACTTCCACTAGACTGGGAGGCATGTGCGGCGCGATTGTGACGAGTCCATTCGACGTGGTGAAGACGCGACTCCAATCCAGTCTTTTTCAACAGAAGAGCACGTCGATGGGTCTGGCGGGCCCCGGAGGAAGTGTCGTCGTCGGTGTGCCGCGGGGTGGTCTCTTATACAACTTTGTCGAGACTGGACACATCCTACGGTATGTTTCAACTCGACTCGCGCGAGGACAGCGTTCTAAGTTCTCGAATCAGGGATATCTACCGGGAAGAGTCTCCACGGGCCCTATTCAAAGGTCTTGGACCAACACTTGTAGGCGTCATCCCGGCTCGTTCGATCAACTTTTACACCTATGGCAACGGGAAACAAATTATTGCCCACCGATTCAACGACGGCGTGGAAAACACGTATGTGCACCTCGCGGCCGCTACCATAGCGGGTATCGTCACGGGGACGGCCACAAATCCAATATGGGTTGTGAAGACGCGACTGCAGCTATCTGCATCGAACCACGGGGACGCATCCGGTCGAAGGGTTGTTGGCAGCAGCTGGCAAACTATCAAGGATATCATGAAGCACGAGGGTATCCGAGGGTTTTACAAGGGGCTTAGCGCTAGCTATCTGGGTGTAACAGAAGGAACGATACAATGGGTCCTGTATGAACGGCTGAAGAGGATCACTGCCGCGACAGAGGGTCAGGGAGGTGTTCAGGAGTGGGTTGGGATGCTTGGGAGCGCTGGTACAGCGAAGTGTGTCGCGAGTCTAATCACCTATCCTCATGAGGTGCGTCATGATAATTCCTTTTCTGCGGGCGTTTCCTCACTAGTGATGATATCAGGTTCTACGGACACGACTGCGGCAGCCTAGTGTGAACGGTGTCATGAAATACACCGGCTTAGTTCAAACGCTCCGACTTGTCATCGCAGAAGAAGGAGCGAGGTCCCTATACGGCGGTCTAAGTGCCCATCTAATGCGCGTCGTACCTAATGCTGCGGTCATGTACTCGATATACGAGGGCATCCTTCGCTGGGGAGCATAGCCTGCCGTACGACCTTCTTGAGCGCTGGACCTTTCTTCGCGATGCTACCTGTGCAACTGCAGACAGTTCAAGTTCACGAGATATACCCTGTGCCCACCATCCGGACGATTACCCACCACCCCTCATTTTGCTATATTGCAACGAGTCTAAAAAAAGTAATCACCACTATTCTACTACTCTACACACTTACCTGGTTTACCCATGGTCGATTAGTCATCGCTGCTTTCCAACACTGTCACCACTCATCGTCGCTCGCATATGTATTTTATTATTTGCCTTCTTATTACACTTACACATACTTATTGCTTGTCTTATATTATACATGGATCGCATTTTCGAAATCACCACGCGCCGGCCCAATATCGAACAACTGAGAAGGATCATACGACCGATCCTATCAGTATGCAAACGGGTGTAAATTCAATGATACTGAGTACTCGATAGGGCTACACACCGACAAACGCTCCAGCATATGATCGAAATATGATGTTTGAGGACCGCACGGCTTTCTTATCAGACGAGCGTCAGGCTAATTTCCTAGGACCACTTCCTACTATTAGTATACCCCTCACCGTGGCTTGCATGCACATCTTATACTTCTTGCCTACCTACGCTTAGACATAAAAAATACATCTTAGCTACAGGTACGCACTGCAGAAAAAACGTATAGAGATTTGCGACATGATTTACTTGACCAAATTCAGAACTCTGTGATGTTCACAGGCACAGTTCATCATCATTTTTTGATGCGTATTGGAAGTCAAAAGTTTGGTGATGCTCTCCGCCCAATCCTCCCCATGTCCACATACTACTTGTAACTTCAAGCAACCAGAAGCCCGTGATCTCATATCCGACGTACCAGCCTTGTCCTCGTCTCAATCATCCATCTCTGATAGCCTTTTCCCCAAATATATTCGACTTCTTGGCGCTGACATCCTATCAATGTCCTCCGAATCGAGTCCGCAACCCATTGAAAGTGATCGTGTCAAACTGCCGAGAAGCCCAGATTTGCGGGGACACAGCAAGCTTGGAAGGATCAAACCTGGTGGCATCGGCAGTGGCACTTACGTCGCGTACGGGTGGGGATAATGAGAGCAATTCAGTCCGGGAGTGCTAGGCAGGGACAACACGAGGTGAAACTCCTTGCTTCGAAACTGCGGTTACCAGAACGTTGCCTGGACTGCCTCTTCACTATCTTTACCGGCCAGTTTCTTTAAACACCAACTGCTGGACCGAAATCAGGGAGCATTCGCTCGATGCGTTCTTGGTGCCTCCTCAGCTTGATGCCCGCTATCATTGTACCAACGCTGGCCGTTGAACTTCCCTTTCTCACCTCACCTTCATCTTGGAGAGTGCGTGTCCTGTTCCAATTTCTCTGAAAATTATGTCTTGACTTGGATCATAGAAACCCGATGTTCTGTCATCTCTTGACGAACGTATAACCACTACGGACGATGCTATCCAACGAGTTATAAAGACTCTCGAGAAAGTAGAATTTGGTCTGTAACATGACTGGCACAATGATTACAGCATGCGTCAAAGTGCTGAATCGCTGCTAGCTACCCCTAGTTTCTATGCATTAGCATCCGATTTCGATGCTCTCACAAACCAAACGCGCTACAAGACGGTAGTAAACCAGTACTTCTCATCCGTTGCTTCCGATTATAAGGATACCATGTGAGTGGAATACGTTCTCCGAAGTTATCGATGAAATACTGATTTCCATCAGCAACGTCAGTATCAGATTTACCTTCCCTGTGTGCTGTTAACAACTCTTTTTCCAACAGACAAACACCGCACTGTGCGTTGACATATTCTTCAAGCTCTCAATCCTATTTGACTGCTTCTTATAGGGGCTACGGAATTGCTGCCATTCGTGCATTTACGGTATATAGAAATCAGGAGATGCTCGACCTAGCTATCAATGTATGGGCGTATGGCAGAACATACACTATCTCAGACGCAGATGTAAATGCAGGCAAGATTACCAGCAAAGCATTCGCTCTAGCGGGAAGTTGTGAAGCTGGTAAGTCTGCGTTTTTTGGACTACCTAGCCTGGGAGGCGCCAATTCACGAACTCTCAAATCCAGCTACAATGGCCGGTGGGACATTCTGGGTGCGTCGCAACTTTTCTCATCACAAATCGCTATTCATATTGTTCTCTCTGACAGATTACCAACGAAAACGATAGCACTATTTTTGGCGACTCCACTGGGTACGTTTTGGGGTGTGTGAATCGTACTTCGACGCTAATTGCTTGCCATAACCAGTCGATTCTTCGCGTGAGTCACCCCCGCGCTTATCTCCGAAATTCTAGGCTCATGTCGTCTAGACTCTCCTCTTACCTCGCCAATATCACGTCTAACTTGAGCTACTTGGATGCGGCTAAAGAATCCGGGATTTTCATGCTCGGTAACCTCAATATCACTAATGAGGGGAATGGCAAAGCTGCGATGTCCGCAAAGGTTGGCGATCCTTGCAACGAAAGCTTTGGCCCAGGAACGTTTAGAATCGATGGTCCCGCGGGTTTCATTGAAGGTTTAGCGATGCTCCCTCCCGAAGTGGTTCTAGGAGCTCAGACGGTCAAAGACTTGTAAGTATCTGGACTGCGCGCTCGAGGAACGCTAAAACTTAACGCTAACATTCCAGGCGGGCTAAGACAGTGAATATCACTTTGACGACTAATGGCCTGTGTAATGGCCCGTCCGGGATCATAGGTATGTTTTCCATCCTTTGCATCTCCTTCATCATAACTAACATCGGTTAGATGTGGGGAATGGAATAGGGAGCCAGGGGTTAGTCAGTGCCCTAGCGACGTTGTATAAACGGGAGACCGCCTCAACAGCCCTCCGAACGTACCTTCAACAGTACTTGAGTGTGCAGGTGCGTCCCTTGTCTAATCTTTCGTTTATCTAGTCGCTGATTAGTCAGTCTGAAGTATAACGCAGTCTTGGATCTGTCCACTACTAAAGGAAGCGGCATCTATGCAGGCTCTTGGTCGGGCCCACCGGCGACCAGGTTTTCCTCCGATAACCAGACTGCTGCGCTTGCCGTCCTGAATGCTGGGATTTTGCTCCCTTCACTACCTGCGAACTCCACGGATGGTCCGAATCATGATGTTGGTGGGTCTGACACCGTTGGCCGCAAGCATAGGTTAAATTTGGCTGGAGTAATCGCTGGGGGTGTAGTGGGCGGTATTCTACTCAATATGGCCATAGTTCTGGTAATACTTTGGTGCCTCCGCCGCCGTCGCCGACGCCGTTTACTTGAGCAGCAACAACGACACCAGGAAGAGATGCAGCGAGCTACCTCCTTTGAACCATTCACGGTTCCGGAACCATCCACGCCGTTACTACCGGCGGGTACCTCTGCTGGCCATCGAGACAAGATACGGAGGTCTGGCTGGCCACGGACATGGGGTAATCGAAGACCATCATTACTTCCTGCGAGTCCTGTTAGCGTGCCAAACACTGCGGGATTATTGCCGTACCCCGCAGAGAGCGAGGCTGATATATCGACGGAACACCTTCTTCAACTCGTACAGGAACGGATACGAGAGGAGCGGAGCCCTCCAGAGTACGATCACGATAATGGCAACGATGTCTCGCGCAAAAGGCGGAGAACCCGTCTTGTTCTCTCTCAATAGCGGATTATTGCTGGCTGGTAATTTCTTATTGTAACAGATTCCTGTTCGGACTGCTCAAGTAGGTCAAGCATGCCATACTGCTACGAGGTCTCCTGCTGTCAGACCAGTATGATTACGATCTCGCCTCACCTCTATGGACCTCTAATATGCGTCACATCGATGTCAGAAAGCCCTGCCTCACGAACATTGATCCATGGCAGTGGGCTTGAGATGAAGGGAGGAGAGGATGCAAGGACGCTGGCAAGAACCCGAAGAGTCCATTTCATGGATGGGTAGATCGCGAAAAACCAGAACATACGAGGAGCCTCAGGATAAGAAGTACGCCTGAAGTGGATGCCGGCGAACCAGACCATAGACGGACTTTTGTGCCAAGCTTAATATTCAAGAATACGTCCATTAGGTGCGATGTCCGGCCAAGCCGGTACATTCATGCAGTGCAGCAGACATCGACCCTACGATCCTCCGACCCCATCTTACGACAGCTTCCAAGCTGTGCACACCGATTGGCGACTGCGTAAAGAGCTCCGCGTGGCATGTCCGGGTGAATGGTGGCGTGATGAAGCTTCGGGCTTACCTCAAAGACGGTACATTCGAGCTTGTTGGAGATCGCCGGCGTTCTGTTGCCATACATAATTCAGCCCGGGGCTATTGTTGCTTTTTGGCTGTGGCACACTCAGCGACACGGCTAGCTTGGGCCGCTTGGCAAACCTCTCTGGCAGTCCTGCTCAAATTGGTCCAACACTTCTAACTTTCGGAACTGAAGCGATGTTACCTTGGCTTGCTCTCTGGCTTCTCGAATGAAACTGTGATTGACACCCGCCTGATTAACTTCAGGGATGAAAACAATTCATTCTCGTGACTCATGGGGATATGACAATTCAGATTGGGCACTTGTCAGTGGGTTGGCCGTCCAGCCCGAGTCACGACCTCCTTGATTTCTGATCACTTTGCTATGTGCAGGCACGCCGCAGGGATTCGATCAGCATCCTAAACGGAGTGCATTATCTCCGAATGGACCTTGAAGCGTCTGCCAGTGGTCGTCCGTTGTCCTTTCACTGCCAACTGGTGCTCAACTCGAGGATAGAACGTTCGCTCCATGCGTTACTGGCACTTCCCCGCCTTAATCATCACCATCATCGTACCAACGCTCGCCGCTGAACTCTTCACGCCTCCTTCGTCCTGGAGAGTACGTACTGTTGATGATAGCATCTGACTGCAAGATAGATCCTGACAAGGAGACAGAAACCGAACATCACATCATCTCGCGACGATCGTGTATCCGCTGCGAACAACGCTATCCAGCAGGCTCTGAAGTCGCTTCCGACCGGGACATTTGGTACGCAAAGCCTGGACTCCGTTGTACGTCCTGTAAAGCTGAAGTCTTGTTAGCGAGCTCGGACTTTTATGGGGTGGTGGCAGACTTCGATGCTCTAAGGAATCAAACGCAGTACAAGGCTATCGTAAATGAATATTTATCATCCCTCATGCCTTTCGACGCCAAATCATTTTAGTAAGTGTTATTTAGGTTTTGATGTAGACTCCGTACTTACCCCCACTGCTCTGCAGCGTGCGTCTCAAATTCCCTTTCTACTTCTGAGATCAACATATCATGTTCTTTCACTAATAGACGACTGCCATGTACGTTCCATTTCACGTGTGTTATGATTACAAGCTGACGTTGTACCTGACAGGGTTTCCGGAACCACCGCCATGCGCGCCTATAAAGTATACGGAAACCAGAATATGCTTGATCTAGCTGTGGATGCATGGGCATATGGAAGAGCACACACCATTTCAGAAGCGGATGTGGCCGCCGGGAGGATAGCCGGTAAAGCTTTCGATTTGACGACGACTTGTGAAGGTGGTAAGTTCCCCGCATCCATCAAGCTCCCAAATACCGATTTACGAATATAGTTACCATGGCTGGTGGGACATTTTGGGTGCGTTTCCCATCTATGATGAAAGCTTAAGACTCATAGGTGTCCTTTTGAAGCAACTCAGCGAAAACGAGACCACTATCGCTGGCTTCTCCACTGGGTATGTCTTCAGAGTCCAGAATTTCCATCAGCATTCTAACATGTGTTCCTGCACGCAGGCTATTCTTCATGTGAGTCACGTCCGCTTCCTTTTCCGTCTCTAACAACGCTTACCAGTATCCCCTAGGCTTTCTGCATACCTCGCCGAAGTCACGTTCAATCAGATGTACCTAAGCGCCGCAAGGGAGTCCGGGGCGTTCATGGTTGCCACTCTCAATGTCACGAAGGAAGGGAATGGAAAGGGTGCGATGTCAGCCAAAGCGGGCGATCCATGTACCCGAGATAGCTTCGGAGCAGGACCATTTCGACTGGATGGTGCGAGAATGTTCATTGAAGGCTTGGCCGTCCTCCCCCCCGATACGGTCATAGGAACGGAGACGGTAGAGACGTTGTGAGCGTTCATGGACTGCGGTGGGAGATAACTTGAACTCACATAAGTTGCATTTCAGGCGGCGCACTATGGTGAATACCACACTCCTCACCAATGCTCTGTGTAACGCGCCTAACGGTATCATCAGTATGTTTCCGTCCTCTTTTCTCTTTCTCTTTCGCGTCTCACCGTTGTATCAGATAAGGGCGATGGAGAGGGAGATCTGGGATTAGTCAACGCTCTTGCCGTGTTGCACGAGCGCTTGAATACAACGCAATCACCCCTCCGGACGTACATACAGCAGTACCTAGGTGTACAAGTGCGTGTCCCACCTTGACTATCGCCTGGGGATGAGCTGATGGTTCACACAGTACAACGCCGTCATGGATCTGTCCACTATAAACGGAAGCAACATATATGGAGGCGCGTGGTCGGGCCCACCATCCCCGACTTTCTCCATCGATAATCAGACACGTGCGCTCGCAGCCTTGAACGGCGGAATTCTGGTTCCCATAACTTCATCCTCCAGCATTCCCAACTTAAGCCCAGACGATGGTGGTAAGAAGTCCAGTCCGGTGGGAGCCATCGCTGGCGGCGTCGTCGGTGGCTTAGTACTGATAGGCGCCATTGCCCTGCTGCTGCTCTTATTTCGCCGACGACGACGAGAACGCCGAAAGGAACAGGAAGAAGCTGTTCACAATATTGCCGTTTACGAACCTTTTATGGCTACCGTGCCGCCGTCGATCTTGTCGTTCTCGGCGGCTGCTGTGACGACCGAGAAAAGAAGGCAGCCGGTCCAGGCACATCCATGGGGACAACAAGCGTCAACGTCCACCAGTGCACCTAGTAATTCAGGATTATCTCGGGCGATTCGTCCCCAGGAAAGGAGGGATAACATCCCGACGGAAGAGCTCCTTGAGATGTTGCAGCACCGGATTGGGGTGGAGCTTCAGGGAGCTCAGGCGCCTCCTGCTTATGATTCTAGTGTTACACAGCCTCAGGAGAGGTGAGATACGGTATTTGTATTTAAGGATGTGTTCTCTTTCGATGTACTCTTTCTAGTTAAACGTGTATGGGTGTGCGGCCTACGCATCTGAGTAACTTAGTTATTTGCCTGTACGTGTACTTAGTCGCATCGGGAAGGACATTCAGGAATTGGACCATGCCGGTGATATACTACTACTACTACTACTACTACCACTACAGCTGGCACTACCTCGCAAGGGATGTTGTTTGTGCACGAAATACATCAACAGGTAAAAGGGCTCACGACAGGTCCGCAGAAATGGACCCGGCCCAGCCAGTGCCACGTTAAAACTTGAAAAACTACGACCCACGGGAAGGACAGTGTAATCCTAGGATACCACATTGAGCTGTTCCTACATACGACGTCACCATTTCCGATTCGACTACGACCCGTTCACCCATCGTCGATATGGGTTCCCGATACCGTCCCGACACTCTTGGATTTAGGTTTCGACTGGGTAGCCCTTTTCTTATACAAGGGCGCCAGAACATCATGTATCATTACCTATCTTTCTTTCCCCCCTTCTCTCTCACTCGCACTCTCTCTCTTATATCTCGAGACCACTCGTATTCGCTCAATTAACAGAGTCTTCGCTTGTTTATTTGGTTCGTGTCATTTCAGTGTATCTACGTCCCCATATATGGGGACACGGTTCCAGACAGGTGCCTCAAACAGATGCCTGAACTTCAAAAACAGACATGCATAAATGTCTCTTCAATCCCGAAGCTCGAACAGGAGACGAAGAAATGGTACAGGAACAACTATAAATTCCTCACAAGCTAATTAGCATATATCCCACAAGAAACGAAAAAGAAATAAAGATAGATAAACCCCCCCCCTCCACTCTCACCTCTCCCCAAACCCCCACACCTCCAAAACAGTCTTCCCCCCCCTCCTCCCCACAACCACACACACATCCCCCACACCCTCCCCCTCCTCCCTCCCTTCCCCTTCCCCCCCTCCTCCCTCCTCCCCTTCACGACCCCCGCCAACCCTCCGTCCCCCCGTAAACCCAACCTTCCAAACACACTCCCCCCCCTCCCCCACCTCCCTCACATACCGCCCCGTCCCCGTCTCCCACACCCTCACCCGCCCATCGTTTCCCCCCGTCACGAGGTAGCGCCCGTCGAATTGGAGGGCGGAGACGGAGGTGTCGTGGGCTGCGATGCGGTGGAGGGCTTCGTATGCTTTGCGTTTGTGGGGGAATGAGGGGGGTTTGGGGGGTGTGGTTGATGTAAGTGTGTCTGGTGGGTTCTGGGGGTAGCGCTCGTTTGGCTTTCGACGTCCGCCGCCGGGCACCCCGTCTCCCTCCTCCTCGGACGATGTCAGCGAAAACGTGATAACCCGCCCATCCGAGCCGCCCGTCGCCAGCAGCTGATGTTTCCGTGACAGCTGCAGCTGGCACACCAGAGTCGTATGCCCCTGCAGCAGCGCCAAGCAAGTCCTACACGCGCATATCGATGAACGCCGAAAACAGGAAAAACACAGAGAGAGCAGGGCGTACCCATCACTCGCATCCCACACCCTAACAGTCGTATCCAACCCCCCCGTCGCCACGCGCGCCCCATCGAAGGCCACGGTATACACCTGGTGATAGTGCCCCCTCAGCACGTGTAGGCACTCTCCCGTGTCCAAGTCCCACAGCTACCATTCACCAAATACCAAATACCCCATCAGAACACCACAAAATCATATCCAACGAAGAAGACAAAACGTACCCGGCACGTCGTATCATAACTCCCACTAGCCGCCCTGCGCCCATTCACATCCAAGCACCGGACACTGCTGGTATGCCCCCTTAAGACGCGCACCATGCGCCCGCGCTGGATGTCCCAGGTGCGGACGGTGCCGTCGCGGGAGCCGGTGACGGCGAGGGGGCGGGCGTGGAGGGTGCGCATGCAGCGGATGGTGGAGGTGTGGCCGGGGAGGGTGTATATGCAGTGTCTGGTGGGAAGGGTGTCATGCGTTAGCGGGTGAGTGAGGGGAGAGTAGAAGGAATAGAAGCAAATGGCACAGCGGAAGTTGAGCCCCCCACCTCCGAAGAAATCATCAAGTCCACCGGAGTCGCAACGCAAAAAAACACCGAAAAAGCGCATACAACGACCCATGCGAGACTCACCCAGACTTAACATCCCAAACCCTTACAACCTTATCACACCCCCCACTCACAACAAGCGCACCCGGCTGCCCCCACCCCTCCGACGCAAAGCACGGGTCCGTCTGGCGCTCCGGGACGTACCTCGGCGGCCTCTGCGGTTTGGGCTTGGGATCGCTGTCGGGTGGGTGGCGATGGGAGGAGGAGGAAGGGTGGGCTGTACTACGTGCTGTGCAAGATTGTGTTAGAGTCAGAGGACTGGAGAAGGTAAGGGGGATGCATACCTTGATGCGCACTATCATGAAACCGATAGCTTTCCTCCGCATCTTCATCGACTACGCCCCGTCCACCTACGCCTTCTACCACGTCCTCATCAGACCCACCCTCGCCGTCGCTCTCACCCCCACTCGCCGCCTCAAGCCCAACAGCCACCCTCAAAGCCGGCCACAGCTCCTTATACCGCCCCTCATCCTCCTCCCTCCGCCGATCCCCATCAAGATTCATCCCCCCAAGATCAAGCGGTACCTCCTCCTTCCTTCGATCGCGCGCCCTGTTCTTCCCCTTCGTCCCCCCGGGCAGACTTGCACTAACCAAACAAAGCCCCCACACACCCGACTCATGCCCCACCAGCGTCCTCGCCAACACCCCCGTCCTAGCGCTGAACACATGTATGCGGGAGCTCGCGAGCCCGACGACGACCCAGTCGCTGTCTAGTGCGAGGGAGGTGACGACGCCGCTGTCTTGCTGCGGGGAGGTGGGGGTGTGGTGGGGAGGGAGGGTGGGGAGGGTGCGGTGGTGGGAGGAGGAGGAGGAGGAGGAGGAGGAGAGCATGGGGAGTTGGTGCGTTCGGAGTCGGTGGCCGCCTCGTTCCCAGTTTAAGACTGTAGAATACGGATCGGTCAGTGTGAGAGGAGGAGAGGGAGAGGGACTGTACCTTTGATATAACATTCCCGGAAATACATGCGGTGTGAAGATGTTCGTGCTAGCGAGGAGGAGGAGGACGACTCTGAGGTTGTACGACGGGCGCTGCGTTTCCTCGCGGTAAGCCACTCGAGCGCAGGGTCCATCGGAAGATCCGCAAACGCCTCCATCTCCTCCAACGGCTCCTCCTCCCCCTTTCCCTTTCCCTTTCCCTCCCCCTCCCCCTCCCCAACTCCCCCACCCCTTACCTCGCAAACACCAAACCCCCAAACCAAACACATCCTCCTCCACAGCCCCTCCCCCGTCGCCACCCCCCTCCACGCCCTGCTCACCGCGCCCGCACTCACCAGCGTCCCCGGATCATCTATGAACCCCAGGATATGCAGGGTCAGCTCCGGCGGGAGGGCAGAGGAGAAGTCGCGCGGGTGCGAGAGGAGGGGGGCGAGTGTTTGGGCGAGGAAGAGGAGTTCGGCGGGGGTGCAGGAGTGGAGGAGGGCGGTGAGGAAGGTGCGGCGGTCGGTGGTGGTGGTGGATTCAAGGGCGGTGTGTTGTAATATTGAGAGAGGGTGGGGTGGGGAGGGGGTGAGCGGTTCGGGGGAGGGGGAGGGGGTGGGAGGGGAGGCTATGGGGATGTAAAGCGTTTGTGAATGGGTTGTAGGGTCGATTGTCATGGATTGCCTGAGGATGGGGGTAAATGGTGTTGGGTAAAATGATCAAGGGCCCGAGCGGTGTTGATCAGATTGGCGGTCAGATCTTATCTCATCAAAAAACTTCCAGATAAGATCTTAGGGGCAGTGGTTGAATCTCTCCCACTGCGATCTCAGGGGGAGTACTTCAATGGGAACCGAGAGGTGGCGGCAGAATAGGCAGCCCTATCAGGTCATAAAATATACCGAGTAGCCAGCATGACGACCGACTTCCCAGAACACATCTCTCAAAAGCAAAAAATATAGAAATTTGTGTGTTAGTGAAGATAGAACAGCGCATCCCTCTAAAACGAGAACCCATGCGAATGCCCCGACCTCCCTCCCCCACCCCCAAACCCTCCCCCCCCTCCCCCTCCACCAAACCCACCAAATCCCCCACTACTAAACCCCCCTCCCCCAAACTGCGCAAAAATCGACGCCAAATCCGCCTCCGACATCCCGCCCATCCCCCCGCCCATCCCGCCCATCCCCGAACTGCTCATCCCGCCGTCCTCGTCCTCGCCCATGTCGTAGCGGTCGCGCCGCTGTGGGTCGGATAAAACGGCGTGCGCTTCGACTACGAGTTTGAATTTCTCTTCGTCGCCGCCCTGTACCGGTTCCCCAATAAGTAACCAGGTAAGAGGGAAGAGGGAAGGAAGGGGGGGAACGAACCTTATCCGGATGATGCTTCAAACTCTCCCTCCTATACCCCTTCTTAATCTCCGCCTCCCCACAATCCCTAGCTACCCCCAAAATCTTATAATAATCCTTCGTCTTGCTCCTCTTCAGCGCCGCCTCCGCCTTCTTCAACTCCGCCCTAAGAGCCCGGATGTCCGCGTCGCTCGCCTCGCCGGAGGCGTTGGTGATGGCGGATTTGAAGTCGGCGATGGAGGCGTCGTATTTCTCGAGGTGGAGGTGGAGCCGGGCGCGGGTGCGGAGGGCTTTGAAGGAGGTGGGGAGGAGGGTGAGGGAGGTGTCGGTGTCGACGAGGGCTTCTTCGTGGCGCTCGAGCTGGGGGGGGGGGGCGGGGGGGGGGGGGGGGGGGGTATGTGAGATGGGGGGTGCGGGAGAGGTGGGGGTAAGTTACCTTTAGTAGCGTCGTGGCACGATTCGAGAGAAGCGTGGCGCGGATCTGGCCTCCCGCTCCTTCCTCTTCCGAATCCCCAACACGCTAAAAACCAAACCATGAGTCGAGGAGTTACGGTGATTGGGTGTGGGAAGAAACGCACGTCAAGAGCCTCGCTGTACTTCGAGATGGCGTCTTCGTACTGCCCAGTCTTAAAGGAGACATTCCCCTCCTCCTTTAGCCGCTCGACGTCCTTGATGCGTACCCGCAATCGTCGTGCGGCTTCGTGGCCGGGGTCGAGGCGGAGTGCGGAGTTCACGTGTTGGGTTGCTTGTGGCAGCTTGCCGCCCAGGAAGAGCACTAAGCCCCGGACCGCGAGTATATCAGGCGAATTTGGGCTCAGCCGCAGCGCATCGCTGTACGCAGACATCCATCAGTTTACCTGCCTGTAACAAAGACACAGGGAGAGAGCATACTTAGCCGCAGCATTCGCCATATCCCAATTCCCCTTCGCCAACTCCAGCTCCACCCTCCACGTCCTCCACTCCGTCGGCACCTCCCCCCCCTCCCCCTCAATCCCCTGCAAACACTTATCCAGCGCCAACCTCGCCAGCCCCCAATTCTTCCTCTTCCTCGCCGCGTCCAAGTTCCGCATGTGTCCCTCCAGCACCTGCACCTTGTCCCTTAGTCCTAGCGCACCCGCGTTTCGGGGCTCGATGGTGAGGATGGCGCGGACGGTGGAGAGGGCGGCGGCGGTGGAGCCGAGGGCGAGTTGGCACCGGCCGAGGCGGAGGAGGGTTTTGGGCTGGGGGGAGGAGGATTGGAGGGAGGCGGCGAGTTGGCAGTCCTCTAGGGCGGGGCGGAATTTTTTGAGCGCCATGTGGGATGCGGCGCGGTTGGTGAGGTACGCGGGCTCGGCCGAATTGAGCTCTGGGGCATGTTTAGATGTGGGTTGGAATTGAGAGGTGTTTGTTTGGGGCTCACCGATGGCTTTGGTATACAAGTCTATGGCTTCGCCGTATCTCGCAGCTTTGAAAGCGACGTTCCCCGCCTCTTTGACCTTCTCCGCACGGGCCGCGGGGTCTTCTTCTACTTCGGGCGTGGGTGAGTCGGCGTGATTTGGAGTGGGCGACGTAGGCGGTGGGGTGCTCGATCCAGCACCCGACCCACCAGCCGCATCTGGTACGCTAACTTGCCTGTCAGTACCGCACACCTCGTAACTTGGATTGGAAAAGACGCACCTGGGGGCACCGTTGGGCACGGTGTCTGTGGCAGCCTTCTTCTTGGAAGCTTTGTTCTTCTTGTTCACCATCGGGGTTGGTTAGAGCGGGATATAACAAGATATGAAGGGTATTGCGGCTCCTTTTTTTGCTTGGGAGTGGGTGAGGAGGGTGGAGAAATTTGAGAGGTCTACGGGTGCTTGTGATCGAGAAGGTTCGGTCGAAAATTGGCAAGCAATTTCTCGGGACGCAATTTCGGAATAAATGGGCGTGGGAGTATTATGAGGTTTGGTTGCAGCCGACACGTTGTAGGTAGGCTGAATGGTGGGAGATGCATGGCCGACTAGCTCAGCTGGTTAGAGCGTCGTGCTAATAACGCGAAGGTCTTGGGTTCGATCCCCACGTTGGCCATAAATATCTCGTACAGTAATATGTTTTTGTCGACCTTCTTCAGTTTTCAGAGCTAGCATTTCTCCGCCTTTGTCGATCGACTCGACTTTCTGGATAACTTTCGTCGACATTCTTTCATTCTCGTTCCTTAATTCACCAACGCGCTAGCCCACCAACACCCCAACAACGTTCTCACCCACCCTCCTCTGGACGATCCCATTCTTGCATACATACGTGACAAACCACGACCCCCAGCCTGTCCATGCTGAACGACGTCCAAATCAAACTCGTCGTGCTTAACTCTACACTCTTCCCAGGGGCGGATGGTACTACTCCACGTCTTATCCCGTCCGAGCCAATTAGCGCGATCTTATTGGCTGTTACGCAGGAAATATCAGGGTACACCATGGCCTTCAGAAGACCTTTGTCAGGCGTCCAAGCTGCTTTGGCTAGCACGGATGTCAACAAAGTCCTAGTCACAGGACATTCGCTCGGTGAGCTTCCCATATTCTTTCATACATCGAAGTCCTCATAATCAATTGATTGTCCCAGGCGCGGCGGTCGCAATAATGGACGCTCTCTTGCTGAAACAGAACTTCGATCCGTCCGTTGAAATCACCATAACACTCTTCGGGCTTCAAACGCCGCATGGGCTGATTTCATCGACGCCACCCTACGTCCCCCCTCCCCACTTTCCCACTAATTCGTTGTTTTCTTGACGGTGGGAGTATCAGCTGGCCGGTACTATGACGCACATCTCCGACCAAAATGGGGACGGAGAGCCCACGGACATTGTGGCCTGTGCTGGACAGGAGAATGAGAGTCTGCGCTCCGTAGAACTGCTCTGAGGGCAACTCGTTGTTCGATGTCAGCGTCGCCAACCATGCCGGTGAGCCCATTATGCCTGCCTACTTTGATTTCATTGCGCCCATTGAGCACTCGCATGCGCTGTGTAAGGCCCGTACTTGGAGAATGTATCCTTCGGGGGAAGTTCTGTCCGCTTTAGGGAGGCAGTGATGTTCTGTGGGACTGGTGGGGTATCGTACTGGCTTGACATCTTGTTCGTGATGTGCCTTTGATGATCGACGGAAGGATGCCGTTGTGCTTTGCCGCCTTGCGCTTGCGTTGGCCTGATTTTAGCGACGCTAAGCCCCCTTCATGCCGATAAGCTGGGGTATTATCGAAACACCGGTCGTTACGCGACCAGTCATGATTCATGGGCGACGCAAAGCGCGAGGACGCAGTGCTTCTATTACATTAAGCGCCCGGAGGTGAGCTCCGTCAGTATCCCTCCTTTAGAAGCAACCTTCCCATCCAGCCACCGACCGCCTCGTGGAGTCCTACACCTCTGCGAATGTACCAAAACACATCATCAATAATTGCAATTGTCTAGGCGGCGAACGAAGTGCATACGGCCTCTCTCACATCATAAGGATAACGCGCTTCCATTACAACCTTAAATTTCTGACACCTCCATGTGCTCACGTAGCGAGAACTCGGGATCGCCCACGCCTTTGACGCCTGGTTGGAATTCTAGACTCTTGTTCTTCGTCCAGCCCAGAAGCATACTAGAAAACTCTTCAAAGCCGCTTCCAGTTCAAGCTTCTCAGCGCTTTCACCAGCTCTTCTTGACCTCTGCGCAGAGAGCATTGGCTGACATGGCCAAGACGGGAACAAAGGCATATTCGTCACAGCAGTACTCAACGCTCATTAGCAGCGTCTATAAGTGACCCACAACACATTGGCAGATCCCAGAACCCATCCCGGTTCCGTCCACCAGTGACGATGGCCGTGCCTCGGCCCATCCATGATACACATGTATAAAGTACGAAGAACCGGCGTTTAATTATCCCCGGCTCGCGGGGGTGTATATTTTCATGTCGTGTTCGCTTCCGTTCCAACAATAAAAGGCGACCGGCTTGGAAGGACACGAGATTAGATTTCGCTCCTCTCCCACCACATTTACCGACATACGCTGCTGCAGCATCATGACGGCAGTCGAACGAAAAGATATATTAATTGGCCTCGGGCTCGTTGTGTTTTTCGTCTTTGGAGCAGAAAGTGTCTCTGGTATGTCGCGTGAGTCTGCTGTCTGCTGTCGTCGAAGCAGTTTAGCTGATGAGGCGTTGCAGTCGTATCGAGATTATAACGCCACCTCTCCATGGTGCCTCCGTGCTTTTGGTTACTTGTTAGCTTGGGTGGACGTGGATATGTTCGTGCATCTACTCATTGCGTCGCTCGGCGTCCTCCGATGCGTACTGACATCAATCCAGTGCCAACCCGGTGCTCAATTCATCATACTTGGGAATATACCTACATTATTGCCGAATTGGATGATGATGATGACATGCAATCCATCGGCCGACTAGCTCAGCTGGTTAGAGCGTCGTGCTAATAACGCGAAGGTCTTGGGTTCGATCCCCACGTTGGCCATATCCATAACAAAGGAACGTTTTTTGAGATTTTGGAAATGTGTATCAATTTTCAAACTTTTGAGTTTGTTGTGATTCATGAGGATGATATAATTGCGGAGACGGACTTGATACATTTGTCATTGAGTACTGTGATGGTGGATGTGCATATGGGAATGACCTGTATAAATAGTGGATACCTGATCATAATTAATAGCGGAAAGATTGAATACGTAGGGGTGAGTTGTAATAAGATATGCATGGACTTCATCATGATTCCAGGAAGAAGCGGAAAAAGAAACAGTGGGCTTGAGACTGAGCCACGCGTCAATGATTCAATTCTCCTTCATCTCTTCATCTATCCTGAGCCCCTCGCTAAGGGAGAACCCCCTCTCGCGCCCCCTCACGTTACGCGTGGCATGAGGCACGAACTCTGAGGAGAACGACCGAACCGCGAGCGGAGGACGCATCTCGCCGTTCATGTTTGCATGAGTCGCATCGAGCGGCATGCATTGTGCAGGGCTGTGTGGGAACGATCCAGCGAGAGGAGCCGTGTGCGGACCAGACCACGATAGGGCGGCAGGCGACAAGAGGAATGTAGGAAGGGCAGGTAGAGGCGCCGTCGGGGGTGGAGCGGGAGCAGGGACAGAAACAAGGCGTCGGACACCCCTTCGAGGACTAGCGCATAATTTATTTTTAGAAAAACGTCAAAAAAGATAATGGATTAGGGGTTGGCCCACCGGAGAGCTGCGCCAACGCTGCCACTGCGCATTCTGCCCACGAGACTGGTGGCTTCGGACGCCACGTTTCCCATTCCGATTTTTCCGTATGCATCGGTTTGGGCTCCGGTGCTTAGGCTGCCGCTCCTGGAGCGTGACGGGCTGGGGAGGTGCATTTGGAGCTGGAGAGCTGCGCCGGCGGTTCTGGTGGGGGAACGAATGGAGTTCATGGGCGATGTGGCGACTGTCAGGCTGGAGCGGCGTTTGCGGAGGCGTGGGTGAGGTTGCGTGGTGGTTGCAGGGGTGTGGGAGGTTGTACAGACGTTCGAGCTGCCGCTTGAGTTTGAACTGGACGTAGAAAGCGGTCGGTCGGGAGTGGGTGTGATTTCCCTGTCCGTGTCCAACTCGATGTCGCTGTCTGGCAACGGGGATGAGGGGGAAGCAGGAGACGGGTTGTCGTAGTAAGGATAGGAGTCCTTGTTCAGTACGTCGTAGTAGCTGGCGTATGATGCATGATGCGGAGCAAGCAGACCGGAGGAGAAAAATGCAGAGTAGGTCGTCATCGTAAGGTCAATAGTACAAAAGACGGAATGGGAAAGAAAAAAGTCGGGACGGCCTGTGGCTGGTTGAAGCAACGCCTAATTGTAGGGCCGCAAGTTGCAACGCGATATGAACCTTACATAACAGGTTGCGACCATAACAACGCGTACACAAGCACCAACAAAAGGGAAATAAACCAGGCTCATGGCCAACGTGGGGATCGAACCCAAGACCTTCGCGTTATTAGCACGACGCTCTAACCAGCTGAGCTAGTCGGCCAGATAACGTACGGTTTGAAGGCAGTCACTAAATATGCGAAGTAAGAGCAATGATCCTGCTAAGCTGTTACCGCCACGCGGCCCCACTAAGTAGAGTATGTACAGGCTGCACGACAAAGTGAAGCTTATCTCACTGCTACAGCTTAGCACGTACCGACCGTGACATCGTCGACAACAAGCCACTCGTCAATCTCAATCTTTTGTTGATTTTTACATCCCACTCAGCCTTCTTTCGATTCACGGTGGGTGGCCCGGGATCTAAGGTCCACGAAGGTTTCCATGGACCTGTCCAGACTCTAGTGAACTTGGATGTATCAGATCCCTTGTTCCTCCGTCGCGAAGTCTCATGCTCCATTCTAACGCATGTGACAAAGTAATCTATCTAAGAAATCCTCGTTAAGATGATGATACAGTATAATTCAGGGTCTAGTGAGTTATGCTTTTCGGTTTCCTCCTAAGTTTTAGACTTGATCAAACCTGCCATAATGTCAAAGCTGTTTCCATCGGGTTGGAGATCGATATAGCCTTCTGCCACAGAAAACCATCCTGTTCTTTCCGGCATAGTGCGCAGAAGCCCATGATCAGGAGTTATGCCCGTAATGCGGACGAGCTGGTGAGGAGAGACCGTAGTGAGTGTCACTAGTTGATCTCTGCGGTGGGAAACGACGAGGAGGCATAGTTAGTACGACTTAAGTAAGATAAGGCAAATGACGAACGAGTGAAGCCATCTCTCGAGGTACAGATCCATGAAGGAGTCAAACGATCCACGCTCTTGGACGAACGTGCCCCACATCTTGTCGAACCTGGCTAGGATATTCGCGACAGTTTTCTCTAGCATAAGGGACTTCCGTTCGTCCTGCGACAAGAGCTGTGCAAGCGAGAATATTGGCGCGGCGTTGAGGACATTCAGGCCACATCCTAAAGCAAAGATACCTCAGGTCCAGAACCCGCACGATCTATAAAGACTACTTTACCTATAACGATATCAACGTTCCCGCCGGCAAAATTCGTGTTGACCAAGATGCCGCCGATCTTCTTGCGCTCTCCTTCGACGACGGCATATATGTCGTTAGGCCATTTCAGGCGAACGTGGTTTCCTCGCTTTCCGAGGACACTTTCATCACGGCACGCTTCTACTACGGCTAACGCGAAGAGATACTGGACGAAGACGAGTTTGCTCGCTGGGAATGAGGAAAGAGAAACTCGCAGCAAAACGGAGAATTGGAGACAGCCTGATGGCGAAAGCCAGATGTTTGACCCGCGACCTCGGCCTGCGAGTTGGTACGACGCGAGAGATACTAGAGGGGATGGGAGACGTGATAGAAGGCGAGGATTTCTATATCATAATCAGTACGAATCACAGAAGGAAACGTCCTAGAAAAGGCTTACTTATCTAGCATAGTTTGTGTGCTTGTTACGACTTCCCCATAAAGTAAAGCCTCCCCGCAGCCCCATGATTCCGGAGCGTCGCGACATCCCAGCTCTGCGCGCGCTGTAGAGAGAGTATCGTGATATAGACCTAGGTCAAATAAGGGGGTCAAATCGCGACCCGGGAGGGCATCGGGGCACACAATGATATGCTTCGGCTGCCACTGAGCGGGGTCCTTCGGGGCGTTGGTATCTTCACGAGCTTGCTTTAATAGGTCTGAGCCTGAGGCGAGGTCGTGGAAGTGGAATGTATCATTTTCATCTTTGAAGACGCTCAGCTGAGAGCCCGAAGATGGAGCGGCGATTCGATTTGTAATAGTGGGGACAATGGTGGTCTTTGTGGGGTTTGATACGAGAAACTGAGGGTGTGGGCGCGATACGGGATGCTCTTCCTCTGAAGGGAGTCGTAAGGATAAGGCAACCAAGGTCTTCTTGACAAGGTCGAGGCGGCGTCTCTCTCCTGTAGCTACCGCTGTGGTCGTAGCTACAGTCGATACGACGGTCGAATCCTCCGTGAGAGGTGTTTCGACATTCGGAGACCACAGGGCAACCCTTCCGGCTCCAACGTCGCATTTCATGCCAGCGACGGAGCCCTCGACGCCTTCTCCGGAAAATCTCGCCAGAACAGTGATGTTCTTTTCTCCATCGAACCCACTGAACGCATCTGTGCCGCTACCGTAAATCCCATCGACCAGCTCGTTCTCAGATGTCTGCAGTATGTATGATTTCGCTGGAGGCTCCCCGTTTCCATGGGTTAGGTAGATATATTTGCCAGTAGATTTATCAAAAAAGCCTAACAGGACGTCCTTGGAGATGCTGGCAGCGCCGTCTTGATCGCGAGAGGAGCAGATCGCGCCTGTCCCAAAGCCAAGTAACGACCCTCCAGAATCCACGTACTCTTTAATTACAGCGGACGAGCCTGGTTGAAGCCGACCACGGCAGTGGGGAAGGACGAGGAGAGCACATGAGGTTTTCCAGGGTTGTGAATTTAAAGCTTGCAGAGCGATTGTCTGAATGGAGTAGTGAGGCAGGAGAATGGATCGCAGAGTAGCCAAGGAGTGTGCCACAGAATTTTGGAGGACTTCAGGTCCTGCGTAGACGAGTACGTTCATTGTAGATGCTTTCCAAGATATCAGATACGAATCAGATCTTGATCTGGCTAGTCCGTGAGAGTTCTTATTTTTACTTGTTTTCACCAACTCGTCATCAGCATCGTTTTAGTGGCTTCAGCAACTACATGACCACATCCTGGGAGCGCAGAGCCTCACCGAGTCTACGGACGAACATTTAGGCGTGAAGGTATCGAAAAGGGAGCTTGGGAGTCAATCAGGGCTTACTTCGGCCGGCATTCTCGTTTGTCAGCTACTTCCAGGCCTCTCCCATGATGCACCCATCATCGGGGTCTCTTGATTGCCCTGCGCTTTATCGAACACCACCATGTCGTTCCTTATCTTCTTGCAGCACAGACTACCCCAGGTCGTATCTCTGAGTTCCGCGGTCATTATTCCTACATGCCTTGCGTTAGTTCTGTACTTGGTCATGAAGTGGATCTCTCTGCGTATGTCTATGCCTCCCGGCCCCTTGGGTATCCCGTTCGTTGGAAATCGGCACCAACTTCCCGCAATAAAACCATGGCGTAAGTTTGCAGAGTGGAACAAGCAATACGGTAGGCGGCCTTTTCAGAGACGACAGCGCCGCATACCAAGACGAGATCACTTTATAGGACCAGTTGTCTCTATATTTCTAGGATCTACGCCCGTCATTGGTAAGTCGCCCAGTCTCCATGAGCGTGCTGACATTATGACGCTTTCGAAGTTCTCGGTACCGCTCAGGCTGCGTGGGATCTGCTGGAGAAACGCTCGGACATTTACTCCAGCCGTCCTCGATTTGTCGTTGCGTACGTGGAGTAATTTTTACTTCTTACGAGGCTGACGTTCTGTAGAGGGGAGATCCTCTCGGACAACAAACGTGGGCTCATGCTTCCCAACAACGAACCTTGGCGCAAATGGCGTAAAGTGGGTATCCGTACTCATCCTCTTCTGCCGTTACTCAGAATGCGTCGCTAGGTCCTGCATTCTGGCTTCCATGCTCGACGAGCAGAGACCTACAAAGATATTCAGTCTCTGGAGTCGAAGATTATGCTACAGCAATTTCTGCACGATCCTAAACATTATGAAAGGCATCTCCAGAGGTGCGTTAACTCCATCTCAATTTCTGGAATATAGTTTCAAAATCCCACAATAGATACGCAGCAAGTGTTGTCACTTCGGTGAGTTATGGTCGAAGAGTTGACAGCGTCGACGAATGGGTCGTGAAGGAAAATATGGACGCTATGGATTGTCAGTGAAGCTCGATCTTGCATCGCACTTGCGTCTAACATCCTTTTTTTTCTGTAAATCATCAGACCTGACGAGGTCGGTATCTATAATACCTAATCGCATCCATCCTCATTCATATCACATATCTCTAGCGTCAAGTGAGTTTACGATATCACATGATTTCTGGCCCTCATTTCGATCTAGTATTCCTGGAAAATATCTCGTCGAATCTTGGCCTTGGCTTTTAAAACTCCCGGTAAGAATGCTTCAAGGATGCTGGACTAGTACTCATGCGTCTTCCCCGCAGCGTTCTCTCCAATGGTTTTGTCGAGAGCCTGAAGAACGTCGCGAGAGGGATATTACTTTTCTCATGCATCTCTTCAACGACGTGAAAACCCGGATGCAAGACGGCACTGTTCCCGATTGCCTTGCATCACAAACGATATCGAACCAAGCTCAGAGCGGCATGACTGACGTAGAAGTAGCTTACGCTGTCTCGAGCCCTTTTGGTGCAGGCATTGAAACAGTGAGTTTCTTCCTGGCAAATCTCAGCCCGTGTTAATGGTTATGCAGACCGCTGGCACGTTGACAGCTTTTATTCGTAAGCTCTGGACCTCTATTCAAGGGATTCAATTTACTATTGGAGCTTCAGTCGCGATGCTTCACTTTCCGTCTGTGATGAGAAAGGCCCAGGCAGAGCTTAACCGCGTTGTCGGTTTCGACAGGATGCCTGAGTTTGACGACCAAGAGAGTCTTCCGTACGTAAAGGCAATTGTAAATGAGACACTGAGGTAAGTCGTAGGAACTCGATTTTCTACGGCGTGTGTATAATGTGGCTTAAGGTGGCGACCAGTTGCTGTGTTGGGTGGTAGTCCACACGCAGTCACAGCAGACGACGAGTACAACAAAATGTTTGTCTTCTTCACATTACACGTATCGAATCTACTGACTGCATCGTCTCAGGTTCATTCCCGCAGGGTCCACCGTGTTCGCGAACCTTTTGTAAGTCGTTGAGCCGGTCAACAGGCTTTGTGCTCAAGAAACCTTGCTTAGCGGTATCATGCATGACCCAGGTATGACCATGCCAGATTCGTCGAATTTTCATCCTCAGGCATGATCATAGTGATGTTCCCCTCTCCTGACGAATTTCGGCCTGAGCGCTTTCTGGAAACGTCAGACCCCCGCATAATGACATTTGAACTTCCTTTTGGATTCGGGCGTAGGATCTGCCCCGGCATGCACTTGGCGTTGAATTCCCTTTTCATGAACGTATCGCGCATTCTCTGGGCATTCGATATCCTTCCGGCTGTCGATAAGGACGGTAACGAAGTCAAGCCAGGTAAGCTTTATTGGTTGACATTGTTCGTAACTCAATATCTGCCTACCATCTGCAGACTCCCGGAACTTTACAAATGGGTTTAACTCACGGCCAGTGAGCTTTGATTGCAAGCTCATTCCACGATCTGAGAAGGTTTCTGCTTGCATTGAGGAAGAATATAAGGCTGCCATGACCAGGCTAGAAAATTGGCAGTAAGGTCATGAAGTCTCGTTGGTAAATATGTAATCCTGAACGTGACTGCTCTATCATTGTCTATATCAAAGCACCACTGTACACACTTAAGGAGGTATGACCACAACCAGTTTCAAGGCGTATGTTGTGGTGGACATGGTAATACAATTCAAGTCACAATGAGGTGCAAGCCAGCCTCGCTTGACAAGTCAAGGTGAATTGTGGGGACTGTGGCGTTTAGCATTTACAAGCCATTAGTAGCTGGGAAGGCAACTTCGTCATGTCCACCTGCCACACCCCCACCTAAACATACGCGAAACGTCTGGCCTTTCGCATTTTCTGTTGGCTGCATCGGTCAAAACGTTACCAAGCCGGACAACCATACACAATGATTGATTCCGAGTCGGAGTCGGATAGCATCTAAAGAGCCTGAGACCCAAGCCTATCTGTAATGGAGTTGATTACCAGAACGTCTAATAGAATACCGGGGATAATAAATATAGAGAGCAATATAGCAAACATAGGAAACAGCGTCTTCCGCAGTCAAACAATACATGGTTTTAGTCCTCGTCCTCAAAACGAAGTATCTGCGCATCCTCATCCACCCTCAAATCTCTGTAACCACTGCGGGATCGGAAGCCCACTCCATCTACACGCGAGGCTACCCACTCCCATGCAATTCCCGCAATGCCGATGATGAACCATGGCACTGACGCAAGCGTTGCAACAATACCAGAGTCATGCCTGAAGGAACTTGACCCATCTCCGGGAAGACGGATCGTTCTGTGAAATCATTTCCGGTCAATGCCGTTACGATAGTAGGCAGAAGATAGGCTTACCCTCGGGCATGGCCGCCTCGGCGGTAGTAGTAGTACCCAACAAGGGCAGTAAATCCGAAAGGAATTACCAGGACGAACAGCCAGAAGAATGCGCCATGCGCTTTGAAACCTGGGCAGACGTGCCGGGCACCACGATCAAGCCGTATACCCTCCTTACAGCTCGAGTATGGGATAAGCCGGTATGGTGTTCGGTCATACCAGTACTCCTCGCCATTCTTACATGACTCTTCGCTCGGCAAGGGCGTTGCTCCAGGGGAAAGAACACATTCATCAGCGTCGTTCTTGACGTAGTTGAATTCACTAGAAACGCCGTTCATATCAGTGGTTTTTGAAGAGGCGTGAATGACAAGGGCTGACCATTCAAAGTCGATCTTTGCGCAGGGACAGGTTGAGACAACTTTGTCCGCGGCCTTGGGCTGGTTTCCGACGACACAATTAGCGCTGCGTACACGGCGATGGTATAGAGTCTGATTTTGCAGTGATTAGCTGTGTCCCGTTCATCAGGAACCTTCCAAGAAATACCTGGCGACCGAATAGACACTGTTCCTCACGCTCCTCGCTGGGACTCCACAGTTCAAAGTCGTCATGGCCCGGGTCCTCGACGTTGAGAATGCCTAGAAGGCCTATCAGGACAGGATCAAACAGCTTCTGAACAACTTACATTGCTTAGACGTCAAGGAGGAAAAGTCGACGTGCACCGCTACGGAACCGGGTGCTCGAGGGTAATTGCCTATGAGGATGAACCTGCGGCTCGTGTCCGACGGGACGGTGACAATGAACCTAACCCGAATCTTCTCATCGGTGAACTTGTATTCTCTCCAGTTCAGACCTTCATCTGTGCTGAAGAGCACATGGTCCGTCGGTTCCTCGTCGTTTACCATGACCAAGACGGATCCTGAGTCGCCGAATTCCCACAGGTGCGCGTCCTTGTGCACTTCCTCCCACGTGAAGCCGCCATCCCTGCTCAGGAAGGTGTCACTATCCTTATAGGGGGCTAGCGATTCTCCGACGTTTCCGACAGCCATGATGAGGCCTACTACGGAGGGGCTACTGAATGTGGCCCTCGGGTCCAGGCGTTCGGTATAACCGTGAACGTGAAGGGCACATTTCTGTATGTCATGTTAGGAGACGACGGAATATAGGTATCGATTCACGTACGACACTGTTGCACTCATATGGTTTTCCTTGGGAATCCACTTTGGGAGGAGTAAGTGGTTTCCAAGTACTTCCTGTCGAGAACGTAAGCAACGAAGACGTGAGAGGGTCAGCAAGCGTACCGTCGTTGTGCGTGATCCGACTTTGCAGCTTCTTACTCTTCGACACCTTTGCTTCCGCCGGGTTGGCAACGACGTTGATGAGCGCAATTCCATCCAAACCAATCATCTTCTCAAAGTCAACATAGCCACGTTCGTTGCGATTTGCGTTCTCAACGGACAACCCAAAGTACGTGCCGTTGGAGTTGGACTTGAGGATGTTGCCAAAGAACGGTTCCTCCGACATCGTCATGTGCAAGAACAGAGCTTTCGTGCTGGACTCCAGGACAGTGTATGCCTACGTTGGCCCTGCATGAGACAGGTAGGTATGTCTGATACAGAAAGATTACGCACATGAGTCTCGGGGCGCATCCCTGGTGGAAACTTTCCAGTCGAAAATGAATACCCATCCAAAGAGACTTGCAACTCGAGTGATCGGCCACTTTGCTGGGTCTAACGATGGACGGTAAGAATCATCTGGAAACGCAGGACGAAATAACCAACACCAACCGAAGCTACGACCAAGAACTCCGAGAACTTGGCGAACCCAACGACCTGATCGAACATCTTTGTCTTTCTCGCGAAGAAGTTGCTGCCCACAACAAGCTCCATAGGCGTGCCCTCCATATTCTTCTGCGAACCCTCCTTCTTCGGGAACGACTCGCATATGATCTCATTCGGATCCGTATTGAGGTCCTTGTCCTTCGTGAACGCACAGTTGCGCACGTACTTCTCGACGAAATACCAGTTGCGGCCGTTGTCGCGTGTATATTGCGCCTCCGCGTGGCAGCTCTGGCCGGAGCCGCCGCAGTCCTTGTTCCCGGTCCAGATAAGATTGTCGGAGGTAGGGTGGAAGCGCAGGATCTGGGCACCGAAGGTGTTAGGGGGTGTGGGGGCGTCTTGGTGGTTCCATGTACGGCCGGTATCGGTGGTGTAGTAGAAGCGGTTGGTCTCAGTGATGAGGTAGGCGCGGTCGGTAGAGTATTTGTGGTGGTAGAAGGCGAGGAAGCGCTCAGTGGGGAAGAGATGCTTCCAGGTATAGCCCTCGTTGGAGGATTGCCATATGGCACCATCTGCAGTCCGGACAAGGAAAGTCTTAGGACATAGGTAAGTAGAGAAAGATATTTCATAATCATAAGCTCTCACTGTGGAGTCCCTGAAGTAAGCATGTTGGGCGACGAAGCTGGGGAATTCGAACTGCCGATAGGTTAAGTAGTGCAAACATGTAGAATCCAAAAAGAAAATCCCACAGTCTGATGTATGACATCTCCTTCCTTGGGTTGAGCTGTCAACGTGTCATTAGTACATTCCCATCGATACCATTGAAGTCAAGCCACATACCCTGCGAGCACTTCTTATCAACCTTCTCGTCCTTCTTGACGCCCCCTTTACACGTGTTGCCAGGGATCTTTCGGTACCCAGAAGATCCCTTATACATCTGGTCGGGATCGCCGTTACAGACTCCAGCAGGAATAGGCTCTGGCCCTACAGGTACACACTCTTTTTCATGACGCACGAAGTTGTAATCGCTGGGATTGGTGTCAGATGCAGTATATGCTTGTTGAATTAGGTCAGGCGTACCACTCAAAGTCTGCATCCGTGCACTCGCAGTCGTCCTCATGCTCAACGGGATCCTTATACTTCTCCCCGACATAGCAGTCCACATCGGGCTTTCGCCGCTTGTACCATTGCTACGAGCATGCTTCGTCAGATATGCCGGAGGATTAGAGTTGAGTCCAGGCGTAACATACCTTGTGGCCCATTAGACATTCCGTCTTTGCCGGCCGTGCATACCATTTCTCGAAGTCACTCTCACCGCACTTCCTCGACCGTGTCTTGGAGAAGTCAAGGTACACGATGACAACACGCCCGACTTCCTTCGACTGGTCGCGACGTGCTACCTGACCCAGAAGAACGAATTTCTGCGATGTCGAGTCCGGTAGCGTCATCAACGCCCGCGCCCGCAGCTTGACGCCGATTTCATATGATTTCCTAGTACAAGTCTTGTCAGCTTCAAGCGCCGGCAATAAGGCGACTCATAGAAACGCACCATGTCTTTCCCAAGTCAAGGGAGTACCTGACCTTATCCGTACCCTCTTCATCGTTGATGACCACCAAGATGCTGCCTTGGTCACCAAACTCGTACTTATGAGCATCAGGCCTGATCATCGTCCACGTAACTCCAGCGTCTGTGCTGAGGAACGTGTCGCTCTCGTCGTACGGGAGAAGCGCCTCGCCGATCGACCCGACACCCATAGCAAAGCCAGGTGCAGGCGACGAGAAGATGCGCCCAAAGTTGTGCGGTGTTGTGATTGAATGAAAGTGCAGCGAGCACTCGTCTACGTCAGATGGGTTGCAGTGGATTTGACGGCCCTCGCTGTCCTTGGACGGTGGGCGGATAGGCAGCCAGTTGCTACCTATAGGAAAGCTTAAGCTTTATAGGAGCACTAATGACAAGATGGCTCACCGTCATCAAAGGTAATCAAAGTCTTGAGCACCTTGTCCGCCCCACGCCCTTCGACGTCCTTTGCATTCGCGACAACATTCGCCAGCCCTATACCATCCACGCCGTACAGACGCTCGTAGTCGACGAAGCCCATGTCGTTGCGATTCGTGTCCTTCAAGCTCTCAACGAAGAAAGTCCCGTTTGAATTGCTCATGAAGAGCGTACCAATTGTGCTGCGGTCTTGCAGCACCACGTCCACCGCGAGCGAGTACGTCGTCGACTCTACGATCGTGTATGCATTCTCCCGCAGCTGCGCCGACGATGCATGAGGGAATTGTGCCTTGGCCCACGACTTGCCGTCCATCGTCACATATAGCAGCATCTCTCCGTTGTTGCCCGGCGCCAGATCCTTCATCGCCACAACCGCATACTTGGACACAATAGCAAACGCAAGGACGCCCTTGGCATTCTTCCCAATACCCAAGTCCTCGATTTTGTTGTCCTTCTGGAAGAAGTCGGTGCTGGAGAAGAGGCGGCTTGAAGAGAGGGAGTGTGAGCCAGTATTGGTCGAAGTGTCGAAAGCAACGCAAAAGATTAGATTCTTGTCCACGTCGGCCTTGAACTGTTTGCTGCTATGCGCGAACTGGCAGCGTGAGGTCTGCGTGAGTAGTTTCTCGGCGCCGCTCGTGAAGTGGTCTTTAGTGTAGTACGTCTGAAAAGGGTGGGTGAGACGTAATTTAGGCGCGGAGATGGAAACATTCGCACCTCATCGTGACAGACCGCACCCCAGCCCTTCCGATCGCAGACAGTTCCTTGATAGAGTATGTAGCCGTCCATGCCGGCGGTCGCATGGAATGACAAAGGCCGAGCGACCGCGGCGGGGGGCAGTGGCATCTCGAATGAGCGCCATGTCTTGCCTCGATCCTCCGTACGGTAGTGGGTTTTGCTGTTCGTCAATACGAAGGCCTGACGGGAAGGAGCATAAGTTTATTCCTCGAGGACACTTGGATTGAACACCGAGGACAAAGGAGTCGAATGAAATGACTGGAAAAGTCGTCTGGCCTGAACACTAGGGTCAGAAGTTCGGGGCAGGACCAGTGCAGTAGCCAGTTCGGCGAGACATCCCCGGAGCGCCCGTGGCCCCGCATGCGACTGAGTACTAGGATTCAAAGGTCGTGTCCCCGCAAACCTCCAACAATCCAACCCGCCACCATATCGCAGACAGCTATGCACTGCATTGCTTCAAGATAAATCCACCGAATTGCCAAGTGGCAATTTGGCCTCGTATTGAGTTTTTAGCTCAAGACAGGTTGCATTTCCACCGTTCTGAAGCACACATGAGACACTGGTACTCACATAACGGTTGTTAAATGGATGCTCGATAACCATGGATGCTTTGCCCTTGGGAATATCCTCCGACCGCTTCCACGACTTGCCCTCGTCCTGGGAGACATATACGTTGCCTTCGATAGAGTCATGGAATATGGCAGACTAGAATTCGACGAGAATCAGTAAAATTTCGTCATATGACTGAGAAGTCCTCGCGTACTTCTGTATCATCGAAAAAGAATAGATTTGCTGGCAAATTGTTGAAGGAGGTTATAGAGTGTTCCGGTCCTTGCGCACGGACAAAAAGAAAGCAAGAAAACAGAAAGTACAGAAGGAAAACAGCAGTTCTGTGCCGCTGTATCATGGTGGTCGTGGACACGTCGGCTGTTGGCGCAGCACAATCCTGGGCGCGTAATGGCACAGCCACTACTCGTACCGTATGCGGTAACCCACGTTTTTACTCTGCCTCCATGGGCCTCCACTTGCGATGGTATCTCACACAAACTGACTTGTCTTTCAGTAGAGGGGATGGTCACCGGTCTATGAATCTCGGAAGTTTAGCAGATTTCACTCCAGTTTTTTTAGCCTCAAGGGCTAGACCCCGAATACAGCGAACATCAACATTGCGTTTCACTACGCAATACGGAATACACCCCGCGTAAACGGTATGCTGTTCCCCTCGCTCACGAAAAGAAAAATCATACTGACCTTCTTCTCAAGGCCCAGATTCTGTGTCTATAATTTTCGAACCCTTGGATCCGCGTTTGTTATGCCCGGACTCGAAAGCGAAAAATAGTCTTTCTGTTCGACATGGTATATGGAAGACTATCATAGAGATGGACGAACAAACACGACGCGTAGAACGAATGGACGACGGGAAAATATTATCAAAATCGAAAGTAGCAGGCTTTGCGAGGGACAGCTATTAGCTCTTATCAAAAAATCGGCGAAGAGTTGGGAAGAAGGAAGTCATCAAGATTAACAAAGTAAGTCAGTATCCCAGGAGAATGGCCATAGTCGCTGACATCGTATCCAGTTGTTAAAACCAGCCTGGAAAATGGAAATAACTGGCTCACCACTTCTTGTTCAAGCCACGACGCTAGCAGGCGGAGCAGCTGGTGCACCCGCAAGCGCCGCCGTCTGGGGAGAATTAGTAGCAGGCACCGTGGTAGGGCCCCACGGTGGCACACCATCCGTACCCTGGGCAACTCCCGGGAGCCATGCGGAATCATCAAAGTCGGGCGCGATGAATCCCACAGGAGGCTCCCCTCTGAAGTACTTCCAAGATGCATCCGTCACCAAGGACACATCACCACCGCATACGCAGCTCACCAGCTCGACGCTGGCAATAACACCTGCGGGTCCGCCAGGAGGGACATTGCGGGCAAAGACGGCGATGACGACGCGTGCGGTAGGCGGGAAATTGACGACATAGCGGCGAGCGACGGTGAATGACTGTCCGGATCCGACGAGCATGCCGTTGATGTAAAGCGTAAACTCGTTGTCCGCGGCTATGACAATCTTTGCCTGCGAGGCAAGCTCGCCGCTGGGCATCACGACAGTTTTGCGGAAGGCGCGTGCGCTGATAGGTGCATTACCTCTGGGGGCGGCGAGCTCGTTCGTCCAGATCCAGTTTGCGTTCTGCAGCGATGGGACGGCGGATCCGGAGCCTACTGTCTCAGGTGGAAGGGTCAGCGCGTACTCCGGCTGGGTCCAGGGAGCGGTGTTGGGGTAGCTGCCCTCGACGAACGCAGCAGGCCATTGACTGTCATCAAATGCCACCTGTTCAAACCCTGCCGGAGTTCCTTGGACTGCATGCCACTGGCCGTCGGTCACGATGGTCTCAGTGAACCCATCGGAGTACCTAATCTGGATCGCAGCAAGAACACCTGCGGCGTTGCCTGGGAGGTTCGGGTCGTAGTTTTGGGCCGAAACGGCAAAGACGTTGCATTCGTTCACGAGGGGGACGCAGTAGCGGTGAGCGTTCTTGAAGTTGTCCCCCGTGCCGACCTTGAGACCGTTGACGTAGAGGGTGAACGCGTTGTCGACTGTGATGAGAATGTTGGCGGACACTGGGACTCTTCCATTGGCAGGCGTAAAGTCCCTACGGAATGTGGAGTTCCCTGGAGGATATGTTACGCCATCGGCAGCGCGGCCTGGCGTCCAGATCCAGTTGGCTCCTGTGAAATCAAGGCCAGCGACACACGTCGTGCATGCTGCGACCAGGAAATAGAAAATAGCTGAACGGATGGGTCAGCTCGGGGAATAGTTCGACGAAGATGTGTCTTACCAAGGTAATGCTTAAACATTTTGCTTAGTGGATCAGCTATGTCGCGAACAGCTCCGTTACTGCCTAGAGGTCAAGGCCTTATTGCTTTTATACTTCACCAGGTCGCCGCATCTCGTTGAATCGGTGAGCGCCGGATCCAGAATGAACGTTTACAACACTCACCCTTCCATACCACAGTGGAGCCATCGAAGCTGTCCACTATTTCCATGATAGCTTATGGAATCTCCGCAGAAACAGAGCTTGTGGAGCATAGTAGCACCTTACGTGCTCACAAGTATGGAACTTGATACAAAGGGGCCCTGCCTATGAGGGATGGAGCTATCTGTCTACAGAGGTTTTGTCTCTTGGTTAGCGCTCACTAGAAGACGCTCGAGACTTCTGGTACTTCTTCCATGTTTCATCAATGGGAGGGTCGAACTCTAATGGAAGAGACGGAGCTCAACGATGGTGATTCTAGTTTGATTTTGGACATACTTGCCTGTCGTTCTCCGTTACATTTGCCTGCATCCTGTCATCGCCCATAACTTATAGCGCAGTTTGACCGGAGTCCAACAAACGCTCATGGGCCATTCATGGTAAGAGGTGCCCTAGCGACTTGATCGTGGAGCTAGAAGAAGCCGCCACGTCAGGATGCATGACCTACACTGGTTTAGGCGTATATCTGTACTCCATAACACATTCCGCTGGCTATTTGAACGAGCTGCTCCCATTCTTAAGTATGAAGCGTGAGGTGCGCATCGAGTCGTTCAGTGTGCCATTGACGTCTGGAGGTGAATGATTTCTTGGATGTCATGGAATTTTGAATCAAACGAGAGCACTCAAGCACTCGTGATCAAGAACGAGAAAGATTTGAGAAAGATAGATCTGAAATTTTAATATAGATTCCATATCACCCGATGCTAGGATTGCTGAAAGAGTGTTCTATAACTCGAAGCATTTTTCGAAGAATATTGGACATCTGGAATTATTTTTACAGTCTTTTGGCGGCAAACGTCGTTCTTTGTCTCCAACGTATGGCGAAACCTCGAAATAGTTCACAAAAGAGTGATCAATGTGAAACACATAGTATTTCATTCCGACGGCGACGTTGTACAGGTCATACAATCAACAGAACAAGATGCTCGAAGACTAAAGAAGGATTTCAAAAATATGATACTTGAAAGTAATTTGGGAATATACAGTGTTACAAAACCGAGCGGATCAGGAGAAAAGAATCTGGTCAAGACGAAGAGAAAAACACAACCTGAACACCCAAGACTCCAACTCAACCATGCGACCCAGCACTCTCCCGACCCCGCCTACACCACAACACTAGCGGGCCGGGCAATAGGCGCGCCTGGTAAAGGCAACAACTGAAGAGAGTTACCAGCGGGTACTGTAGTAGGGCCCCAAGGCGCAATGCCGGCCTTTCCTTTGACCTGCGCGTTCGGCCAGGCAGAGTCATCGAAGTCTGGGGCGATAAATCCTGGGGCGATGAATCCAGCGGGAGTGCCAGTGCTATACTTCCAGCTTGCATCTGTAACGAATGCAGTGTCCGACCCGCTGGAGCAATTACATGCCAGGAGTTGACCCGACGCTAAAATCGCGGCAGGGCCTCCGATGTTCTGGGCGTAGAGTGCGATCACGATTTTGGAAGTGGGGGGGAAATTGACGACGAAGCGCTGAGCTCTTGTCCAGGACAACGCGGCCGACCCTACGAATCGACCATTGACGTAGAGGGAGTACCCGTCGTCTACTGCGATGAGAATCTTCGCTTGCGCAGCGAGCTGGCCGTTGGGCAACACGATGGTCTTACGGAAGGCACGTGCGCCGATAGGTGCAGCCCAAGCTGTCGGGCCACTGGTTTCGCTAGTCCAAATCCAGTTGGCCGATTGCAGAGGGGGATCGGCAACTTGGGGTTCGGGTGGGATCGGGAATTGTACCTCCGGCTGCCAGGGAGGGGAAGTGCCTGGGTAGGTACCCTCCACGAGCGCGGCAGACCATTTGCTGTCGTCAAAGGCAACCTGCTCGAATCCGGCTGGAGTGCCAGGAGCTGCTTTCCACTTGCCGTCACTGACCACGTTCTCAGTGGACCCATCAGAGTACCTAATCTGGATGGCCGCGACAACACCGGCCTGGTTTGGCGCGGTGTTTTGAGCTGATACCGCAAAGACGTTGCATCCTTTCACAAGGGACACGCAGTAACGCTGTGCGACACCGAAAGTGCTCGAAGTGCCAACTTTGAATCCGTTGACGTAAAAGGTGTATTTATCGTCAGCACCAATGAGAATGTTGGCACTGACAGGGACCCGTAAAATCGCCGGGGTGAATTCTCTGCGGAGGGTGATGTTTCCTAAGGGAATGGATCCATTAACAGCCTGGTTTGGAGTCCAAATCCAATTCGATCCCCTGAAGTCGAGGCCGGCAACACAAGTCGCGTAGGCTGCGATAAGCAGGTAAAAAAGAGCTAGGGATGTATTCATCAAATAGACGGACAACCGCGATGATGACAAAGTTACCTTTAGAGAACCTGAGCATGAGAGGCGACGAGGAACCTGGGGCAAAAAGCTGGTCTGTTTGAAGGTATGACGTGTAGCCTTTATAGACTTTCTTGAGCGCTTATCGTGTTCCCTGTGACACTATAGCGATGCTTCCATTTCTTTCAACGTCGCATGCAGCCGAAATAGAGCCACCATCTTGAACGAAACGATGTAGTCCTTGTGGACTCTCTGCATCGCCTGGGCTAGAAGTCAAGTGTGCAAATCTGCAAGCGCAGGGTAATATTTGATGCAATGAAGTTTCTTGATAGTTGGTGGTTGTGATTGTACCGAAGAATAGTGTGGAGAGACGGCCAGAAGCGTTGTCGAACCGACTATCGTCTGCTCGGTTCCAAAAGCGGCCGAGTGAGCTCGGGTCCTCGGATGGTTCAAAACACTCGAGCATGAGCAGCCATCGCCTCCCTCGAAGTGACCCAGAAACGACATAGAAATTCGGCTGAGACAACTGAAAGGAGGTCACGGTACATCCAGCACTGTGTGCCCTCCGTCCTCGTTTCAGTTCACCGTCACTGCAGCAGAGCAGATACTCACGCCAGCGGTTCCTCGAGTTCTCGACATCGGACATCCGAATTGTGGCATGCTGCCATCATTAGAATTGGCGACACATGATGGAGAATTAGTTCGAGGATTTGGGTTAGTGCAACTGGGGGGCACCGGGATCAGAAAAAACAGACCCGAGGTTGGATTAGTGGAACCTTCGTAAGCCACTGACCCCGTATGTACATACAAGGGTTTCTGAATCCTCATACTTAAAGGTAAGGCTGCGAGCTGAAATGAAAGGGATGGCCCAAAGCATTAGAACAAGCAAAGACGAGGCGTGAATGGCTGGTTCATTTTCCGGCGTTTCGTAAACTCATAGGATAGGATATGCCTATAGGACTTGATACCAATGGCCGACTAGCTCAGCTGGTTAGAGCGTCGTGCTAATAACGCGAAGGTCTTGGGTTCGATCCCCACGTTGGCCAAACAGTCTTTTTTCATCGAATCTCCTCTCCCTCCCTTGTGCCAGGCTTGAAGCTTGATCGGGGATAGCATTTTTACGGTATACCAGTGGTCATCTCAGGTCAATTTCAGACTTGCTATAAGTACAAAAGAAGGTACACGTAAGATTCATCGGAGGGAAAGTCGGTCAACAAATTCTCATCAGAGTGCCAAAACACTTGTCGGCCGCAACGGAAGGCCACTCTTCCGATACACCTCGTCAATACTCTGCATCTGGGAGATGCTCTCCTGACCAGTGATCCAATGCGCCGGTTCTTTGCCCCTCAACTTGTCGACGAACGCTTCAAGCTGATAACGGTATGTCGACCAATAGGGCTTGCCAACATTTTTCCACTTCGGTCCTCCAGTATAAAGCTTCTCGTAAGTTGTGTGGCCCGAAGCTTTGTCGGTGATGGAAATATAATGATAGACATGCGGCAGGAAGGCGTTATAGAAGTAGATCTTCGCCAACTCCGTGTCGACCTCGATGGAGGGCAGCTCCCAGAGACGGGGAATGAGACACATCTTCCAGCTGCGGGCGAGGTCCGTGTAAATAGTGCTGTGGACTTCGTATCCCTCGTTGGTACGGAAGATCAATTTCGCGTCCATAGCGGCGTCAACGCGCGGGTCGTGTTGGGCAGGCCGAGCTTTCGCAGATACAACATTGACTGGAGTGTCCGCCTTCAACGCATAGCGCGTGAACGAGAGCACGTATGTCATATCCATCAAACTTCCGCCAGCAAGATCGTACTTCCAACGGATATCCCCAGGAGGAACCTTGGGCGTGCTCGTCATGATCGCATGTGTCTGTATAATCTTCCCGTACTTTCCGCTCTCCAGGATCTCACGGAAGCGGTGTGAGGCAGGGTGAAACTGCCAGTGGAAGGCTTCCATAAGGATCTTTCCGCTCTGCTCTGCCTTCGCTACGAGCTTCTTGGCCTCGACGGCGTTGGAAGTGAACGGCTTTTCCAGCAGGACGTGCTTGCCGGCATCAAGGGATTTACTGGCCCATTCGAAATGGAGGCCGTTGGGAACGGCTATGTAGACAAAATCGATGGCGGGGTCCTCGAGTAGCTCGTCGTATGAGCCATATGATTTCACAAAGCCATATCTGGTGGCTGCAGCGGCGGCTCCTACGGGATCGCGGGATGCGATACCATAGAGGATAGTGTCGGGATGTGTTTCACTGGGATGAATGACTAGATGGGATATTAGTCTAAACGCAACTGTAGTATTGGAGCGACCTACTAGAAGCCGCGTTTATCGTAGCTTTGGACAAAACCCCGATTCTGAGAGGGTTCTCTAACTTCTTCGGCGCAGGATGAAGCCAAGAATTGGTAAACTGTTGCGCAAAAGTGATGGTTTGGATTGTCAGGGCCATGATATGAAATGTCTAAGAAATACCTTCCTGCTTTACCTATATAACCTCTGACACCTTAAATCGACGTCACAATGACGAGTGAGTGACGGACAAGGTGACGGATGCTCAACTAGGTGTTCCACTGCGCTCAGAATACGAACAAGCAAAGAATGGCAGAAGTAAGATTAGGGATACAAGAAAATATCCTTCTTCCGCTTGATTTCTAGAGCGTAGATCACGGTTAGAAGGAACTTGACAGGGCTGGTCGACGGAATGATTGGGAAGAGTGGGGAATGTTTGCTCTTGTTAGGGGGGACGACGACGGCCCGGTCATCCACGGACCCATTGTTCAACCACCATTCAAGCCTTTGACATAGTTTCGCACCCAAGTCGCTCCCAGTTCACACTGACCTCCTCTGCAACCCCTGCTGAACTTGTCAAAACGGTGCAGAAATTTTGTCTTGGCGTGGTGTGAGAGTGGGTGGAATATCAAGTGATCAAAGATGTCCAAGGATTTGCCTGCCGCTACTCTTCTGAGTCTTCACTGGGAACCCATTTCTGATGGCCTTGCGTTTTATTTCTGACCACCTGCTTGGCAAAGAATGCGCGGAACAGTAGGCCACGAACTTGCCAGCGAACGTCATCAGGTGTCGGAATAGTGCCCAAACCTGGGTTCTCCTCGCTGACGAGTTCTCAGGGGATTGACTCGTGACCCATCTGGCTTCTATCGTCTCATATAGGATGGCGATGTCCTCACTTACTTCTTGCCGCAAACCATACGCTATATGGATGGTGGTGAAGCCATCGCTGGACGCGAAGCGATACAGGTTATCTCTAACGACGTGGTGGCGAAAATTCGGGGTGGTCCCCACTCATCTTGCGCAGAAAATGGTTGTTGGCGTGGGATGGATGCAGCTCACACGGTGCTGGATCGATGTCAACTGCTCTTGTAATCACACACAAGGAGTGCCGTTGCGGTTCCGATGAGAACTTTAAAAGCCAGAGGCTCATGGACGTAGCCACTTCTGTTGCACCGCAGCATGCGTATCTTTTCACTCTTCTCTTTCATAGCGAGCCTCGCGCTCTTCGCCAACGCGCAACGCTTCGTGCGCTTCATATCCACCGATAATCGCGAATACTATGGTGACGCCATACTAGCGGCGGGGTCTACTGATGCCGCCAAAAGCACCCGAGCTCGTGTCATCGACGGCGATATCTTGGGCGAATTCAAGATCACCAAGCAAGTTAGGGTGCGAGAGACTCTCCTTTGATCTTATTCTATATGTCTCACGAGCGGCTCTAGGCAATCAAAAAGCTTCTCGCGCCTCTACCTAGCGAAAGGGTCAGAACAGTCCGTTGCGTTGGACTGAACTATGTTTCCCACATTAACGAGGTAGGATCGGCTGTGATTTGCCATCCAACGCTAATAACGATGAATTTTTAGACTGGCCAAGTGATCCCGAAATGGCCCATTCTCTTCTACAAGGCCTGGACCGCCCTCAACACTCCAAGCGATCCCATCCCAATCAGCGAGGGCTATCAAACCCAGGGCAACTTCACCTCGACGATGGACTACGAAACCGAGCTCGTCATCGTCATCAAGAAGAAGGCATTCAACATCTCTGACGAAGAAGCCCTCGACCACGTCCTCGGATACACCGTCGGCCACGACGTCTCACACCGCGGCTGGCAGATCGAACGCGGTGGACTGCCCCAGCCCCAATTCTCCATGGGCAAGGGCGCTGATGGCTGGGCACCGTGGGGGCCTGCGATCGTGTCGACCAATGTGATCCCTGACCCGCAAGTCCTGAACATCTGGACGAAGGTCAATGGCGTGACCATGCAGAACTCCAGTACAGCGAACATGATCTTCGGCGTCAAGCACCTTGTCTCCTTCTTCTCTATGGGGACGACCTTGCTCCCTGGCGATGTGATCTTCACGGGAACGTGCGTATCATCGTGGATTCGTTATTCTGCCACATATCTTGAGCTGATGGGCCGTTTGTACCCCTATAGACCAAGCGGAGTGAACCTGGGAAAGGCGAATCCTGTCTGGTTGACGGATGGAGATGTTGTTGAGGTTGGACTGGAGAACGTCGGAACTTGCACGAACGCTCTGAAGTATGTTTGAGGTTGCGAAGGTGAGATGGAATCCAGCTGGATGTCAGGAGAAGACCTTACGAAACATATAGAGCTCTTATATTGTCAAACGTAGTGGTTCTATAGTGCGGTACCTTAGCTCTGGACATTACGAGGACTTTCATATTCGCATCTGACCCATTTCTGTCTGTGACTCTACCGCAACGGCTTGTCCAAAATCAATGTCGAAGTGAGAAGATTTAATCATTTCAAGGACATGCTTCGCTAGACCTTGAGAAGCGCGGCTGTTGAGGACGGAATATAGTCCAATCAGGTGGCGAAGACGTAGAACGGTACCGTATGTACTTTGTGAACTCTGTCAAAGTCTATCCCGCGTTAGTGACATGAGGTTCGACTCTTCTAAGCCAGAGTAGTCGTAAACACCTTACCTTTGAGCAGGTGTTCCGTCAACGAATACACCGCCGCGCACGTCGAGACACTTGGTTAACCTTAACCTTTGCGAAAATTTGCTTTTATCGACAACGCAAAACAGGACTCCAATTTCTCGAGCGCCAACAAAAGAAAGTGGGGATGGGCAGTCCTCTGCGATCAAAGGAACATGCAGTACATCCGTAGGATATGAGCCTTCAAGCTTCAAGGTTCGACATTCTGTCACGGTCCCACTGCTCTCCTAGGCATCGGCGCACAGCCTTGTAGATGGCAAGTTGGCACGATCTGCAATACCCGCTCCTCCAGGTTTAGGCATACTATTCAGGATTTATCTGAGCCGAACGCGTGTCTCACGCTTCCCACGCTGATTGAATCTACGATAACAGGCTTCCAAGTATTCGTCTCAAGCCAACATCCTTTTACAGCCATTCTCACTATTTGTCCAGGTGATTTCGACTCCAGTCGAAACGTTCTATCAGTATGTTTACTCGGGTCATATATTCTGGCTCAAATTCTCAGTATTTCTCAAAAAGCAGGCAAGAGTATCCTATGGCATACCCTTCAATCCGTACTCAGATCCCCAATGAACTGCTGGCTGAGATATTTGTGAACGCTTTATCTATAGACGCGGTCGAACTGCCACTGGAGAGCTGGCATGTTGTTTCACCATGGACCCTATGCCAAATTTGCTCTCGATGGCGGCAAGTGGCTCTCAATGAGCACCGTCTCTGGAATCGTATCCAAATTATAGAGTCTGAATCAGATCACAAACCCTCCTCCATAGTCCTGGCACATACTGCATTTTCGCGCAGCGGAAGCTTGCCGTTGGAGCTCGCAATATCGCTTTCTACGGATCTGTATGAGTACAGCGAGCGAGAGACCACGCAGGCATATGACGATCTGTTTTTCACGGATCCGATTCTTAGCCTCATTACGGAATACTCCGCCCGCCTCCGGTTCCTCTCGATAGAGATACCCTCATTACAGCTAATGGACACTCTCCTACACCTTCCGGAAAAATCCTTTATTTCTTTGGAATCGATACATATCGGGAATAGCAATAAACACCGCATCGCAGAGGATTCCATGATATGGCGCAGCGCACCTCTTCTTCGTGAGGTTGATATAGAGTTCGGCGAATATCAAAGCCCGACGTTCCCGCTCACCCTCCATCCGTGGACACAGCTCACAACACTCAAATTGTCATACGGCGGATACGTGCACCCCCTAGTTGCGCACGTTGTGGTCGCACAATCGCCTCAGCTTGCACACTACGAGGTCGGTGTCTGGGGTGGTCATGGCGATAGAGAAGTATACGACAAGGTGACCGATTACCCCCGGGGGTCGATCATCCATCATAGGCTACGCAAACTCCTTGTCGATGTCAGGCAATTTGGTCACTCCGACTTCGACCCCTTCATTCAGCCACTCGTGCTCCCAGCCCTCACCGAGTTCAAGCTGGTATGGCATGGATATGGTGGCTTGCGTTACGATGAATTCTACGATGAATTCGTGAGGCTTGCGGAACGTTCCCAGTTCCAGCTCAAGATCGCTGTGTTCCCCGTAAATGCGGAAAGGGATGATCCACGGCTGAAAAGTATTATCTCTCCTTTGGCAGCCTGAACCAGAAATACTATAAATGTAATCCTTTCATTTTTTATCGCTTTGTTCGACACACGATTTGAAAGGCTGCTCTCTCGAAGACCATCAAGGTCGGTCTCGATTTTTCTGGGCATGCGCCAGTCACTCTGGCGATGAACCGAAACTGCGGTCAACACTGGCATGAAGGTCTGACGCGCTATTGTGCGATTGGCTCGAGACTACGTATCGCTGCTGAAGATAATTTGAGCTACTCTATTGATATGCGCACTTCATCGTCCAATGCCAGTGGATCATCGCCGCTTGTGGGGTATATGTCCCGAGGGTATTAGCAGAGGATATACATCCTGCCCGCCTTCCAATCTCTCCTCGTCCCGACTCCATCTACTGCGCTCGCGGTCCAGATCGCTCACGCACTACGGACAGCTTCAGCACAATCCGCGACGCCCAACGGACAGAAAGATTACATACTACTTCGCCACATCAGGCGGTTAAGGACAAGGAAGGGTGGAAAGCATCTAGCATGTCAGAGTTTTGAATGTTATGATCTCAGCGATGAGATACGAAAGTAACACTCTACGCACCATCAAACGACCGGTCTGACCCAGTACGGCGGCTCGTCAGTGCTCAAAAGCTTCTGCACCGCCCGAATCTGCTCCAGATCTGCCGCAAGGTTCAACTTCTCGGGCGTCGCGTTCGACGCGACGATGATTGCGTGGCACGGAATATTACGCGTGCCAGGGTAGGGGACGATGCCTACCCGGCATGTCTTGGGAATTCTCCGCCTCATATGACCGACCGCCTGGAGTTTGCGATTGAATCCGTTTATGTCCATCGCGAATTGGTTAAGGTCTGCCCACTCGATTTGCCTTTCTGGAGGAAAAGGGAATGCCAGAACCTTCAGCCCCACACGCGGCCCACGTCGAGGGTCGCGGTTCATAAGAGGCGGCGCTTCGCCGATGTCGTCGAACGTAAGAGGTGGCCTTGGTTGTTTCGGTGTCTCAGGGCTCTCGAGAGACTGAGGGTTGTTTGTGTCGTCTAGTGCGTTATCCCTGTACGATGGTCAGCTATGAGACCTGAATTCGAAGCTTTAGAAGACGCACATCGTAATGGTATGGGTGTGAAGAGAGGGCGTTTGATGGGAATGTCGGGGTTGTTCAACATAGTTTTGTACCCAAGTGCACGTGCCGTGACATCACTTCCACAACCGGAAAACAATGGGGAAACAACAACGGTATTGTTCTCTGTCAGACTCGATTGTAACCTTTCGTGTTGTTATTCTTCTCCTTCATTGGGTAGATACCCAAGTGCACGTGTCGTGATGTCACTTCCACAATTGGAAAACAATTGGGAAACAACAATTTGAAATCGCGGTGTTGTTCTCTGTCAATGTAACCTTTCGTGTTGTTATTCTTCTCCTTCATTGGGTAGATCAGTGTGTTCCTATCCTTGATGTTCCACGTGAAACTGTTTGAGCGCCGTAAATAAGTATGTGTCTTGTTCTGGCATCCTGGCTTTCAAATTTCTTGTCAATTCAATGGTCAATGGCCCTAGGTCCCATCCACCGTACAATGACACCACCTTTGCCACACTCATTGGGTATGAATCATTCTTGCACTCCATCGAAATAAAATAAAATTGCAAGCTTTTGATTGAAGTTGATTGCGAACATGAGGCGCCCAAACAATAGATATCCTTAGACGAGATTTGCCGCGCCGTTCGTGAGTCGTGATCCCATCGGGGTTTAGCCATGCGCACAGCTGATTCTAGAACTGAATTCCCATTGTCATACGAAAGAAGACCGAAAATGAGTTCGCCCAGCGGCGACTGAAAAAAAGAACAGAACAATTGCCTCTTTAAAACCCAAAGCCGCTGGCACATCGTCGATACATCACAACAACAATTCCTGCTATTCGTCTTGTGAGCCTGTAAGGAAAAATCACTATAAAGTGCAGTGGCTTCTGCCCTTTACTCACAATCTCCCACTTCAGCATGTCGACTGCAAACTCAGTCATCGCCACTCCGAACGATTTCGAATTCGACCTTCCGGGCATCCAATCTCGGGGATATGGTGGTTACGCAGTCGCCACCGCCCTCGTCCACAGCGGACGTTTCAACATCCGGGGACGCGAATACCACTCCTACGGATTCTGCGCCATGGCTCTCCAAGACCTCGTCGCTCGTCTCGCACCGACTGCCCTTGTCATCCCGCAATACGAGTTGGACGCCTTTACGGTGACCCACGGCGACGAGATCTCTCCCGAAGCCTCTATCGGCACCCTTCCACAGCCAAAGACACGAGGGCCGGTTCCAGACTTCGTCATTGTCCTTGTCCGCGCTATCTTACATGCCACCGGGATGCCAATTTCTCCAGGCATTGATCTCGAATTCAAGTACTGGGGTAAAATCAAGATCGAGAATGTCATACTGGGATTGGTGGCAGAAGTGAAGCGCCGGCCAACGCGTTCTGCAAGAAGCGCGTATTTGTTCGGAACAAGCTTACAAGTCCGTATTGAGGCAGCCACCAAAGATGCGCGTAAACAGGCCAAGGCAGCTTTCATTGCGCACCCAGATATGAAGCAACTCATCCTGGTAGCGTTTGCCGGGGAGTGGTTCTGTTGGAAGCTGGCTGTGCGTGACGACTTCGATGTAAAGGTCAAGCCTCGACGTCAATCCGTGACTGAGGCAGAAACGCCGGGGCCTCAGTCAGGCTCCCAGTCAAATCTTGATCCAGCCGCTCGTCGTCCTGCCGGTACAGGAGACCGAGCACCGCCCGCACGGGCAAGCAAGCTCGAAGCGACAGCAGCCGAAGGATACTATGCAGACAAAAACCCCCTTCCCCATGCTCTCGACATCAAAATTCCATACACCCCCAATTCAAATCCGAAACCCAGGCGCAAGAAGCCCAAGCAGAGATCGAAGGGCAAAGAAAAGGAGGTGGACCCGCCACGCAAACCAGAGATCGGAAAGTTTAGACGATATGAACCCGCCGAACTCGCAGGCGTTACGGAGATCCAGCATCTCATGACGCCGGAGGAATACAACGAACCAGACTTGTTTAGGATATTGTGGTCGCACCCTATCTTGTTTGGGACTCAAGAGTCCAAGCAGAATTGGTTCCTGATTCATCGATTCCTGGAGCGCATCAATACTCGGCTGAACAAGCCACGCGGCCTAGGCGACGACGAGGAAGAAGACAAGAGTGAGAAAGAAGCCGATGGTAATCGGAACGAGGGAAGTGGCGTTGTGGACGAAGACGACGGTCAGGTGAGTACATTACGTTAAATACGCCGGTCGGACATACCTTCAACCATGCATGACAGGAGGACGAGGTCGATTCAGACGAGTGTGCCACCGACGAGTCCGATGTCGATTATCAATATGTATCAGAGTCGGACTCGAGTTCGGATTCGGATTCTGATTGGGACCACGTAGATAGGTAGGCCGGGGGCTGAAGAGGGCGTAGAATGATGAGCTTCCATAAACAATAACTTAAAGCAATACAAAACACCCACGTGATGTAACGAAGTTCGGGCCAACACTGATCAAAGGTACATATCAGGTACAGCCGTAGACACACGCCGCAGGATAATGAAACGTTGAGCAAGAGGGGAGGGACGATCTGTCTTATTCGATCCCATCAAGAACCGGCGGATAGAGAACCAGCTCATTTCCAGGTGACGGGGTTACGTCTCGTGCCGACGTTGGCGCGTTGCGCTCGCCGTGGGACACAACGAGGACGGGCGCTTTTACAATTTAGTTTCCGCGCTGCCGCACGGTAGTCTCGTAAAGCAGACGCATCGGCCTCATTTTTCAATGAAGTTTTGGCGTTGGACGGTGTATTAAATAACAAAGCGCACCACAAGATAACATAAGACACTATCACACTATCAATGTTATTCCAAGTCGCCTCAGGCTCTTATTGACTGTAAGATCCACTGTAAAAGAGTGAATAAATTCCTTTAGTAAGACCTCTACATATCTCCTGTGTTATGAGTTCAGAACTATTTAACCACAAGCAGAGATTGAGGAGACTGGAGTTGTAGAGCATCAACATCATACTTTATTTAATCAGGTTGACGATTAACTCAATACACCCATGATGCCTTGAAGATTGGATGACATCACTATTCAAGAAAAAGTCTAGCTTAGATTTGTAGGAAAAATTGTCACCCAAGAAACATTTTCTTAAATCCTGAGCTCGTCGTGAGCAACAGTGAGCGCCCACATCGGTCAGAGGGCAGGCGGGATCAGTAGACATAATTTGCGTAATAATTGACAGGAGTGCCATGCTGAGATGAACTAGTTCTTTACCCGCTGCTTCGTGATGGGATCGAATAAGACTGATCGTGGGTGGACTCCGTTGAGCAAGAACTCAACTGGGAGCGGGATGTGAAACTAAAAGAAGAACCAGACGATGCAAGGTACTGCCCAGGTCCGCGAAAAAAAATGAGCCGGACGTCTGGTGAGAGGTGGAAAGCGGATGGGGACACCAGAGAAGCTGACAGGTGTACCGTGTGACGGGTGTGGAGGGCTGAGGATGACTTGACGGTGGCTGAGGTATACTTGATTTTACACCGAAACCGGATATCTGCAAACCATGGGTCAAATGTGCTATCCCTCATCCAGAACAACAAATACACTATGTTTGTCCGCCCCAACAGCGTACCGGCTTCAAGGATAAGCACCAACAGCTTCGCACAATGCGCGACAGCCAACCGACAAAGAGATCATATACTTCGCCACATCAGGCATCAAAAGTCGAGGAAGGGTGGAAAGCATCTAGCTTTCCAGAGTTTTGAATGGTATGATCGCTGCGGTGAGATACGAAAGTAACACTCTACGCACCATCAAACGACCGGCCTGACCCAGTACGGCGGCTCGTCAGTACTCAAAAGCTTCTGCACCGCCCGAATCTGCTCCAGATCCGCCGCAAGGTTCAACTTCTCGGGCGTCGCGTTCGACGCGACGATGATTGCGTGGCACGGAATATTACGCGTGCCAGGGTAGGGGACGAGGCCTACCCGGCATGTCTTGGGAATTCTCCGCCTCATATGACCGACCGCCTGGAGTTTGCGATTGAATCCGTTTATGTCCATCGCGAAGTGGTTAAGGTCTGCCCACTCGATTTGCCTTTCTGGAGGAAAAGGGAATGCGAGAACCTTCAGCCCCACACGCGGCCCACGTCGGGGGTCGCGGTTCATAAGAGGCGGCGCTTCGCCGATGTCGTCGAGCGTAAGAGGTGGCCTTGGTAGTTTCGGTGTCTCAGGGCTCTCGAGAGACTGAGAGTTGTTTGTGTCATCTAGTACGTTATCCCTGTACGATGGTCAGTTTTGCAACACGAAACTCGAAGCTTTGGAAGACGCACATGGTATAGGTGTGGAGAGAGGGTGTTTGATGGGATCCAGACGTCATGCATCATGCTTCGGCCAAAGCCGTCGATACAGCACATTGCACGTTGTCGATGCTCCCATTTCGTTCTTCATCATCTTCCCATTTGAGCGGACCATTGCTCACGTCGCAGTGGGGTGTATGCCAGCATTCGGTTCAGGAAAGAGAGAGCGTTTGATGGGAAGGTCGCGAATCCGAGTAGCAGGCTACGTAGTCGTCTCAAGTTGGTCTCAAGCCAACTATTCTCACCGTTTGTCCGGGGACGTATACGGTCAGAACGAGTTCATCGCCACTAATTATGCAAAATGGTGTGAACGGATTCAAGTACAACTCAGAAACTTGTTCCAAACCGAACGTCCACTTATCGTCCCAAATCACCGAGAGTCGAGGCCAAGTCGACACTAGAGGCAATCTAAAAATATCTTAGCTATCCATATTTAGACTCTAATGCCAGTGGATCATCGTCGCTTGCGGGGTATATTTCCAGGACAGTGTGTCTACTCTACGTCCCCTACATCCTCCAAGTCATATTAAGAGCCCAGATATAGAATACTTCTTGTGTGCAAGAGTCAACGGTGTGCAGGCGCAAACACCGTTGAGAAAATAACAAAGCACCCGTATCACATCATCCTCCACGTCCACACCATCCCACCCATCACCGCCAGCAAAGGCACCGCCGCCGTCAGCAGCACCGAATTCCGCCGCCGCTTGTCCGCAGGTGCCCACCACCGGATTTCCGACCACAGGAGCGGGCCGAACACGACGCACGCTGTCCAGAACTTTGTATGGTCATGTTAGTCGCGGAGGTGAATGAGGAGGGGAGAAGAGGACGTACGACTCTCAGTGCTTTGACGGATAATGCGGGGTATTGGTGTATCCGAGCCACGGTATATACCGGCTTTCCGCCGTCTAAAGGACGCGTGGGCTGTGGGTGTGTGAACATCACCCAGATCGAATAGAAGGCGACGGAGAAGAAGTGGTTTGCGAGGAGGAGGGGGGAGGGTATTATCCTAGGCACGGATAGGCGTCAGTTGCGGTACTAGTGAGGGAAGCGTGACGGGAACGTACCCGGATAGAAGAGAGACGGGGCCATTTATACACTCGCCGCCGCATTCGAAGTATTTGAAACATCCTGTTCGGAGGACAACCAACAGTTCGTCTAGAACGGACGATAAATATCTCAAGCTGCTAGGAAAGCGATTTCACTTTACCATCAGCCCCGAAAAGGTCGTAAAGCGCGACGCTCAAGATATTGATGGTGGAGGAAAGTGGTTTTCGACTCCAATGCCATTGATGTAGTACGCGCTTCACCGCACTGCAGTCCGCAAGGTCGGGTATTGAGCCAAGCATGGTCCGGAGCATCACGACGTCGTTCAACGCGACAGTCATGCCGCCCCCTGTCAGTGGGTGTCGCATATTCCAAGAATCGCCTAGGAGAATGACACCTTCTTTGGATCCCTGCTCGACCGCCGGAAGGAAAGAATTCGGCATGCGCCGTATGCGGTCCTTGTCAAGGGCAGCCTGGATGGGTAGGTGAAGGGCAGAAGGAAGTTGGGGAACAATATTTGTGAGAATATGGGCCTATATGACTGGTCAGGTGTTGTTGGTCGGCAGAACGAGGTTACACACTTTGAGGTCCGAGGGTAGAGGTACTTTCACGTCGACAAGCATCCGCGTGTCATGTTCTGAAATCTGATAGAGGAGAACAGGACCAAAACCCCTTATGAGCGCGACCGTGCCGTGGTTTGGTATAGGTAACCGAGCGTCCTCCAGGACAGCACCTACGAAGTGGCTCTTCGTCACCGACTTGGCTCCAACTTCGCCCATCACTGCGGTCCTGAAGTTTGAGAAACACCCGTCTGCGATAACGACAAGTTTCGCATGAAACGCCTCCTTCTCCGTATCCTTCCTCGCCGCACGCACACCAATCACCCTACCCGTCTTCTCATCCTCTATCAAGTCCGTGACCGCTGCTTCAATAACGTCCACGCCTTTTGCTCGCTTCGCAGCCGCCCTCAATGTCATGATGAACCTCCCATGGTGGAAACTTCGCCCTTCATGGTCCCCAGGATACGGTATATGCACAGACTTTCCGTCCTCCACGACACAGTACCCTCTAACCGGGATCGCGTCAATACCCTCCAGACACGCCTGCAAGCCCAGTTTCTTCAGCGCAATGACTCCCCCAGGCTGGAGAAGCTCGCCAACGATACGGTCTGGTTCAGCAAGTGATCGCTCCAGTAGGGCTATTCGTAGTGGTTTCGACTGAGGCAACGTAGAGAGCGCATGAGCGAGTGAGGAGCCGGCGATGCCTGCGCCGACAATTAGGACGTCGTAGTCGGCCTTGGGCATCTTGTGAAATAGAATTATGGGTGGGCAAGCCTTGGGTATAAATCACGGTCAATAATTTCGGTAAGGTGGGTCGACATTTCGTGGCTCGGCATCTTCCGACGTCTCGATCGGCCCTCTGAATCGATCACGACCTTTCGTAGTCTGGAAATGGAGTCTTAAGCCTCACGGAATCGAATATCGAGCATGTGCATGCCAACAAAAATGAAAATGCAAAGGATACCCGAAAATGACATTGTGTATATAACCTAGATATGATAGCTCTCATCTGGGGTTAGAATAAATTGAGGGTAAAAAATGCAAAACGATAATCAAGGCTCTCGAAGAGCTTGGGGTTCCAAAGATTGGTATGCAACATTTGGATGCCGGGGCCCCACGGAATCCCCTAGTAAAAGGCGAGGGGATTGTCTGTTTGGGGCCCCGGCTGTTGCTGAACTATAATGGTGCGGTTCCAAGGCCCCGGATCGGTTTTTGCTTTTTGTTCAGCCCACGGGTCAGGCACGTGATGCAGACATATTCTCCAAGTGCCGACCAGCCTCGACCAGCTTAGACTCAGACTGAACTCCCCCACAACGATCACAGACTTCGTCTACATCCCACAACGCATTCAAAATGAGCGTCAGGGCTTGGTCGATATCGCATGAAAACAGGGAGGCTCTTATCCACGCTGCCTTGGAAGGTAATATTTGTTCGAGGTCGCGTGGTTTCTCAGCTCATGATCTCAATCCAGCCAAGAAGGGCTCGTACAGCCCTTACTCCAAATTCCCTGTCGGCGCTGCACTCTTGGCCGTAGATGGAACCCTCATCACTGGTGCCAACATCGAGAACGCGTCCTACGGCGAGTAATCCACGCGCCCATCGATCTAATCACGATGCGAATCTTCCTTTCAGGAGGAACCATCTGCGCCGAACGAACAGCGATTGTAAAGGCTGTCGTCAGTCCCCCTCTTTGAACTTTCAAGACGAAAATCGTCATCATTGAGATCCTAACAGAGCGAAGGCAAACGGTCGTTCATCGGACTCGCCGTCGCAACGTGAGCCCCCAACCCTTCCTAATCGCAGCTCGCCCCTCACTAAATCGTCGCTTTTCTACGCCCAAGTGACGTACCTGCCGCGATCTCGCCGTGTGGGATGTGCCGACAGGTCATCCGCGAGTTTTGCTCGCTTGAGATGCCGGTCCTCCTTGTCCCAGGCGATTACCCCCAGCAAAGCAAGGCGGGAGAGGAAAGGAAGCCTGGTTATACGGAGGGTGGGGTGAAGGAGACTACTCTTGGAGAACTTTTGCCTGATAGCTTTGGGCCCGAGCACTTGGAACTGCCTAGGCAGTAATGGTGAGGTGAAAGCACGTGTTTCAGACCGTACCATAATCTCTGGGGAATGGAAAGTGTTGTTCGCACAGCGATGTCACTCACTCATAGCACATGAAAGACGAAGACGAGGGCGTACGGTGCGCCGGTTCTTCCATGAGATGCTCGATGACACTGCCAACTTGACCAACAAGATTTTGGCCTTGTTATACAGTCCAACAGAAGTGCGTAGCTTCTGCTTTCCTTTCCGTTACCTCATAAGCTGAAAATTCCTTTGGAGCCTCAAGGCCTCAAGCTTCGCCGTTCGCCATGTGCAAGCAATGTCTTACAGATGACTATCGCTGCGCTTCAAGTAACATGGTCACTCTGGCAGTGGACATAAGTCGCTGTCACCAGGATCGAAACTTTGGCAGACGATAGGGGAAGAAATGGGCGATCCAACTCCATGGCTTCAATTAACAAGCTTTCGACGTCAGTGCCCAAGATTCGGCATCATCTCGTTGTATATGATGAAAGTTCACTGGAAAGATGACGTCGAAGCTCCCATCAGTTAGCAGCCCTGACCTCGCCATCTTTAGCTGCATATGTCCGTTTGATCATAGCAGGATGAGCTCTGCAAAGACCCGCCTGACACAGTACTTGGTTACGCACCTGTTCGTCTCAACCTCCATTGACCTAAAATTAAAATTTCATCCCCCCCATGTTCAGAGCGGAAACACCAATCGCAGCGTCGCAGTCGACAGCAATCAAATCATCAAAACCATCATCTCTATCGCGCCTAGTGATCTACCTATGCCACAGATCTATTCATAGCGGCTACTACGCCGTTTCATGAAAGTCTCCTTGTTTACTTCGGGTATCAGAACAGGGACGCCCTCCTGGGGTACATATAAGCAAGACCTTCATCAACCCAAATTATCAGAACGCGGCGGTTGATCCGCCTTCAAGTGGTGTTCTCGATGATGACCAGATTCCTTTCTAGTTCCCTTTTGAGTCTCACCTGCCTCTCGCTTCTTTTCGTCTCTGCGATTTTTGTCACCTCGCTCTTCACCTCAGCGGTTCTTTCGTTATGGCTCAACACAATCTCGACAATTTTGGTGGTCATCTATCATATCGCCATTCTTGTCGTTTCGTGGCGTCACATGGCGACCTCACATTCTCCTGAGTCTACGAAGAACTCTCCGTCAGCGGTTGCCTACACGGTAACAAGCATAGCGTGCTTTAGCATGATCTTGGGGATGCTGGTCATCGCACTTGGGGTCGAGATGCAATCAGCTGCCGAGGGATCGCAGCACCCTCGGCCACTTACGGGCGAAAACTCTTCATGGAATGTGGAAATTGCACTCTGCGCTTTGATGACCATCGAAGTCTCAAATGTGGTAGTAATTCTGGTCCACATCATCAGAGTTAGAAGAAGGCTGCATATGGTGTATGCAGACGGCCAGGAGAAAGGCAAGTCTGGATGGACAGTCCATGACTACGATAAGTCACTTTTCCTCCCGTCTCCTACGGCACATACTCCTTTAGTGGGTTTCTTGTTTTCTCCACGAGTCGAGTGCATTTATTTATGCTTGATGCCGCAGTCAAGGTCGGGAACGATGGCTTCCAGGGCAGAGAAGGTGAAGTCCCCCTTCACCCCACCAAAGATGTGAGTGATCTCTATACGCAGAAAGGGAGAGCGGAACATGAGACTGAACCATATGTGTCCAGACCCCCTCCAAGGACTATTCGATTGAAACCACCGATGCCATCGAAATTCGAAAGGAATGGAACACCTTGGAGTTATGTCACCCCCGGGCGTCCTTCCATGTTACAATTCGAGACCCCCATCAGAACGACCGCAGATTATAGATTTAGGTAGAATGTACGATAGGAAACTGGAGTTGAACTGGGGGCAGGTCCTACTGCTACTCACCTAGTGAATAATGAACAAATGAGAACCTGTTGAATTTTGAACTTATGGGTATTCGCAAACTCTAGTTACAGGTATTCCATGCCCGTTTCCAAGACTTTTCCGTCATTTCCTGTCAAGCTGCCAGTGGGCGGTTCGTCCTTCATCAGATAGTGGCGCTTACTTGACCCCGTACCGACCTTGTCGAGCCTAATGACGCCGCGAACGCACGATGCCTCGACGGCAGTGGAAATGACATTGAGAGACGATCACTGCTGTCAATGAGTACCGCTTGTAAGCTGGACCAAAGCTCGCCCTCGCTCGCCCAACTTACAAGGTGGACCGGGCCGCTGGCTTGGTTGTCCTTGCTTGTATCTGAAGTCGGACAAACAAGCTGCAATGCTCGGACCATCTCGGACCGCATCCTCAACTGCTCTTTCCTCCTAATTTCAATGGTACTCCATGTTCCCTACCGCCTATCTGCACTTCCAACGCAGTTGCACATTATTATTCAAGTCAGGCTTGCATCCTCTACAGGCCCAAGGTTTTCGAGCGGCACTCACCAATATCCATACCCCACCAACACTCGGCCCACACCTCACCAAATCTTCCATCTTTCCCATGGCGCTTCCCAGAAAGAAATCAAGGCTCGATGTCTGCAATTTATCATCTAGGGTACTGAGCACTGACGGTCTATCTCTTCAGACTATGAATTAGTGCGGTGCCACCACCCCGATTCAACCCACTGCCGATCGTTAACACCGTCAGAACGACATGCACGCTTCCAAGCCATCACTGCCGCGTACGACACCCTTCGTGGAAAGCCCACCTCCGCGACATACGATCCATACATGGAAGAGGTCATGAGACGAAAACAGTATTACCAAGCCCATTACGCCCGCCGGGATCAGTATGCTCGCCCCCAACGAGCGGAATGGCATGCTAGCGCCGATGATAGATGGAAAGACCGAGTGATCCTTCTGATCGGGATACTGGTGCGATATTGTGGAATGGAAAGCCGCTTTGTTGCTCACACGCCGTTCTCTCTAGACCCTTGCTGCCGGTCTAGCTCCTGGTCTCTTTTTGCTACCCTTCCGTATGGAGAAGCAACATCGATCAGCGGTCTCGAACCTCAGTCAAGCCCGAAGGGAGGCGCGAGAGCTCGGAGAAGAGAGGAGAGATGAACTTCGCAAACGGGCGCGTGATATCAAAGCACAAGGCAGGGTAGATACGAGGGATTCGAAGGACGAGGCGCCGCCATAAACCGCGTACGACCTCAAGGATCCTTGTGCATCTCGTTCCCGCAGCTTTACCTGCAGGACCTTCACCAATTGACAGGACCTCCACCAATTGACAGGACCTCCACCAATTGACAGGTTTCTCGATCATCATGAGTGACCTATGTTTAGATTTCGTAGAATAGATATTCACAGTCAGTGTGGAAATAGTTCCTACTGCATACTTTCCGTCTGAAGTACACTTATAGGCCGTAGGGGAAGCGGGGAAATGACTACTCTCTGGGTCAGAAAAGCGACTCATTGAGGAAAAACCAATACAACTTGAAGCACCCCTCTCCTGCGCTCAACGTTGCGAAAAAGGAGTCCTTGCTCGCGAATCGCAACAATGTTTTGCAAACCACGATCCTAACTATGGCCAGCCGATGGCCCGCTCGAATGGAAGATGATCAAGAACGAACTCGGACCATCGAGGTGCAACGTGGTATATCAACGGCTTTGACTGAAGCATGATGCATGACGTCTGGATCTCATCGAAGGCCCTCTCTTCGAACTATACGATGTGCGTTTTCCGAAGCTTCAAATTTCGGGTTCCATAGCTGACCGTTCTACAGGGATAACACACCTGACGAAAACAATGCTAAGTCTCTCGAGATCCCTGAGACACCGAGACAACCAAGGCGACCTCTAACGCTCCACGACATCGGCGAAACGCCGCGTCTTATGAACTACGACCGTCTACGTGGGCGGCGTGTGGGGCTGAAGGTTCTCGCATTTCCCTTTCCTCCAGAGAGGCAAGATGACTGGGCAGACCCTCACCACTTCCCCTTGGACAAGGACTAATTCAATCGCAAACTCGAGACAGTCCCGTTTATGAGGCGGACAATTCCCAAGACATGCCGGCTGGGCCTGGCCCCCTACGATGGCCAGCGTAATGTCCCATGTACCGCCATCATCGTCGCGTCGAACGTTACACCCGTGGAGTTGGACCTTGCGGCAGATCTGGAGACGATTCGGGCGGTCCAGAAGCTTTTAATTACTGAAGATCCGCCGTACTGGGTCAGGCCGGTCTCTTCATGGTGCGTAGAGTCTTACTTGCGTATCTCACCGTCGCGATCGTATCATTAAGAACTCTGACATGCTAGATGCCTTCCACTATTCCTCGTCTTTTGACCGCCTGATGTGGCGAAGTATATAACCTTTCTGCCTCGTTCCTCTTCAAACTCGAGGGCGTCTTGGTGTCGCTCGTTCTGCAGTGGAATGCTGCCCCGAAATTTATGACCTGGTGACAACTGGACGGCCTCTCTACGCCAACACTTCAGAAACAACTCGAGGGAAATGCTTGACGGCATCGATCGAGCGACAGGATCGGTGCGTGGAAAAAAGGAACGACGAGGAACATTTCAAACGTCCTTGATACTGGGGCCATGCGATCGGGAGCCAACGAATGCATTAAGAACCACGAGACTCAGGAGTCCTTGCTAGCGAACAGCGTTTTGAAATCCGCGATCTTCACTCTGGCCAGCCAATCTGTGCGTGATAACGCGCACAACCCGCTCTTCACCTCAAACCTGCCATGCGACGCAAATTCCTTCTTCTCCCAAGAAGCGCACGTTACTCCAGCGGCGGACGTAGCCTCTGGGATGAGTTCCCTTTGCAGGCACAGTATCGTGTTCAGCATCCACTTCTGGCCCTTCATGCTGAGCTCCGCACGATTCGTCCGTCTCGAAAATCTAAGAATGACACACCTTGATTCTTGTACTCTCCGATCTAAAATTTAAAAGCACCAGTGCGTCGCCGAGAGATGGTTTTTTAAACACAAATTCTTCGCATGTCATACGGGCTATCATCCATACGGCACCCCAGGCTTAATTACTACCTCTGCTAAGCCGAACTCTTCAAGGGACACGTCCTTCGAGCCCCTTAGTACTGGCCGTTCTCGGATATTCAGGGCGTATACCCAGCTCATGGTACCTTAGTGGCATCCGAATACGACGAGAAGGATACATATGATCACTGATTCAATCAGCTAATCCTCAAGATAAAGTAAAGGGTAAGTACTGCTTGAATGAGAAAGGGGTCTGATGCATGGGTGAGGGGTACCACATTTTTGTCCGGTGTGGCGAGGCCAGGATAGTGAAGCATATCGTAGGTTCCAGTAACAAGGTAACCGACAACAGCGAGTGTCACGTCTTGACACTTCTGAGGGACAGATTGGGGACAAAACCTTCGATCTGGATAGAACAAGGTACCGCTACGTTGAAAGTTCGGCGGTTGTGTGCATTTATTGTGCCCTATTGATATCAAACGGAATTGCCAAAATCTGCAGTTGAACCGACGACGCTCGACGACAGTCGACGACGTGGACCCTATACGCCGAGGCACTGCTTTCATCTTGCCAATGCCACAGTTTCGGCCATGTCACCTTATTCCTGTCAGGACCGTGACCGCCAGATGCGCGTTTATCTCTGGGCTTGAGAACTCGGACATGACATCCCCAGCCCGAGGGTACACTCGCGATTCAGACCCAATCTGTGGGTATCTTCACAAATTGACGAGCTTCAGTCTCCTTTTTACAACAGTCGAAGCTTCGCGGTGGCCCGAAATAGCCTCCAACTTATGCGTACGGCCCCGATGTATTCATGATCTAGGGCTCGCGGGTTCCAGGTAAATTTACTTGCTTAAAAGAGTCAATGGGCTCCAAATGCTGTAATTCACATTCTTACAGGTACACTTTAAAAGAAACCATGGGACTATCCAAGGGCAGAAATTACGACCATTCCTTGGTCTCGTTTCCCGATGTCCCTTGAGGTTTCTTCAATTACTGGCAGCCGTCAAGGTGGCTGAAGAGCCCATAGTTATGGCCCTTCCATCACCAATTGGCCCGATGCCATGCAAACGATGAATCTCAACATTACCAAAAGTAATGTGCCTTCTATCCGGCTGCTGGACGCAGAGCACCCCAAGGGCGCTCAGGGCCGAGTGTCTCCGCAAGTTGACAGGATCGCTCGCCGAGGTCAGTTACTCTATTGCGTCCTCAGATATTGGACTTATGGAATTAGCCGACGCCACAGATCTCTAGCAGCTTCTTGCGAGGGTACGGCTGTTCCGACCATTCGCAAATTTGATCGATAGGGTCCTCGATACTCATTGTATGAACCCATCTGGAGCCTACCTCCTGACTGCGTTCAGGACGACCATGTGATAGGTCCCCCTGCTGCAGAAAATTCTCCTTCTGGTCAGATTGGTACGCTACCATCGGTTCTCAAAATCCTGGGCACGATCCTACTGATGACAGGGTTTTCCTGCTCGAGGTATGGCTTAACCTGTATGCTCTAACGATATATGTGGTTTCTCCCGGTGGGAGGACTTGACTTCATCCATTTTCATAATCTTCGAACTTGTGAGCCGGCGGCTTAATATACGCCCATGCAGACGGCTCGCGTTACGTTCACCGGGTCAGACTGTTATTTTGTCATTGTTGTGGAGTACCTTGACATTGGCATCTCTCGTCTCTATGTCGCCTTTCTTGCGCGGCTCGCGGACCGAATGCACAGACTCGGTTTGCTGAATATATGGATGTAACCCCAAAAAGCCGGCTTTCATCTATAAAATCGGCTGGCCCCACTCTTCAGATGAACAGCTACCCCATTTCTTCTCAGAGATGAAGTACAATATCCTCTCCCTCGTCGCATGCATCCCTTTCTTCCTGCCCTTCACCGTCTATGGCGCCGATATTAATTATAATTTGAACATCGCCAATAGCATGGTAGCTCCCGATGGTTTTCAGCGTGCCGGAGTCATCGTGAATGGCGGTTTTCCGGCGCCTCTGATACAGGCCCAGAAGACCGACACCTTGCACCTCACCGTTAACAACCAACTCACGAGTGCCAGCATGAGGTGAGTAGACATCCTATACAGCTGCTCATCTCAAATATCAACACCACCCTACTTGACTAGGCGAAGCACGACGATTCATTGGCATGGTCTGGTACGTATAGAGTGCGTGATAGGGGCCCGATCCCGACCTCAAGGTCTATTTTAGTTTCAATTCAGGACTGCATCAGAAGATGGACGTAAGTCGAAAGAGGAATCGTTCAAATAGTATACGGGAAGTTAACGTGATCACCAAATTAGCTGCTGGCGTCAATCAATGTCCAATCTCCCCTGGCCACTCCTATACCTACGACAGTAAGCCGGTCCATCTGCTGTTGCTTTATTGAGCGAGCGGTCGCTCATCTCTTCCCCACCAGTTCCTCTCAATGGCCAAGCCGGCACTTTTTGGTATAGAAATTGCTGCACCTGACATCGATTACTCGCTGATATACTTGGGATCTCCAGGTACCATAGGTGCGCGTGGCGTTGTTACGGAGCTGTTTATTTTAGACTCAGGACTCTTCAGCCACCTATCGTCCCAATACGTTGATGGGCTTCGCGGGTGAGTCGAACAGTACCGTTTCCGCCGTGCGTCATCTTACGTGAGAACGTAATAGGGCCTTGGTAGTCTATGGTCAGTTGACCATCATAGCAGGAACGGTCCGAGCTGGACGTTAACACCTTCACAGATCCTCTGGATCCTCATCGGTCCCTGTACGATATAGATGACGCAAATACTGTCATCACATTGGCTGACTGGTACCATACGGTAAGATCAAAGCATTTTAATTTTCATTGTTCTCATGTAACACCGTGCATCAGGCCGCACCTGTCCTCCAAGAACAATACCTTCACGGCAACGGGGGCGGGAATCATGAACCTGTTGGTATTCTCCTCCGTTTCTCATCACCACATGATGCCATAGCTTCTGAAATGTTGGTCTAGATCCCAGATGCGGGCCTTATCAATGGATCAGGTCGCTATATCGGAGGTCCGGCAACTGCGCGTTCTCGCGTCAACGTTGTAGCTGGGAAGAGATACCGTCTCCGTGTCATTAACATCTCTGTCTACTCTGGATACGAATTCTCGATCGAAGGACATAGGCTGACGGTCATCGAGGTCAGTCGCATTCTGTATCTGTCGCAAGCTTTTGTCCAACGTCTCCCCAGGTGGATGGGATCAATCATGTACCCCTGACGGTTGACCGTTTTGAGATTTATATAGGCCAACGTTACTCTGTGATATTGACAGCTGACCAACCGGTCAAAAATTACTGGATTCGCGCGCCCATGGAGCTACAGCACTCTTCGGATAACAATAACCGTGAGACCTGCATTTTCTTTCATACGAGTGAGTCAATAACACCTCTTTCAGTGGATACGGACAAAGTCTACGCCGTTCTTCACTATAATGGAGCACCTGCTGGGGATCCCACTACTACCGCTAGTGGGGGAAGCGGCACGCTACTTGAGGAACATCTGCTTGCCCCCCTCGAAAATCCAGGAGCTCCAGGAGGTAACCGCCCCGCTGACAGAACTATTGATCTAAAATTCTCTCGCGAAAACGACGGCCAAACAAAAGTCCGCAATACTCTCTAAATATTTGTTATTCCCTTCTAATTTGACCTCGCAGTGGACCGTCAATGATATCCGATACGAGTCTCCTCGTATCCCGACGCTCCTCAACGTCATTGCCAACGGTTATGCTACCGAAGCTGACTTTAATATTTCAGAGCATACCTACGTGCTCGGCAGGGACCAGATTATAGACCTCGTTATCCATGGTTCAGCCAATGGCGAGTTATCCTCCGTCCTCTCACTGCTCACAAGAATTGACGTCGCCTATGATTTCCAGGTCATACTCAGTAAGTCGCTTTAGGAAACACATGTCGATGCTTACGACTCACCGGCTGTTATAGTCCGTTCCAGTGAGTTTTCCGTGATGTCTCTCAATAAGAATAACTTCGATGCTCTTTCAAGTCTTCACGGCCATGCCTTCGATATCATCCAGGGATCATCAGGCCCACCGAACTACGTCAACCCTCCTCGTCGTGATGTTGTTGGCGTCAAAGGTAACATTCCTCATATCGAAATAGGATGCGGTCTTTTTGATACGGGTAAATTTTCAGATTCCACTGTCATCATCCGATTCGAAACAGACAACCCTGGTCCCTGGTACGCTTGTTTCACGCCTGGAAGCCACAATTTGATACTGATTTTCTCAAACACAGGTTTTTCCACTGTCGTATGTGTCTCCCCACTATCACAATCCACTGACCCAAATATTTACCTCCCTAGACATTGGTACTCGCTCTCTTTAAATTTCTAATACCATCTCCTGACCTGTTATCTTCAGATTGGCATCTTGAAGCTGGCTTGGCTGTGGTTTTCGCCGAAGCGCCAAGCGACCTAGTTTCTGGGCCTTCCTCTCAGAGAATCAAACTGTCATGGTTGGCCTTATGTCCCATTTATCAAGCCCTACCACCCGCACAACAATAGGTCTATCTGTTATTGGGTTATAATCCAGATCGAGCAGGGCCGTCTCGTCACACAGATCTGATCTCGAAATGTTTATAGTGATTTTCCAGATTCATATGTACAAACCACGTTCTGTAACACGTCTACGATGATCTCGACTTGATTATCTATCGTCGTAGTTCCAGCCACATTGGCTCTGCGTCCTATCAGTGTCAACTCGGCGGCCCAAACCATTCTGTAGCAAGCGGCGAAAGCAACACATGTCAACAAAGCCACGAGCATCAGAGACGCTCAGTGAGAAAAGAATCCTTCCTACGGAGAAGTTGTATTCTGATGCTTCTTAGCAACGCTGGTACCAAATCTGATGCGTCATGTGAAGGGCTGCACACCGTCCGCCACACGGCCACGGCCGTATACGGTACTGAGTGCTTGACGGAGCACCATCATGGTTTATTAATTCAGCAAAGTAAGCCTTTAGTATGCACATGAGCTTCCGGTGACGTTCATGCTGAAAAGGCCCCGCGCTACAGAGCCGTACAAAACTGTACAACGAGGCGAGCCCTGAGATCCTTGATGGTACTCGAATACGGTCCGATTTCGGTATCACGGCGCCGTATAGCTGTGTCCGTACGACACGGTGTGTGGCCCTACCAGGTTCCAACCTCCCAGGTCTCTCGATAGAAAGACGGAATACCAAGGGCTTGGCATGAGCATGTTGAAGCAGGTACGCCTTCAACTTGAGGCAGAATGGACCACTGTGCCTCACACGACGACACATAGCTACTAGGACCTATCCACGCTAGAGTTCGGACCTGGGCTTTTGAAACGTATTATCGACGATGACCGCGACTGATCTCGACCTGGCGAAGATGCCGTGCCGCGGCTGCTTAGTACTCTAGATCGAACTCGGGGCCTGCATGATCAGCCGGAGTCTGATTCTGTCAATGGTTGCACAGGTCATGGATCATCATGGTGACCTCACGGCGTCAAAAGGCCGGAAGCATTAAGTACGTTAAATAGTGAGCAACCATGCGACCAGCCGCAACCCATCGACTTACTCTTCCCCTTCTTCCCTCGATTTCACCGGATGTGGTCAATTTTTACTTTGGCCACCATCGCTTCGTTCTTTACTCATGTAGATGCCATACTTTATGCTCCTCGTGATCATCAGCACGCGCGAACTCTCCGTGCACGAAACTACGCTACGGAGTCGACCATCGCGGATTCCTACGACTTTATCATCGCAGGGGGCGGACTCGCCGGCCTAGTTATCGCATCGCGCCTTACCGAGGACTCGAATACCACCGTTTTGGTGCTTGAAGCTGGGGCGACGGGCGACGAAGTGGGAGACTCTATTAGTGAGTGGTACTTCCTATGTCCGAAAAGAGACTGCCCTGCTCACTCGCAACGGACTATCTAGACCCACCCGATGCAACATACTACAACTCTTTAGTCGGGACTCCCTATGACTGGCAGCACGTAACTGTTCCGCAAGACAAAGCTGGGGGTCGGGTTCTTGCATGGCCTCGTGGAAAGGTATTAGATCCCCCTCTCCGGCTTATCTAGGTGTAAGGCAGCTAATTGACACTAGGTTCTGGGAGGATCTACGGCCATAAACGGGATGTACTATGTTAGGCCATCTCAGATTGAGGTGGATGCTTGGAAGGGTATGCTGGAGCCCAACGATGATTCGGCTTCGTGGGGGTGGGACAACCTTCACAATGCGATGAAGAAGAGCGAGACCTTCACGCCTCCCGCATCCGATGTCCAATCTACAGCCAAGATCCAATTTGACCCAGCGAGTCACGGTTCCAATGGCCCTCTTCACGTCGCTTATCCGGGATTGTAAGTGTACCTTATAATTTCCTCACCTTAGCTGTGACTAAATCCTATTCCTTAGTATGTTCGACGTCGTGGGTGATTGGACACCTTCTCTCGAAGTTCTGGGGATAGGCTCGGCACCCGACTACGCAAACGGCAAAAACTTCGGAGGCTTCGTGTCGGCAGTGTCCATCAACCCCACTAACTGGACTCGCTCATATTCAAAGTCGGCTTACATCGATCCCCTTCCCCCTCGTAGAAACCTCGACATCTTGGTGTCTAAAACCGTGACTCGTATCGTCTTTGGCGACAAAAACCCTGCTGGGGATGTGATTGCCACGGGCGTTGAGTTCGCGTCGTCTGCCAATGGCGCCAAGAAGATGGTCAAAGTCAACAAGGAAGTCATAGTCACCGGGGGTGCTCTTGGGAGCCCGAATATCTTGATGCATAGTGGCGTTGGGCCCAAGGACGTGCTTGATGTCGCTGATGTACCCGTTGTTGTAGAACTCCCGGGAGTTGGACAACACCTCCAAGATCATTTGGTACGTGTCATTTGCGCGGATTGAGATAGCGGACTCATTTTCTTCCTTAGGCAGCTTCGGTCGTCTGGGAATCCAAAGTCGAAACTGCCGGGGATATTCAAGCGTCAGGACTCGACTTTTCTGTCCGTAGTATTCAGTTTTAATTTGCCTAATTGTATTTCTCATCGACCGACAGAAACAGCCGCTTACCATGTCGTTCATCAACTCCGCCATCGCCTATATCAACGCAAGCACGCTGTTTGGCCCCGATGAGGGCGATTTTAAAAACACTGTAGCCAACACATTTGACGATTCTGTTAAGAAACTCGTTCCCAGTAAATACAGCGAAGTCGTCGAGGGATACAAGGCGATCTACACCGCAACCCAGAATATTGTGCCTCAAGGAGTTGGCCAGATCGAGCTACTTCTAAGTATCAATGCTCCCAAGACGATCATCATTCAGGCGGCTTTGCAGCACCCTTACAGGTTCGTGCATTCAGTCTACATCATTCCAGGCCACTTATGATCCACTCGCAGCCAAGGACGCGTGTACATCAACTCGTCGTCGCCCTTTGATCCCATCGTCATTGACCCTCAATACTTCTCACACCCCGCTGGTTTGTCTTTCCCCGACCTAACTCACCGTTTTACGAGGGCTTATGCACGGACACTTCTATACAGATCTTGCTACACTAAGGGAAGGAATTAAGCTCGTGCGAAGGCTGGGCCAGACGGCGCCCATGAGCAATGCCCTTGGCGCTGAAACCTTCCCAGGTCCAGATGTTTCCACCGAGGATCAGATCGAGAAATGGCTAGCTGGCGTGGTGGCAACAGAATTCCACCCTCAAGCAACGTGCTCTATGCTGCCGAGATCTCAAGGCGGCGTTGTGGATGCAAAGCTGCGCGTTTATGGTCTAGGTACTGCCGTCGCTATCGTTATCAAAGTCCTTGTATCTTACTGAATATTTTCCAGCCAATGTTCGCGTAGCTGACTCCTCCGTATTTCCTTTATCTTTCTCAGCTCATGTAAGTTGGCAAGCTTCTGTGACATCTTCTTTGACTCTACTTCACGTCTTTGAATTCATAGATCGCCGCCCCCACCTATGGCCTGGCAGAAAAGGCTGCCGAGTTCATCAAAGCCCTCCATGTTACCCCAACTGCCTCTAATGCATCCAGCAGCTCTGATCCTGGCACCCCGTCTCAGACCGGCGCATCGACCGGAAGTAATGCAGCATCAGGAATCATTTCGTCGTCAAGGACTCTATCGACAACCATTGCTCTCCTTGGCATGGCTTCGTTTGTTATATCACTTATGTAGATTTGTTTCAGGAGACACTATGGACTTGGCTAGCGCTGGTACTGAAACGGACAAGGATTTCCCAGTTACTGTAATATTATACTTACGATCCCTACTTATGCAAGCTCACACTCGTTACTACAGTAGTCACTTTGACGATCGCGTACGTATGTTGTACAGTGCGCTGCCATCCAGTAATAAGGGCGCGCTATAATGGACATTGCTCACAGAATGCAGTTCCCACCATCATGTCGACCTTGAAAACCAAGTCAGGGACTGGTCCGCAGTACTTAGGTACGGACAGAGGCATCCGCAGCACCGCGTAGCTGCCAAGAGCTCCGGCAAAAGACGGCAAATAAACTTTTCATAAGTGGCTGTACCAATAACAGGGTACAACAACGTTCTTTTCTCTCCAGTGCTCTGCCCCAAAGATGTACAACGCAAGTTAAGTATTCTAGCAGGTCAACTAAATGCCAGCTCAGACAGATATCAACCACGGCCAGGATTCGGCAGAATCGAAAGTACAACCGCCAGTCAGGTTCAGTGTATTTCGGAGGCTTCGGGTGCAGGGCTTGACGGGTCGACACAGGTAATCAAGTCGTTGCCAAATCCCCCGGCGGAGGCTTTCCATCATGATCGAAACGGCAACTGCCCCATATGCACGACATTGATCCCGAATCCCCGCGTCGTGAATAGAGCATTCTTGGCTCTTATGTAACTCTCAAGCCAAGGGATGTGAGGGAATTCAAGCATGCTTGCATCATTTCGAAGTCGTCGACCTTTGTATTCTTCTCCCACAACATACACTACTCCCCCCACTCTCGATGTGGTCCCTGCGGCTGCTTGTGACAATATCTGTACTATCTACACACGCTCTTTCATACATCCCTTCCGACTCTCATGCCTCGTCTCGCCAACTACACGCTCGTGGATATGTTACCGGGGACACACTTGAGGCCTCTTACGACTTCGTCATCGTCGGTGGAGGATTAGCTGGCCTAGTCCTTGCAGCCCGTTTGACAGAAAATGAAAGAACAACAGTACTCGTGTTGGAGGCAGGTGATTCGGGAGACGCACTCGCAGATCGCATCAGTAAGCTCCAGTTATTTCATGCTCAAATGCCCGAACCTGACAGAATATTAGATACGCCTTCTGGTGCTTACTACGCATCCCTGCTATACACTCCCAATGACTGGCAATACAAAACAATCGCGCAACCTACAGCCGCGAACCGAATGTTCGATTGGCCACGAGGCAAGGTGCGCACGCCATGAGGTGCCTCGTCGTGACAGCTGTTAATGACCTCAACAGATTCTGGGTGGATCAAGTGCAGTGAATGCAATGTATCTTGTCAGGCCGTCCGAGATCGAAGTCAATGCTTGGGAGAGCCTCATGACGAACGAGGATAGTGAGGCTGCGAAGAAATGGGGATGGGAGCAGTTTTATCCTGCGATGAAAAAGAGCGAGACCTTCACTCCTCCAAGGGACGAAGTTGCCCAAATAGGAAATATAACGTGGAGCGCGTCCTCTCATGGGACGAACGGCCCTATGCAGGCATCCTATCCAGCTGTGTCAGTATATTCTATCTCACTAAGCCCTCCAGGGACGCTGAACGTCATTGTTCAATAGTATGATGTCCCAGGTCGGAGGATGGGCACCTTCCTTGGATGCTCTTGGTTTGCCTCCCCTCAAGGAACCGAACGGTGGAGTGACTATAGGATCACTCGTTGGCCCGTCCTGGATCAATCCTTCGAACTGGACGCGTTCATACTCGAAAGCCGCGTACCTCGACCCAGCCCTTTCACGTCCAAACCTTTCGATCCTCGTCAACTCTACGGCCACACGCATCATCTTCGCGGATGGTTCGGGGAATCTAACCGCGACGGGCGTCGAATTCTCAGGATCGCGTGACGGACAAAGGAAAACGGTATCCGTGAAGAACGAAGTCATCGTCTCGGGCGGCGTTGTTGGGAGCCCTCAGCTCTTGATGCTAAGCGGTGTCGGACCTAAAGATGTTCTTGAAGCCGCTGGTGTGCCCCTGAAAGTCGAGTTACCTGGTGTTGGGCAACATGTTCAAGATCATTTGGTATGTGTCGTCCACTTTCTGGCCTCGCTATAGCGTGTCTGAAGTTTTCATTACGGTTCAGACAGCCGCGGTTGTATGGGATAGTACCGCTGAAACTGGCGGCGATATCCAGCGTTCAGGATCCGACTTTGCTGTTAGTACCTAATCACATCCATCTCGTCTTCGTCTAACAACTCTGTTCATTTGTCCAGAAATCAAAGGAGTTCCTTTCGTTCATCAACTCTGCCACGGCTTTTGCCAACCTAACGAGACTTTTCGGGACCGAAGGTGCTGCTGGTTTCCAGAAGTCTGTGGCCGATGGGCTCGCAGATTCTGCTAGTAGACTTGTCCCTAGCACATCACCAGAGGTCATCGAGGGTTACAAGGCTATTTATAACACCATCGCTAATAAGATATTCACCTCGGACGTTGCCGTCGTCGAACTGCTTTTGGCAACTAACACACCCGGACAGGTCGGTGTCCAGGCCGCCATCCAACATCCCCTCAGGTGCGTTCTCAGTTTTTCCTTAGTTGGTTCGAATCATGACCTTTCTGCGTGTAATTAGCCAGGGTCGCTTGTACATTAACTCTTCTTCTGTTTTCGACGCACCTATCATCGATCCGCGGTACTTCTCGCACTGGGCAGGTTAGTGATTTGCCTGAAGACGGAAGCGGACGATGTACTGAATCGCACATACCACGTAGACTTGACGATAATGCGAGAAGGCATCAAGCTCGTGCGGGCTCTTAAGCAAACCCCGCCGTTCAACAGCAGTCTCGGCAACGAGACTGTGCCCGGTCCCACTGTTGGGACTGACCAAGAGATAGAAACGTGGTTGATCAATCAAGCTAGCACGCAGTACCATCCGATCTCTAGTTGCGCTATGCTGCCCAAATCTCAAGGCGGTGTCGTCAACGCCAAGCTCCAGGTCTATGGCTTGGGTGAGTTGGCATCCTTGCCGCACTTAGTATCATTGCTCAAACATTATGTTCAAGCGAACGTCCGAGTTGTTGATTCGTCTGTTTATCCTTTCGAATTCGCCGCCCACGTAAGTAGGATGCTTGGGCATTGTATCGTAATCAACGCTAATCCCCATACCTAGGTGGGCGCGTCAACTTATGGTCTTGCGGAACAGGCTTCCGGCATCATCCTATCAGACAACCACCTCCCCACGAACGCGGTTAAAGGTCTGGCCATACCCTCCTTCACTACTCTTGCACTTGTGTGGACGTCCTTTTTCGCAGTTTCCGTCGCAGGTGGCTTTATCCCCTAGAAGATTCATTCAAATTCCGGAATCTACGCATTTACCACCAGCGTTTTTTTGTACATCTACATCTACACCATCGGCATTCTATCCGACGAACTATTCACGTTCACGTTTGTACGCGTGTGTTGTCCTTTGCGTTTGCCATCAGGACTATATCTCCCGCTTTCGTTGAGGGTTCGGACTATGTACTATTGGAGAAGGCGAGGTTTTGGCTAGAGGAGAGGGGGTTAAATCAAGGAGTGAAATCAAAAGCCAGGGAAAGGTTGTATGCTTGGATCATTCGATGATCCGACTCTCTGTCTACTTACATATCACTGTTGTACATAACTGTAGCTAATCTGATTCGATGGTCTCCTGTCCATCCTCGCGACTCCTTTGGATGTCCGATGTCGCCGTTTCATTCGGGGCGTGCGAGCTTGGCTTGGTAAAATGATGGCTTCGGCTGACCACATATTCATCAGCCGTGTTAGTTCCTGGCACTTTGTCGAAGTGGACAAGGACAATGATGAGTGTAGGGAGTATTCCCTGGTGGCTCGTGGATCAGCATGGAGAGGATCGTATGAAGGAGGTGCCTACAATGAGTGGGATCTCTAAGTTAAGTATGACTGTCAAGCCGACGCTTTTGGTGCGATCCAAAATCAAGCTAATGAACTAGACGTAAAGAGAGAGAGAAATGCGGTAAGTACTGATTTTGAGCCTGTCATTGGCTGCTAATCTACCTGGCAAGCGGTGTACAAAGCCCCCGACTCGATTATGAGGGCCACAACTCCCTTGTAGTCATTTGATAAATATGATATACCAGCCTTCTCTGTTACCTTTCTGATCTGGTAGTACATATACCTGTTTCCCATGTATCAGAAGACAGTCATTTTGCTAAAGAAGTTCCTCACCAAATTCTACCTGCAATCAAGAGCGTGCAGATGGAAGTATTTGCGACGATCAAAGCAACTGGTGCCACAGTAAAGAACCTTCGAACTTTCGGGCTGAAGGCGATATCAAGACTGCAGGCTAACAGAAGAATGAGAAACGAGTGGAAGAACTTGAACGTCTCGGAGGAGGGCTATCTACCTGCAGCACTTATCATTATGGCGAGAGGTCCCGCTGCAACCCAATAGTTACGGTCCCACATTACCCAGACTCTGAGGAAGAAGATGGTTTCGTATTTAGCAATAAGATAGCTGACTGACACAAAGCAGCGGCACCTCCATATCAGAATAAGATCGCCAATGACGAACTATACGAAACGAGTCAGCTATCGGGCATGCTACTTGATTCAAGCCGTTCACTTGCCTGTATTACGGAGAGAATGATTTGGGACTGCGCGTTAGCCAAAGGAGGCTTCCCGACGCCCGTTTCGGCTTGCATCACCAAGCCCAAATGGGTGGCCGAAATGAGGAACATCAGGGCTGATGCGCGGAAAAGTATCCGGTGCATTTTGGGCATGGTAAGCCATTGGTGCCTAATTTGCAAGGGTTATAAAAATGTGAAGCCCTATCCCAACAGGATTACATACGCTAACAACCATACAACGAGCCCTGTTAGAACCCCATATGCACCTGCACAATACCCCAGTTTCCCACCGTCAGCTAAAGGATCGAAATAACACTCATGTACCTACCCACCAGTATCGATTCACACATTACGGAGATGAGTTCTATCGACTGATGTGAGAGTACCATCCTGGTGATGTATAGGGATGTGAAGTCTGACGGGAATTACGGAGACAGGATACCTCGAGAGATCTTATAGCATGGTGTCCCGCAAGCAATGATCTACACCGGGCAAGTTCTAGGCTGTCGGATTTGATCAAAATCCGTCATAAATGCCAACAGGCTACGTACAGAAGCTGATTCGTGCTAGATCCACCTGTCATCATGAATATCATGAGCGTTTCAGCGGGAACTTCCAGCCTTGCCACCAATGAGGGGACTCAGAAGCATGTGTCCATATGAGAAGTTGTTGAGTAGAAGCTGGGCCTCGAAAAGAAGAAACAATACTTCAATACTAGAGTACATTATGATTAACAGCCGCCTGTTCAGCATCAGCAAGCAAGAGTCGTCAGCCGGATGATCCCTACATTCCATAAGAATTCCATCATCATCTCGATTAGGATCCGGAATACTGGAAGAATAACAAGAGTTCGAGGAGAATGACGAATCCGTGATTCCGCCATTCCAATATAGATCTCTGGTGCATCACGCCCTGAACATATTACGCAACAGAAAGAAGATCAGCGACCTTGTTGTGTCTCGGGGTGAAACGGACACGGAAAGGCTTCGTATGCCTGGCAAAAATGAATTAGGTAGATGTTCACGGAGAGGGGTAACTTGAATACCTGATGGCGCCCGCTTCGAATTCAGCCTTGATAGGAATTTCCTTACCGTCCTCGTCGATATCGGGTGAGATGACGAAGGAGGACAAAAGCGACGCCATCGAGTACCAGACCGCGAAATGAGCGAAATGATTTCCAGGGCAACGTCTTTAGATCGCTTCGTCAAACAAAGTGGACGATGAAAGGGAGGTAAGATCTCACCTTCGGCCAAAGCCGTAGACATAGTTCGTGGGGTCCAGTCTCTTGGCTTCTTTGGGATCTAATCCCTCGAAACGCTCTGGCAAGAACCTTTCGGGATCCTTGTAGAGCCGTTCGTCATGAAGTATACCCCTAAAAAGAGTGTTGGTATTGTTCACTGCCATCAGACAGAAGGAAGTACCAGATATTCCCAATGCACTTCAGGAAGAACAGAAAGTTAGCGAAGGCGAAGATCTACGTCGAGACATGTGCTTACGATTGTTCCGACAGGAAGGAAGTAGTTGTTATAGACATCATCTTGAACGAGACGGTGAGGAACAGCTAAAAAGACGGTAAGCCTCGCGAGACCCAAAATCGGAACAGCTATGACCCACACAAGGGAGCTGGGGTGCCCCATCGAAGAGTTTCCTTGAATATACATTCCATGAATGGCAGCTCCTCCCTGTCCTGGAAGGTGGGAAGCCTGTCACGCCCAACAACTTCGTCGAGTTCCTTCTGTGCCTTCGCCTGACTTTTCGGGTTGAGGGCCATTGCCATGATAAACTGACTCAAAGATGCGACGACCTGTAATATCAATGTCAAATTTGAGTCAGTGGATAGCATCTTTGAAAATACCTACAACGTCTAGTCCAGCTATAATGAAGAAGGTCAGCAAGAACATATCCCATTTGAGAGGGCGACATACCTCCGAAGCCAGAAGTCGCGATCCATTTCACTCGATTCTCGGTTTCCGCGTCGACGGGGCTGCCATCAGGAGTGATCATGAGGGAGCCACATAAAGAGTTCTTCGCATCTTCGCTCGTGTGCTGAAGAAAATGTGAATGAGGGTGACAAAAGGCCTTGAACAGTGCGTACCATGTTCTCCTTGAAGCCGTCGAATGCCTTGTCAACCCAATCTGGGATACGCGCCTGCCATGCTGCGGCTTGTTTGCGGAATGCAAGGCCAGGAATATGCTTTGCTGTGGAAAGGCACTCAGTTCATGCGAGATTTAGAGCGTACACTGCCAACTCACCAATGGGGAGAAAGTCGATAATCCAACGGCCGGTGATTGCATTAGTGGATGCGTCCATCAGCTCCAGGGCAAGCGCGACATAAGGGTCTTTGTCAGAAACGACGCGATGGCCATACATCGACATCATGACAACTGATCCAGCCATCCTGACGTTGAACGTCAGCAAAAATGATGCAAGAACCTTGAAAGGAGCTCACCTGTTAAGATGGGCAATGAAATTCGTGGGCTCGTTATAAAGAAGCCCCAGAAGCCCATGAGATTCCTCTGCGATGCCTCTTTCCCATTTCGACACTGCTCGGGTACTGAGTGCTTGATTCATCAGTCTTCGACCAAACTGAAACTTCTCTCCATAACGCATGATGGGTGTGAGATCACCCATACCAGAACTGAAGGAACTGTGATTACTTGAGTCAGTGAGGTAGCGGATCAAACGTACAAGTCGGCCGCCATCGGGAAATGTGGTCTATCCGAATATAGCGAACCTCGTTTGTCGAGTAGGTCCATCGCGGCTTCGCCGTTGAGCATGACTATGGGTGATCCAAAGACCTCAAGGTACACAATGTCACCTGGTAGCTGGTGAGTTGAGCAGTGCTAGACAGACTAAAGCGAGTACAGACCATATTTCTTTGCTAGTGAGGCCATGTTGTCTGCCTCTCTGGAGCCTTGTAAATCGAAGACATTGCCGATGATCGGAAATCCCATCGGACCCGGAGGACGTGATCTCAATCGGCGGCGAGCATAGTGCACACCGTAGAGCAAGACCGTTACAAAGACGATGCCCTGGAGTATGGTGGCTGCTTGCAGTGCAAGCTCGTGAGTTCCTGACATGGCGGTGTTAGAGAGGGAAGACCAGCAAACCTGGCGATTTCTCGGGTAAGATATACAATATCTCTACCTGTCTTATGCGGCCCTTGTCCTTCTCGCCCTGACTACAACGATTACCATCCCTCAGAGAACGGACTCAGGTATGAGATGCCTATCCAGACCGCAAGATACATCAGGTCATGATATGAGCATCTAAAGTCCTATCTTGCCCATGAGGCGTGAAAAAACCGGTCATAGACGTGAGAACGATGATGAGTTGCAACGTTCGTCAAAGGTATAGGTGGCTCGGCAACCTTGCATTTCGATCGAGACTCGTGAGCAACCGTGATTTCCTATTGCACCGTGTTTGGCTACCTTCTATCGCTGAAGCGCTGATACCCGAAATCAACTCATGCTCATTCACGCAATATGTCCTCGCCAAATGAGCCTTTTCCCGATCGGATGGCCTCTTCCTCAATGCGGAGCTCGCTCACTGCAAGACCTACCTCGACCCACGTTAGACTTGGCCTAAAGACCCTGGCTGACCCTTGTTGATTGCTCCGATCCAAGTTGCATTCGCCAAGGTACAGCTTCCCACAGACTTCACTCTGGGCAAGCTCCGAGTCAAGGGCGATACACATGTTCTATCTGACTTATTGCCTTGCATGTGATGTCCTGGTAATAACTCTTGCTCTTTCTTCTGTCTTGTTCACAAAATCCGTGATGTCATCCCTGCGGCGATCTTCGACTTAATCGACTATTTATCGAAGTCGTACCGAGTATCTTCGTTTACACATAGGAGGTGTTTTCACCCTTGTCGCACCCTTGAAACTACATGAAGCAGCGTCATCAGCGGGAAAATTTTCCTCTCATACTTGCAACTGCCAACCTCGTCGAGATCTATACCATAACTTGTTGTGACTGCAAAGGATCTACTCACATCTCATGGTACCACGAGGCGCAGGTCTCTGAGGTGGCTTCCATACAAAAAATGTCAGATTCGCCTTGGCTGTCACCAGGGCTGAATCTACAGAAGAGGCGGCACGTCGTGCTAGCAGTCGTGATGACGTCCGTTGACGATGGTTATCCGGTTTGAACGTACCGCCTTAGATTATGGTGATCCCTCCTTCCAACTGACTCCAACATTCCATGTGGGGCGCATGCACAATCGCAAAACACCTCCGGCCTTGTGCCCAATATAAATAGCTGTAGAACCTTCCTTATTTTCCCCTATCTTTCTATCTCTGAAAAATGTCTAGGCAGCATCCTCAGAGCTCAGCGAACCTCCCCAAGTCTCTCTCAGCTACTATCAAACCATGGGTACGCTGCATTTTTACACCCCATCCATTTTTCACCGTTTGAGCTGGGCGATGTAGTATCAAATCACCCGTGTTTCCAAATTTTCCGGTACCATGGTGCTCTTCTGGCCTTGGGGTATGTCAATCACGTCCAGGCCTTAGTGAGCCAGCTAACAATTCCCATCAGCCTGGTCACTCACCATTGCGGCTTCCGTTCTGCACCTTGAACTGCCTACCTTCTTGACTTTATTGGTTCTTGGATTCATTGGTGCCTCGTTACTCCACAGGTGAATATCTTCTCCCCGTCATCAGATTCCTTCCTGACATTCTTCCGCAGTCAGTGACTGTCTTATATTCACCCATGTAGATTGGGTCTTCTGATGCATTCACTTCATATTAGGTGCCGGATGTATCTGGAACGATATCTTGGACCGCGAATTCGACCGTCAAGTTGGTGAGAGTTATCAAATAATTCGATTTTTACAAGCAACTCATCGGCATACTTAACAGAGCGGACCAAGAAGCGCCCCATCGCTGCCGGCACTATTTCCGTCCCTGGTGCCCTCGTATTTTTGTTCATCCACATAGCAATACTCGTCAGAATGATCTGGAGTCTCGATGAATCTGCGTAGGTTCCACCCCTTCCCCTTTGTTGAAAGTTCTCAACTAGCATGCCCACAGTTTCGCATTCGGCATCGTAGCAATCGTCGTCCTTCCTGGGATCTACCCCTTCATGAAGAGAATTACCTACTGGCCCCAGGCATGGCTTGGTCTCGCCATGAACTCGGGTGCACCAATGGCCTGGCTGGCTCTCGGTCAAGGTCTTCCCACTTCCATCATGGTCCTCTTCGCCGGAACCTGGGCATGGACAATGTGGTATGGTACGTCTTTCGTCCTGTTATTCGAACGATCCGACTAGTCGCTGACGGCTTTCGGTTAGATACCATTTATGCTTGTCAAGACAAGCGGGACGATGTGAAGGCCGGTGTCAAGTCGACTGCTCTGTTGTTTGGAACATGGATCAAGCCGATTCTTTGTGGCTTTGCATCCGCTCTTGTGACGTCGCTATATATTGCCGGTGTCATGAACAACATGGGAACGTACTACTACGCGATAAGTGTTGCAGGTGGTGCTTTATACTTAGCGAAGGACATGTACACCGTCGATTTGGATTCGCCCAAGGCCTGCTGGGATTCAGTGAGCTCCCTGATCTTTCATACTCTGATCATGATCTAATCATCACATTCAGTTCTCCCGTAACGGATTCACTTTCGGAGGCCTTGTCTGGGCAGGCGCACTCGCCAACTATCTCACGACACTCTGAGTTCGCCATTTCTCCAGCTGTCACCTGTCATGGTGTCCGGTCGCGTTGGGAAGTCTTCTACGTACAATTATGATCAGTCCAGAGTAAAACTCCTTTTGCATTCACCATTCATAACACACACATATCCTCTATATCTCTGGCCACGTATCTAATGAAACGTTTGCTTCCACCATCATTACTTCCTCCTGTCAAAGGAGATGGAATCAAATAGCGTTGATGATAACGCGTAGCATTTCAAAGAACTCGAAGTCAATTGAAGTCGGGTGGACCAAACGCTTTGCGCTCCTCTTAAGGCTCCCACAACAGCCCGGTTACTGTAAAGTCTCCGTGAAGGGCTTGAACATCGATATGTCCTCTCTTCTTGAACCCTAGATGTTCATAATAGCCGATCTGCAGTTGCGAAGAAATACAGTATTCACCAGTGAGCTCATGTACGCCAGATATTGGAAGCATTCAGCCACACTCACATTAGCTGGCTCAACGGCCTGCAAAGCGATAGCATGTCCGTTTGTCTATCAACCGCGTCCTCAGTCATAAATAGGTCGTTCTCCTCTCTCGAAGAAAGTCGAAAACGTACTAAGTTTCGCCCATGCTCAATCAAGGCGGTTCCCACACCTTTTCCTTGCCAATCGGGGTGAACGCCGATTCTCTGGAGATACCATTCGGTCTGCGCGAGATCGCCGAAAACTCGCTTCTTGGACGCTTCCATCTTTGGCCCGATCTAGACAACATGTCATCAGGCGCCGAATCACACCAGAATAACCGAATGGCCGGGGTTACCCACACTGGCGTACCACTCCTTCGCTTCCGCAGGGAAGTGCTCCATCAGCGGGCCCAGGGCTAGCTTGCGCTGGTCGTCACTGGGCAGATTGAGGGTGAGGCGGGGATTACACGAGGTATGAGGGTGGGGGATGCGGATTTACCTGTCGTACATTTCCCGGCCAGGCCCAAACCAAATGATAGCCCCAATGACCCTGTTACTCGCATCCTCAGCGATAAACATCTCGCCAGCCAGGGAGCCCGCCACGAGTTGCGCGCGGTTCAGGAGCGGCAGGATCTTGTGGAACTGCGTGGGGCCTACAACGCATTCGAAAGCCCTCTCTGTGGGGGAGATGCGATGATGTTGGTGAGTATTGTTATCAGATTCATGACATCGATATTTCAGCTTGCCTATAGCGAACGCGGCGTCGAATACGGCCCTCACTTGCTCGATTTGCTCAGCTGTCCAGGCTGGTAAATTTCTAGTAGATTGTCGCATTGCAGTCACTCACGGGTGAAATCGATTAATTTGCGGATTGTGTATGACATGGTGGTGATGAAGTTGGAACTTGTCATTGCCACTTCCCGTTATGTCTGTAGGAGCCAGGTATTACAAACTTGTGTCGCGAAGTTCGGGGGAGTAGTCATCTATTATGATCGTATGAAGGCCCGAGCAGGTAACTCAGCGCTTCACGCCAGCAAGCAGGCTTGATATGGAAGAGACGCGGCGATATCACCACCCAACTAGTCGAAGAGGTGACACTGATCGTGCACGAGATGTGGGCGCTAACGAAAGGTTTTGCGGCCTGGACGTTAAGACGTGACAACAAGAATCGAAAGCGATCAATATATATTCAGAGACAAAGAGGGGTATAAGAACAAACGTAGCATCTCGTAATGTCATTACATTAAAAGCGGGAAAAGGTATGAAACGGCAGCAGCCCTGACGCGGTGGGTATAAAAACGGGAGCTCAGAACCCTTGCTCTCCTTTGTACATGGGAATGAGGAGGCCCTTCGACTTCGTGAGTCTCGCGAACCAGGCACCAAGAGTGATTCCCCAGAGCATATCCAAGTATCCAATGCCCGAGGACTAAGGAAAAGGGACAGAGATTAGTCCACATACCTCGGAAGAGAATGACGGGATGACTCACCTTGCCGTTAGTGATGACAATCATCTCCATGGCTCCTTTGTAAGGTTTCATAGTGCCCTTGTTCAAGAATGCTTGAATGTTGGCTGCCACGAGTACGCCGTGACCCCCTGCCTTAGCGGCCTGCTTCTGTTCCTTCCAATCGATGACGTCGCCCGCTGCGAAAATGTTGTCATGTTCCGCCACTTGAAGGGTTGGCCGGATGCGGATCAGATTCTGCGCACTGAGGGACGCAGCTCCAAGTGACTTGGAGACGAACTCCGTGTTGGGGCGAGGTCCGCGGGTTTGGACCTATCAATTCGATCAATTCAATTCGAGGATGTGCGTGGTGGGATGGAACGAACCACAAGGTCGGCGGTTTTGAGTTGCTTTCCAGAGCGAGTGGAGATGCCTTGCACAACGCCGGTTTCCGCATGGTCCACGAAGTCGTCTAGAACGAGCTCGATGCCACGTACGAGCACAGAGGCTGCAGCAGCCTTTCGGGCCTTGTCGGGATAGGCAGGGTTAAGGAGGAGCTTGTCGCCGTGAACGATAGTAACTTTCTTGTCCTGATATCCAAATTATTAGTTGGATGACAGGAAGTGATTGTGTGATTTTACTCACCGGCCACTGGTCTTTGATTTCACCAGCCAACTCTAGAGTCATCTTGCTTTTAAGTATCGTATAAAAACCAGAAAGGAGCAGACTGACCTATCCCGACAGCACCTCCGCCGACGAGGACGATGTCTTTTGCCTTGGCCAATTGATCGTGAAGGGTGTTTACGTGCTCTTTGACACCACTGTCTGTCCGCGGGAATGCGGGAGGCCCAGTCCATGAGGCTCCCTGAGCAAGGAGGAGGACGTGATAACTGAACACAGATTCTCACGGTCAGGTTTCAACGTGGATGATGCATTGTTCGCAGGGACGCACTCGATCTTTTCGCCAGACTCCAGGGTGACGCTCCCACCGTCTTTCGTCGACTCGAAGGACGTGACCACACCTTCGATAAATTTACCCTTGCCATTGACGAAGACCTTGTCGTATGGAAGCATGGTATCCTTGGTGAGAGCATCGTCTTTGGTCACGATAACCCGGAGGGTGGATATGAGCCAGATTCTGTAGGGCAGAGGGTTGATGAGGATCAGCTGGTACTTGGAAGCGTCGAGAGTGCGAGAGAGGGCTTTAGCGGCGTTGACACCGGCACTTCCGCCTCCAACAATGACAATATTCTTGGTCATCGTTTGTCGCGTTCTTGGATGTGAATAGGGATGGGCGAGGGGGAATGGTTCTAGGCAAACCGTGTAAGGCCATCATCTGCGTTCTTTTATTTGTTCCACCATGGTCTTCGATCAGGAAACCCACAAGAAGCCGTGAAGGGGGCTACTATGTAAGCCATCCCGGACGCATAAGCAAGCATCAGCGTGATCGTAAGCAGCTACACTAAAGCACCCTGAAAGCCTCTCACATATGGGCGCGCTAACCTGCTCATTCTGTCATGATTAGTCGATGGGAAATTTGAGGCTGTTTGCATACGCAGCACACAGAGGGCCTTGAAGACCTTCGTTCGGAGCTCACTATTTACTCACGACTTCGCAGACATCATATCAACCTATTGTCAACATCAACTTGTCCTTCTCATCGCCAACGTAGAGTTGTCACACAAGTGATACTTTTCCTTTTCCTTTCGGAGATAGGAAGGCTACATATAAACTTGGTTCGCATCTCGGAAGAGCCGCATCTTGATTCTTGACCTTTCTTGACACATCAAGGCCTCATGGCGCCATTGCGCACAATGCCGCTTCCCAAGGGGCGAAGCCAAGGTGGGAGCCTGATAGAGATTTTAGATCCTTGCCTTGCGGTTTCGTCATAGGCATTCAAGTATGCCATAAAATTTCTTACCCAGGTCAGGCTGGAAGGATTCAATATGGGTTTGACTTGATATCCATCTATCTTCATATGTGCTCTAATCCTGGGATAGCCTCTTATAAGTACGTGGAGGCGAACTTCAGATGCAATCGTACCTTTTCCTTGGTGCAGTTATTTCAGTGCTTGCGCTCTCGAGAAACTGCTGCCTGACAGACGTCTTCCGTATCATCATCTGTCAACGATGTTTGAAGACGCTAACCCCATCATCCTCGGCCTGAGCGGTGGCCTTGCCGTCTTGTCACTCTACCTCTTTTCTCAGAAAATTCGAAATCGCTCTCTGCCGCCCGGCCCCCGTGGTCTGCCGATCGTTGGCAATATGTTCGACATGCCAAAAGAATACGAATGGGAACATTGGGCGAAACACAAGGACCTTTACGGTACGTTCGATAGTATGTAAACAAAGCCGGTCAACATACAAACGATGTCTTCTTTCCCTTAGGTCCCATAAGCACTGTCAATGTCCTTAGCACGCGCGTCATTATCATCAACGACCTTCAGACTGCACTTGACCTTCTCGAGACGAAATCATCGATTTACTCCAATCGGCCCACATTCCCCTTCGCCGGCGAAATGTAAGTCTGACCATCAGGCATGCCTCATGTTTCGCATTAATTTATATGCGCAGCATCGGCTGGAACCGTCAAATGATTCTATCACAATACAACGAGCGGTTCCGTCTCATGCGGAAACACTTCAAGGCTTACGCCGGGACAAAAAGTGCCATCGCACCGTATAAGAATGTCCAGGAGATGGAAACCAAGTACTTCTTAGCCCGGGTACTCGAGAACCCGAACTCGGTTCTTGAGCAAATACGGCGGTAAGATCTCTCCGCTGACCTCGGCATGTCTCCCTCTTAATTAAAGGTCTTCCTTTCTTAGATCGGCAGGTTCTATCTTCCTGAAACTCTCTCATGGTTACACCATCGACACCTCCGGTCCCGATACGCTCGTTGAATTGGTCGAGAACGCTTCTAAAGAATTCCATACGGCGACATTACCCGGGGAATGGTTGATCGACGCTATACCCTGGAGTATGTTCAAGTGTCAGCGTTTTTTGGGGATAGTGGACTCATATACTCTGCTCTCCAGTGCGATACCTTCCGGAATGGTGGCCTGGTCAGCACTTCAAGAAAGTCGGGCGTGTGATGTATGAGCATAATATGGAACAGGCATTGAGGCCAGTGGAATTCGTCAAACGCCAAATGGTAAGGAGCTGCTCGTAGACCCGATTTTAAAGGCCACTAAAAGCTTTGGCTAATAGGAGAAGGGTGTTGAAGTCCCTTCTTTCACATCGACGATGCTCCGAAAAGGTCTAAGCGAGTCCGACGAGGAGATTATCCCGTGGGGTGCCAACGCTATGTATGGGGGAGGAACAGACACTGTACGACTTGACTCCGACTCCTTTTTTCGAATCTTACGACTCACCTATTTCCGACAGACAACGGCTGCGCTAACCACATTCATCCTGGCAATGGTTCTCAATCCGGATGTGCAAAAGAAGGCGCAAGAGGAGCTCGACACAATTATCGGACATGGACGTCTGCCTAGCTTGGACGACCGACCCCGGCTGCCGTACATGGAAGCCCTCCTCAATGAAGTCCATAGGTTTCATCCGATCGGCCCTATGGGTAGGCCCCTTGCCTCCGTTTATCACACACACCCAACTTACAAACTTACCATGAAAGGCATCCCTCACTGTGTGACACAGGATGATTATTACAACGGCATGCTTATCCCGAAGGACTCCATTGTTCTGGTGAACCTATGGTTGATCGGTCATAATCCTGAGACCTATCCGAATCCGCACAAGTTCGATCCTGAACGATTCTACAAAACCGATACACCCCAGCTTGATCCGCAGACCTTCATTTTCGGATTTGGTCGCAGGTGCGCACGTCATCCCCTCACAACTCACTCATGATAACTAATTCCTTATCTACCCCGCAGAGCATGCCCCGGACGAGAACTCGCCAACTCCAACATGTTCCTCTTGATGTCAATGATGCTCTCCGTCTTCGACATCTCGAAAGCCAAGGATGCTAATGGGGTGGAAATCACGCCTGAGCTGAAGTTCGGGTCAGGTACAGTTAGGTGCGTCCTCTCGCTTCTTGACGTCTCAAATCCATGACGCCTAACATCTTGTCCCGTCTTCTCAGTCACCCGAAGCCATTCCCCTTCAGCGTCAAGCCTCGCTCTGCCGATGCGGAAGCATTTGTTGGCTCCATCTTCGAAGACAACCCCCCTCCGCCTACCGACGCGAAGGACCTTTAGGCGATGCCGGAGGGTGATTGTTACATGTAGTCCTAGATATCGGTACTTAGACCGGTCTGGACGTCCTTAATCAATGTAAATACTTTATCTGGAGCCGTGAATGTGTATGGATTGAATAGTTTGTCCAGAGTGTTACGGGACCTCTCCTCAGCGGAAGGGTATGTACCATAGAGACTCACAAGGCGCTAGGTCCGGTGGCGACTACAAGGCGGGCGATGTCTTCGACTCCGATACTACTAACGCAACATCCTTATGATGATATATATACTACACTAACTTATAAGCCCTGCGTGCAAGCGGAATGGTACTCCTACAGCAACATAAAAAATATACTACTCTAACTACGCCATTGAAGCGTCATGTCGAGGATAGTTATAGCTTTTGATCTCCCGTTCAAACGCGCTCTTGGTCGTTACAGAGGTAATAAAAGTATCGAGATTGAACCGATCCCGATCTTGGAATTGCACACGACTGGGAATCGAGCCCGCATTCGGTGCAGGTGTACCTATGAGTTCGAAGTGAACAAAGACAATGATCAGTGTCGGGAGTATGCCCTATGGAATTCGCGGTGGTGAGGCTCGATATGTCATACTTGGGGTGTGATAGAAGGTGCTTACAATGAGCGGCATTTCGAGATCAAGCAGGATATGGATTCCGTCGCTCTTGATGTGATCAAGGACAAGACTGAGGATCTATTTTTCGGAATATGTCGTTCAGCATGTAACGCGACCCAAGTTACTGTGCATGCAAATACCTGACAGGTTGCGTACAGTGCCCCAGACTCGATGAATAGAGCTACAGTTCCAGTGAAGCCTCCAGAAGAGTACATAGAGCCTCCTGAAGCCGCGCGCAACTGATACCGAGTATACCTACGAAGGGATGCTCAGACGTCAATGTGTCATGATAACATATGCCTTGGAAGCAGTAGGGCGCGTACCAGATCTTTCCAGCAACCAGGAGTGTGCAGATACATGTGTTCGCGACAATCAATGCCGCTGGAGCCACCGTAAAGAAGGTTCTGAACTCATGGAATGACGCCAGGTTGAAGGTAAGGCCTGCCGATTTTAAGATGAACGATACCATACACATGGCGTGGGATAAGACGTACCTGCTGCGACGATCATGATCGCTAATGGCGGGGCCGCAATCCAGTAATTACGTTTCCAGATAATCCAAACTCTGAAATAATATACATCAGATCCGATCATTGGGACACCGAAGGACGAGCAGGAGGACCTCCAGATCAAAACAAGGTCACCAATCATGAACTGTATGAATCATCCTATCAGTATCCTGAAACAAACTCGTCGGAGATATATAGTCACGAACCTGGAAGACAGAAAGGATAATCCTTGCTTGTGCATTCTGTTTGCTGAATTTCGCGGTATTCTGTACCATGACCATGGCTAAGTGCGCGACTGAGAAGAAAAACATGACAATGGAGGCCCCAAAGAGTATCTTGTGCATTTTGGGCATCGTGCGACGCTTTGTGCTGTCGAATTCATCAGTTGACAGGATTTCACAACACAGAAAATGTATAATACATCAAGAGCCAGAACACGAGCGCAGTAAGAACGCCGTATGCCCCTGTTCAGATTCGACGTCAGTTGTAGGCGGTGAAGCTCAAGGTAATACGCACCTACAAGGATGGACTCGCACATCACCGCGATGAGCTCCAGCGTCTTCGGAGAGGGCGCCATGATGCGAGCGATGGCCGTATTAGGCGAGAAATGAAAAGGAGAGGAACGCAGTCAGGTCAGGTATCAAGAAGTCGATCATTCTTTTTAAAGTTGTTGAAGGATATCATCGCGGTGTGGGGGATGCAGAAAGTTGCAGGGTTGTTGTGGTCGCGTAACGCGGCTATGTGATCGATGTCATCGTCACTGGGTGTCTTGTGGGTGTCAGTTTCGCCCCGCCATCAGGATTCAGGCGCAGCCATGGTACCCGGATCGGTGGAGCTCGTTTTTTATCAGTTGCGCCGGTAGATCAGGGCTGAAGGAGCGTGAAAAGCTGTACAGGTTGTTGACCATTGTTATTTGTGGTCCAGTTCGCACCAAATAGTGCTACACAACTCGTCGATTTTTCTTCCACAGGGAAAAGAGGAGAAACCTTCATACAAGGCTGACAACGGCATGATTTACAATGGACATCGCTTGAGGCTGATAACTTTGCCCATAGGTACTATTCAGTTGGGCCATTTTTAACTTAGAAATGCCGCTGTAGAGCCGATTCCCGGACATAACCATGAAAGAGCGGTATCTCATCTTGACAACGCATACTGACAAGTAACCACGCGCTCGTAACATCTATCCATCAGAATGATTCCACCCGTGACGATCTTCACAGCTCACAAAAGCGCTGGTTTGACAGATTTGAGTTGGCGGTAAGCGCTGAACGGCCCCGAGTACTTTCAGAGTGGGTCTTGATTGATGAGTCTCAGAGTTCCATATAAATAGCGTCCTTGCTCGATTTTAACCAGTCAAATGACTTCAGGGATGTTGGGATCTATCGAACCTGTGAAAGACTTGGTATTAGGGAATGGGAGGAAGAAGCGTCATCAGCATGGATCGGGAGGAGGAGGAGGGGCCAGCTTTCGCGCTGGTGATGGAATCAGTTGGGTAGGTCAGGCGTGTGGGAGTGGCACTTTCTGACGAGTTCGACGGATGGATAATGCCAAATCTTGATCATACAGATACACCAGTGTACGTCTACATACCTACTCTACAAGATCAATAAACATGTAAAACATCGAAGAAACCCAAATCATGCATACACAAATAGCCTCCCGATCCTCCACCCAAGCTTGCAGTTCATACGATCAGACATCCCAGGAACCCCCGCCCCCTCTTTCACCATGCCCCCGAGGAGGGTACTCAAACACCTCAGACTCAGATACAGTAACTTCACCCCTGCTCTTGAACGTCATCTTCTCCCCAATAACCATCGTCCCAGAGGTGGAGGTGTGCATGGTATTACTATTATGGGATCTGTCACGCCATTGCTGGGCGTAGGTGGTGGATGTGTTGGTGCCGGGGACCATGTTGAAATGGACGAGAACGATGATGAGGGTGGGGAGGACGCCCTGTGAAGAGTTGATTGAGGAAGGCGCGATAGGAGCTATTGGCACTGGACGTACGATTAAAGGGATTTGCAGGTTCAGCATTATCGGGAGTCCGGCGCTCCCTGTATGGTCGAGGATGAGGCTCAAGAACTATATGGCACACCGTTCAGTTAGGATTTCATGTGATGGATTAAATGATACACACCTGGGCAAGCGCATATAAAACTCCGGATTCGATGATAAGCGCCAACGCTCCCTTGTAACTACTCGACGTGTGCATCGTACCAGCGCTTCCCGCCGCCTTTCTCAGTTGATAGCGCATGTACCTGGAACCAAACCAACAATAAGTAAAACTCTGTGTGGGGAGCGGTGTAGATCTAACCAGATACGGCACGCGATGAGCAGCGTGCAGATGGAAGTGTTTGCGACGATCAGAGCGACGGGGGCCACTGTGTAGAATGTCCTGGTTTCGGTCAGTGATGCCAGATTCAATGTCAAACCTGATTTGTGTGAGGCGAGGACGTATATGAGATGAGAGGATGAATTCATTACCTGCGGCGGCGATCATGGTAGCCAATGGTCCAGCGGCGATCCAATAGTTGCGTCCCCAAATTACCCAGACTCTGTCAAGCGCGGGGTCAGCACTGAGAAGAAAAGAACGACGGCATGTTACCTCCATATCAAGACCAGGTCTCCAATAACGAACTGAAACAAAAACATATTGTGATTAAGTCAACATTCAATACTAAGAACGCGTACCTGGAATGCAGAGAGTACAATCTGCGTCTGGAAGTTCGGAACAGGAACCACCTCAACCGATACCTGCTGCATGAGCAATCCCAAGTGGACGATCGAGATGAGGAACATCACGATAGATGCGCCAAAGAGGATCTTATGGACCGTGGACAATGTTCGGCTGGCCGTTCTGGTATTGAAAAGCCAGACTGGTTAGAGGAGATGGGTTGTAGGGAAGGGAGTTCAAGACTCACGTCAGGATGTAGGCGACCAAGCACATGAGGACCGCGTATACACCTGCAAGGTTTCGTCAATGTCCGTCGAGATTAAGATGTTAGAAGTATGGACCGCTCGTACCAACGAGTAGTGACTCGCACATGACAGAAACCAGGTATATCAACTGCTTGGAGGGCGCCATTCCACTATCCAGATCCACAGTGAGTGGGGTACCAAGAATCTGCACTCCAACGGTCAAGGACGGCTAACCGCCACCAAAGAGATTAATACCTGCTTATATATGACTATCATCCTGTTTCATGAGAGTTACCGGAGCTACAAGCGATCTATCCCATCTGGCTGGGGCGAACACGTGTAGGCCAGAATTCAATTCACCATCGAATTCTAAGCCACAGACATCTTACATCTTCTTCCATCAGATATGGTGGTGTTACGGCTTCTTATTCTTACCCATCCATTCAATGTTGATCAACCCCAGCAGTCCTTGAGAGTCGGGGTCTACTGTCTACATCAGAGTCCTGATCGAGGGCTGTTCATTCTGTGATCTAATAGAAACAGAGCCACTGTCGAGCTGATCAGCAATTGACACACAGAGGCAGCGTAGAACGTACCCTCGTGATAATCGCCGAGCGGAGGGGTTCAAGTCAAGTTCGAGAGAATCGGAGCGGAAGCAAAAATGATATTTTGGTCAAGCCCCGCGATCCAAACAATCGCCATTTACGGCCCAGATCCGAAAACATCGTTTCCCTGCCAACACCCTTACCCCCAATGAGCTCCTCCTCCATCCCCCGCCCCGACATTCTCGCCCTCCTCGAATGCCTCGGCGTCAAACTCCCCAAAAACACCAAAATCCCCGACGACGCCCTGACCAAACGGCTCGGGCAAGCCCTCGACAGCACCCAACGATACACCGACGTCCTCGCTCCCATAGCCCCCGTCAACCCAGCGAGCCTGCCAAAATGGGTCTCCTCCTCGAAGCCGTTGCTGGAAGCTGTGTCGCGGGGGAATATAACGGAGGCGTATGAGAATATGATGAGGGGTGGAGGTGCACGGCCGACTTCAACGGCCAGAGAGGATACGTTCATGGAAGTTAGACAGGTTCTTCTGTCGTTCGCACATCATTGGGATCAGGGACATAAGGTCTTTGCTCTCACCGATAAGGAAGGGGAGTGGTGTATCATCGTTCGGGTGAGTCTTGTCTTGTCATTCTCCTCTGCCTGATGCATCAATGCCATTGACATGTCCTTCTCCAGATTGTCGACGTCTTCTCGCTAGGGGGTGATCCCAAGGTGCCCCTGTTCTCAATCCTATACAGGGAGATCCACCGACCCCCCACCATATCACTACACGACCACCTCGGTCAACTCTTCATGGAGCTTCCCGTCGTCCAAGTCTCCAGCGCCGACCTCGAGCGGCGCTGCGTCCTGAAGCTCCTCACCATGAACTCCAAACGCATCAGCTCAGCATACAAACCCCCTCGCGAAAAGACGGAGGCCTCGCACCGCGCCACGTTCCTCCTCCCCGTCGGACCGTTAAGCATGCACGATCTGGGAAAGCTGAACAAGAATCCGGGGTGCGAGATCTGCGGGACCAAAGACACCAGTCGGTGCACTTCATGCCTCTCCGTCGCCTACTGCTCCAAAGGTACGTCCTCCCCCTTCCCCCCCCCCCCCCCCCCCCCCCCTCCATACCACCCCACCACTGACCACAACGTCGATTATAGAGTGCCAACGCGAACACTGGAGGGAGCACAAGGGCGTCTGCCGCTCCCTCAAAGGCGGAACCTGGCACACCCTCTCCATAAGCCAAGCCAACAGCCCCTTCCCCCAACTCCCCTTCCGCACCATCATCAACCGCTTCGACACCACCCTCTCCATCAAGTCCAAAAAGCCCGACCAATCCGATCCCTACGCACCCGCCCCGAACGTCCACTCCTCGTCAAGTTCCAGATATCGATCCCGGTGACGGAGGGCGCACGCAGGACGTCGATGCTGCTGTATGATAGGCGGAGGAGCTTTCAGGTGTATTGGCAGAGAGGGGAGGGGGAGAGGGTGTTTGGGGAGGGGGAGAGGGCGATGGGGGATAGGATGAAGATTTATAGATGGGCGAGACGTGTTGGCGATTATCATTTGTCTGTTTGTTTTGACAGGGCGCCGGAAACGGATCCGGTGTGGTAGTTTGGCCTGGTATTGGACCCACTCGCGAATCCGGGAAAGTGGTGGGTTTATCTTCGAACGATGGACATCTTGTCTTATTCGCGAATACTGTTTTCATAGATGGTGGCAGGCGTTGGCGTTCTTATGTTAGGTCTTCCCTATACTGCATATTCGTCTCATTAATTGACATACAGTACTTTTATCCATAATGCACCCGTACCTTCATTGGGTACTAGTAGTACGAGTAGTAATAATTTCTATCAATTGTAAATAATTAGTGTCATAATAATAACGATCCTACTCCTGGCTCTGACTCTCAGCGCAAAGAAGCGGCGGCAACATAGGCCTCCTCCCATTCCTAACATCATCCCTCAGCGCCTCAGCCAGATCCCGGCTCCGATCCCAATCCATGCCCCCATCATCGTCGTCCACAGTCTCAAACGAGAAGATAGTCGGAGCGCCCTGAAGACCCTCCCTCCCTCGTACGCTCCTTAGCACCCCCGGCGAAGACTCTCCGACGTCTTCCTCGTGAATTTGGGGTGGAGGCCGGATTCGTCCTGCAGACCGCGCGAGAAGCCTAGTCCGCTTTCCTGCGTAGGTCGGAACTACGAGATCGGGGCGCGCCGCTGCGAGACGCTCTGCAATGCGCAGGCGCTGCGCACGTAGGTCGGACGAGGCGTTCCCAGGCGTGCGTGGGGATGGAGACGCCGATGGAAGAGTGGGGCGTGAGGCGGAAATCACTGGTTTTGACAGCGATGGTCTCCGCCGTTTTCGCAGAGGAGTGCTCGGTTGAGGCGGGGCATGGGAGGTCAAGGCTGCTTTGGCTTCGTTCTCGTGCTTGTGGGTGGCATGGAGGTCCGCTGGGGAATGTTCAGAGGATGTCTGGGACTTTTCCTTGGAGGCGACGACATCGGGCTTCGGAGGAGGCGACTTTTTGCTCAAGTTCTTCACCTCGATCAAAGGCGACGACGGCAGGAAGGCAGGGGGTGAGGAAGGTGGGAGTTGGTTGGTAGACGGCACAGGGTCGCGGATGCTGTGGCGGGGAGTGGCCCGCGCTGGGCGCGGAGGTGTCGCTTTCCGAAGCATTAAGGGTGCCACTCGACTTCCTGACGCTACCGATTTGAACTCTGGAGCAACGGCTGTTGTCTTTTGAGCTGAGCCATGCTCGGAGCGTCTCGTGAGAAATTCCGGTAGACCAACAGGCGACGATGACAGGCATATCGGCGAAGCAAGGCTATGTCCCTTCGCCTCGTACGCAGCGCGTTTCGTAGGACGAGGAGTGGGCGTATGAGGCGGAGGATCGTCAGGGTTGACCATGCGCTTCTTCCCCGGCGTATTATAACGCAACGCTGGCGCAGGTCCTCGTTGTCTTGGACGCATGGGAGAGGATACCGGGGTCAGTCGGGTGTTCCACGGGACTGAAGGCCCGGGTTGATTGACTTCGGGTGTCAGGGTAGGCAACTTCTTCGTCTCTGCCTCCAGCTGGTCCAAGATCCCCTGGTCATCAACAGCAGCCTGAGACGGCGCCGGTGAAGAGGAGAGCCACCATTCGTAGTCCTTTATCCCTTCCACCCCCGCTAGCCCCGCAAATAGTCGATGCGCCGTTTTCCCTCGCTCGTCGTCGCTCCACCCATTGTCGGACTCGTCTTCGCTATCGACAGCCCTTTCCTTCCCCTTCCCCTTGCGAGGCGACCGAATGACAGGTCCAGGGGCACCCGGAGACGAGTGCCCGAGGGAACGCCGTGGGAGTCCGAAGATGCGTGCCATCTTGTCAGACTCGGCAGGCTCCAAGTACTCGCTCAATATCTCGAGTTTCTTCTTGATATGCGTGTTCTCCGCCCAGCGCTCGGCGACGTCAGCTGCGCCTTCGCCGATCAAATTCTTGAGTGAGACATCCTCCCCGGACATGTCCTCCTTGATGAGAATGTCAAGGTCAAGCTGAGCGTCGGGGATACCGACGGCCCCTCCATCGGGGTGGAGGCAGTCAGCAAACATGCGGTCGATGACAGCCCAGTCGAAACCGTGCAGGCGAGGATCAAGAGTATTGGGGATTACACGACGCGGCCGGAAGAGAGTCACGAAGTCGCGGAGCTCATTCCGTGGGGAGTGACGAGAAAGAGGTACAAGCTGTACGGAACGTGGATTCTGAGATCTTTAGGTGAAGGTCGATGCATGAAAAAAGCTTACTAGATTGTTGATCTCCTCTCCCCTGTTCAGTCGGGCTCTAGTATCCTTGAGGTACAAGTCCCAGCTCTGGCTACCCATGTTAACAGGGTTGACGTAGACGACCCGCTTCCCTAGGTGGCTGGTTGTATTGTACTGGGATTGATCTGGCTCGTCGTCGACAGCCACGTATTCGCATCTGTGGAACCTTTCGCATGCGTGAAAACGTGTAGATGATGGGTCCTGAGTTATGATGGATCGCAGAAATGGGTCCGAGGTATGGTGATAAACGGAGTACTTGTATCTATCCACGTGAATCTAGAGTTGTCGTTGAGCCGCCTACAGGGTGATGAAGGATGCCTGAAGAACGAACGGGGCAGCTGAATTCGCGAGATATGGCCTTTAGGATGTCTTCGTAACCCCATGTCCAAGTGTTGAGGAAGAAATAGACGGTGTCTGGGAATAGTCTCATGAGCTCCGTAAGACCGGCTGTTGCCCTTTCCTGCAACGGAAGATGTCAAACGGGGCGACGAATGAATCCGAGCTTCGTTACCTTCGTTGGAACCGACAACGTTGAGAAGACGTTCGCTGTGTCCAGGTAGATGGCTTCGAGCGTCTTGACAATCCTGCCTGTCTTCGATCCGGTCTGCGGAGCAAGGTATGGCTGCAAGAATGGGTTTCGGATCAAGCAGTCCAAGAACCAGGGCTCTGCTCGGAAGTCACCCGTATGGAGGATCGCGCCTTCAGAGCCTTCGATTAAAAACCTGAAAAGAGACATCAGACAGCAACATGGTTTAATCGCTTTGATCGCATACATGACAGCTCCAGGACAATGATTGGCATCAAGCAAAGTCAGAGTGATATATTCTCCGTTTGATAGTTCGTACTGCGTGGGTGTGTGTAGCGGTAGTGGTTCCTTATGCCCCAATCAGCCATCGAGGGGCTTCGATACAGATGGCATGAACTCACCAAGAGGTCACGGCTTCCTGAGTGGTATAGCATTCCGTCAGGTCCCCTAATTGGATCCACCTTCAAGTGAGAATACGTCCGCGTCTTCTGCGCCCTGAGCTCTAGCTGATGAAGCTCCCGTTCCGCGTACACCTCATGCCGTAACAGCATTTCCTTCGCATCCCTCGAGCAAACAACTTTATATCCAAATGACTGCGCCGAAAGTCCAACGATGTGGTCCGAATGTGTATGTGTGAGCAGGTGCAGAGCGGGGGCATTGCCATTCTCCGTGTTGGACGTAAAATTATCAACCCGGACGCGATACGGGAGCACAAAGGAGTTGAAAGGGGTTCCGGGAGGCATAATGGAGTGGTATTCGACGCTTCAGCTGGGGTTTAGAGCAGAAGATCGTGGCGTAGAGTCAAGAGTAGTCATGGCCGTGAGGAGAGGAAGAGTCGGATCGGACTCCAAACGGAGTCAGTGTGACAAATATCACGTGATGTTATCACCACGACGCGTCGAACGTCGTGTCGCGTCCAAGTCGCGTCTCCTCGCGAGGAAATCTGAGTTCAACACGTCGGATAAATACATTAGAGTTTCATAATAGTACAAGTTTCTAAATAATCTACACTATACTACATGAAGAAGCAACTTTAGCTGCATCATGAGACAGTTTGCTGCCATACCACTCATTCCGCTATCATATGAGCGGCTTGTAAACTTGCGCTGTGTGTACCTAAAGACGGAGCCAATATAAAAGCGAAGGCCCAGTGAGATTCGCAAGAGGCCATCACATGCCAAACTCTACCTGCAAGGAGGGTCGTGCAGAGCGCTCAGCGATGTGTTTGCAACAATCAGCGCAACCGGTGCCACAGAAAAAAACTCCTCCTCGGCGACCAAAAAGTGAAAGGTAGTGCCTATACGTCGCGATGAGTTGTCAATTGAAACATAGAGCACTGTTGAACAGACCGGTTGAAACATAGATTATTATTGAACACACCGGCAGCAGCCATCATTAGGGCGAGAGGAAGAAGAGTGATCCAATACTTTTATGCCCCAGACAAACAAAACTCTGAGGTCGTCGTCGTAGAAAACAAATGCCATAAATATATTCGAAATAACTAACCTACATGTGAGGATAAGGTCTCCCGTTACATACTGAGTATGCTACGATGAGTTTACAATCTGATAGTGGCGAAACGACTGAGCGAACCTGGACCATCGACAAAATGGCCTTCGGTATAGGCATAACAGACAGCTCGATATGAAACACCGAGATCGTGAACATAAGAATAGAGACGCTGACAAGGATTCGATGTATCGGAGGTAAGAATTTCTTCATTCCATCGGTCTTGAGACATTGAATTCAAAAAACTGCGCCGGAACGAACAAAGTACCTGAGAATCCGGCATATTGAAGAACTATAATGAAGTACGACCCTGCCAGGAGAAAAAAAGAAGGTATCAGGCGTGCCAGTTGCGATGGAGCGGAAGCGGTAACGAACCAACGCGAAGTGTTCGCAAGGAACGGCGGTGATACGGCCATGATATAAAGAGAAAAGCGCCGATCTGAAGATTAGACTCTCTAGCCGGAATATAACAGCCTGAGAAATCCGAGGACGGCGTGTGCCCCAGTACGATCTGTACCCCATGCCACTCTGATGATGGTTTCTTGCAGGCATACACAGCATTTCCCGACGTATAAGCGCATCCAGTATTGTATGGAAGGAAGATCTGGCAGGCGTCTCAAAGTGCTCGTTGCGGATGAGGGGGCTTGGAGCGTACCTAACAGAAAAGCTTCATCCAGGAACGGAACCACCAATGGTTCGTGGGATATCAGATCATTATCTAGAGTGCTGTCATACACTGTCGTTCAGCTGTTCTGACACTTGTTATTGGACAGACCGGCTACTGGGAGCAATGAAAGAAGTCACGCTTGATATTATACGTCCAGCGATGCGATGAGAACATCCACGCAACATGCAAGTTATCCAATGAAAGAAGGGCCTCGGAATGCCGGAGAGTTGTCGTAAGTGCCCAGTGGGTAGCGTGCGGCCAAATCGAAATCGAGATGTGATATGAATCAGACCGTATCAATGTGACCAGTGAAGAATCCCTGGACAGCGTACTTGGGATCAGGGAGTGTCTTTCATCAAGGCCACTGCCCAATTACACCCTGTATGAAGAAGATAGTATCAGTGGGAGCTTTAAATGGATGGCTATACCCATCTTGATGCCTTCATGGTCACTAGATAAGCCCGGGGCCATGTGTAGCTGATGGTGCAATGGATGACGGCCAATGCCATTGTTTACAAGTTGAGATCACAGCAAAGTGTCCACCATTCGACCGTTCGATTCGGATCGAAGACATACCTACGTATCAACGCAAGGTGAGTAGGCGAGGTTTCCGGAGCGAAATTATTGATCCACGAGAAGGTAGCTCTCAAAGACGTTAGAAGAAGTTTCGAATACCATGATAGAGGGCGATGAAGGGATTCTATATGGTACTGCGCAGATAATGTTGTCATATAAAGGCGAGGGCTCGAAGGAGGAGATTTTCGGGCGTTGCCAACCTGGAATGATCACGTGTCGAATTATCGCGTCTGGGATCAGCCGAGCCTCCTCCTTGAATTCGCACCACACCCATCAGGACTCAGTGGAAAGGTTCAGCGATAAACCGCTAGGATTTTCATTCTGTACGCGAAAAATAATTGGACGACCGTGTCTTCAAAGGCTCTATCAAAAAAAAAACACCAATCGCCACCGGCCCAAGGCCCTCGAGATCAGCAGTAGGAGAGTTGGTAAATCAGCGAGATTTGTGGCCACGTTAGTAATAAGTACAAGTATACAAGATATATAAGTAAAGTTACACATTCCAGCCGTTCTCAATGCGATTGTGTTTGCGTGAAAGCCAGAGATCATCAGGGTTTGCGCCGGGCGGTGGGCTAGAAATATGCATTACATCTCCGGAAATTGCTACACTTGTCCGACCAGTGCGAGGAAGCGTTTGCGTTTGACTAATAGGATGACGCAAGTCGCAGTGGACGACAATTATTATAAGCGAGGGTAGAATACCCTGAAAAAAAGTTGAACACGATGTCTGAAGGTGGAAGCCTGGAGACTCACGATGAGGGGCATCTCCAAGTTTAGGAGCACTGGCAATGCCACGACTTTGTTATAACTGAGGAAGAGGCTAAGAAGCTTGAACGAAGAAATTTTTTACGCCATTTCGAGCAGAGATAGAGATAGAATTTACCTGCACCATGGTATACAGCACCCCCGACTCGATAAACAGTAACATTGAACCTTTAAAAAGTCCGGTGGTGCATTTGACTGGATTCGCCTTCGCGGCCTTCTGTTCGATGTACCTACCGACATGAAGTAAGAAAGAAACAACGCAACGGCGTTCAAAGAAAAATAGTTCATACCATACTCGACCAAAGATAAGGGCTGTGCAGAGTGACGTGTTCGCGACGATGCATGCGACTGGAGGTACAGAGAAAATTTTCTCAGAAGCCATCTGGTGAAGGGTGGAGCCTATTTCGAAGCCCTGCATATGAGTTAACGGATCAAGGAAATAAATCACAAATGTACCAGCGGCAGCAATCATCAGGGCGAGAGGCGGAAGGGCGATCCAATACTTATAACCCCAGACAACCCAAACCCTATCAGGGTCACAGTCAGAAAATTACTACAAGTGTTCGAGAACAGGACTTGCCTCCATATGAGAATGAGGTCTCCTGTGACGTACTAGGCACTTCAGAATCAGTAATCAACATGAAGGACCCAACCGAGCACGCGAACCTGAATCATCGCGAGAACCACCTGTGCATGACCGTTGGCCTTCGGGATTACCGCAGCAGTCAACTCCTGCATCACCAGCCCTATGTGAACCATAGAGATAATAAACATCAGGATAGACGCTCCAAACAAGACTCGGTGCATTGGTGGGATGGATGAATGTTTTAATCTGGATTCAGCTTAGGAGTAGGTCGCGGCAGTAGCTCTCCGAGTTGAAACGACGTACATAAGGAGCCGAGATATCAGAATAACCATGACAAAATATGACCCTGCAAGGGAGGACTGTCAGGGACTAGGAACAGGCACGGTGACTAAAATGCACATACCGACGAGAAACGATTCCGCCAGTACAGCGACGAGCTGTAAAGTCTTGCTTGCAAGGAATGGTGGTGATATGGTCATGACTAAACGTGAGAGGCGAGAGTACGGGGTGAAGTGCGGAATATAACAACTAACTTACAGGGCGAACTTACATACACGACCTAACACAGGGGAGTTATGTCTATATCTGCAGATCTTTATCCAGATACTGTCAGTAACTGACATCCAAGTCGCCTCACTCGGCAGCGGAGAATAAGAGCCCGATGTACCAATGTGGTAGAAATCCGGGCGGCTACTGATGTTGCATGTCGAAGAGTGGAACGTGACTAGTAAGGTTGACATCGTAGAGCGATCATTATGGCATCCTTGATCATGGGCGCAGTCTGAAATGAACCATGTGGCAGGCCAACTGTGGAGCGATATACTGAAGAACCCTGGACACAAGTAGTAAAAGCGATCCGTAGTCGTTCGTAAATGTGATCGAGTCTCTGCAGACCGAGAGACTTGAAGGAAAGGCTGCAGGGAGGTGCGAGAACGGACCACACTATTCTGGCCAAGGGTTTTCGGCCGCGGCGATGATGGTTTCTGGCAGCTGGTGACGTCGAGATGACAGAACACTCGTCTTCGATTGGCTATGCCTCGGTACCGTCAATGTAGCATTTTTCAAGTCTACGCTCCACGGATACAGAAGTCCAAGCAGCGTACCAACTAGCCGTGGAGTGTCTCTGGTATTGACTTCCCCTACTCTCAGAGCGACGAATATAATGATAGTCTAACGGACTGATCCCCAGTTCGATTTTATCAGCTCGTGATGGTGATTTCAAGTTGTTCGACGATGGGGCAGTATGTGGCACCGCTTCGTCCGGAAGGTTATAGTGAGCTAGCGCAATGATAAGGGTCGGAAGAATACCCTACATAATATGGTCAGCATTGGGAAGACGTGAGAGAGAAATAGGTCACAATGAGCGGAACTTGCAGATCCAAGACGATAGGTAAGGCGACACTTTTCCGATAATGTAGAATAAGGCTGAGAATCTGCGGAAAGTCAAGTAGATAAACGAGTGCGCATTTCCAAAACGGGACAATTAGATAGGATACTTGCCTGAATAGCCGTATACAATACCCCAGATTCAATGATTAGTGCAGCAGCTCCTCTCCACCAACTATTCTTCTTCTTCACAGCGACTTCGGCTATTGACCGCACTTTCCAGCCTACGTACCTAGAGTTAACGTAAGTGAGAGCCTGTGGCGGCACTCATTGCAGACGTACCAAATTTTACCAGCAATCAGGGATGTACATAGTGCTGCATTCGCGACAATCAGAGTGACTGGTGCGACCGTGAAAAAGACGTCGTGAGACGACAAGAGGTTAAGGGTAAGCCCTGTAAAATAGTGATAAGGGGGAACGAAGACTTTTGAAGTTGAATAAGCGAGTAACTTGCCTGTACCTGATATGATCAGAATGATCGGGATAACGACAATCCAGTAAGAACGTTCCCAGACAACCCATAGTCTGCGTAATGTATATGAGAACTTGGACGAAGAATAAATAGAAACGGCCTTGCCTCCATAAAAGGATAAGTTCCCCAATGAGAAACTACACAGCGATGGTCAGCTTACAACTCACCCACGTCCCTCACAGGCTCACCTGGAACATCGAAATGATAATTTGTGCCTGGCCATTTTCCGGGGGAGATTCTTTCGCGCCCAGTTCTTGCACCACGAGTCCGAGATGGACTGCGGAGATGATGAACATCACCACAGACGCAGCGAACAGAATTCGCAGCACGGGAGAGATTTTGCTGTACTTGGTGCTACGGCAGCTTGCATCAGTTCTGTATATACACAAATGGCATAAACGATTTCCGAGGAGGGCGTACACGAGAATGCAGCAGACCAAGACGATTAATATGAAATATGATCCTAAGTGAGGAGAAAATATTCATTATAATCAGCTCCAAGAAATCGATGTCGTCTCGTACCAACAAGAAGCGACTCAGACATTACAGCAACGAGCTGCAGAATTTTGCTAGCGAGGAATTCCTCTGTTACGGCCATGTTGAGAGGCGAGAGGCGGGAATGAGTTGCATAACGTCCACAAAGCGATAATAGGGAGAGTTTTATAACGGCTTGAAGTGACTTGAAGGACCAGCAAGTGGAGATATCGTCAGGAACGAATGCTCGACGCTCGCGAACTAGATGACCGTAGCCGGTACTCCGTTCTCCCTCAATTTCATCTCAGGTCAAATCACTATGCAGGTCAGCATAGGCAGAGCCAGAATGCTGCAGTCCATGGACCATCAAAAGGCTTCCGCATATCGACTAAGGGCACGTACGCAGTGTTGTACCAACCAGAATCCAATGGCGGATTCTGGTTTTCGGTTGCCGACGCCGAGTATGAAAGAGCCGCCCTACAAGTAGAGACAGAATAATCCGCTGGCCCGCTGGAAGGGGTATCAGACTTCCAACTACGGAGGTGATGGTGGATAGTGTTCGTACCACGACTTCGGCTCACGTCGACGAACTTGAGACCATGTGCGTGATCATTTTGCCAAATCCGTACCGCTTTTCCCGGAGGGCCCCTGTTCAGGAGGAGAAACGTGTTCACCGGCAACTGGTGCTCATTGAGCATAAACCTGCACAAAAAGAAAGGGAGGCAAGCTGGTGGCAAGTTCAAAAGAAGATGTGATCGGAAGGTCCGACGGAGCACTGTCGGAGTTAGTACTTGTTCTTGATGAGTCATCAACTCATTCTCAATCCAGCCGCCAGCACCAGCGTTGGAAAACTCTTGGTCACTACGCTACGATGCTTTGAATCTTGAACCATACAACGGCTGGATCGCGCGTCGTATAGCTGGAAACCTTCACATCACCTGGACGTTGGAGCATACAGCTTTAAGGCTGCAAACGGCTATCTTGATCGACAGATAACCTATGCCTTCAGATATTGTGAGTCGTCCATACTGGTAATGTTTTTAACGGCTGTTGATGCCATGCTCAGTGTTCGGGTGTGTGAAATATATCAGAAGCTATCCATGGCATAACTATACTAGGTAGTGAGCAGGCCGAGGTTGACTTTGGGTGGACAGTGAATTGCAGCAGTCATCGTTCGACTCATGTCTTCAAGCCGATATTCTGTTATCCTAACTCGGCCTGCTTACCAGGGTATTTGTCCTATTGATTATCTATGTTCCTCAGGCTTTTCGCGCGTACAGCATTCCAATGATTATGAATACAACGAACTATGTGGGTATCGGCAGAACCTGCTCGTGTCGCAGGGCGCCTTCAAGAATCAATTTGCAGTGGGATTGACCGCAAGGCAGTTCCCGGAAATGTTTCCTTTCTGAAATGAATTCCCTATGAAACTTCAATAGCACAACAACTGCGCGATTTACTCACGTATCCGTTATCCAAGCAGCAGGCCACAATCTGATTCGGGCATGGAGGTGGCCCAATGCCCGGGAATCTGGTAGAGGTGCAATTTACTTGTGGGATGGTAAATCTTTTTTGATCTATGATATCTGTAATGACTACGTACAGCCAAATGGGACGTCGCCTGTAGGAAGCGGAATTTCCGCCGCGTTGAGGGCGAGAATGACTTCAGTATCCTTCGACTACCCAGAGTTCTTCGAGTCAGTCCTCATTCACGCGATTGATGATGTGAACAGTGGCTTACACTCTTGATTTTGTCACAGCACTGGAGAGCAGCACCGCCAGTGCATGAGGCTGGGGCCAGACGTGCAGCCATGACAAGGTGAAGCAGAAGGATTGTGATAGAAATTGCGGGAACGAACATGTTGAGAGTTGACTGTGGTTTCGTTTATGGGACGACGTTTCAACGCAAGTGACGCCCAACAAACGATGTCTGCCTTTTATGTCCCTGGTCCCTGGCCTCGATGCTTCCATTGCTTCGTCATTCCCTACTTAAGCACAATTGTGAGTGTCAATACTACGCTCTGGCTCGAAAATTCAAACCTATGGCAGCATTCTTGGGACTATAAAGTAACTCGCTCGACTTCTCGCTCAATTGAGTCTGTCATCAGTTTGATCCGCCACTTGGCGGGGAGCGACAGCATGACCGATGTGCTCAAATTCATAGTACCTGCAGCCCAGATATCTTGAAGACGAGGGGCCAGGGAGTCACATTCCTCCGCAATTCCAGGAACATCCCCTGCGGTGTCGAAGCGATGCAAGTGGTGCCCACTGTGGCAAACGCTCCCTGGCCTTTCCTGCGGGCAACCGAGCAGCGAGGATGGCAGTACATGACAGCTAGACTTGAACTATCGATGTGTACATCCAATCCGCGTGCCATGAACGACTTCAAGGCGTTCTGTGCCCAGTAATAATAATCAATTATTTTACTTCGAAATACCTTCGATGATGATGCACCTCGAAGTGACCGGCTAATTCGTCAGATGACTAGGTGCGCCTCGATAAAAGCTTTTTCACGCTTATTGAGATGTTACTAGGCTATGTACCACCACAGCTGTACCTCGCTAGAAAATCATTTGATACGGCGTAAGGATGGGGCTTGAACGCGTTGTCGGAAAGCGGTTGCGTGACTGTGTCTTAGAATGGAAGCGTCAGCTTCAGAATTCATCTCGGCATGTTCAAGAATAAATTATAAAAGGCGGAGTAGACGATCTTGCACCCGTCGTCCGAATACACTTCCGTCTCGTCTCAGAGAAATGGGTGACGGGACAGATCACAACAATCAGATGCTGGAAGGCTTCTGGCTGAGTCCTGACGTAGAACTAGGAAGAAAGCTTGCACCAACGAAGTATGGATCGACCGGGCAAAAACGCAGCGAATGCCTACAAGGCTCTACCAGGGTTCGAACCTGGGTTTCGGGAAAGTCAGGACACATCAAAATCCCGAGTGATGACCACTACACTATAGCGCCTATGACGAGGCACGTTGAGGCCGAAAAATTCATTTTTCACGATGTTTGAGACTGAAAACCGAAAGGTACTGAAGAGATGTCAGAGAACGGGCCCGGGGAGATGAGGTCTACGACGTATGGCGTTCTGAATCAAACGTCTTCGAACGTTAGTCCGAGCTTCTGGTAGCGATGCATCCTGTGCAGGTTGTCTAAACTCGTGGTTCTCAGATATCGTTACAGTTGCTTGGCGCTAGAGTCTGTACTTGCGGCCATCCACGATGAGTCGTGCTTCAAAGCTCCGAAGAGATCTATGGAATACGATTGCAAAAAGGTAGGTTGCCGTTGCAAGGATGCAAGGAAACAGGACATGTACATACCAGTGCCAGTGCCAAGCAAGTGCGCCTTTCCGCTTTATTTCCAAGTCCCGATTCGGAACCAGCTCCGGCTTGCACACTCGATCTTCTCATGTTCCTCTGAACTTCACAGGCCCTCCCTCACCTTCACCTCAACGCCATGAGCATCCTTGGCCCAACAAAAGCTCTCAGAGCCGGAAGCCTCTTCGCCGCCTCAAGATGCCTCGCCCGCCCGCCAAGAACCTTCTTCGCGCGCAGTCTAGCGACAGTGGTCTCTGACGTACGTGGTTATGTTCCTTTCACGCAGAGATACGCCTGAGCTCTGCTTCCAGTTGAGAAAAACCCCGCTATACGACTTCCACATCGAGAACGGCGCAAAAATGGTTCCATTCGCTGGGTACTCCATGCCTCTGGTGTACGGCGACGTCGGACAAGGTACGTCTTCCGCCATATATCACGTCGTTTCGGGGTGGGGTTGTTGATCGTGCTGAAGTTGCCAGCCACAACCATGTTCGTAGTAGCGCGGGGCTGTTCGACGTGAGCCATATGGTCCAATCCAAGTGCGTCTCGTCACTTGCTCCGGTGGGGCTGTTATTTATACACGTGCTAGCTTCCGTGGACCGACCGCGTCTGGGTTCATGGAATGGCTCACGCCGGCATCCGTCACCGCCCTCCAACCCTACCACTCAACGCTCTCGGTGCTCCTGAACGAGAAGGGCGGCATCATCGACGACACGATCATCACGAAACACTCGCCCGAGGCCTATTACGTCGTCACCAACGCGGGGTGCCGCGAGCGAGACCTACCGTGGATGCAGGAGAAGTTGGCGGAATGGAACGCGAGCGAGAGGGGGAAGGAAGGGCCGGTGGAGATGGAGGTGCTGGAGGGGTGGGGGCTGCTTGCCCTTCAAGGTCGGTCTCATGTCGCTTCCTGGCTTATCGTAGTCGCTTACAAGGGTGGTTATGCTAGGCCCGGAAGCGGCGTCGTATCTGCAGACCCTGACTTCGTTCGACCTCCAGCAGCTGACGTTCGGAACGTCCGCTTTCGTGCCTATAGAGGGGTTCAACCTCCACGTCGCTCGTGGCGGATACACGGGGGAGGATGGATTCGAGGCAAGCCTCATCTCGCGTTATATTACTACTTCATTGCGCTGAAGTGGACGTTTTATTAGATCTCCATCCCCCCGTCCCAGTCCGTGGACGTCGCGAAACTCCTGAACAAAACCCCCGTCCAGTTGACGGGTCTGGGCGCGAGAGACAGCTTAAGGCTAGAAGCTGGAATGTGCCTTCACGGAAACGAACTGAATGAGGATATTTCGCCTATTGAGGCTGGTTTGGCTTGGGTGATCCGTGAGTCTGCTAATTGCGTTCTGTGGTGAAGGTATATCTGATTTTGGGTGCTGGGTGTGTAGCGAAATCACGGAGGGAAGCGGGTGGCTTCATTGGGGCGGAGGGAGTGCAGAAGGTCCTGAAAGAGGGGCCGTCAAAAAGGCGTGTGGGGCTGGTCATTGAGGGTGCTCCCGCTAGACGTGCGTTGTCCAACTCTGTACTTTCTCTACTATCGCTAACTCGAATTAAACCTATTCTACAGAGGGCGCGAAGATCTTCGCCCCATCAGGAAAAGAACTCCTCGGTGAGTCAATCACACCTAACAAGACTCCAGATTATGCTGATTCAATTTCTTCGCAGGCAATGTAACGTCGGGAATTCCGTCACCGACGCTTGGTGCGAACATCGCGATGGGCTATGTGCCATCTGGGTGGCATAAAAGGGGAACTGAAGTTGCAGTGGATGTACGGAACAAGCTGAGGAAGGCTGTGCTGACGCCTATGCCTTTTGTGCAGCCGAAGTACTGGAGAGGCTGAGCTGGAGACGTGTGTGATTTATTAACGAGGCTCTGAAATTTATGTAAAGATCATCCAAGAGTTGAATATTTGAATACTCGAAGTCAATTGCCGTCTACGCGAAGGTATTTGTAAGATAAGACACTACGCATCGTAGTAGCTGTGAACCGATGCTGTCAGATCTGTCGACGCGTCGGTCCCCGGGAGGGTCTCAACGCGAGTGGTGACATCATAGGGCATCCATCACGTGACCGTTGACCACTTCACTCGCAAATTCCAGAACTTGCCTTGCGCTTAAATGTCCTCCGCAGAACCCAACTGTCACTGAACGACCGTAGTCCAATGCTGCGAATACAGTGCGCGAGGCAACTCTCAAGACCTGCTCAACGTGGAGTGCGCCTAGGACTCCTAGGTCCCACATTGCGCGCGGGGTCATTCGGTCGACGACACGGTGTTCCTCCGAGTCCAGCGTTAGCTTTAGTTCGGGGCTATGCTGCTGCGCAACCACCAGGGGGAGCGGGGGGTGGGATGCCGTCGTTTAGCTTTGGACCGCAGCATCAGAAGGGGGATGCGTTGAAGGAATATGTAGGTGATTGTGCCGCTTGATGGTGGTCGTAAAATGCTCACTCACCCGTGAGCAGAGTGTGGACTTGACGGAGATGGCGAGGAATGGGAAGCTTGATCCGATTATTGGGAGAGATGAAGGTGGGTTTTAAAGCTGTGGTTCTGAGTTTGAGTCGCTAAGACCTTGGTGTAGAGATTCGCCGGACTATACAGAGTGCGTCTCATGGGTTTGGTTCATCACCTATCGCTTATGATGAGAATAGTTCTTTCAAGAAGGACTAAATCGAATCCTGTGGTACGTCGTGCGACAATGTCCTGCACTCCAGTCATTCACCCCGCTACAGCTCATTGGTCCGCCCGGTGTCGGAAAGACTGCCATTCTGGAAGGACTCGCCAACAGGATTGTCTCAAAAGAGGTTCCCGAAGTGAGGCACACTGCATACTTGACCTAAAAGCATCACTCATAAACGTATCACCTCTAGTCACTTCACGAGAAGCGCGTTCTGGCCCTTGACCTATCAGCCATAATGGCTGGCTCCGGCATCCGCGGCCAATTCGAAGAGAAGTTTAAAGCACTCATTCGTGATATCGAGGACCAGGTGGGTATGCATTACCCCTTTGCTGAAACATGGCTGACGGAGGGAGGAGGAATTAGGCAGGCAGCGTGATTTGTTTCATCGACGAACTCCGTGAGTACAAGACTACGCATGGGATATGAATCCGTCCTGACGCGTAATAGACACGTTATTCCAACTTGGCAAGGCCGAAGGCAGCATCGACGCAGGCCAGATGATTAAGCCCGCCCTCGCCAGAGGCTTACAGCTCGTAGGAGCCACAACGCGTAAGTCTGATCTCCCCCACACGTGTCTATGAACCGCTGTACTGATACAGCATAGCCGAGGAGTACAGGAAGACCATTGGGAAAGATGCCGCCCTCGAACGGCGGTTCCAGCCCGTTCAAATCGACGAGCCCACAGTCGAGTCCACCATTTCGATCCTCCGCGGTCTCAAACCAAGGTACGAGGTGCACCATGGTGTCGAAATATCCGATGGCGCGCTCGTGACAGGTCAGTCTCTCCCTTTTTCTCCACATTCGATACACCACTCAGCTCCAATGTAGCCGCCGTCTACGGAGCCCGGTACATATCGGACCGCTTCCTCCCCGACAAAGCAATCGACTTAGTCGATGAAGCCGCCTCCGCGTTACGTCTAGCGCAAGAGTCAAAGCCTGACGAGCTGGAGGCACTCCATCGCGAGATCGTGACGCTGCAGATCGAGCTCGAGAGTCTGAAGAACGAGACGGACGTGTTCAGCGTTGAGCGGCGGGAGAAGGTCGAGGCGGAGCTTAATGCAAAGAATGAGGAGGCAGCCAAGCTTACATCTTTGTGGCAAGCAGGTGCGCACACTTCCTCCCCACTATATCCAGCCCAGTTCCGGTTTTTGAGCACTGATTTTGTGGGATAGAGCGGGCGAGGCTGGAGCGCATCAAGAATCTGAAGCAGCGGCTGGAGGAGACGAAGCACCAGCTGGAGGTGGCACAGCGGCAAGGCGAGTACGAGCTTGCGAGTCGCCTGCGCTTCTCCACTATCCCGGAGCTGGAGCGGCAGTTGCCTACGGAGGGCGACCCAAGCCATCAAGGCGCCGAGTCGCCACTGGCAATGCTGCACGACCGGGTCACGTCCGACGACATCGCCCGCGTCGTTGCGAAGTCGACGGGTATCCCCGTACAGAATCTCTTGAAGGGGGAACGCGACAAGCTCGTCCATGTACGTTCCGAACGTCCTTTGCTAGTTCCGGTGGTGGGAGATGCTGACTGGCTTGGCTTGGGTAGATGGAGGATACGCTGAGGAAAAGGGTGGTTGGGCAGGACCATGTCGTGGCTGCTATTAGCGATGCGGTAAGGATATCGCGTGCGGGGTTGCAGGCGCCGAATCGACCGGTGGCGTCGTTCCTTTTTATGGGCCCGACGGGAGTTGGCAAGGTACGTTTGTCTTTCGGGTGTGATATGCGGATGTTGGACGTCTTCCCCGCTAGACTGAGCTTTGCAAAGCACTTGCGGCATTTTTGTTCAATGATGAACAGCGTGGTCTGTGAGTTTGTTCCATTTTGCATACTTCTGATAGTGTTTTGACGGTGGGATTTCTTATAGGATCAACATTAACATGTCGGAGGTATGACGGAGTTCTACTAGGGGTCGTCCCGATGCTTAATGTCTTCCGATAGTACCATGATCGACACACGATATCCCGCTTGATTGGAGCAGCCCCTGGATACGTTGGCTTTGAGGAAGGCGGTCAGCTTACCGAAGCAGTTCGCCGCAAACCCTATGGTCCGTTCCATCTTCGCGCTCTTTGTCGTCGCATCTCATGGGGTGTCTATATCGTACAGCTGTGGTATTGCTCGATGAACTGGAAAAGGCTCATAAGGTGAGCTACGGCTATTACATCTCATGGGAGTTATTGTTCTGATTCCCTACCAGGACGTTGCCATGATTCTGTTGCAAATCCTCGATGAGGGTAGTATTACTGACAGCCAAGGGCGGAAAGTCGACTTCAAGGTAAGCACTGCGCGCGCTCTTCCCTTCCATTTCTCATCTCTGCCCTTCAGAACACCATCATATGCCTCACCAGCAACATCGGTAAGCATTCCCCCATCTTACCCCAGAACAACTAATAATCTCGACACACAGGCAGCGACATCCTCGCCCACCCCACCGCCACCGACGCCAACGGCGTCATCACCCAAGAAGCCAAAAACGAAGTCCTCGAGCGCGTCTCCGAATTCTTCCCGCCCGAGCTGCTGAACCGCCTCGACTCCATGCTCGTCTTCAACAAGCTCTCGCGCGCGTCCATCCTCCAGGTCGTGTCGCTCCGCCTCCGGGACGTCGCGGAGCGCCTCAGGGCGCGAAGGATTAGTGTGGATGTGGATGAGGCGGCGAGGGAGTGGCTGGCGGAGCATGGGTACTCGGAGGTGTATGGGGCGAGGGCGATTGCGAGGGTGGTGAGGACGGATGTGCTGTTTCCGTTGGCGCAGAAGTTGCTTAGGGGGACTATTCGGTGGGTTTTTTATGCTGTGTGTGGTTTGGATGAGAGATGATGGCTGACCCTTGTGGTTTTTGGGTAGGGATGGCGATACGGTGAAGATTCGTGTGTCGGAAGATCGGCAGTCCCTTGTTATCCATGATAACCATTCACCTGATCCTTCTGCCATTACACCCGAGCATGGTGTTACTCCTGGTGACCTCTCCTCCAAAACTCGTTCAGAGGTGTAGTATCATTGCTATTTTATAAATTAGATTTACGATATACGTATGTTCGGCCGTCCGCAACAAAAACTCTCTAACCCCCCACTCTGTAGCATATAACTTGTTTCTTATCGCTGTTGACTTATTATCACTGTAATGTACCTGGTCTAATGGCCGGTTCTAATTTGACACCGTCCTGTCCGAATTTCGGGATATTTTGGCTCCAGGACACGGCCAGGTCGGGTCATGTCAACTGCGTATTCAAAGGAACACTAGCTCCCTCTCTTGCGCTCGTTCCACCTCTTTCGCTTGCTCCACTACGCTTGCACCTCCTCCGAAACCTTTTCTCGTATCGCGGACTGGTGCACAAACGTTCAAGCGAAACCACGAAGTGCGGTGATGCAGGATGTAAGGTAGGTATCAACGTCGCGATCGTGGTAAGGGACTGACGTCGCGATCGTGATTCACACAGTGGGGTTTGAAGCAGCGATGGCGAAGTCTGACATGAACTCAGAATCAGCTTAGAGCAGAGGTACTATGACAAGAACATGGCTTAAACACGACTGGGAGGGGGAAGATACCTGCAATAGTTGCAAGATAAGTCATACAATATATTTTCCTTGGACATATCAACGAGAATCCCATTGCGGTATATTGACGAATCTAAGCCCTGTCTCAACATGTATCGTTTCCATTGTGACGCATATGGAGGCTGCATGCGCATCGCGTCATGTTGTCTTTCTCCGAGCTATCTTGTGTGAGACCAGTATGCATACTTTCTGCTGCATCTTGGGCCGCGAAGCGTACATCCAGAGTGCTTTCAAGCCCCTGACTTGCCGCAGGAGCTCGAGTGCGGATTATAATTAGGTTGAAGGCAATCCCTGTCATGGGAATCAGCTGTAGGAGTTGAAGGGTCTTTGAGGGTCTGCATTGGGTCCAAAAAGTAAGAGCAACGCACCACGTTGGCTATGACATATAACGAATTGCACTTCAATACGTAAGAAACGAATGTCATGAAAGCTGTCACGGTATACATTAATCCAGATTCGATGATTACTCGCATGATTTGCTTCATCTTGTTGGAATGACGGCCGCTCCTGGAGCTGATGGGAGGTGCAAACTTGTCGTGCTCGCGAGCTACCTTCCATATTGGCCACAGTAGTAATCCTAGTTTCTCTTTGATGAGCGCGTGCAGACTCGGTGCATAAATCACGAACGTACCAGTTGTGACAATATTTAGGGTCACAGTTGACGCCCAAAACGATACAATGAATGGGTAGAACTTGTTGGCGCTTACAAGAGCCTCGCCGTGGATCCTAGACATGTCATATATCACGACAATTATACAAGCTGTCCCGCCCATCCAAAGCACGACAGAGAATGCGATAACTCGACATGAGCGTGCATACACAACCCAACAGCGATAAATCTGAGGGTCCGGTAAGCAGTAGAAATGGAAGTCCATACGGTGTGTAGATACCAGCAATGCGTCTCCAATAGTTGCTTGGAGGTAGACGAATATGGCCTAAATTTTGGTGAGTCGAGATAGATAGTAAATTGACAGTAATGAGCTGATGACAAGGACCGACCTTCAACTCGACTGCCCAGTAGGATATGTCACTGAAGCTTTTCTCAGCGGTTCCAGGAGGAGCTGTAACGAACGCTCGCCACATTATAACGACTGTGGCAACACTGGAGAGGATTATGTTGAGGAACATGAGGACTACCACGATGAACATTGGATAGTTGAGCCCCCGCAGTGTCTTGCAGCTCAGGCCTGTCGAGAACAGAGCAAATATGGCGTTGAAAAATGTGACTAGATATAAGCCAAGGGTGACGCTTTCGGCAAAGAAAGAAGCGATTCGGGCCTCTACGATCCCAAAATTGGCCATTGTACTAGAGCTAGTTGAGCGGGTGTCGTTCAAGGCCACGGTGTACTGTAACAAGTACCGGAGCGCCTGGTTCACTGATGGGCAATGGAAGGCCGAATACAGAGACAGAGCTTGGAGACGGCTCTCCATGTTATATATGGATGCCCAAACCAGCATCACGGGGGCGATCAAGCTGAGCGCTCAACACGGATGTGTTTTTGTCGTTTTGGCACATACCAAACCGCGCTGGAGACGAAGCACGGATGCTTCCCAGACATTATTGTTCCATGATATCTGGTGCGATCAGGTTGATTTTCCAATCCGAGCTTGATAGAACCGCAGAGTCCGCCATTTTGGACAGGCAAAAGAATTAGGCACAGGGTGTAAGGCGAAGGTAAAGGAAGAGGTCTTCTCTGCGTATAAGGGGCTTGCGTTAGCATAGACGAATGAGTCGGTGGTGAGGACGGTTGAAGAAGGTGAGATCCGATTGGCATGGCTCTGCCACGTTTTCCCTCGATCTTTCAAATTTTCGAACGCTTCCCACTCTCAACTGACGTCAGAAGATGTTGATACCTGGCTGATTACGGCGAAGTAGATAGCCCAATGCGAGATTTTCTGTCACACGACTTAACTTGAGAAGTGAGTACCCTGTCAACTGACATGATCATAATGAATACCTCGATATCCGGCTGATCCTGGCGAAGTATAGCCCAACCGCGAGTTGTGATGTCAGACGATTGGACTGGAGGCGAAAGCTATACATAGCTGTTCTGTTATAGTGGCAGCGATCTAATACCTGCCAGCCATTTGAAGGCTGGACATCATTGGACATTCCCAAAAAGGATTTTACACCTCGCGTTATCCGGTCGCGGTTGGAGAAGCCTGCGGCTGCCATCCGACTCACTGAATGTCTATGCGCCTAGTGGTTGAGAGTTGCGTTGATGGTGGCACAAAAAATCGCCGAGCTTGGTTGAGGTTAGCAGTCAGGTGATAATTGCGTCAGAATTAAAATCTTCGGCAAAGTTGAGTATTATGTATCTCCCTCCCATGCCAGATGGTATTCCAGGAGTCTGAACTACCGTACTCTACTCCTTCAAGTTGGACTAGTCATGGATATTCCGACTCACGATCCCTTTTCCACCTCTTTCATTGTCAATGGCTTCACCACGTGTTGCGGATCTACACACACTCGCTGTCGATGCCCTTAAGTGAAAATCGGGTCGCGATTCTCGAACTCCGGCCCAATCGATCAGCACCTGGCCATACCAAGGCGCCGTTGATATTATGATGCATGGATAATGCGCGTAAGTGCTCGATGGTTGAGAAGGGCGATCAGGTTGATTAGTGAACCGTCACACGGTGGAGCGAGGGTTACTTTGGGGATGGAGGAATGGGCTTTTTTGCTGTCCAGGCTACCCGTCTATCTACGCAAGCCAAGTGGACACGACTGTGATCTAACGAACAACATCGTCATTCGTACTTTATGCCCTGCGGTCGAAGGCTGACGCCTCCAGCTCCGCGCTGTCAATGGTATTACGCAGGACCAATGTGCACGTACCCGTGGCGGATAATTCGAAGCTTGTCCCTGGTGCCAATCAGTGTATATGGCATAACGGCGGGATGAAGGAGCTGCTTTGAGATTAAGGTACGTGCCTTTGCTACATTTTCGAGGCCAGGCATCCAATTCGGTGTCCTCAGCCAGTCACAGGGGACTGATGATGAACCTGGGCGTAAGGTAAGATGCGTGAGTGTCTGAGATCGCTTCTTTGACCGGTGGCGAATGTCCATCAGTCGCTCATCACCGGCATTCGATGGTACATGCAGATATGTTTTAGACATGACCATCACCTCCATACCGCCTCCGAATTCTCAAGCTCTGCGTTCAGGTCATGTTGTCCGAAGAATGGAAGCCTCTCGCCTCGATTGGAACTGACTCAGATTCACGCGCATAGTCAGACTCCTTATCATTCGGCTTGGACTTGAACAAATTGTTGAACGACGATGGTACAGCCTGCGAGAATGGTCAAGGACCCGAGACTCTCTCTGCCAGTCATGGACACAGTATCCCGTGCAAGAAATGGCGACTCCAAAATGCCCATCGATAAAGCGCGCTCAACGGCGGCCACGAATACCGACGCTGATAAGCCAGCGCCGGCTCAGGAGAGTGCCGAAATCTCCTCGCCTGCCCGCGACCTTCGATTTTGCTAGTTTTTGTAGCTTTTGCTTCTACGCGCTCCTCTCGGCCATCGATCTCGTACGCCTCTCTCTTTGCATCAATCAAACCTCCCTAAGGATGCCAAGGCTAAGCCTTCTTCCTGCCCACCAGTCAGGTGTCGGCACAGCTGCGGCGAACGCCTGCAATCGATATCAACGATGAGGCTTTTCAGTATTTTGCAATCAAGTACGGCCTGTATCAAATGGTTTGGAAGTCGCGTAGAATACGGAAGCCTAGTAAGCACATCTTGCAGTCATCATATTCAGAAAGCCAGGCTCGCATCTATTCCCCATTCAAGTAACGAATGTGTTTCCTTAGGAGCGTTATGAATTTACGGCAACTAAAGTAGTTTGGGAAGCATCGAATATGCCCGTTCTAGAATGTCTGCCATCTGGGGAAGGTTTCATCCCATGATATCATGATTATCATTCCTGACCCCTGAGGCTTTAGAATGAATCGCCGGTTGGCGGTGCAAAATGGATGGCGGTTGATCTACAATCCATAACACACCCGGATAGAACACCTTTCTCAGGCCGCTATCTGACGAGCAAATGCCGCTCAGTGCCAATATTAGATACGAGAAAAAAATTACGACTCTCTTTCTGGTGCATAAAGAGATACTTGGTCACGACATGGCCTGACGCTAGCAGCAGCATCGCTATAGATTACGATACTCCGTTCACTGAGACTCATCGCTTCACCCGACGTTGTAAACCCGCGACCCCATAAACTACCTCGCAGTCTACGACGTCCAAGGAACTGTGTGTAGAGCAGTGGAACTCAGAACCGGAAACAACATGATCAACTGCTATTTCAGTAAGAAACCGACGCTGTATATTCTGCGGAAATGTAGCGAATCGGCAGGGGCGAAAAGTAGTGGTGATAGACCGTTGAACTAAATGTGCAGCAACTAGCCACTTGACGCAAAGGCGCCGACTAATCGCATCTAGAGAGGATCGTGCTAGTCAATCGTAGAATCAAGGTCGCGACAGTGTTACTTACCTAAGTAGGCCGATATTGAGCGTACAAAAGGCGGACGTCAACAGCTGGTGGGACGTAGCTCGTAGACACATCCTTGCGCCAAAGACTGACGTTCCAGATATCTACACGTCCTTTACTTTGGTCCAAGGATAAGCAATTCAATGAAGCGAGACGGACCATAAATCAGTCTGTGTCCTTCACTTCCGGTGCTTTTCCTCCTGTAGCGCATCCCTCAACTTCTGGAGCTGAACCGTTGCTGCCGCGTTTCCACCCTGTGTTGCCGTGCTGCGCGCCTGGAAGTTGTCGATAAAGCTTTCAAGCAACTTTTGCGCAACCCTGGACGAAACTGGTTTCGAGAAAATTGGTTGCAGACGCACTGGAGGATGGAGGGGAGCGTCCATGTTAGGGTTGCTGAGGAAAAGAAAAAACGTGGGAGTTGCGGAGCGATCACGATATTTGTGACCGTCGCGATACGTCACACTGCGAACTCTCCGCAGAGTTCTTATTCACTGACCAACTTGTTGCCAACTTGGTTCTCTGCTTTTTCACGATCTCTTCCTCTAATTGATTGTTGATTCTTGCAAAGTCTTAGTACTGGCCAGATGAGTTGAACGGCTTTGTTTCTCAGAGTCACAGTACCGCGTTTTGCATAATTTCCCGGCGCCGCTCGATGATTTGCTTTCCCCTACTAGAATGCCACTCTACAGACACGAGCACAAGCGCTACTACCTCCGATTCTCTCCTGCTTGACGCGTCACTATGGCTACTTGCTCTATATCAGCTCCAAGGACGGATTCTGGAACGACCTTTGGTGTTTGAGCAGTTAACTCCGTCTATATCTGCCTTTCAACAGCTGATCGTACGGATAATCCTAGTACTACCTTGGTCTTACCTTGCAGCCTCCCTAGACCAATATCCGTTATCACATTTCGGAGCTCATGCACAACGTCAGGCGGCGATGGCTCTTAACGCGATCTCAGACCCCGCTTACTTTTTGTCGCTGACCCGTAATAGCTGTTGCTGGATTCGCAATTTACGCAGCGGAGTTAGATTCGGTACTCTTGTACGTCGCTAGATCTTCATGACTGATGAAATTTGAAACCCCATCTAACATAGCTGATCCAGATCGGCACGGCGTACCAGACGAGGACCTAGTTGACTTACTAGATAATTGGCATCTCACCGACGGACGTCGGACGGTAGTAGATCTCCCATGGCTTTCCTTCAGGTTAGTTACACCATGTAACCTGCCGGCATCCGAAAAAACGATCAGCCCCAATAACATGTATTTTGGAGTCAACGCCGTGAGGATTCGACCTCTACGGCATGCACTTACCGGTGAGCTTTTCGTCACGTATTGATCGCAGCTGCATTGACTTCGACTGGACAGGCTGTACGTACTGCCTCGCGGTCGTGAGGCTATTTTCGTGGCTATAGATAGACATGGCCGTGTGAGTGAAGTCATGATACGTCTGAAAGTAATCGTGACACCCGTACGCACATGCTGACTATGTCTTAGGATGTCTGCTCTGAAATTCGTCAACTCCCCTTCTATTCGTGTTTTAGGGCCTGACAAATTGTCGCTGGAACAAACTGGTCATTGTGCGTATACGCCACATACGATGATGCGATAGCACCGGACCAGCAATACTGGCACTGTCATGTATCTACAGTGACAACACTTCAAGTTTCGACAGCTAGGCGTCTACTGTACAAGAGCGCCTATCTTTCATGTTCAAGTTGGAACTCAGAAGGGAAAGTCCTATGTGGCGACGCCCCGGGGGCGAATAGGCATTGTCCGAAGTCCTTGCAGGTTTCAGGAATAACCGGTGCGTGCAGCCCCATTCCGAAATCGCTTCATAGCGTTTTTTCTGGTTTTACCAGGCGGGTTAGGAGGTAATACATCCTACTGGAACACTTTGACTTCGCTCCAAAAGCGGGATACTTAGGTGTATATTCGCAGCCGTGATTTACAGTCCAATCGGGGGGTGCCGTAAATTGCTCACACCACACTTCCGTTTGGATAGTGAAATCTTCAGAGCAGTATGAATAAGATGTCGATGTCGTCGGATGACAATCTTACGAAGCTACTGGTGGATGTCCAAGTCGCTACCAACCTCTCGGAGAAACTGAGCGACGTCCAGATATCCTCGTATATTTGATGGCCACCGACTTCCTCGAACCCAAGAAGAGTTGTATTTGGACAGATATCACAAATCACGACAGGCCTAATTCCGATCGTCGCAGTCGCTGCCATACCCGTTAAGATAATAAGCGCCACTGTGGGCTTATAAAGTGCGTGGATCGTCAGACGTGAATACTCAAGCTCTCAAACAAACTCTACATCCTATCCAACTCCAGTTCCCAATCACTCTTGAGTACGTATCTATTAGCTATTGGGAGCATAAACTGACCCGACTCTTGTCCGAACAGATCTAAAGAACAATGCCTAGCTCAGGACCATGCGGTAGCTGCGGCACCACTACCAACACTGTCAGCACACATGGCTTCGGCGGTTAGTCCCATCCCGACGTCTCCAGTACCGTGAATTACAACGCTTACGGTCCCCTTCTGCAGGAAAGACTTGCGGATGCAGGCAGGACATCTGCACTAAATGCAAAGCCATCAAGAAGATCGTGACGTCGTGCGTTAGCCATGCGAAAGCCAGGAAGGGCTAGACATCGTACCCGTAGTCGTCGAATATGCAGGTCATGCAACGGGCGGAGCCCATACTTTTAAACGTTCTCGTCCTTAGCGTTCTCATTTTTTCCAATAAACGAGAATGTGCTTTGATGAGCGAATCCGACATGCTCCCGATAGCGACTTGCGAGGACCCACTGACAAGTCTAGAAGAGATGCCGCTCTGTTAGACGTACATCAAGCGAACTAAAATTGCCTGGTTATATGTGTCAGACCGCATCGAAATACTATGGTCCTCGAGCTTTACTACACTTCAGGCATCAAGAATAATAAGACTGGTTACAGTTACACAGTCCTAGCGTTACATCATATTTGACGCAGCACATTCGTACGATTGCTACGACCTACACGGTTAGTAGATTAAGGTTGTTTCCGCGAGTCATAAGTCGCGGAATCGTCCTCGCCTTGGTGCTCAAGTAAGGGTTCTCAGCAGTATCCACGACTGCGGTCCTCGGCCACCCCGCTTCTGCTGAGCATTGGTCCTCGGTCCTGTCTGAATAAAGCTCCACGACGGAACCCGCTCTTGACTCCTCTGGACATCCGTTCCTTCACAATTCATACTCGCTACCCAACACTTGAGTGACCAAAAGAATGTCCACTGGGGGTCTGCCCCATCTATCCGCACCTCTCAACGGCTCGAAACCGCGCCGAAGGTAATGAAATGCGTCATGAATAGCGTTCAACGTCTCCTCATCACCCCTGGGATCACAAATGCCCAGCGCGACGACGTCCAGCGCGGACCGCCTCCAAGGCCCCAAAGCACCCCATCTCATGTTGATCCGAGAAAGGACATGCAAGAAGAATTCCTCTGCAACGCCTTTCAAGTTCTGCCTCGCAATCATCTGGAACCCAAAATACGTGAGATGGGATAGCGCCAGCCTGGATTCAATTCCACGTGCAGGGTGGTTGCCAATCCGAAGACCTTGCAGTATCGAAACCTGGGCGGTTCCACGTCCGGCACGTAGTACGAGGCGTTCAACTAAGGGGCAGGCTGAGATGAGGTCGAAGAGTTCTTCTTCGATGTCCAGGTGCGACAACACTTCGAGGGTGCGTATGAGGCCTAGGTCTTCTCGTCGCCTCGGTTGGATGGCTGCGATGGGAAAGGCACAGCTCGAGGGATTGCTTTCCAGCGATAGCGTGTGAAGGGCGGGAATATCAAGCATGGAAAGCACGTCAGTGAGCCCAGCGGGGTCCCAGAAGTTGAGGAGTTTAAGCTTGAATATCGCTAGACCGGGGAACGTGAGTGGAAAGACTGGGACCACGGGGTCGGGGAGCTGGAGGTCGTCGCGGGAGGAGAGAATGAAGGATGCGGATTGGATGTGGGGGCATTTGAATATGATGTTGGAAAAGGTGTGGAGGGGGATCGTATGCGTCACCGTGATGTTAGTGAGCTGGTTCCAAGGAAATACGAAGCGGGGGTCGTCGAAGAGTGTATGTAGTGGAAGCCCGAGCGTCGCTCTTTGTAGACATGAAGCAGCGTTGAAGACCGTTATTACCAGGGGCACGGTATCAGGTGTTGGGGTGATCGCATCCAATACAAGCGTCTCAAGAATTCGTAAGCTCCCGCTGGCCAAGGACAAGAGCGGTCTGAGGTTCCGTAAGCTTACAGTCTCAAAACGGAGATTACAGAAGCGAGGCACGTAAGGGATGATGCTCTGGGTTATAGCATCCGCGACGCCACCCAGCGATATGTGGTTCGCAAGCGAGAACGACAGGGGGTGTATATTTCCTGCGCGTCCGAACCAAAACGGTATCAGGGATGACAAGAGGCGGGGCTTGGAAAATCGAAATACGTCAAGAGATAGTCGATTCCAGAGCCTAGTGGAGGCCAATGATACATTCCTCCAGTTCAGACAGACGTGGCTCAAAGCTAGGGGCGAAGAGACGCGTCGGGGGAATGCCATTTCTGGTAAGACGAACGAGAAAACTTGTGCGAGGACTTCGGGGGGGAGGCGGTGGATGGGGGTGGCGAGGGCGGGTCCGGCTGTTGACTTTTGAATCTTGGCTCCAAGTATCTTCATATCATCCAGTAGACTGTTGATCTTGATTTGCAGACGCGTCACTTCTGCGAGAGAGTGTTCGGTATCGCGGGAGACAGAATCCTTGAAATCATCGTTCTCGTGTGAGCCAAGCTATGACGCCTAGGTTTACCATGACCATCAATGAACGCACCGTGGACTGTCGCGGCTTTGTCTCTTGTTCAGCCAGTTCGTTCTCCAGGGCCGCTGTAAATTCGGCAGGAAACGTTGGCACTTGTTCGGATGTCATTAGCTTGCCAAGGACGACTACAATACATACGCACTGTACACTACAACGATTAGTTTCGTCAGCGTGACCCTCGCTTGTCATAAAGTAACTTGACATCTTACTGAGCCTATCCCTCTGAACCTCAAATCTTGCCCTCATCTTTGCCAGGGCGAGCCAATCGATCATTGAATCCATGCACTTGGAGGAGCTGCGGCTTTGTGGGAACAGTCGAGCTTGAGCGGTCTCGTATGTTTAGTTTTCAGTTGCAGCGGATCTGGGTGGTAATAGTGGCAAGAGCACGAAACTGATACAGCACTTCGAAGGCGATCCTCGTACGCTTGAGCATGCGATAGATGAGCCAGTGAGCCTAAGTTCATGAAGCGCTCATTTCAAGTCACAATGATGGCAGGGTTAGGGCTACAAGTGGGACGGGATCAGGTGATGGCCGAGATTGGCTGCGATTTTGTTTATTCAAATTGACTCGCGCGCGGCCCTCGCCACACTGACCATCACCGCAACTCACCACGAAGAAGTTAATCAATCCTCAAGATTCACGACATTTATTAGACGTAGCTGGAAATAATAGTTCGCATGCGAATAAAATCAAAAGATTTGACAGAGACCAAAGTAACTACGGCGAGCTAGTCAAGAAAGCGGATGCAGCAGAGCAGTACGTGGATGGATGCAGAATCACAAAAGATGCAGAAAGATGCAGTTATCAAGAAACAAAGAAAATACCACTCAAGGACGCAAATACGCCGCCAGCAAAGCCCTAATCTCCTCAATGCACTCCACCAGCCTCACATGCACCTCCCTCGCATTCTCCAACAACGGCCGTATATTCTCCGGCGTCATCGCCAGCGTCGGATCCGGCAACAGTGCGCTCGCCACCGACTGCGGCGGCATCGACCGTACAGACCCACTCTTCGCCACCGGCGCCCTCGGACTCGCTCCCCCGCCTGCACCCGTACGATAATAGCTGTTCCTCGACGACGCCCGCGCCTGCGGAGCCCGGCTAAGCTCCCCCACCGCACTCGCATTCGCATGCGCATGCTCCTCAACGTTCGACAGCCTCGTCGGGCGCGCATGCTGCGGCATCGGCGGATGCGGATGCGGAGGCGTCCCACTCCCACTCCCACTACCCCCCTCACCCGCACCCCAAATAGACGACTGCGACCCGCTCGCAGACCGTTTCGGCGTCAACGGCCGGCCAGGCAAGGAAGGTAGCGACGGCGCATACGCATCTTGGAGGTACGGTGATCGCCCCAGTCTCGTGCCCTTGCCCCGCACAGTCGCAGACGAATCATGTCCCGACGAGCCTGGCGCTGCACTCCCACTCCCAATCCCAAGCTTCCGCGCAGCCGTGTCCATGGACTCCGCATCGTCCATCCGATCCCAATCCTCCTCCTCGCCCGTGCTGCTGCTCGACCGTCCCGAGGCGTTACGCACCTGTGTACGAGAACGGTTCATATGATGGTAGTGGTTGTGCTCCCGTAACTCCGGCGGGAGCTCGGGCGAGGCGGGTTTAGCCTTCTGCCCGAGACGGAAGATGGAAGCGAGGGAGGGACGCCGTGGGGACGGCTTGCTGGCGGCCGAAAGCGAAGAAGGACTGTAAGGCGACGTTGGCCGATCCAGACGTACTGAATCCGGGCCTGAGCTGGTCTTCGCACGTCTGCGGCCTTGGGTGGGTGGCACGCGTGGATGGGGGTACCGGTGGCTACTTATCGAAGAGTTATCCGTCGTGCTGAGCGACGTCGTCGACATCGGCACCGGGTTTGGTAGCGGCGGCGGCGGCGGCGCGCCCGACTCCTGCGAACGCTTGAGAGACCGAAGCATATCCCTCAACCCCGTCATCCCCAACCGACTCGCCCTCCTCTTCTTCTTCAACTTCGCCCCCACCCCCTCCTTCCCCGCACCCCCGCCATCCCCACCCTCGCCCTCCCCACCAGGCACCGAGCTATCCTCCGAAGGCAACGTCATCGTACTCGCCATCCCCTCCCTCCCCCACCTCCACTCCCGATTCACCACCGTCTCCTCCGGCACATCCTCCACCCCGCTCCCATTCCCACTCCCACCAACCGCATCCCCACCATTCAAAATCTCCTTGAGAAGCACAAGCTGCCTCTGACTCAAATCATGTTTCCCCGTAGACGCCCGCCACCCCGACCTTCCCGCCATACTCGGTGCAGACGCCGACACCGACACCACCACCGAAGACGTCGGTCCCGGCACAGGCGTCGGCGGCCTCGAGTCCTCTCCGCCCCCCAGGGTGATCGCTCGTTCCCGGCCCGACAGCTTCCGCCCCGACCCGCTATCGGCGGCGCGCACGACGGGCGCAGAAACACTCGTCGGCGGACCGCTCGTACCAGTTCCGGTGCTCCCATTCCCAAGCTCAATGAGCAGCTCCGCGCACTCCCACGAGATGCGGTACTTGGACTTGATGGTATAATACGCCGCGGCCAGCTGCTTATACGCCAGCTGCGGGTTCTGTGCCTGGTTCATGTTCTGAATCTGCACCTGGGGGGTTGTGGTGGCGAGGGAGAGGGAGGTGGTACTAGCCGACGGATTCGTATTGGCCCGATTCCTCGACATGGGACGTTGCAGATTCGCAAAGAACCCACCCGGCGAAGCCGCTCTTAATCGTTCCTTCTCCTTCCCCTGCTGCTGCGGTTGTTGGTGCTGGTGCTGGTGAACATGCAGATCCAAAATCCCCTGCACCTCCACAACAAGCCCATCATACGTCGCCTGCAGCTCTTTCAATTCTACCCCAAAAGATCCATCAATATCTCCTCGACATAGCAAAAAAAGGCAAAGGTCAACTTACGTTCAACACCAGCCGCAAACTCCCTAACCCTCTCCATATCCCTCCTCAGCCCCACCTGCGCCTGACTAATCCTCTCAGGAATCTTCAAATCACCCAACGAGCTCCTCCGCATCGCCCCCATCCCCCCTCCCCCTCCCCCACCACCCCCTCCACCCGCCCCTGCAATGCCCAGGGATCCCAATCCACCAACGAGCCCCGCACTGTGACTGTGCCCCTCCGACCCAATGGTCGACCGGCCGAGCGACGCTGCCTGCGGCGAGCCGAGCGGGGAGCGCCTGGGCGTGGTGGATATGGCCGGGGAGGTGGGGGAGGAGGCGGAGGCGGAGGCGGAGCTGCTGACGGTGGAGGTGGACGAGGTGGGGGAGAGCATGCTGTCCACCGGGACTGGGGCATGGGCATTACTCGGTCGCCGGGGGCCCTTGATCCGTGGGGGCGACGGCGGCTGCAGCTCGATCGGCGGGAGGAGGGAGTGGCCTGGTGCCTGTCCCTGTCCGTGTGGTGCCTTCCCCTGTGCGGGTGACTTCGTAGGCGTTTGCATGTCCGTGTGGGCATGGGATGCAGCCACACTCTTCGGCGTGGGCGTAATCGTGTCGTCCCTCAGCGCCGCTCCGACACCCAACCTATCCCCGGTGAAGGTGACGTTAGAGAGCGACACCCCGCTCTTGGTGCGCTTGTGCCGCCCGACGAGGCTGATGCGCCGGACGGAGCCCATGAACGATCGCGTGCCTTCCTTCTCCTTCTCCTTCTCCTTCTCCTTCTCCTTCTCTTTATCTTTCTCCCGATCTGTCCCAGAGCGCCCCCCACTGGACTCCCGCTCCCTCTCAGACACCTCCGTCCCACTATCAAACACATCCCCATCCTTATACTCCCTCTCCTTCTCCTTCTCCCCGGCCCGACCCAATCCAAGCCCCGCATACTTCTCCCTCTCCCTCTCCCTCTCCTTCTCCCGCTCCCTCTCCCGCTCCCGTTCCCGCTCCCTCTCCAACTCGGACCCAGGATCCCCATGCCCACCCACCCCCAACCCCCGTCTAAGCTGCACGAACCCCAGACTCTTCCTCTTCACCAACTTCGTCGGGCTCGGCTCCTCCCGTTTCCCATTCCCATTCCCATTCCCAGGCTTCGTAGGGGTCTGCGGCACCTGGGAATTCCCTTGAGAAGGTAAATCCACGTCGCTCGTATCCCCGCTCCCTCCCCCTCCCAGGCGGGAGGACGCGGAGCGGAAGAACCAGGTGCTGGGGTGTGGGGAGGAGAGGCGTTTCGTGGTGCTCGCGGTGGTGGTGGTGGTGGTGTTGGCGAGTGGGTGATGGGAATGCCGGTGTTGGGTGTGCGGGTGGTGGTGGGCGTTGGAAGAGCCAGAGGAGGACTGTACGGATGAGGACGCGGAAGCCTGGCTATGCGGGCGCGCGGGACGCGGTGTGAGGTTACTATTCGCGGTGGCGTCCTCTGCGAGGCGGTGTGGGCTGGGGAGGGTGCGTGGGTCTGTATCTGGGGAAGCAGAAACGGGTATCAGTGGAAGTATATAGAGTAGAAAAACGAAAACATACCAAGTTTACTCATCGACACATCCCCAGGCGTCGTACTCCCCCTCTTCCTCCTCACCCCCCACTTCTTCACGCTCCCAATGCGGCTCAACAGCGCCCCCGCCGCCCCTCCACCCCCACTCCCACTCGGCGTCGCAGGCGTGCTCTGTGGAGCCAGCTCGGGCGGGGGAGTCTTCGGTCTGAGAACCACATCGTCCTCGGGCTCTTCACCCGTCTCATACCGATACTCATACCCATCGCTCTCCCTCCCTCCCTCCCTATCCCTATCCCGATTCAGAGCCGAAAGCTCAATAGCACCCCCACCCCCCGGCCCCGACGGCCGACTCTTCTTCCTCAGCCTCCTCCTTTCCCTCTCGCGGTGTATAGGCGGGCTGGGCGGGAGGGACCCGAGCCCGTGGCCGCTCGACGAGCGCGAGGTCGTGGGGCGGAGGAAGTGCGTCGTGGAGGTGACGGTGTACGCCGTGGAGGGCGGGCGGAGCGTCGTCGGAACCGAGAAGACGGAGGAGGTGGGGGAGCGGGGGAAGGGGCTTGGGCCGGGGCTTAGGTTTCCGTTGGTGCCGTGGGAGAGGGGGAGGAGGAAGGGGAGGGGGAGGGCGGGGACGGGTGGGGGTGGGGTTCCTCCTCCTTCTTGGGCGGAGGCAGAGGCGGAGGCGGAGGTGGAGAGACGGGAGAGGGCGGCGCGCCGGGAACGCGCGGTGACGGTGCGGTCTTCTTCGTCGCGTGCGGCGTATCCGAAGTCTAGGTCGTCGTTGTCGTGTCCTGGGTCCTGTTCGTCCTCGGAGGAGGAGTACCCGTCAGCGCCTGGGGGTTGTGGTGGGATCATCTGGGGTTGGCGTGTCCGCTTGAGAGGGGAGGGCGAGGCGCCAGGAGGAGCGATGCCGTCGAATTCGTCATCCCAGCTCTCGGGACGGGGCTTCTGCATGCGTCGGCTCCGCGACGGGGAGAGCTTGTCCTTACCCGGCGGTGACGGGAAGGCTCCCCGGCGCACGGGGGAGCCCTCTTCAAAGTCGTCGTCCCAGTTTTCGGTGGACCGGGCGTTGGGGTGATGCGTGGGGTTACGCCGGGGAGTGGAGGGACCGGGCTCGATCCATTCGGGGGAGAGATGGAGCGTGTTTTTTCGGTCTTCGAGGATGGAGGCGTTGAGGTTGAAGCTGTGGTTCGTGTTTGGGTTGGGTAGTTGGAGTTGCGGGTCGTCGGGGTCGTGGTCCCAGTCTGAGCTGGCAATGGACATGCGGTGCGCGTCGTCGTGAGGGTGGGTGGGGGTGGTCTTGGTTGTGGTCGTGGTCGTCGTAGCTGTCGTCTTTGCGTGAAACTCGAAGTCATCGTCCCAGTTCTCTGAGGGAACTAGAGAGAGGTGTGGTGAGTAACTGCAGACGGTGACGCGTGCAGAGACGTACCTGAGGCTAGTATGGAAGTCATTGTGCCGTATGATCATGAGCGGCGTCGCCAATGTGCTCTCGTCGTCGTCGTGTGCTCTGTCGTCGTCGTGTGCGTCGTGGTGGTCGTCGTGCAAGAACAAGGTCAGCAGCACCTTATATCAACCCGCAATTTTCGCTTTGCCCATACCCTGCTTTGACGTGTTTCAACTTCGGGTTAGGGTTCCCCGATTCTAGCACACCGTTCCCACACCCCTCACGCGTCTCTCCTCGTCGTCCACCACAACGAGCAGCGTCTGTCTCTGGTATTCAGATGGTACATACATTCACGACTCGAACCCCCTATCTTATCCGATGCCTCATGTTCAGTGTTCACCGTGCCCTGCGTCTGCCTCAAGGCAGGCCCTGCACGCACGCACCCGTGGAATATTCCTGTTCAGGTTCGCTTTGTTCCCGACGTCGTCAGGGCGATGACGGCGATATTGCGCGTCTTCCTCCATCAGTTCCTCTCTCTTCCATGCTGTCGTTCGCTTTGGCTCTTGACACCGTTGTACTCAGGCTGCCCGGGGCCCATCGTAGGCCATTGCACAACGAAATATACCGTTTTCACCCATTATGCCTCCCACCTCGTCCAGACCAAGCTCCAACCTGTTCGCGTACAAGCTACACTATACCTATTGCTCGTCCTTCTTCGGGTTCCTAGTTCGTTTCTAGGCCAACAAATCGCCCCGGCTCGTTTCCCCCAACGTATACAGACGTTCTCATCATATTCCCAATTCCAATCCAGTACTAAGAACGCCTTGTCAACAGATACATGAGTACGTCGCAAGTGCATTATCTCAATTCGAGAGTAGCTAAACATCCCTTATATCGTCGCCAAAACAGTGTATCTACCCTCTAGAGACTGAGGTCGACAGGGACGCATCCAATCGCCGTAACACCATTCTAAAGTTAAGTCAAGGCTCAGCCCCAGATCGAACTTACGCATGCAATACTCACAAAGTTATTGCCGCTGCAGCAAACGGGCTGAGCACTGCAGCTGTTGCCTCCCAGACCAATGACATTTAGGGGTGTACAGTTTACTACAAACGACAACCACCGATATCAGCCAAATGTGCGTACTTCAAAGACTCGACTTACTTCCAACCATGATATCAACCCCCTGAAGAACGATCCCCAAAAGAGCCAGCAGCGTAGACGCAGCGGGTGAGTTCGCCTACGCACAAAAAGGTATCGTCAGCACCACTCATATCACGTCCACCAAGATATTCCTTGCATTTTGAACACTCTGGCAACACTGAAGTCCGCCGGTGGGGCACTGGCTTGCAGGCATGATGCCACCTCCTTGAGCGGCGGCGAGTAGAGGAAGGGCGAGGATGAAGATGGGGGAAAACATGTTGGAACGGCTGAGGAGGGTCTTTACTATCATTCGGTGAGGTTTTATACTTGTAGGGCGGTTTGGTACGCTTAGTTAAAGCCGATGTCGTGAGTCCCTTCCCGGCATGTGCAGCGCTGGCGGTTCAGTGGGGTTTAACGGATAAGTGGCGTCGGTGAAGCTGTAAAACCAAAGATGCGTCGTTCATTCGACCAGTCGGCTCTGTTATAGCGCCTACTCAACAAAAGACATTGACCGAGCCTCCTCATCACCCAAAAAGACGGTACATGAGCGAATATCTGACTACGCCTCTGAAGAGCTGCCGCCATATCGCCATCATGGGTACCCCATATTCCTGTCAAGTATGTGTTTATAGCCGCCCTCCCACCCGAGTTCCATCTCGCCCAGGAACTGTATGTGTCCGTGTCTGCTTTTGACGTGCATCTCCCATGTCAAGCCGCACGTCGCACGATGCCTTGCTGCGGGTTGCCTGGCTTATAAGCTTAGCCTTCAACCTTACATCGTCAGAATGGCGTGCGTGTTTTGATACACGTATTCGGCACCGTATGCACATTCGTACTTTGTCACCATCGCCACCCGATGACCCGATGGAGTCACAGTGGCAGACGCTATAGAACTTGATTATGACGGCATAAGTAATGTGCTGCCGGAGATGCTGTCATGCCCCTTAACCGACTCGATATCGCCTTTCAAATGACGGATGGATTTGTGATCAGCGAGTACATCCTCGGTACGACGATGGAGTGGGCGTCTTGTGCGCTGCTGATGCTCACATACGTCACGTCGCGAAACGATCCTCCTAAGCTCCCGCTGAAGGAATGGGCGAACGAAGGAACGGAGCTCGTGGTTCCACAAAATTCGTCCCAAGGAGGCCATGCGCTCACGATCAGTTGAGCTGAGCCACCCAGCATTATTTTCCTCTATAAAGCACGCTATAGTTACTGTAGACCCTCTAATTTATAATTTATAATACCCGTTGTGCACTTCGTCCACACCCGATTTTTTTTCGATATGCAAATCTTATGGCTCGCCAATTCTTTGCCCTCCTCTACTACTAGTGGCTAAGTTGTACATACAATCTAGGCCTGGGTTCTAGTCACCGAGCATTACCATATCGCTGACCTGTAGCTCACTTTGACAACCTTTGGGTGGCTGCGCGTCAATGGCAGGAAGGTCACAGGGGCCTACAAGAACTTCGCCACGTGGCACCGGAATCTAATCAGAGACAACGGAACCAAAATTTGAACTTCAATACTACCTTCATTATCACGACTTGTTCCAACTAGTTTATGGCGCGCCTGGGCTCAGGGAAACCGCCATAACCCTGGATGGCTTCTGTTCGACAGTATGAGACCGTTCTTGAGCTGACATACATGGACCCCTATGATTTTCCTCGCCTAAATTCTGTAACAACCCAGAACCTACAGGGGCTATGTCTTAACTTCAGTGGGTCAGCGTTCAATAATTTTCCCCTCTCGTTGCTCTCATCCTACCTCCCACCACGCTATAACAGTAGGCGCCTGGATTACCCTGCCCTCCAACATCTCGACCTGGTGCAAACGGCCAGTGCAAGACAGCGCGATACCAAGATACCAGTTGCACGAGATTACCCTTGAACCCCTTTGATGACGTTTCTATGTATCGCTTTTGTCGCATGGACCATATCGACCAGTGCGCTCGCCACCATCATTGGGCCCATCGCCAGCCTCCATATCAAGAATGCCAACATTGCTCCAGATGGCTTCATGCGTAGTGCTGTCCTCGCTGGGGAATCTTTCCCGGGACCCGTCATTTCTGGCAACAAGGTACGTCTGTACGGATTCAAAGATGCTGCAATCGTGTGACCAAATCTTTCTAGGGCGATGAATTTCGCATCAACGTGATCAACGAACTTGAAGATCAGACGATGTTGAAGAGCACTTCAATTGTAAGCCATTCGATAGGTCCTCCCGTCGCATTACAAGCTGATATATTTTTTCACCCATCAGCATTGGCATGGCTTCTTCCAGAAAGGGACGCCATGGGCGGATGGCCCAAGCTTCGTTTCTCAATGCCCAATCTCTTCTGGTGAATCTTTCCTCTACACCTTCTCAACCGCTGGCCAGGCTGGTACCTTCTGGTATCACTCCCATCTATGTAAGATATGGTTCGAATGTGATTCGAGTGTCCCTAATATCTCAGTCTTACACACCTGTAGCGACTCAATACTGCGATGGCTTGAGAGGGCCATTGGTAGTGTATGACCCAAACGACCCCCATAAGGACCTTTACACTGTTGACAACGGTTCGTTTCAATCCCTCACTCTGAAGCGCAACTAATTGTTCTTCGATCAGAACAAACTATCATAACATTGGCAGACTGGTGAGTCCGTCACTCACGACTTTGACGCTGAACTGAAGTCAGGATACTTCTTAATAGGTATCGTGAGTGCCGTGTGTCGATAAAAATCGTTGCTGGCTCCAATTTCATACACGATCTAGATTCTGTAGCACCAGCCGCCGGGGCTACACCGCAAGCCACTTCCTTTTACCTCACGACGTCAAGTAACTCATCAACTTTCAGGAAACCCAATACGACTCTTATCAATGGGTTGGGTCGTTATGCCGGTGGCCCAGTCACGCCTTTGGCCATAATAAATGTCCAGCAAGGAACGCGGTCCGTTCCTGGCTTTCCTCTCTGCCCATCCATATTCACTCATGATGGACCATGTAATGCTCTAGTTATCGCTTCCGTCTGATCTCGATGGCGTGTCATCCCAACTACGTTTTTGCTATTGATGGGCACGCCATGAAAGTCATAGAGGCCGATGGCATGAACACGGAGCCCGTCATAGTAGACTCCATTCAAATTTTCGCTGGTGTGTGTCTTTCTTTTCAGACCGTGCTGAGCTAATAGTCTTTGGATCGCAGGACAACGCTACTCCTTCGTCGTGAGTCAAGAGAAACGGGTGGTGTGGCCGTGGACCTTTCTAAACCAAACCTCTTAGGTGAACGCTAACCAAGATGTCGGAAACTACTGTGAGTGTCGCTACGTCTCTTCATCAGGCCTTCATACTGACTTTTCCTCTCCTGGACAGGGGTTCGCGCGCTTCCAAATATGGGCACCGTCGGATACGAAGAAGGGGTTAATAAAGCGATTCTGAGATATAGCGGTGCACCGATTGCAGATCCTACTGCCCCGGGTGGCATCTCGTTCTCTTCGAACCCATTGCTTGAGACAAATCTTCATGTACGTGCCTTCTTGAACAACCTGTTAATAGGTCAATTTACTTTGCGTACGCAGCCACTTGAGAAACCTGGAGCAGTATGTCCTTCCGTACGCTTTATACCAGGCAGGGCTGATGCGTTTTAACCTAGCCCGGGGCACCTAATATCAACGGGGCGGACCTTAGCCTCAGCCTTCAACTCGGCTTTGTGAGTCGTTACATATTCACAGTCGTCTCTTTCTTTTGACCTGGCTCAATTCAGAATGAGGAAGCCTCTCACTTCACGGTTAATGGCGAGACATTCGTGCCTCCGACGATTCCAGTGCTGTTGCAAATACTCAGTGGTGCTATACCAGCTGGTACGTGTCTTCGTTCTGCGATGCACTGTGGCTGATGTAGACCACTCGTCCTAGCATCGCTCCTGCCATCAGGCACTGTGTATGCCCTGCCTATCAATAAAGTGATACAAATATCAATGCCGGCACTTGACATCGGAGGACCCGTAAGTTCATCCACCATCCGCGTTGCCTATGTACTCGCTGAACTACGTTTTCCCAGCATCCCTTCCATCTGCACGGTGTGAGACTTCCGCTTATCTTCTGCCTACTGTGCTGGAGCTGACGATGTGGGCGCTTAGCATAATTTCGACGTTATTCGCAGCGCTGGAAGCTCCGCGTACAACTATAAAAACCCTGTCAGACGCGATGTCGTGAGCATCGGAATGGGCGACGACAACGTAACGATCCGCTTTGTCACGGACAACTCGGGGCCATGGTTCCTACACTGGTAGGTATTCCTTCTCTATCTATTTTCGCTCCTCTTACGGATATCTCTGCAGCCACATCGATTGGCATCTAGAGATGTAAGCTACTTTTGTCAATGTTCTCCGTTTGGGTTATTGACGTTTGGGTAGGGGGCTTGCAATCGTCTTTGCGGAAGATATACCGGGAGTTGCTGTTGCGAGCTCTGCTCCTGGTGAGTTACTTGATCACCGTTCACCGGTGTTCACGGGTTCACATTTTGCCTTTAGATGCCTGGAAAAATTTGTGTCCCATCTATTCCACTTTGTCACTGACCGACAAGGGTGGTATTATTTGATCAGCTCTCATAGTTCTCCTCTGCTCTTGTCTCGCTCTGCTTTCTGGGGGTTTTATGCTGCGGCGGTGTTTGTGAGTAATATCAGCATAATTTAATAAGCACGTCTAGTCGACGTCTGGTACAACCATTCCTTTAAATATATAAGCAACCTCGCGCCGACGCGCGTAATGTTAGCAACGGTCAAAAATTTGCAATCTTGTTAACGGCTTTCGATCTCCCTCAGTCCCAATGCATGTTTATGTGGAATTCAAGAGCATGGAGAGCACGTATTCAATGGCCTGGCAGCGATGATCGGGGACCAAAACTCCTGAGCTGGAGCGACTTGCATCCCATCTACGATGCTTTGTCGCCAACGGACAGCAATGATATTGTTTCATTTCACTTTCGAAAAGCTCAGTCATGCTCGTCGATATCTTGCGCGTTAAGACCTGTTTCTTTGAATTTTTGTTCTCAGGGACCTGAACTCCTGAGCTGGAGCGACTTGTATCCAATCTACAATGCTTTGTCGCCAACGGCCAAGAATGAAATTGTTTGATTCACTTTCCAAGAGCTCAATCGCTCTCGCCGATATCTTGCGCGTCGAAACCTGTTTCTTCGAAGATTCCTTCTGTAGGACATTCGATAAGCATTGAATCCGGTGATTTCTGGGGATAAATAATGGTATTGGTTTCCTTTACGTCAATACTCGTCGGAACGACTGTCAGCGCCCTGCATGATGGCCACGCCAGATGACCTAGAATGCGACATGAGCAAAGAGAAACTACTCCAGTCTACGAGACCTGTCGACTCACGTCCCAATCCTATCCGCACCCGCTTCCATCATCTCCAAACATGCCTTCAGGCTCCGAATACCGGCGGACGCCTTCACCCCCACAACTCCCTTGTACTGAACAGCCTTCTTCATCAGCGCTACATCCGCAAGCGAGGCAGCACCCCCTGAGAATCCCGTGCAAGTCTTCACGAAAGCGGCGTCGGCCTCGGCTGCGATGAATGAGGCCGCGATCTTCTCTTCGTCAGACAAGAAAACTGTCTCTAAGATCACCTTGACGGGATGTCCTGCAGCAGCTTCGACTACAGCTTGTATATCGACGAAGACAAGGCCATAATCCCTGGCTTTCAGAGCCCCGATGTTGAGAACCATGTCGATCTCCTTGGCGCCATCCTCGACAGCCTGGGATGCTTCACTACGCAAAGGGGTGATAAGTTCCATGAAAAGGGTTATATGGAAATGTCACCGGACAATGCTTTCGCTTTCGAAGAGCCTGCGCCGAGTGGGAAGCCAATCACGCAGCAGGGGACGCTCGAGGATCCTGCGAGCCGCCTGGCGACTTGTGGGATGTGGGTGCCGTTCACACAACAAGACTGGAACCAAACGAGATGAGGCAGAGATACGACAGAAGTTTTGTAGCTTACTTTGAATTTGTACTTGAGGGCTTCGTCGCAGAGTAGGTCAATCTGACTAGGAGTCGCATCGGGCTTGAGAAGTGTGTGGTCGATCGTAAGCGCAATGACCTCGCTTGCTGCTGGAATAGGGGGCGGGGTCCCGGAGATGGGAAGTGCTCTAGGCAGTTTCTTGACTTCTTCCACCTTCTTCTTTATAAGCAGATCCCATTCTTTATTTATGCGAGACATGGGTGCGGGGCCAGGAGATGGTTCATGATAAGATGAGCTGGGGAGAGGCATAGACATGGAATCTAATCAGATAAGTGATGATGAGAGGTTCAGTAAACATGACCAAATTTGTCAACGACTACTTCCGCAACTGCTACGGTTGATCTGGTTGACCACCACCTTTGCCGACCTTCTCAGCCTCCATTCTCTTATCTGGGCTTTCCTTTCTCTCAAGGATTTACGACAACCTTTCATGTCTCGCTTTGTTCGCGCGTCTAAGTATCGGTGAGCTCGAGAAAGCGATCGATTGACCGCCCAAACCTCAACGGCAACCCAACACAGCCATGTCTTCGGACAGCCAGCGAAGAAGGAGCATGGAATAGAGAACGTCAAAGTCACAAACAGTGCCTGGGACACTAATATCATATCTGCATCAGGAGTAAGTCTCGCGATAGCCTCTATCTTTTCAATCCGCGGTGCACACGAGCTTATACGATGACAGCAATACCTCAGTGTCAACTGGAACGCGTCAGGTGGAGGAGCGTTTGCCATTCTACCCTTGCCGTCACCGTTCCATGCCAGACCCGGATTTCCCCAGAAGCTGCCGGACAGCCTACCCCTCGCGCGCAGCCACACTGCGGCCGTGCTCGACACGGACTGGTCGCCCCATAATGACTCCATCGTTGCATCTGCCGGCGAAGATGGGAAGGTCATGATCTGGAAGGTTGAGGCGTCGGTGTTTGAGGGCTGGGGCCAGGAGGGATGGGTCCCGCAGGACTTCGACCCTGTCGCGCGCATTGACGCCTCGCCACGCAAGATTGGGCAGGTGTTGTTCCATCCGACTGCCGCGAATGTCCTTGCGAGTGCCTCGGGCGAGCACACCGTCAAGCTGTGGGATCTGGCCAATACGGAGGATGCGCGGTCCGTGCTCGGGGGGCATGGGGATGCGATCCAGAGCATTGCGTTTAACCCGACCGGGACGCTGTTGGCGACGACCTGCAGAGATAGGAAGCTTCGGCTGTTCGATCCACGCGCGGGCGGGGAGGCGGTGCGTGTTGTGGATGGGCATGGTGGGATCAAGGGCTCGCGGATTGCGTGGATGGGAGATCTGGACAAGATCGCGACGACTGGGTTCAGCAAGATGTCGGATCGCCAGGTCTCGATTTGGGAGACGGGGAGCTTGGGTAATCTCAAAACGATGACTCTGGATCAGTCATCTGGTGTCATGATGCCCTTTTGGACCGATAATAATATACTGTTCCTTGGTGTGTACTGTCATGCGATTTTCGCTTTCTTTTACTGACATACACCTTTCCTGCCCAGCTGGAAAGGGGTGCGTTGCATTCCCTCTTATGTGGCCCTGGCTGACAGTCTCTCTACAGTGACGGTAACATCCGTTACTACGAATACGAATCAGATACCCTCCATGCCCTCTCAGAACACAAGTCGTCGGACCCTCAGCGTGGCATGTGCTTCCTACCCCGTCGTGCGCTGAACGTAGGAGACTGTGAAATTGCCAGGGCGTACAAAGTCTACGGCTCTTCCATCGAGCCCATCGCCTTCATCGTTCCCCGCAAAGTAAGTATCGTTCAACCCGCTTTTTTTCCAGCCCTAACACCATCCCTAGGCCGATTCCTTCCAATCCGACATCTTCCCACCCGCCGCGTCAGCCGAACCCTCCCTCAACGCCAGCGAGTTCTTCGCCGGTAAAACCGCCCCGCGGAACCTAGTGGACCTCTCCTCAGGCGCCAGCTTCGCCTCGCCCTCCACCGGCTCGCTCCCCTCCCCCGCTGTGCTCGCAACCCCTTCCTTCTCCCTGCCTAACCCCACAACGCCTACACCGGCACCGGCACCCATGGCGCGGACGACGTCGTATGGCGCTCCAGCGGCCTCGCCTGTAGTCTCGAAGCAGGAGCCTTCACCGCTCTCTCCGGCCGTGTCGCAGAGGTCGCCGGAGCCTTCGCCGAACACGTCCCCTGTCGTGGAGCCCAAGGTTGTGTCGCGATCGCAGACGACTGATGCTGCTGTAAGCCCAGGTTTCATTCAATTGCTCTTCAGCACTGACGCTATTGTACGCAGACTGCATCCTTAGCCCTGAAGGAGGAAAATACCCGCTTGATTGCAGAGCTGAGGGAGGCGAGGGAGAAGATCAGGTATCTGGAGGTGCAGGTCGAGAGTATTCGTGCGAATGCCCGGAAAGCTGCTCAGTTGCTGGAGGAATGATTGATGTTGGGGTTGGTGATGCGCGTGTAGTGTGAAGGATGGTTTGGATGTATAGTTTTCTTGACGCGTTTCGTTTTTGTTGTACCCTTGAAGTCAAGGTGGAAAGGATTCTATTTTTGGACTGAGGTGACAGTGTTTGGCTTGGTGGGCGCAGGCAAAGAAGTGGCACCGCCTCTGTGCCTCGTTCTGAATCAAGTTGAAGGCGTCCAAAAGTTGTGTTTTTGTTTTCTCCACACCAACATCTCAAGCTCAGAGAGGTTTCTTACGCCGTCTTCTCTCATAACGTTTATCTACGGAGACGACAGAATACTCAACCAACCCGCTACCCAGCCGGCGAGATACATTTACAGCAAGGGTACTACCACCTCACTAGTCCTCACTTCCGACGTCGTATATCCGAGTCGCCTAAACATCAACCAAATTTCTTTATGCCTCTCTATCAGCCCTTTGGCCGCGGCACAAGTCAAGCGCAAGTGATTTACACAGTTGGGGACAGGTAGACCCATGTACAGCGCCGATGTCGCTATCCCGCTGTCAAGGTAGCGCTTAGAGCACGTCCGCGGATCGCAAACTCGGTGCCCTCGGCGGCACATATACACCTTTATAAAAAGCATTCGCAAGACTTGGCCGTGGTGCGTCGTACACAGAATAACTCTCCGCAAACTCAAAACGTAGTAAGTCACCTGTTCGTTCCACCTACTACGTAGCTCACCCGTTCACAATTCCGGCAGTGCCGTCACGGATCCGAACTCCAACTCCACCTTCACTCCTCCGCCTCCCGCCTGAGCTCCTCTCAGAGATCTTCCTCTGGTACAAGCACCTCATCGACCCATCCTCCACCTTTTCTGATGGTGCTCACGACTTTTACACAAGCGCCAGCGATCCTATACTCTCCCTCCCAGAGCCAAACAGCGCTACATCGTACGCTCTCCTCCTCCTCGGATCTATCTCCCGTTCTCTTCGAAATATCGCCTGGACCACCCCGCAGCTCTGGACCCACATCGCCTTGGGGCTGAGCCACGACCACTCCCGCCTCAAAGCACAGATATCAGGTCTCACCTCCTGGCTTGCCCGCTCCGGTGGATGCTCGTTGCATATCCACTTGCAGTGCTCGTATTCACCGCAAGATATAGGCTTCCCATCGGAGGAGACAATTGACCGACGATGGGCACTTGATCCACCATTCGTGGCTATGGATGCAATTACAGCACATCTCGCGCACTGGGAGGAGGTATGCCTGGTGCTTCCGTACAAGTGCTATACGCGCTTTCTCCAGAAGCAAAATGCCAGGATGATGCCCATGTTGAAGCGGCTCATCTTGCTATACGAGAAGAACTGGTTCATGCCTACCCATTCCGAGCGCGTCCTAGAGCTCGATACCTTCGCAGTCGCACCGGCGCTCACCGAGGTCAGCCTGCTCAACTTCCCTTCCCGTTCCCTCATGCCCGTACTGCCATGGGGCCAAGTGACGCGCTTCCGCGGACACCACCTAGACCTCGCAGACTTCTTGGACGTCCTGCAGTGCCTTCCCCTCCTCGAAACATGCACCGTCAGCTGGGCGATCGGGTACCCCCCCGTTTGCGACCCCATCGTCCACGCCAACCTACACACGCTCAAGGTCGAAGGCAGCGTCAGCGTCCTGAAATACCTGACCCTGCCCGCGCTCGAGTCGCTCCGAATCAAAACGCGGCGCGCGTTCACGGGGCAGCAATGCGTGCAGTTGCTGCTGCGGTCGGGGTGTAAGTTGACCTCGCTGCATATCTGCGTCAACTTCATTTCTACGGCGACTCTAATCGAATGTCTTGAGGCGGCACCGACGCTGCGGGAGCTCAAGGTGCTTAACCGTAATGATAGGATCCACTCGGTGTTTAGTAATTTTCTGATTGAGCGGTTGACGCTCCGGGGTGGAAAGCTCGATTTGGCGCCTCAGCTTCGGCGTTTAGAAGTCCTAAGCTGCTCGTGCCAGTTCGATGTTGAGGTATTGGTGGAAATGCTCTCATCGAGAGGGGGCAGCACTTTCCCTGGTGACGGTTGGGCGAAGGGGCGGGGAAAAGGAGATTGGGGACGGTTGGAGAGTTTCTGGCTGGAGACGATTTCTGGGTGCGCTTCGAAGGTGTGGGAGGATGTGATGTATTCCCCTCGGATTCGGGGACTTATGGAGCAAGGGATGGCCATTCGTGTTGTCGTCTAATGGTGGGGCGTCCGATAGATCCTGCAGATCGGGTGGGGCGAGGTTAGAGGTTAGGCCGCGATCCAGGAATGGTGCATGGACGAAGCCTTGGAGGAGCTCGTACGTGGGTCTTGATAGACATTTGAAGGGCGATGCGCGATACACCTCGCCCATCCCATTCATCATGTTGTCTCCCATCTCCCTGCCTGATCCATCCACATCTCCACCCACGACTTCACTCGCGTTTTCTTGACACGAGCAACATCCTGGCGCCGCGTGACTGTCGTGTATCAAGACCGCCGCGGCGCTCTACCGTATCCTCTACGCGTTTCCATCTTCTCGCCCGCAATGACACCCTATGGCGATCCTGGACGCTAGCTATGCCCAGGCAATTTTGTCGGCGAAGGTATGGGTAAAGGTGCTTCTGGATGCGAGTGAAATCCAATATCTGCCGAAAGATGTCTTTCATACAATGAACTATCGATACATCCAGAGTGAATTGGTACACATACAACTGGGTCGTGCATGTTGCTGTCCATGGTTGATATTATAATTGCTGTGTCACAGATCGCGACCGTCACAAATATCGTGACCATTTCGCAACTCACATTTTTTTTCTCCACCGCTCTCTTCCCTGAGCATGGACGCTCCCATTCATCCTCCAGTGCGTCTGCAACCAATTTCTCCGAAGGCTGTTTCTGCGAGGGCTACGCAGAAAATCCTCGAAAGCTTCATCGACAACTTCCAGACGCGTATCACAGCATCACAAGGTGGCAGCATGGCAGCGACGGTTCAGCTCCAAAAGTTGAGGGATGCGCTACGGGAGGAAAAGCATCGGAACTGAAGGACGCGGACTGATTCATGGTTTGTTTGTTTATTTGAATTGTCGATCTTCGGACGAAACTAAAGGGCGTGTAGATATCCGGAACGTCACGCTTTGGGCAAGGATGCGTCTACGAACTACGTCCCACCAGCTGTGTATCTCAATCTCCGCATACGTACGTGCTTACTACTGTCGTGACTTCAATTCTAGGACTAACACGGTCGTCTCTAGATGCGATTTGTCGAAGCGCTTGCTTCGGGGAACTGATTTAGTTCAGCAGTCTATCGGTACTGGATTGGACCCTATTCCCCAGCTAGCTCTACGATGCCCATCTCCCCCGCGCTCCATAATTTTACAAATTTCAAGCCAGCCACCTTCCCGAGCCGAATGTAATCCTGAAGAGTACGTTCTTGACTATTCATGGCGGTCATCATATCGAGATCGAGATTGTACTGTCGGATCCTTCCCGCGCCGTAATTTGGTAGCAACGGTGGAGGTGCCGGAGGATGGCTTGCCTCCTCGTTTGACGGTAGATCTCAAGCAGGTTGAATAATGTATTCATCTGATTCGAATCGGTCGGCTAACTTTTTCCCAGGCAAGAGGTTAACGTACGAATTAGGACTCGACTGTGCGACGCCATGGCGTTGCGAACGTTTTGAAGAATTTTGATACTTGCATCGTCAGGCCAGTCATGTCTGGAATCCCTATGTCAGGGTAATCTTCGAAGCACGTAAGACGCTGACATGACGTTCTTTAGCTGTAAGGACCTCGTCCACGAAAATCCCAGGCAATACGTGGAATCGGATGGAACCAACACTTTGAAAGGGACATTGGAGCAGGAAGGTTTCTCGTAGCCGTGTTGTGGGTCATATTCACCGGCCGTTCGATATCAAGTTCGTATAACGCGATTTGGGTCTCCAAACAAACTTACGCTCTTGTATGATACATTACTCGCGTGCATAGTCCTTGCTTGCGATCGTATTATATAAAAATAGACAGATATCGATATGATAATACATTCGCCACTGGCATGGCATACGTTTTGAGCAAAGGAGACGATAAATTATCTCCATAATCCAGAGTAGCGGTCCAATAAGCCGAGATTACAAACTATAAATGAACCACGCGCTGCGATCACCAAGGCCCGGTGCTTCAGACTCTCTAGTGAGTTGTTGCCTCGCCAGAGCCTTCTTGTGGTTCTGTGACCGAAGATATAGGAAATTACACAACGAAAGGATAAACATCATGCACGCGGAGACGAGCAGCACTATCGTGCCCGAGGTGTAACGTGGGGGCTTCGACCATGCGCTGAAGAGCCAAAGGGCGAGGATGGCACCGACGTTCGTCATAATAAAACCGATAGCGATGGACGTGGCGCGCCGCGTTTGGGGAGCCGCGTTGTTGGAAAGCCATGTTGCCAGGGAAGGGCCAGAGCAGTTGATTCCGGATATCGAGAAGAATAGACTGGCATATTGAACATGAGGGTTCGTTGAGGCTGGTGTATGGCGTTGAGCAGTTATTCGTCTTGCAAAGATTAGATGCTTACTGAGATACATGATAAACCCAATGATGCATAACACCGATGAAAGCATGGCCGAGTAACCGCGGTAGCCGTATGTGTCCGAGAAGAGCGAAGCAGACATCGTCACTGAGAGGGTTTAGTGAAGATGTTTGAACAAGCTGGAATAACAACTAACCGACAAAAGCAGCGGCGAATGGTGGAACGCTCATCAGCTGCGCTCGTGACGCCGTGTAGCCCAATGCAACCAGAATGGAGGGAGTGAAGCTGGCAACCCCTCAATGATTTTGTCGAGAGAGGCTAGGTATAGTACTCACTAAGCCAGGGATGCGAGAATGATCCCAGCAAACATAAAAATGCCGCCGATGAACCAGACTTGGGGAAGAAGGCAGGCCTCCCCGACTTCCTTCCAGCTAAATACATCACCGTTGTCATTGACCGTGCCCTCGTGTCGCAACTGAGCCATGATTTGCTCCTTTTCTGTCTGTGTTAGGAAGGAAGCGCGTTCCACGGTGCGTGGGAGAAGGAAGAAGGACAGGACTCCAAACACCACCGAGAAAAGACCTTCCAGGATAAAGAGCCACGCCCAACCTGGTCTTCCACCCACGCCGTTCATCTTGACGATGCCGAAGGCTAGAAGTCCACCGAATGCACCTGCCAGTGACGACGCAGAGAAGAACGTTGCGATCCTGGAAACGAATGTAGATAAGATTGAAGTAACAGACCACACTGAGAAGAGGCACCCACCGAAGCTGGAGTCTTTGACGGGGATAGAACGAAGACAGATAGAGGACAATGCCGGGGAATATGCCACCTGTGCCACTTGGGTCATTGATACGCGTTGCTAGAAATCGTCTGCTCCTCACCTTCCAAAAGACCTAAGAAAAAGCGGCACGCTAGCAAGCCATGATAGTTATGAACGACCCCTAAAAGAACACGTTCAAAACTTTTTAATGCAGATTCGCGACAGCATGCGAACCTTGTAATGTCGTTACAATCCCCCAAAGCGTCAACATGGCCGGAATCATACGATCTGGGCCCACAATCTGCAGAAACGATCGAACATTAACAAACCCGACATTTTCGAGGTGATTTCTCCTACTTTTAGAAGGAGATTGGTGGGTATTTCAGCAACGATGTAAGGACTAAAGAACGGGCTCATTAGACGAGGTGTGTCACGACGGAGGAAGTCAGACTTACACCAAGGTCACTGTTAACGCTATGCTGTACTGTGAGGCGATTAGAACTGGGGCAAGGGGGTGGATGGTAATACAAATTACCTGGACATTCGACATGTGCAAATCCCTCTGCAATCCTGCAACTCGGGCGTTCCCAACATTTGTCCGGTCCTACAATTTCGTCAACTCGTAAGAATTGTCCAATTAATGCAGAACAACTTACCAGGACGGACAAAAGATAGATGATGGTAAGGACTGGCAACATCCGAACGTCCATCTTTGCCAGGGTAGTTTTGGACAGCGCCCTCTCCAGAGCGAGCTGTGACTCATCGTCGGAAGCAGACTCTAGACGAGTCGCTTTCTCCTGCATGGAAGACTCAGACGGTGCTTTCTCCGTCATGATGATGAGTGACGCTGAGGATGCGCTGATCAGAACAGCTGAGTTGACCTTTTCATCTATAAGTAAGGACACGTTAGTAAGTTGAACACCGCGAGAACACATCCCGTGCCTTGAACAAATGATGCATGATGGAGAAAATGGACCCATGCCACTCGTCGCCGGATATACGGAGCTGGAGGGTAGTTGGGGAAGTTCGCTCCCTAGGCCCTTTGAAGTCTGGTCACTTCTTTGAGGAACGATCAACAAAGGCTGGTCGGGTAAAAGCCTGGCTGCCCGCTGGCACCGACAGGCACATGGTAAAGGTATCTATTTATACCACAATCAGCTGTTGGCACGGGTCGTCAAACGTTATTGATGGAAGTGTGTGAAAACTTGGCATCCTCGCTCTATCCGCATTCACTGCGATGAACCCACGATCTCAACAAGTCCGTCGATTTCTGTCAACCCCTCCTAATATTCCCTACATTCTGATGCATCGGCATATTGGACTTTTTCAACTCAACTCATTGTTCAGAAGCATGTGAGTCTGATAGTACCCTGGGATGGCCTAAAAAGGGGGGTAGAATGTCAAGGAGGAGCGATGGTTATAAAGCTACGGCAATTTCAATCATTCCGAAATACCCTCAACTTCATAGATGGGACAGCAATCTATCGCCCCAGTATGTCCGCTCTTCCCTCGTCATGGCAACTTCTTACACAGGAATAGCCCACAACAACAACCGTGCTGGTTATCGGTGGAGGACCTGCCGGGTCATATGCTGCCACGACGTTGGCGAGAGGCAAGTTCACCATCTCCTTTAGTCTGGTTACGGTCAGATCTTATATCCTGTTTCTAGAGGGCTTCGATGTTACCCTCCTAGAACGCGAAGTCTTTCCTCGGTACCATATCGGGGAGAGCATGCTGCCTTCCTGTCGCCATTTTATGTCTTTTATCGGCGCTGAATCGGTTATAAAAAACCACGGTTTCATCGTCAAGGTCAGATGGTCAGATAATATATGGGGATCTAAAGCGAACTAAAACTTATCCCAGCCCGGAGCAGTGGTCAAACTCCACCAGGCAAAACGAGAAGGATGTGAGATACGCACGATCTTTCGAATCGCGGCTTAGAAACTGATGGGGCTACCGCCATCTGCAGACACAGACTTCATTGAACTCGACCCTGAGAATATATCGTGGAATGTAGTACGTCGAACGAACCTGCACAGCACTAAAAGCTCCTCCGACCTGACGTGCCTCACAGGTCCGCTCAGAGTTTGATGAACTCCTCCTACGTCATGCTTCCACCTCTGGAGTTCAGGTTTTCGAAGGAGTCAGCGTCACAGACCTCAAGTTTTCCGGCGAAAGGCCTGTATCCGCTATCTACAAAGCTGAAGGAGGAAAACCACAGGAGATCTCTTTCGAGTATCTGGTCGATGCCTCAGGCCGAACGGGACTTATGTCAACGAAATATCTTCGCAACAGGCGGTTCAACAAGTCCCTGCGAAATATGGCCTTCTGGGGATATTGGGTGGGAGGTGGACGCTACTCCTCGGGAACTAACAGAGAAAACGCCCCCTGGTTCGAGGCTTTCACAGGTAACGTTCATCCTGCGGGAATTTTCAAATATCGTAGGTTAACCCTTCTCCCGATAGACGAGAGTGGTTGCGCCTGGTACATTCCGCTGCATAACGGCACGACCTCAGTCGGCGTCATCATTTCCAAGGAAGCTTACACTACGAAGAAGGCTAAGTTGGTCACGAAAGGCGTAGATGACCCAAATACAACGCTCTACATAGATCAGTTGGCTCATGCACCAGGGCTTATGCGGCTCCTCGGCCCAGCGAAAATGGCCAGCGAAGTCAAATCAGCTGGAGATTACAGCTACTCTGCTTCGCAATATGCTGGACCTAACTACCGCATCGCAGGGGACGCCGGGGGTGAGCTCATCTGCCACGATCTGTACCATCCAAAATCTGACGGTTATGAAGCATTTATTGATCCGTTCTTTTCATCGGGGGTGCATCTGGCTCTTACAGGTGGCCTCTCTGCTGCAAGTACCATCGCCGCATCCATTCGCGGGCAATGTACCGAGGCCGAGGCCGCCGCCTTCCATAACACCAAAACCGGTGTTTCGTACACACGGTGAGATAAGCGTCCTTTCAACAGCGGGCGGTATACTTATTCCCTCTCGATATCGTAGCTTCCTTGTTGTCGTTCTCGGGATCTACAAGCAAATTCGTGCTCAAGAAGAGGATGTCTTATCGGATGTCGACGAGGACAATTTTGACAAGGCCTTCCATCTCTTGCGTCCCGGTACGCTGTCAAAGATACAGGAGCAGCCGAAATGTATTCTTACTAACGACGTTTCGTCAGTTATCCAAGGTGCCGCAGACGTCGATCCGAAATTGACGGAAGAGGAGCTCGAGGAGACCCTCCACTTCTGCAAGAACATTTTGGCACCCACAAGCCCTCAGATGCATAAGGACGTCGCAGAACGTATGCCACAGCTTACGGCGCCTGATGGGCCAATCCTTGATACCCATACTGTCGAGGGAATAGCTGGAAACGACGAAGACGCTAAAAACGTCCTCCTCGAAGTCAACGCGAGGAAGGCAATCCATGTCATGTATGGTCAGGGGCACTTCGGTAGTGAGATATTGGAGGGCTTCTGTAAGGGAACGGCTATCATTCCCTAGTAATGATCCCAGGGTTATGCCTTAACCCGATGGCTGGAGTTAAATACTGACTAAAAGGCAAGGTGGTAACAGAGGACTATGGTGTAGTGGTAACACGAGTCGCGGGTTCAATCCCCGCCTAAGCTGTTACATTTGGTAGAACTACAGTGGGACTGTACTTCGTGACCAAGGCTTTGTGACATGTCAGGGACCTCTGTCCACTTAGCTGGCCTTTACCCTAGGGGGTCTAAGTCCTGAAATACCGGAGGCATCCCACCGAGAATGGATAAGGTACTTGATAGGGGTGCATGCCTTGATCCTAAAGACCTGCCGGAACAGGTCTTGGGGGGAGTATGTAAGGGAACGGCTATCATTCCCTAGTAATGATCCCAGGGTTATGCCTTAACCCGATGGCTGGAGTTAAATACTGACTAAAAGGCAAGGTGGTAACAGAGGACTATGGTGTAGTGGTAACACGAGTCGCGGGTTCGACCCCCGCTAGTTCTAATTTCTTAGTCGCGGGTTCAATCCCCGCCTAAGCTGTTACAGCTTCTACGTCAACTTGGAAAGGGGGAAATTGGGCTTGGTGCGAGTTTGATAGTATTTCCGTGATCCGGTATGCCAGTTAGCGAACCTTGATGAAATTTAGACCTAGAGTGCACATCTATTCTATTCGTCCCGCCTTCCAAGCCTTCTTCTCAGGTCGCCTCGCCATTCATCTTAATTCATACGTGTCACCACTCACCAGAATCCAGATCAGAATCCCTCTCTCATCTTGCGCTACAGCGCCAAGCGCCGCATTGGCCCTCGAGATGAACGACTTGAACTCGGGACTTGGACTCTGACCCAGCCGCACCGGTCTTGTAGCATGTTCTTTAATCAGGCTTGTTAGCCAGTTTGCGCGGAAGTTTAGAAGGGACCATTGTCAATGGAAAGCGCTCTATTCGTTGTACTCTACCAGACTCTACCGACTACCCTCTACGCGCCGCCGGACGCTACGTTTAACAGGGTCCCGAGTTTGTCGCATCCCACATAAGCCTCAGCTAACTTGAATGAAGTGTCACAATCTGTCTATCACTCCGATTGTTCTGCATGTCGCCGGATTGGGCTGGGGCTATAGATCTAGAAAACGGGAAACCTTCAAAGTCTAAGTGCTAATGCTCAGTCGACCACCTTCAACCCTTGGATCTGATTCACCAAAGTGCGCGTCGTTGGTGACTACCATCATGGTACGCGAGCTTCAAACTCCCTTGAAAATGTACAATAGCAGGCTTACTACGGGTTGTTGTTCGGAAGGAACCGAGGTAAGGGCGCCAGTGAATTGTGACGCGGTTCGACTTGACATCTGATAAGAAAGCGATAAAGTCTTGATCACCTTGGAACGTGGATCACGCGATTTATGATGGACTCGGAAGGTTTTGGCCCATCAGGTCTGTCTGACTCCATCATGAACTTTATCATGAAAGCTTCTTGAAAGTCCTCTTCCCAAGCTCCATCACACACATGTTCAATCGCGCAAATCCACTGTTCTGGCCTTCTTGGCAAGTGGCTTGTTGATCGCCTTCAAGAGCGACTATCGCAGGACCTAACGGATTGCCTGGATTCTTCCCTCAGGCTATACCTGGTGAGTGACCTGTCCATGGCGATACAAACGACAATTCTAAGAAAACCTGTCAGGTCATTCATTCTCAGTGACATCGTACAATACGTCCACCGTCCAGTTTCCTCATTGAAGCACATGGGACAGCATCGCGCAGCTTCGCTCCACAAAATGCACCGATGAACCACGTCGTTGTCCGGGTCTCATTTCCGTTCTGCACTCAAGTCGACGTTGCCGTTGCTGCTTTGGGTGAGCATCCGGACCGAGTTTCTCGGAGGCCATAGAGCTACGCGCACTGCCCATTGCTTGCGTATGTCTCGGGGGTTTAATCGGGTTTTTTGTCCGGGTCATCGGCCGCACTGTATGAGTTTCGACTCGGAAAGATACCAACTTGCGTTGCCCATAACACTTGGTATCTTTGATGGGACAGATAATTGAGTTCTCTATCGCCACACTGGACGACTTCCCATCCAACCTGGCCCCCCTCGGTAATTTCGTCCACCACGACAATCAGGTATGTCCTTATTTCTTGATCATAATGCATCATGCTTACTCCTTACAAAGTAACTCGGAACTACTCGTGGCAAATGCTGATGGAGGATGATCTATTACAAGGTAGAAGCTTCGTGCTTGTGATTACTGTCAGTGCTTTCGCCGCTCATCAGCTCGATTTGAAATTCTGAACAACAATAGCACTCTATTCCAACTCGAGGCTTGTGGCAGTGGCGGGAAGCCACTATAAATACGGATTCCGGGCCCCGACTGTCGCTGTCACACGTCCGAGTCGGCACCGTAAGCGATCAAATCATGCTGGCACCATTGCCTACTATTCCTCTTCACTCGTTCCCAGCAACAAGTCATCCAGCCCTGGTCCTGATACTGAGCCTCTACCCAAAGTCGCCTCACGCATCCTACCTTGTCCGGTGGGCGTCCAAGAACCTCCGCGTGAGAAGAAGTCCATCGTCACTTGAAGGCCCAACACATGATGCATGACAGGCGCAAACGGCCGCTGATCATGAGGCTCCTATCCGTCCTTTCCACGTACCCGGACACGATGCGGGCTGTACAATGATATTCCTTCCGATCAGACGCGTGGATGACTCATGTATTTGCAGCTTGACTCGCCATGCTTCGTTCAAGAAAGTGTACATGATGATCGGAATGAGGTATATTTCGATCGACATTCTGCTCTCGCTATCGACTTATCCTCCCAGTCATGGACCAGGATTCCTCCTCCAATATCGGGCATCAACTCACAAGCATCGACCAAGAAAAGCATTCGACAACATCCCTCGATCCCAACGCCGACGCTTCGGTGCTGCCTGACTCCCCTAAAAATGTAGAAGAAGTCGCTTCGCCAGCTCGTGACCTCCGTTTTTGGCTGGTGTTCGTTGCTCTCTGCGCATGTACTCTGATATCCGCCATTGATCTCGTGTGTCCATTTCCTCCACGTCTACAACCTCTAGGTTCAGTCCACTAAATCGATTCTCAATCCAGGCAGGTGTTGGTACAGCAGCGCCCACAATTGTACACGATCTCCACGGGAAGGACTTTGCCTGGGTCTCCTCAGCATACACCCTCTCTTCGGCAGCATGCATTCCCCTGAGCGGCAACCTCGCACAAATCTTCGGGCGGCGTCCCGTCATCCAGATCGGTATCATCATTTTTGCGGCCGGCTCGGCGATTGCGGGCGCCGCGCCAAGCATGGTGGTCTTGATTCTTGGACGAGGCGAGTTACATCTGTACGTACTTGACAAAGTGAGGCGTCCTAACGCGCAATGTCATGCCCTAGCTATCCAGGGCGTGGGCGGTGGCATCATACAGTCTCTGACATCTATCATCACGACAGATCTGGTACCACTCCGCCAACGAGGACTCTTCACGGGGATCACAGGAATGTACGTCCTGTTCCATCAAGTGTTCATTACTCGATCATGATTCTATCCGTGTCTTTCAATTTCAATAGGATGTGGACTTTCGGATCTGCGATCGCGCCTTTTATTGCGGGCGGTCTGTCGGAGAAAGCCAGCTGGCGGTGGTTATTTTGTAAGTACACATCCCCGGCACTCTTTGAACTCGAATGAATCTCTTCATTCTCAAGACTTGAATCTACCGCTCTGTGCAGTTACCCTATTTGTCGTGACAGTTTTCCTGCAGCTCAATACACCGACTGAGACCTTCCGTGCCAAATTCTTCAAGATTGACTGGATGTGTGTTTGTTTGAAGCATACTTTCGGTTGCGTAGTACTGATCACAGGATGTTCAGCGGAAACACGATCATCGTGTCGTCGGCATGTTCTTGCATGCTTGCACTTACCTGGGGCGGCATCAAGTTCCCATGGTCCTCGTTCCACATCCTCGTCCCGTTGATTCTCGGAGTTGTGGGGCTGGCATTCGCGTTGTTCTATGAAGCACGATGGGCTAGCCAACCGACTATCCCGTGGGTTGTCCTCTCTAACCGGACAAGCATGTCTGGGTGCGTCTTTTCCACTGCAAAAAGTTTGACAAGCATCCATCTCAATATTGACGAATGGCTTCGTTCTTGCTATAGATACTTCGCAACCTTCATTTCGGGCGTGGTCACCATCAGTCTTGGATGTGGGTCACCGTTTTATTAGTCAGATGATTCTATTGACAACATTCTTTTCTAGTTTACCTGTTCGTATTCCTTCAATTCTCTGCTTCTCGTGATTTTGATTTGGCTGTATCTAGGCCCACTTGGTTTCAAGCTGTACAAGACGCAAGTCCTGTCATATCTGGTCTCCATTTCCTTCCATGGGCAATTTCCATAACCCCATTCGCCGTCGTGCAAGGCTTGCTCGTTGCCAAAACAGGTCGTTATCGCACCACCGTAAGCTCCGCCTTCCATGTTGTTTGCCTCGACTTGAATGACATCTTCTAACAGAATTCGATCGGCTGGTGCACGATGCTATTTGGCCTTGGGCTGCTCATCACTTTGAAAATCAGCACACCGATCGGCCTTCTAGTACTGTATCAATTGATCATGGGCGCAGGCGGCGGACTTCTGTACTCGGCGGCGGTATGTTGACCCACGTTGCCCAGACGGAATTATAACCGTGACTTACCAATTTCTACCCTGGTCAGTTCGCAGTCCTCGCGCCTCTGCCTGTCACCGAGAACGCCGCCGCGGTGGCCCTTTTGACATTCTTGCGCGTATTTTCCCAAGTGAGTAGCAACAATGCATCATATAAGTACCACCCGCACCACCCGACTAATATGTTCCCTTCACAGGCATGGGGTGTCGCCATCGGCGGTACCATCCTCCAAAATGCTCTCAAGAGATATATCCCAAGCGCCCTGCTACTGCAATTCCCAGAAGGTGCCGAGATCGCATATAGTATCGTGCCCACCATTCCGACGCTGTCTGAACCTCTGAAACACGAGGTCCAGGACGCGTTTCTGCGCAGTTTCCGCGTGCTGTGGATTGCAACAGAAGTAATATGCGCCGCTGGTGCCATGAGCGTTTTCTTCATGCGTGACGTGCCATTGAGGACGACAGTGGATAAGAAATGGGGATTGAAGAAGAACGGGGAGGCGGGGATGTCGGAGGGGACCTTAGAAGAAGCTGCTATTCCTCCGCGGTCGTCAATAGAATCTAAACACCGTGGGTAAGCAATCTCTAGAAAATCGCGCCCTAAGCGATACATGTAGTATTATGCGACGGACTGGCACTTCTTGTAGGATAGATTTTCCGGAGACAGAATGCAAGGTCTTGGAAATATGGATACAGTGCTAGTGATAGTGGTCATGCCCGCGGGCGGTCCCGACATGGTTCCAATGAAGCTACAAAGTTACGATCAAGGCGGATGAAGCCTGTAGATATTGAAACAAAACGCTCAACCTCCTGAGAATGTCTTGATCGCCTGATTATCAAAGACGGACAGAGACGGACTTCTTCGAAATTCGAACTTGTAGCGAATCCATACATACCGCTCAGCCGATCAACAAAGATCGCACTCGACCACGCGCTGCGTAGCCTACATACAGGTAGCAATCACACCTGGTTGATCTTCCATCAACCTCTACATGGACTGTTCGATAGACGACAAGGACAGATCAGATAGTAGACTACAGATACCGATTACATAGACTAGATGAGATAGCGGGCACTGCCGAGTGGCAGTGCTGCATGGTACAGGCCCGGGTAGACACGCGTAGGGACAATGATCCATCTTTGGCATTGCCAGCGCGTCTAGGGACAGCAGGCCTGTCTGCCGTCTCCACAGTTCCATTCGCTAATAAGTAAACGGAGCATTTAGAGGTCTGGCATCAATAATTGTAGTCACAATGGCCCGGCCCGGGGTCGAAAAAAGTTACCACATCTATTGCTGACATTGCTGGGTAGGAAAACCTTTAGAACGGCAATTCCTCGACGTGTAACCGTTTCACCACCACCCACCGCCATGCATTTCATGCACGATTTGCTCAAAAGCTTGGCTGATCATTCAGAGCGTCCAATTTTCAAGCAATACACAGGGTCGATAACAGGCTCAAACATCACGCCCTCTTGGACGTCCATCTCTTATGAAACCTACCTAGGCGATCTCAACAACGCAGCCGCGTATTGGAAAATCCACCTCGAAGAGCTTGGTGTTCAGAATAGGGAGGTTGTAGGGATCTGGTGCGTGGGATAACGTCTATCTGCCGCGGGCCCGGCACTGTGATCTCACAGGTACGACTATTAGGATCACTGGATCACTCTATACCGACTTGGTTCATATCTATGCAATTATAAGGGCTGGCTTTATCCCGCAGGTGTTCAGCTCAGCTCTGTTATCAAAGGGAGGCTCTGTCGTCAATGATCTACTCCATATCCGTGCCGGGAAGGCTTTCATCTACGACGGATACTACGCCGAGCATGCTCAACATATCACTGTGCCAATATCTATGATCCCAGATCTCCCTTCTATTCCAGAGACCCCACACTGGAGGCTACAGGACCTCCCTCACGCCGAGGATGATGACGTTGCAATAATCTTCCATACCAGCGGAACTACTTCGGGACGACCAAAACCTGTGCCTCAAACACATAAATGGTTAAAATGTCAATCACAAGTAAATTGGCCTGGGGCATGGCAAGGGGGCGACGGAACCCAGAAGCGATTCAATAATCTGGGCTCCTTCGGTAGCGTTGGTTCCGCAACCGGTAAGTTCACGGAAATTTGAGAGACCGACGTTTCTGAGACGCCTTGTGGCAGCAATCAACTATCTTTCACCATCAGGTCAATGCCTTATTCAGACATCTAAGCCTGATATCGACGCCGACGAGTTGTTGGCCATGGTCCGCACGGAGGGGCTTAATAATATCCTACTATTCGCAAGCTGGTTTTCCAAGCTTTTAAAGGTCGCGCGTACCAATCCGGATGTCCTCGAAGCCCTGCGTGGCATGCAGCAAATATCATACACTGGAGAAGCATTGAATCCAGATGACGCGCGGTGGGTGGTCGAGCAAGGGATACCCGTTGCGGTATGTGGTTCTGTCCACATTCACATTCTTCGAAGCACTAATTTATGAACTTCAAGGTAATCTATGCAACCACAGAGACAGGTGCCAGAATTCTTGATTTCTTTCAGTTGAAAAGCTAATATGTGACACCTACAGCAATATGTCTCGTCTCCGATCTGACGGCACCGGCGAACTTGCCGTCCATGCGTACGGTTAAGGGCATGAAGTGCGAGTTTATACCCCATGCCAGGACAATTCCGTCAGATGAAACTGAGGGCGCTGATCGTGAAGCGAAGCTTTTCGAATTCTTTGTACCAGAGGATGCAGGCAACTGTCCCCACCTATCTATACGAAATCGCCCCGACGGACATGTAACGGGTGATCTGTTCGAAGAGACCAGACCTGGCTACTACATCTTCCGTGAGTTATAGTCATACTCCAACATCAACACTCCTAAGGATATTTACATCTAATAAACTAGGTGGAAGAACCGATGATTGGATCAGGTCGGGGAACGGCCGGCTTGGCTTTTGTGACACAAAGTGCGTCAACTACATTGTTAAAACTCGATTATACCGTTGGCCTCTGATTGACCTGGATTTTCTAGATCAATCGAGGACAACGTCAAATTGATCTGCTCAGATCTGGTGCAAAACTGTGTTGTCGTCGGGAATTCCAAACCCGTCGTGCTTTTCGTTGAGCCCACGCCCTCGTTTGCTCACTGCGTCGAAACTCCTACCAAGATGAAGGCCGAGATCATGAAGCGCACAGAGGTATTCCAGGCAACACTTCTTCCTCATGAAAAGATCGACGGTCGACTGGTGGTTGCTCTGCCGGGAAGCCTCCCTCGAACGACGGAAAAAGGAAATATCAGGTAAGATCTATGTCTTCGTTGGTCCTCAACATCGTTTATGTTTTGGTCTTCTCTCAGGCGGAAGGCAGTAGAAGAGACTTACGCAGACGTTCTGGAGGAGATATACTCCCACTTCTAAAACCACCAGTAGTCGGCGTCGTATACTTGGCCATATTGTGCTAGAAGTTGACGCCGAATGGCAATACACGTCGAATCATTCACTAGTAATGGTGAATGAACCATACCAATTTCAAAGGCGGCTGGAGATCTGGGCCGTACGTATCCTTGTCTATGTAACCAGATCTTGACAGTTCCATCTTATCTTGATTGCACAGAAGTCCAAGTATATCATACATCATAAGTTCGAGTGGATGCGCTCATTCTCCCCAAATTCGCCTCGCTGTTGCGACCAAGAGCTCCAACTTCTTACGTTGGTCCTACGTAACTTTAAGTTGCGTGTTGAAAGAACCTGTGGAATTACTCACAGCTTCAGTGACAGGATTACCCTGCCATGCCGACGCGAACCCGCATTGGGTACTAATACAGAGCCTACGCAGAAGATTAGTATACCTCTTCTCATATCAAGGGAAATAGATGAACTGATTCAATGCTTGTTCCCTCGTTCGCTCCGGATCACCTTTGCAGATGGCATCCACTGCTTCATTGACACGGGCTTCCAGTTCATCTATCGATTCCAACTGGGTGACGATATAAGATTAGCCTGCCGTCATCTATGAGCGCATGTACGCCCTAACATACCTCTGGTCTCTTGGTCGTAACGAGCCCTAGCACCGCCGTCTTATTCAGGGGAAGATGTGCCAAAGGCGCAAAGTCTCCAGAGCGTTCATTATCGTACTCAAGCTGACACATGGGTTAGCATCACCTTGAAAGGATGAAAATGCCCTTACGTAGAAGGTATCCACATCAAGGTCGTTGAATAGCTTGATGGCTATACGAGCGTAACTTCCTTCGGTGAAATGATTCCCCTGTTGTTGTTGCATGATCAGAGGCGACCATCTCCATTACGGAGTAAATATCTACCCTGTAATTTCCGCGACACATATGTACGCCGAAAGTCAAATCCTCCGGTCTCCCCTGCGTGCAGACATTCATCGCGCGAATATATGTATCCAAGAGCGCTTCGTGATCTGTTCCCTCGGCTTCCATACCCGAGATCATACTCTCACTGCAGAAATAACAGAAACTCGGGTTATCGATCTGTATATGACCTGTTTCGTGCTGACGTTTAACGAGGAAAATCTCTGAATCAAGGAGGTCAAGATACGCACGACATCCATTCTCGTAGAGTTCCGTGATTTCAGCACGGTAAGCTACACCGAGGTCGTCGAAGAACTCGTCTATGCCAACGATTGAGAAATGTAATCCGACGAATAGCTCATAAAATGATCATGGCTCACCATCATTCTTGTAGATAGATAAATCATAAGTTTCGCGCGAACCATGACGTTGATGGATCCAAGAAGGCGCAGCCATGGTGACTTTAATGTTCTTCACCTCCTGATGTAACGGCTGAGTTGAATTTGAAGGGATATAGTTCCAAAAGACCCACCTCAGGAGCTACAAGACTCTTCAAATACTTGAACTCGTCAACGTAAAAAGGTTTTGTGCGCTTGATTTTACCCTGCGGGCGATACTAGATGAATCTCGTTGCCGCGTGTCGGGTAGAGGTTCGACGTACGTCGCAAAAGAAAGTCGGACTCTCTTTCACGTCAGCATTGTACATTCTGGCGACATGGGGAACATATCGCTAGAATAACAGTCATTGGATGAACACGTCATCAGTATCTCAGGACATCACCTTGAATGCTTGAATGGGCCCTGCCGATGATGGGTAAGGCGATCTGTCATCGCAAATTTGGGATAATAGCTCACTGTTCAACGCCTTCATTCCCTCCAGATTATTGAAAACTCCTTCAAAAAATATAGCCCTGGCCGTCTCTTAGTTTTCAAAAATGGTGAACCCGAATGCTGTACCCACCTTCGTAGCTCCCCATCTGTGATCGTTTTGATCCCAGCAGCTTGTTGCAACTCAACGACCGCTTTGATTGCTTCATCTTCGAGCCCTTTTAGGTCTTCCCTGGAGCATTCTTTTGCTTCAAAAAGAAGACGTTTCTCGTAGAGCGCTGCAGGCCGAATAAAGGATCCAATATGCTCAGCACGAAAAGGCGGACGGACGTGGAGCTTTCGAGGGGTCATCTTGGTTCGAAATCAAGGCTGAAGCGCAAACGGCGCTGTTTGAACTTACGTATCATATCGAATAGAAGTCGCATTGATGGCTTATCCACGAAGGAGATTAGATTCCGAGGGTTACCGATGGAGATATTACTTGATCAGTAAGCACAGTAGCCAACACGAGGACCTGGCTGCCAGCTGGACCTGGCAAATCACCTACTTACTGATGCCGGCCGCTCCTTGGCGCCGTGTTGACATTTCCATTCTTGAAATAGCAGCAGCGCTGTGAACTTCATCAGATATTTATCATCAGACCTCGCGTTGATGGGACATGCTGGCTCCATCTCTGTTCACCCTCCTCCCGGGGGTTATTCGCGTAGGCGATGACCTGCGGTGTTTCCCGACTGTTGTCACTTGATCCCAATTGTCTTTTGGCAATTCCGAAGCCATCAAAACTGCGCTCATGACCTTGCAACATAACCTTGCGGCTCGGACGGATACCCAACTTGGACTCACACTTCCGTGCAGATCTCGCGGATCTGGTACGCCCTGGCTGGTGTCATGTCCTCGTAATTGTAATCTTAACCCTCCATATAAGTGCCCTGTCTTCAAGAAAATGTGCCCTTAACAATGATCGCGAATCGGACCCAGCTAGCATCTCTCGTATCCCTTATCTCTGAGGCGACGAAAGTGGTGGAAGCAGAGTTCCATCGATCAGGCTCCTCTGGAGTGCCTTGTCTCGATGAACTCGAACCGCATCCCTTAGACATAGAGGTCTACTCAGAAGAAATGAGAAACGCGGTACAAATCCTGGAGGGCGCGTGCGCTCAATTGTGCGCGACTGTGGCTCGACCTAGCCACGTCATGCTGAACGTAAGTCGTTCTGTCCGAGGTCACAACGTGAACTCATCCGGCCACCTTCAACGCGCTACGTTAGAAAGTGTCTTCGGTGCGTCCTTATCATTACTTCTACCTGATGTCAGTATCGGCAACTCATGCGTTTCTTGAATCTAGTTCTACGAACCTGCCTGCTTGAACGTAGTCTTGCGCTTCAAAATTCCGGACATTTTACAAGGAAAGCCATGCGGAATGCACATATCGGAAATAGGGAAGATTTCTGGTGTCGATCAAGGCAAAATAGGTCGGATTCTACGATTGCTCGCGAGCAGACATTGCTTCCGAGAAGGTGTGTGATCACTTTTATTGCATATGATTTATAGGCTTATATCAGATGCGAAGTATCCCGAGATGTCTTTGCAAATAACCGGCTAAGCCTGCAGCTCCTCTCGACAAATCCCTTCTATAGTCTTGCGCTTGACTAGTTTGTTGTTCAATTTGCGTCTCGAGGTACTTGCTCACGAATTTCAGTGCTGACGAAAACTACAAGTGGACATCTGAACTTGCTGAGACGTTGGCAGACCCTGTTATGGGTCATTCTGCTGCCCCTGAGCATGCTGCGTTCAATAAGTATACCGGATACACGTGTACATTTTTCGACTATCTAGGAGGGGTGAGATACCATAGCTATACTGCACTCTCGATACTAATTCCACTCCTCAGGCAGCTCCCGGAGGTCTTGAGTATGGTTCACGTCTTGGCAAGGCTATGGTGGCTTGGGGTGTTGCAACAGAAGCCGGCGCGGTCATCAACGGTGAATTTTGAGGAACTCTTGGGGCGTTTAATCGATGGTCATCTAATGAGATCTACAGGTTTCCCTTGGGGAGAGCTCCCAGAAAACGCGTCCGTTTGTGACGTTGGTGGTGGTGTCGGTACGGTGACGATGCGTTTAGCAAAGGCTTATCCAGGATTGCTGTATAAACTCCAAGATACTCCGAAACGCATCCAGCAAGCGCAGGAAGAATTTTGGCCTGAACGATTCCCCGAGGCTTTGATTCAGAATAGGATCGAGTTCAAGGCGATGGACTTTTTGGCAGAGTCGCCAGTAGCACATTGTGACGTGTACTATGTGAGCTTCTTCGTCCTCCTTTGGACGCACTCGCTGAAATGTGTTTCTAGCTCAAGAACGTCATGTAAGTGCCTCGATATACCGAAGCGCATGATATAGTTGTTGAGAATGATTTCTAGACACGACTTTCCCGACGAGGCAAGTATCACAATTCTGCAAAACGTCCGCAATGCCATGGCTCCCCGCAGTCGCGTCCTAATTCGTACGTCAAAAGCCATCTCTTAAGAAACGCAGTCATCTAAGAATACGCTGCAGAGGAATATATAATTCAACCCGCATCTCCCCCGCGCGGTGAAGAGCCAAGTCACCCTCCGGCACCATCACCACTACTACCCAATTACGGCGCGGGGAGAATTCGACAGTACCATCTAGACATAGACATGATGACCGCTCTGAACAGTCAGGAACGTACCCTTGACGATTTTATCAGGCTTGGGAAAGCGGTAGGCTTGAAATTTGTGAAGCTGTGGAGCGTAGGAGAGATGGACATTGTAGAGCTATCAATAGAGTAGAGTACATATTTGATCCTATTCGTTCTGAGTCGACAGCTCTGATAGTAACCCGCGCGACATGTACATAGAATAGAATTGTTACGGTACCACCGGTCTAGAAATCACAATGTTGATTGAGACCCTTCTTCGTCACTCAACTTGCGATTTGGAATTTCCGCCTTGTTGCCATTATGCAGCGCGCCCGCCAAGCGCCCGCGTAGTCAGTGAACTCGCTGATAAACGATAAACACCCCTATCGACCGGAAATTTCTCCAGCCACGAAGTGCATAGATAGATATAAGACTAGATTGTACAGTATCACAATTACAGATTTCAGATAGCTGGTAGTAATCCCCAATGAAACTAATTATTGTCATATGGTTCCGCTTCCACCTTCGTCTTCGACTGGTCCGAGTCGCCAGATAAGGCGTGCTTGGTGTATTTGTCGTGAACTGTGTCTTGTGAGACCATGATTCTTACCTGGCCCTTGTCGTCCGTAGTTCCATGTGTTTCCCGAGGGGACATGATGTGGAGAGGTAGTGAGCTCGCTCTGCTTACAGATGATACGGTCTTGGCACGCGTCGCACCGGCCGTGCGGATGATGATGAGGTTGAAAGCAATACCGGCGATGCCGACCTCCTAGGATCATTGAGACATCTCAGAGGATGCGAACCTTCTTTGAAGGTGAAATTGACGTACCGCGCTGGAGACGACATATAAAGAGTTGCTTCCCGAAGTGTACGTCACGAAGGTCGCGAAAGCCGCCACCGTGTATAATAACCCGGATTCAATAATGACTTGCATCATGTGCTTCATGACATTTGGGCGGGGCCCAGCCGTGTTTTGGTACACGTACTGGTCGTGATGTCGAGCTACCTTCCATATAGGCCATACAAGGAGGGCTGGGGGAACCTTAGCGGGATGCAAAGAGTCGGAAGGAACAACGCACCAGTCGTGATGATGTTTAAGCTAACTGTAGATGCCCAGAAAGCCACACCATACGGGTGGAGCTTGCTCACGCTCACGAGGACATGCTCCGTAAATGTAGCCTCGTAATAGACTAGGAACGCTGCGCAGACTGTGCCACCGACCCAGAGTGCCATGGACAGCGCCACCACAAACCAATTTCGGGCATATACGATCCAACAGCGATAAATCTAACTTGAGTGGTTAGGACAGCGAAGTGGAAGTCAATTTTGACGTTACCAGCATCGCATCCCCGATCGTTGTCTGGGAAAGTAGTGTGGCAGACTAAGTGCATAGGAACCAGTTAGAAAGATGTCATCGTCTCAATGACAGGGGAATCGCACCTTCAGAACAACAGACCAGTGTGAGATTTCTCTAAAGCTTGCTTCCGCGCCTCCAGGTGGTGTTTGGACGAACGCCCGCCAGATGACGACAAAGCTGAGCGCACTAGCCATGGTCGTGTTGAAGAACATGAACAGTGCGACGGCCACCATAGGATAGTTAAGTTCTTTGATACTCTTCCATCTCGAGCCTGTTGAGAATAGAGCAAGTATGGTGTGGAAAAAAGTGACCAGATACAGTCCGAGGACGATGCTCTCGACAAAGAAGGCCGCGATTCTGGCTTCGACGATCGAAAATTGGGCCATAGTGATCGAAGCGGATTGACGTCGGGAGCTCCTGGCACTTTATCCAGGTCTTGTGAAGGTGAAATGGCTCCTCCCAACTAGCGTAAAGGCAAAACGTAGTGGAGACAGCCCAAGGCGTCTTATCTGAGTCCCGAGAAGCAGCGGCCAAATACTCATCTACTCTGCGAAGTCAAATGCCATGCTGGTTGCGTCCAGACCTTTCCCCATTCAGGTTGTTACCTCGGACCGGTTATTCTCGTTCCCCAGAGTACGAGCTCCATCAGCCAATAATCAATCACATGATCCGACAACAACATGTCAGTCGGTATCATCGTTCTCATTCCACCCTATCAGCTTGTAACTAGAGCATCATGAGCTGAGAAGTTGTACGCCAAGTAGTTGATAAAGACAAACCGAAACGAATCACCCGAAACGTATTTCGTCCGGATTTTCTGGTGGCGTCAGCGTGAGTGTCGACGTGAAGGAATAAATGCGAAAGCCGTGCGATTTTCCCTGTGATCATCTGTCATCGTCGTGTGAGCTCACGCTGAATCTTCCGCTGAGACCGAGCATCAGATCCGTCTCAATCTTGATCACAGCTTGCACCAATCATTGATGAATGATAAAATGTAGCGAAGCGTGGACCTCGAGCGCAAAGGAAGCAGTTGTGAAACGTTAGGCCATCTTTGACCATCAGGTAAAAGTAACGAAGACCGAGGAAACGCATCCTGTCCATCTTCGAAGTTAAGCAGGATCAAAGGGAGTCTGGACATACGGCATTTGATGGTCTGGCAGCTGTCTCGTTGGTAGTACCTTATGTCCCTCAAAATCGCCATGCAGAAATCCCCGTGGAGAATAAGGCATCTGGCGGCCATCGCACCAGACGAAGAACAAGAAGGAAAAGGAAACCCGGCCTGATACGGTTGTGCAAGGTCGCGTACTGGTCGGGCGATGTTACAACACCTGCGTGGAATGCGGCAAAATAAAAAGCTGTTATGGCAAAGATTGAATTTAGTACACGGCATAACTCGGCGTTTTAGCAACCGCATGTTCGACATTATGTGACGTAGAGGAATTATGACCTCGACGTATCCATCAAGGTGGTTTGTACCAGAGCCTGGTGAGCAGACAATGAACAAGAGTCGATGGAAAGGCTTCGTTACGCACTTTGACAAATGACAATTGAGAGTCCTGAGAAGAGTCAAACATATTCAGGAATTACACTGTCCTGAACAGTCGGAAAAGGATTACCGGTGCCTTGAGGATGTCAGTCACTGAAACCCTGGACCAAAGCCAACCGTCGGGGCGAAGATATCTACAGGCACCATCGGCGGGAGTGATTCCGTGCCTATGCCCAGATATAAGTGCCTAGCGTCATCGAGCCTCTCACAGGAAATATTCAGGGTCAACCCTAGCACTGTCGAGAGAGAAGCCAGAAGTACGGTGGGATTGTCGCGTTGGTATCACAAGACCTCCGCTACGTCTCTGTTACTCCGTATGAGATATATATGACAGTCGTGCACCGAGGCACAGGCTGTCGTCCTAGAATTGTCCTAGACTAGCCCCGTAGGGCGAAATTGACGACAGTGATTCAGAACAATTGCACTCATAGTGACCACTGATATACACTCACAAAATCCCTCCCTCAATTACCGAAACATCACAGAGAATAGAATTGATGTTTAGGATCAGACGACCAGTGGTATAAGTGGGAGTGAAGACCGTTGAGACTTGTCAGAAAGACACCTAAGTTCGGATGGGACGGGATTGAATCGGAGTTGAAGTCTCACGTGATCGCGACGCGACGAAGTGTCGCGACCTCCGAGTCAGCTCTTCTTTCTTCTCGACCGCCAACACAGCCGACACTTCATATAGAATCATTATCAACATCAATATCATGCCTCCGAAATCCTGAAGCAGTCAATCTTCAACGCTTTATCCAAGGCAAAGGATGGGAAACGAAGCGATACGGTATATCCTACATCCTACTGGACGATTTGAAGTTTGGGAGTAGGACTTATCCGTCTGAGGTGAGCTTGGACAGAGCGGATGCGCGTCGTCGTGTTTTTTTTGGCATACAGGGCCATCGCGCTGCCGGCCTCGTTGAGATCTCCGGTATATTACTCAGGTGTTTCTATGTCAATCAACTCCAAGTTGGAAGCTCGATCTGGGAGCTGGAACCTAGAGCGATACCAACGTTTATGGATGGACGAACCATCGCAAAGGGGTGCCATAGCGAGCTCAGGATAGACTCCTCGAACCTCTATAGGCGGCGCTCGACTCTTGGGTTTTGGAACTGTGAAAACCGTCAATGAGATCGGCCCTTAGGTACTCAAGACGGTTTAGGACACATCACGATGGTGTACTCCCTGCCTGGTTTTACATGGTCACATCTGATTCCTGCTCCGATTCGTCTATCTGACGAAGCGTCGTATGGTTGGTGGCTGTACTACGTGATCCCGAAAACCGCATACTGCCTTTCTCATCCTGCTTCCCCCTGCTTTCCACGAAACGAGGCGCAACGATACGTAGACTCGATACAGTACTGCCGCTAGGGCTGGGTGCCTGGGGTATGGTCACGACGCGTGATGCCTGGGATGTGCGTATGATGATGAGGTTAAATGCTATGCCAGCGATGCCGATTTCCTAAAATGTTTGAGAGTTGAGAGGATGCGGAAATTGTAGAGAGAAGGGTGGACGCACTGCGCCTGAGACGACGTATAGTGAGTTGTCCCCTATGGTGAATACTACGAATGTCACGAACGCGACAACGGTGTATAACAGCCCGGATTCGATGATAACCCTGATGAGGCGCTTCATGGTGATCTTGCCAGAACGACGAGGAGGCGAGGTTTCCTGCGCCGCATACTCTTCGTGATGCCGCGCGACCTTCCATATGGGCCATACAAGGAGTGCTGGGATACTCTTAGCCTGACGCATGTAGTCTCGAAGCGAGAGGAACGTACCAGTCGTGATAATATTCAAGGTCACTGAAGAAGCCCAGAACGCCACTCCGAAAGGGCGGAGCTTGCTCACGCTGACCAGGACGTGCTCCTTGAACGTACTCTCGTGATAAACCATGAATATTGCGCAAACTATGCCGCCCAACCAGAGTAGGATAGAGAAGGTCACTTTGAGCCAGGAGCGGTGGTATACGACCCAGCAACGATAAATCTGGAGGGGGATAAGATCAGTGATTTGAGAGCTGAAGCCTAGGCTAGTTTTATGCTACTCACCAATATCGCATCTGCAATGATAGTTTGGAACATCAGAGTGGCTGACTTGGGTGAGATCCATCAGTTCTGATAATGGTGCCACCAGAAGGAAACTCATACCTTCATAACGACCGCCCAATACGAAATTTCCTTGAAGCTTTCCACGGCAGTCCCAGGCGGCGCCAGGACGAAAGCGCGCCAAAATACGTGCAGGCTCAGAGCAGTTGCTACGGTCGTGTTGAAGAACATGAGCATGACAACGATGACCATGGGATGGTGGAGTTCCCCGAATCTCTTCCATCTCGGCCCTTTTGAGAAAAGGAAAAGAATTGTGTAGCCAAAAGTGACTAGGTAAAGACCCAGCACGACGCATTCAACGAACAAGGAGGTTATTCTCGCCTCGAGGATCGTAAATGCCATAATGAGCGTGAGCGTTGAGTGCGGGAAGCACCCCCATTGGTGGTGAGGCGTGCTGTCGGTGGGGCTGGGTTCTCGAATGCGAATGGAAACATATCATAAGGTGAAAATCACATCTGCTGAGTTGCGGAGCCAAAATGCCGTCGCTAAACGGTCATAAATACCCATGCAGAAATCAGATTAATCTTAACTTACCCCATCAAGGATCAAGGGAGGCTGCCACCGCCCACCGCCCATCTCCCATGACCATCATAGTTCCATCGGTTAACGAGCTCAAGAGAACCTCACGGTATACCACGCGATACCCAAGGAAAACACCGAGCCTAGCATAGTCCGCGATAGTAGGGTCCTATGCCATCGTCAACTAAATCAAACATTGATATCATCCCATATGAGCGTCTGTATCGATGAAAACGAACGCCGAGATTGTTAGCATCGTTGGCGACTCAGGATTTTACGAAGGCAAACTTACCGGACAGTGAGACGATAGATCTTTGCCAAAAGGTACACGAAACAAAAGCCAAAGTCGCTCGGCGAGCAACAAGTCCGAATCATGATTGCTGTGGTGGTAACGGTATCGTTTTGGAGGAGCCTGGAGCACGCCAAGAGCCTCCAAGAGCGCGCAGGAGAAAACCGCCACATGTTATATTTTCCGAGAATAACGCGACCATTGACTGCAGCTGATAATGCTGGAAGATTCAGAAAGCGGGAGATAAGTCCATGTTGTAGTGATCAATGATCATTGCACGACACCGAAGGACACCCGCGGTGGAGGAAGAATCTGGAAGAATCTGAACTCAGACTGGGCCCAACGTCCGGGGGACAAAGCGTGATCAGATAAACCTGGTTTAGGGTTTCAAGTTCAACTTGTTGAGCTTCGCCATAAACCGCGACCTCGTCACCTCGGACACCCTCTCACTCTATGACTGCCAGGAATTCATCTTCAGGGTGGACAAAGCTATCACTGAAGGCTATATAGCTCCGGATTAGCATGGCTCTGACCTCTTCTAGCGACTCTCAGTTGTTAGAAGCCCAGTTGAACAGCCAACGGGTCAAGAACACCCACGGAACTTTGGCTGCATCACGTTCGAGCCGACTCGAGAAATGCTTGCTACGCGTACGTGGATGTGTCCTTGTTGCGATTTTGTTATGTCTCTGACGGTCTAACAGCTATGAAACTTCTCTATGCATTGATGTTCGGAAAAGCTTGAAACTGAGGATCGAAAACGGTCAAGCCCAATTTTACGAAGGTGCGTTATTTTCATTGTAATAGCTTCAATTAATGCTGATCAAGTCACAGCCTTGCGGCGGAGCGTATGATTCGGAACCTACAAGCAAAGTGCAAGGGATGTGTCGGGTTGGGGCTGACATGGCGTTTGTGACTCCCCGAAAATGTGGAGGATGGCCAGATGGTGAACGGCGACGGTGGGAGAGACCTCGGTGGCGTGCCCGTGGACGCCGAGACACCGCCCTGCAGGTAGAACTCAATGCTGAGGCATGGAAGGCCGACGACGAGGCTGCGGTGTCTCCAAAAGTAGCTGGCTGGTGATGCAATGCGTGGTGGGAAGGCGGTGATCCAGTTCAAGAAGGAGTATTCCCAGTTATACATTATGCACCTGCTGCTCCGAGGTATGATCTCCACCTCGTACTGATCCATCTCATGACTAACACGCACGTCAACTAGTTACTGGGCCCACCAACATGGAACGAACGCATGGTCACCGGGCTGCAGCTGAGCGAACCTCTGTATCGGAGCACTCGTCGTAAATCCGGACAGCTATTCGATGTCTGACTCCGGACTTCTTTTTGTGATCATCTACATATCCTGCCTACTTCGATGTATCACTAGTTGACTGACTATGCGACAACAGATGTTCACCATATCACATACATATTTGATGCTTCACTCCGACGCAAGATGTCCTTTTCATTGACCATCTTCATAGGCTCCCACAGCAACTGGGATGAACACCCAGCGTTCACCTTACGCTCCTACAAATTTTGCCACAGCATATCACGTCTACTGTGCGAAGGGGAACATCCTCTTAATTCAACTGCCATGGCTCCTTACGGGACTCCAATTGATATGGTTCTTCCTATCGTTGCTGCGATGCACTGACTGATGCATTCTTTTGACCGTACTCGTATTGCCTGGATAGGGCACGGTACTACCATATAAGTATGCTTTCCCTCAGCATTTTCCACGGCTCATTCCATTGACCGTTGATGGCACAAGGGGGCAATGGATGGCTGTGGAATCCTCGATGGGGAAAGCTCTCAAGATCCCTCATCGTGACGGCATTCTTTGACGGCGCCAAACTTTGTTCGGCTTCCTTCGACTCTGATAAGACAGGATGCTCCACTGCGGTATGTCCACGCTCACAGTGCAGCACCAGTACCCGTCCATTCAGATACTGCAGAGCAGGCTTCCAGGCGGGTAGTCCCCCGCTGCACCTACTAATCTGTGCGACCATGTCCACCACATTCTCCATCGTCGAAGCCAGAATAACCTCCTTCTTTGTTGAGAACGTCGTTTTTGGCCTTTACCTCGTCACGTTTGCGTACACCGTGATTGCCCTTTTCTCAACGGAATCGGGATGGAGGAAAACTAGAGAGCTCAATTATCGGATGGTTGTGGTCGTGATGCTCATGTTCCTCAATATGACGATGACCTCGGCTATGAGTTTCATGGTCATTTGGCGAGGTTTTGTTGTCGCACCTCCGGGAACGGCTGCGGAGAGCTTCAGGGAACTCACTTATTGGCCCGTCGTTGTGAAGGTATGAATTCGCCGATATCGAGCCATGTGTGATTCTTACCGAACGCGAGCATATTTAGTCGGGTTGCCTGCTTTTTCAAACAATCATTGGAGACGCAATGCTGGTAACGTCAACTCTGATTCGTCGTTTTCATATCCGATGCTTAACGTTTGAACTTTTGTCCAGACTTATCGTTGTTGGGTCGTCTACACCCGCTCCTGGAAGGTGGTCGCCTTCTCGGCCCTGCTATGGATAGCCGGCACTGTCTGCGCGATTTTCATTCTTTATCAAGAGGCCACATTCAAAGTGCATGGCCTTGTGAGCTCAAGCAAGATCCGCCCATACGGAGTGGCGTTTTGGGCTTCATCTTTGACCTTGAATATCATCACAACTAGTACGTTACTTTCATTTCGAGGCATGAACCGCATGACACGCCACTAATCGCACGCCCAGCGCTCCTTGTATGGCCAATATGGAAGGCAGCGAGGTGGCATCAAGATGGATTTGGGTGCCACGACAGCTTGAACGTGCGCAGTAGTAATAACACGATGAAGCACGTTACGCAAGTGATCATCGAATCCGGTTCGCTATACACCCTGGTCGCCTTTGTGACGTTTGTGACCTATACCATTGGCCACAACGCGTTATACGTTGCCTCGAGTGCGGTGCGTCGAGCTCCATTTCGTATCCCTCTTAACAGCATTCGAAACTCATGGAATATCACAGGAGCTTGGCACTTGTGGAATTGCTTTCAACCTCATTATTATTCGCATCGCCAACAAAAGCCACATCGATTACGTTCCTTCTGGTCAAGTAGGAAGTGGTCTACCACTGCACATCAGGACTCTTCGGGAAACGGTCGATGATAAAGGCCATGTGCGGTTTGTCATCTCGCATGATACAGGCCACGCGGAACAAGGGGTCTCGCGTCAGATAGAAGAGTCAAAGACGAGAGTAGAGCAGGAACTGTAGGACGATAATCGTGTTTCTCGTTGTTATCGCTGAATTAACGTAGGCATCGCAAGTAATCGCAAAGCGAAGTACATATCTTCTATGGTGATCAAGTGCAGTTCTTCTTGAATCACGAGTCATGGCTCATTTATTGACTATTTCTATCTCGACAAGAGGCGTACCTCGGGGAGCCAGAAGTCCTCAGAAGCGACATCGAGGCGGTACCATATAGCCGAACGTCTGCAACGAGTCTGCACAGGCAGCAGAGTCAATACTGCGAAGCGAGGACTTGACGACTGTTCGACCTCGGAGAAGGCTCTAGCGACCCGAGGACGTGAGCTTGGGAGACTCTGATGCGCGATACGCGAGATCTTTCCTGAACATCAATGCAAAGGCAGCAAATCCACCTCACGCGATCATAGCTATAATCAGATGAATTTCTATGTGAGTAGTTCTCTCGCGATTCCCCAGATTCGACGTGTTTATCAGCTGACGGCAACGCTTAAGGACAATTATGCAACCGCGACCTTATCGTCTGTTTCGTTTGATTCAATGTTCATTGATAACTGTAGCATCTCGTAGTATTGGAAAAAATACCCTGAATATCTAAATCTCGAAGGAGGAGGGATTGAACAGTGTAGCCGTAGACTAGTACTACATCTGGTTATACCTCCTTAAGCTGAGGCCAAGCTACCTATGCGCTTTGGACAGTGTGCTCCGTTCAAATTGTTCTTCTCGAATCCAGCAACCGACGTCAGCATGATGGCTATGCAGAATGGGTGGAGATAGCATCTCTGATGGGGTAGAGGCGAGATCTGACTGTTAGGTAGCTGCTCTGGAATGGATGGGGATTTGGCCTCTTCAGATCGAATAAGGGGCGATGCATGCGCCCTCCCGTGACAAGTCTTAGATCCACAGTCGAAGCTTGAAGAGCCAGGCCATCCATGATCAAATCTGCGCACATCGCCGGGACCCAACTTCAATTTGAATTTTCTTGCAATTTTCGCGACGCGTCCTGATCACGTGCCTTACCTTTGAATCCAAGCACACCCCAACAATTAATCACGGCTGTGGCAATTCTTCAACCTTGTCCATTGCACCTTCATTCCTGTCGCCAACATGCACAGCTCCCCGTTTACAGTAGCCGGGATGTCGACCTCAACGAGCAGCCACCACCATTCGCCGAACATCAACACTTGGAGTACTAGCAGCACCGGAGGACAGCTGACAAACACTTTCCAAGATTCACTTTCCCAGTCCAGGAGCCACTATCAGCCAGGCTATCTCATGGTCAGACGCGTTCTTCTTGATTCAAAGGAACTCTTCTGACTGAAACTCCCGAACAGTCATCGCAAACTGACGTACGTGTCGCGTCGCTCGAACCTGCGTCATGCTCACAAACCTCCAGAATGCGCCCCAAGGGAACCAACGGGTGGATGAGGTGCCGATCGTACAAACGAAAGCGAAAATGAACCAGATACTGTCTCGAGGTTCTACATCAGATTTTGGGATGGATTCTATGTTTGAAAGTACACGGTACGCCCATGCCACTACCTCGTTGCGTACAGTTGTCTGACATGAACGACACCACTTTAGCCAACGACAAAAACTCGCAGACGCGGATGCGCCGCCCACGAACTCTGTTAATGATATTCCCAACGAGTTCCCCCATAGCCGGAGTTCCACTTACCAACCGAGGGTAGGTTCTTACCCTTTTCCTGGCTCTCCGATTTTTTGTTCGTTACGCAAGGCGAGCGATGGACTTGTGAACAGAGTACCAGCGCACGCTACTTTACACACCTCCGGGCTATAAAAGACAACGGCGTCTGATTGTCCGTTTTCCGGCGGAGGATCGTTCGCTGGTATCCATGTTTGGCAGCCACTGTTCTTTGACCATGGCCCTGATGCATTACCTCACCCTGCTCGATGAAGCGTACAATTCCAATCCTCTTAGTCGTCTATTTCTTCTCGCACTATTTAATTGACGTTTCCGTTTCCAGACCCCTCAGGACACACCAGCCTTTACTCGGCGCCAACAGCAGTCGGTCCCCACCACCCCCCAGACCGGACAACCACTCTACATCATCGTCTTCGGGTACCCCGCAGACAGGTACAGTCTCACTGTGGAATACTTTCAGTCCCTAGGCGCCGCAACCGACCCGGACCCCCATCAGGAGATCCAGAACTGCTTCCGCATCGGGTTCACAGACCCTGGGGACGCGTTGAGGGCAGTGAGGAAGAATGGAGAGGTGTTGGGCGGGAGCTGGATGGTTGGGACCAAGTGGGCCGTACGTCTTCCGCATGTGCTTCCGTCGTTCTTTTCGTCGAACTGACTCACGTACGGTCCAACAGGACCCATTACAAGCGGAAGCCTTATTCGGCTTGGTGGCCACTATGCCCGCCCAGATCCTCGAGTCCAGGAGTGACAGTAGCAACGCCATGTCTATCGACGAGCCTACGTCCCCGAGGGGTACACCTGGTGGTGCGGTGAAAGGTGGCTCGTACGGCAAAGTCGGCACCCCCATCAAGCTAGCCCCATCGAGTGCTGCGTTCCGGAGGCATAATGCGGAGAGCGTGGTGACCCCGCAGCCGCAGCGGGGCTGGGGTCCTATGATGCCTGGGCCGTCGGCGCAGCAGCCCTCACAGCCGCAGCCTGCTCCGGTGCAGATGCCAATGTCGACGGGCACGCCGAATAAAGGGATGCTCGGCCAGGTTTCGGATCTGATTTTTGGATGGTAGTTGGTTGGTGTTTCGATTAGGGGGTTCAGGGGCGACGTCCATGGAGTATGTTATGTCTGACCTCCAATACGATGGTTTTGCTACACATGTCATCTCTAGGTTATTCTTGCGCGGGATGGAGGGCCCGTACCCTGCGAAGCGTAATTGACTGATTGATGTGGCAGCCCGTAGGTAAGTAGGGAAGCCCAACTCTAAATCGCCCAGAAGTCCCGTCTGGATTCGTCGTCGTGCCGTACTTCTACCGACGTGTGTTTCCTTCGGCCTCCAACCAGAATATTTCGGAGATCGGTGTCGCTACCTCAAGCGCGATTCCGTCGGGGGAGCTTAGTTGCCAGTGGCTTCGCGGGGCTACATACTTTTTACGTTCCCGCAGTAACGCGTGCGTTCCCATAAATTGCATACGTTACCGTTCCGGTGTTACGCATGCGTAACATGCGTTTCCTATGTCAACCGAAATTAGCATCCTGGGCTTTGTATATCATAGATCTGTGTCACATACCGTATGCTGTTCAAAGTGGGGGTGATACGAGTACGATAGGCTTGCGTTCGGTGACGGAAAATCTCTGTTGTGCGTCACGTGATCGTCTGATCTGGGCACTCGGGCTGGCACAGATGCCTCAATAACACTCGGGGGGTCAACCACTAAGCTCTGTATTATGTACAATGCTTTTCTATGCATATTTACGAACCTGTACATGTAAAAATTTGATACGTCCCGCATGTGGAAGCTACATAATTCAGCACCCTGTTATCTGACGGTCTGACACGTGCAGGCAACACTGGTAAACAACGCGCCAACTGTTGGCACGAGGTCCGTGTTCGCGACGCGCTGACGCCGACGGAGACTCAAGCCTGCGACTCTATTGGCATCGATCGCAGCCCACCATCCCCTTCAGTCTATTATGCAAGGTATTCTTGAGCTCAGGTATGCTCTGCATCTCTGATTAGTCTCGTGCCTAATGCCAGCTAAGACTTTTTGAAAACCCAGTAGTATCCCAATATTCACGAGGCTACGACCACGGCAGTGCGATATATTGAGGGTTAGCAGGGGAATAGAGGAACAAAGTGCTTGGAACTTTGGAACGCAAGGCTGGAACGCATACGTTCCACTTCGGAACGGATGGAACGTGAGTGTAAAATTGGAACGCGAGCGGAACGCAAGCGCAAGGCGTAACGTGAATAAAATTTGGAACGTAGGTGGAACGCGAGCTGGTAACGCATCCGTTCCCAATCAAAGTACAAAGCTTTAGCCCACAACTTGCTGATGCCAGAATTCTTACGCAGCAGAGATCGAGAATGTCGATCGCCGTGAAAACATTAAGAAACACGCTTGCACAAATTTGACTCGCCTATTCACCGCAATCCTTAGAGTACGCATTATGCTAAAGGTATTTACGTCTCATTTGTCGGACCTATCAGACGTCTATTTACATTTTTTGCCCAACTGTGTATCTTGGGGGGCTTTGCGAGTCTACAGCTTATTTATCCCGGATCCCGACCGCAAACTTTCGGATAGGGTAGAAACGAAGGAAACGCGCACTGACATAGTGATCGCTAGATGACATTTGAATACGGTAAAGATACCTCCGTAATCGAACATTTGGACCGCGCATGGAACGTGGAACGAGGACGTGGAACGGGAATGGGAACAGGAACGGGAACGTAGACCTGGAACAGGAACGTGGACCAGGAACGTGTAACGTGACCTGGAACGCAAAAAGCTGGCACCCCGGCTTCGCATTTCTCCTTTCGAGCCACACGTGGTGTGCCATTGGCGCTTCGTAGCGCAACATGCCGCGACAACCTAGACTTGAGAATCGAATGGAAGACAAGCATCGATATCCACCGTCGGAGTCAGGACTTCGAGCACCTGGTTCTTGATAACTTGCGCGCTTTTCGCCCCTTTTCTTGGATTCCTTTCGGATACATGCTTCTGGTGCTTCGTGGTGCGACATGCCAAAGAGTCTAGGCAAGTCCCAAACTATCAATCGCACGGAAAGCAGGCTAGGCCGGCAGTATGATATATCAATTGTCTATGATTGTACTAGAACTGGTGATGTATCAACACCTACAGTATGAGTCGATATGATATATCACTTACCTACAATCAATCTCTCCCTCATCCTATCAGGTTCCCTGCTCCTTCGCTCTCGGCATTCCTCGGCATTCACTATTCCCGGCACATCCCGTCCCTCCCCACCACGCGCTGCTGCTTACAAATCGTCTTCCGTGGGTTCGGGTGCGCGCCCTTGCCGCATCGCGCCTTTAGCCGACATTTGAAATTTGGTCCCGCCGTTCGCGTGGGTCGGCGACGATAGGCGACGGTTCCTTCATGGCGCCTTTTACCTTTCCGGGACTTCTAAATATAGCAACGTTACATCGCTGCATTTTATTTTTACCCCTACCGCCTATAGTGACTCTACATTGGCGTATTCTATGTTTACAGCTGCTGCATGACTTGGTATGATATCAGCACCACCTTTTGACCTAGTAATGGCCTGAGAGGAGTATATAGAGCAGCATTACGTTATGACTGATAGTCTAGTGATATATCACCATGCGCACTTGCATTGAATCCAGTCCAACGAGTGATATATCACCTGGTTCTTTATATCATGTGGAAGTCTAGTGATATATCACCTACCCACTTGCACGACTGGTGATCTAAATTCCGTCAGTGATATATCACCTTGTCCTTGTGATCTAAATTCATTCAGTGATATATCACCTTGTGAGTTGTCCTTCAAATCAATTCAATCCGGCCAGTGATATATCACCTGGTCCTTCATATCATCGCATGCGTACAATCTAGTGATATATCACCTGTAAATGACGAAGTCTGCTAAGTCCTCTGCAGTAAGTGATATATCACGGGCAAGCGGCAAAATTCTTTGAAGTCCTTTCCAAGCCTCTATAATGCATCGTGAAATCGGACACAGGCAGGGACCAAAGGCTTTCATTTTGACACAGACATACTCTAGCTAAGACATGTGCCGCTGATGTACTACTACCTTCCCCCCACACGGTACATCGGCCCAGCGTGATGAAAAGGTGTGCTCCACGCCGAGGGTATCACCTTTTCTTTGACGTTTCCCGTGCCAGGTCACTCCCCTTTCGCTTCGACGACGGTCCCGCACCAGCAGCACGCGTAGCCGCCACTGTACCCGGCAGTGGTCTCTCGACTCCGTAAAGGTCCTTTGTAGGCTTGATCACCCGCTTCGCCCGTGGAGGATCGATAGCCATCGATGGCTGGGTCTGATCACCGGCTTGAGTTGTTCCGCGATCCACAGGACTAGGGGGCTGTATTTGGTCTGATCCCGGGGGAACTGCCAAAGCAGTCGTGTCACCTCCGCTTGTTCCGCCCTCAACAGTCGTGCTGCCTCCACTTGTTCCGCCCCGTCCCCTGCCCCGTCCTCTGCCCCGTCCTCTGCCCCGGCCCCGGCCCCGCCCTCTACCGCTCCCACCAGAAGCTTTCCCATCAGAACCGTTGCCACCGGAATCCGCTCCTAATTCACGTGGTTGTGCCAGAGCCGGACGGGTCATAGGAAAGCCTAGTGCTGGGGTACCAACGGGTTCTTCACCCTGCAAACGAGTAGCTGATATATCACCCTGCCCATTCGTGGTGGCACCAACGCGTTCCGACGGATTTTCACGTGGAAAAGGAGTAGGTTGAAACGCTGCATGTAGCGGTGGTGGGGGTGGCAGTCGATCCGGGGTAGTTTGAACGGAATACTGTGAGAATGGAGTCATAGGCTGGTAAGGTGGCAAAAACGGAATCCCAGGGGGCCTAGGGGGTGATGGAGTGAAGTGAGACGGGAAAAACTGTGTGCCAGGAAGCAGTGACATTTGTGGCAGCCCCAAGTTAGGCGACGAAAGTGATGAGAAATCGAAGTATGGCAGGGGAGGGTGGTCATTTAATTGCTGTCCGATAGTTTGGTACGAGGTGGGTGTCGATGAAAACAGTCCTTCTTGGAAGACGAAGCCATCCACAGCAGCGAATGGCGGGGCAGGTGGGTCTCCAGGGGTACCGGGTGATTGATCTCCAACGGCTGCAGAGTTCCCGTCAGAATCCCCAGGCTGGGATGAGGGGGTGGGCCCGTGTTCATGACCAATGTTGACGATCTGGCGTTCTCCGCTGGCTATGATTGTGCTGGCAGGGGTTCCATCTGGGCGCAGCGCTGGGTCACTTGCAGTAGGGGGGTGCGAGGGATCCTGATGCTCAGCTATATCGACGTCAATAGCATCACCACCGCGATCAGTGAGGTCGTCCCCCTCAGGCTCCGATAGCTGGATCTCAGTGGCGATGGGCTGGGTGACGACCTGGGTCACGGGTGAGGAGGCATGCACGGATGATTGGTTGTTATCAGGAGATTCGCTGGGGTTATCCTTGAACGAGATTAGCGAGGCCAGGATCGACGGATCGGCAGTGGATGAGCCGGCCAAAGCTCGGCGTCCCTGAACACCATGTTTCGCTGATGCCCATGACGTCAGTCCATCACTTCACTGGGCAGTCCACAGAATAAAGGCTCACGATAAACTTCTTTCAACCATCCGACAAAGGACTCGTCCAAAACATCCTTATCTTTCGAATGTGCCGTGACGTAGCTCTCGCCATCTTGGTTTTGCCCGTAGCTGACGCTTGATCGAGATGTTAGTATCATCGGATCAAGGTAAAACCCATGATACGCACGTCTGCACAGTGATCCGGTCCTTTGATGCTGGAGTTGGACCACCTGTGACCACCAGTGTCGACCATCCCGTGAGTCTATTGACCTCCTCGCAGACCGCTTCTAGAAGGCTTAGTTGGTGTGTAATCGCACTGGTACAGCAAAGTCAACCATGCAGCAAGTCAGACATCATGAAATTCACTTACTACTGCCGCTGCTCCGGAGTGCGTTCAAGCCCCTCCTTCGTACCTTCCAGCATCCCGACCCTCTCTTCCTTCTCCTCTTCCAGCGCCTTTTTGATCTCCTCCTTGACCTCATCAGTCTCTCCGTTCCATGCTTCCTTCGCCAATCGACGTCTCAGTTTAAACGCCTCCCTGGTCAGAATTTTCTTTCCCTTTTCCTCTGATCTGCTCTCACCATCTCCCTCGTCGTCATGCTCGCTGTCACCAGCTCCATCACCGCCCTCCTCCCCTTCCCCTTCACCTGTTCCACTGGCATCCTCCAGGCCTGCCTTGACAAGCCCATCGATCTTGTCCTTGTACTTGAGCTGGTACATCTCCTCGGGTTTATGCAGGCGTGTCCGGAGGGGTTTCAGCAAGGAAAGCATCTGCCCCGCACTCTTTCGCTTCGCGTTGCCATCCGCACCGGTGACCTTCCTACTTGTATTCCTGAACCAATTTTTCAATTTCTGTGGATAGAGGCTTGTTACTGAAAATTCATCCCATTCTTCAAATAGCGACTTACATTACGACGCTCTTCAACAGCCTCCTTGAATATCTCCTCATGCTTCACAGTCCATCCCTCCTCACGTCGAACGATGCCTGATGGGAGTTTGTTCGTCGCGATACACACATCGAACTCGGGCCATCTCTGGAACCACTGGGTAGCAGTATCTTCAAAGAACTTCTTGATTTTCCTATCCGATTTTGTTGACTGTTTTTCGGTGAGAATCTCTATATAGACGCTGAGATTTTCTTCTAGGAACGGGCGCTGCTCCGTGGATACCCAAGACACAGGTGGCATTTCGAAGGAGTCGGAAAGGTTTAGGTACCCTGTTCACTGATTGTAGTCGTCTAATATATCATTCCACCGATTGTAGGCCTGTAATATATCATTCAGCTTCTTGAATATACCAGATGCATCGTACATACATGATCGATCAGTTATCGCCATCGCTGAAATTCGCAATCGCTAGAACTCGCTCATCGCTGAAATCCGATTGTAGGCCTGTAATATATCATTCAGCCTCTTGAATATACCAGATGCATCGTACATACATGATCGATCAGTTGTCGCCATCGCTGAAATTCGCAATCGCTAGAACTCGCTCGTTGCTGAAATTCTAGATAAAATTTTAAGCTTAATAAATCAAATGTCGAGTCCACATGCTCACACTCCAAAATGTAGTTAATTCTAGACACACAAACACGACCTACTCGTCATGTAGCAAATGGTACTCGACGTTCATCTCATCCTCAATATCGGCAGCCAAGTCATGTTGCCTGAGCGTATGTATATTCAGCATCGCGGAGTCCAAGAGAAAAAGAATCACCAACCCAAGCAGTTGCGCTGCCCGAAGAGCATCGATACGCTCGTACATCATTGCGGTTGCTGCCTCCCGCCACTCGCGTCCGTATCTCTTATCAACCATCGGCTCAAAGGCGCGTCTCTGCTTCGGGGGAATGTGGGCGCCACCTGACGACACCGCCTCGAGCTTTGTTTTCCTATAGGAAATAGGAAATATCAGTATATTATGCCGTAGTCACTTTGAGGAACGCACTTGGCCTCTTCACGACGTAGCCGAGACGCTTTTCGAGCCCTCTCCAAGCAGGCTTCACGGTTTCTAACGATTAATGTCAGAATTTGAGGAGCAGGGAAACCAGCCATGGGCGTACCGAAGATAATAATTCGCTGATGCCTGTCGGCGAGCAGCTAGTGTATGTGCTGGATATTTGCTCTCTGCCATTAAGAAAAACAGATGCAAGTCATAAACCGGGGCCAATTTATAGAGAAATTGCTTACTGGCCAATGGCGATCACAGATCCGATCTTATATCCGGCAATATTTATACGCCATGCCATTCACAGTCAATATCCAAGAGACCTCTTCCCCCTATGACGACGCATCAGACAGGCTGTGCAGATGGAACTGTAACTAGACTTGAAAATGAGGTCAGAGGTCAACAACGTGCGATAATGATGTTACTTACGTCTCTCAGATTCCTACTAGCACCCTTCAAGTCCGTAGCCAGGATAACGCTCAAAGCACCTCCGAGGAAGTATCTGTAAGCCAGGCCATAGGTAATACGTACCATGATTCACGCAGCATTATGCATACTTACCTGTCATCAAAGGTTTGCCCATTCCGACATGCTGCACTTTTTGCAGGAAAACGATCTGCACCCGGGCGCCAGGAGGGAGAGTGTCTCGTACCACACGCACTCGAATAGCCGCCGCGTTCCGGACTCTGGATAGTCTGCCGTATCTAGACATGACCCGTGCACTGGACCCCGATCGCTTCTTGACGACATGCAACGATTTTAACGGTTGCCGTTGCCGGATCTGTGCGTACTGTTTAGCGCTGGCATACTTGGACTGCATGGATGAAAGTTTGGGCTGGACGTTACGTACTCAAGAGGGAGGAAGGTGCAGAGGGGGAGAACCGAGGGAGGCTTAGATGTCCACCACACGATCTGGTTGTAGAAGTAGATGGGTATACAAATCTCTGAAGAAATCGTTTCAGACATACCTTCGGGTGACTTATGTTGATACTTGAATCGAGCAAAGCGTGGCGCGTGTGACCGTCTTGGGGATGGCGAGAGATGGTGATAGGACTCGAGGGTAACGCTAGGAGAACTGGGAACGTTTGAAAGAAGAAAAGCAGATACGTACCTGGACTACGGTATGACTGGTGAGTAACCCTAAATATGTTCGTGTTGGAATGACGATGATGCGACGAAGAGGGTTTCTTGAGGACAAAAACAATGGAATGTAGACGTTCGTTGGTTCGTTGGTACAAGGACGGTGCGAGGAAGAGGGCTTCTTGAATGCGAAACCAATTGGACGAAAGGATCGAAGGACTGAAGTCGAACGTCAGTCTGAACGATTGATACAAAACGTTCGAAACACATACCTTGCATGGTAGGGTCTTCGGGCACTTCGAGTGTAAGGTGATCAAACGAAACCTGAAGTCCAACATTACTCGAACGTCAGTCGGAGCAATTGATACAAAACGTTCGAAAGACGTACTTTGCACGGTAGGGTCGCGCACTTCGAGTGTAAGGAGATCAAATGAAACCTGGAGTCCAATGACCGAAGTCGAACGTCAGTCTGAGCAATTGATACAAAAAGTTCGAAACGCATACCGGGTCGCGCACTTCGAGTGTAAGGAGATCAAATGAAACCTGGAGTCCAATGACCGAAGTCGAACGTCAGTCTGAGCAATTGATACAAAAGGTTCGAAACGCATACCGGGTCCCGGGTCGCGCACTTCAAGCGTAAGGAGATCAAATGAAACCTGAAGTCCAATGACCGAAGTCGAACGTCAGTCTGAGCAATTGATACAAAAGGTTCGAAACGCATACCGGGTCCCGGGTCGCGCACTTCAAGCGTAAGGAGATCAAACGAAACCTGAAGTCCAATGACCGAAGTCGAACGTCAGTCTGAGCAATTGATACAAAAGGTTCGAAACACATACCTTGCATGGTAGGCTCTTCGGCCACTTCAAGCATAAGGAGATTGAACGAAAAGATTGGCGCTGAAGTCAAACGTCGATGTTAGTCTGAAAATTTTGGACACGAACTTCGAAACGCATACCTTGCATAGTTAGCAGTAATAGCAGGAGTGCACGACATACTTTCAGGACATGAAGAGGATAGAACGCGACCTCAGGCTAAGGTGCGAAATGACGACAATGCCCACAATACAAGAGCCGCCGGAGACTGAGGGAAACGAACTCATACATTGTCTCACACCTGCCAGATGTCGCCGTCAGAATGGACCAAGCATGGACTGCCAAAATGAACACAGGTACATACTGATGTCAGAAAATGCTTGGGGGCAGTGTCGCTGATAACAGACAATAAAGGCTGTACCCAGAGGAGATAATGAACAACAAAGGCTGTACCCAGAGGAGAATACAATGCGAGTGAGGGTCCCACCGGTGACAGCGGCAGAATGGGCTAGGCCTGAGCATGACGGTTTCTGATATACGAGGTCAAGTTCGTGATAAGTTTCGATCAAGTTTCGATCAAGTTTCGATAGAATCACCTGCGGATAAGATAAGATCACAAGCGGACCGGCTGACACGCCCGCATTCCTTGTGTACTTTCGTTCCCACCATGCCCCCTCCTCCATGCTAAGGTTCTTGGCCGTCCACGCTCCCCATGAACGCCGTCAACAACCGCCCTCGTGTAGTCGTCCACACTCCCCACGAACACCGCTCACAACTCCAGGAACGCCTCCCCGCTCCCCATGAACACCGCTCACAACTCCAGGAACGCCTCCCAACTCCATGCATGCCTCCTTCGTGAACATCCGATGTTCCTGCTTAAAAGACAGACCACATCCGCCGTTGGTTGGCTATCTTTGCACAGCACAACCTAAGGTTGTAACAGTGAGTTTCTTCGTTTCGTTCTCTATCCGTGCGCTGGGTCTAGCCAAAGGCCCTATGGCGGCAGAGCTTCGAGACTCTTGCTTCTTTAGCCGTGCGCTGGGTCTTGCCAAAGGCCCTATGGCGGCAGAGCCTCTACTTTTGTACTTGCATCGGTTTCCGTGCGCTGGGTCTACCACAGGCCCTATGGCGGGTACTTGGCCAACTCCCCTCACGCTATTGCTCACCGTTTCTGTCCCTATATTTTCTGATCTGATCATTCTTGCAGATACTTCAATAACTTCCAGCTTGCTTCCAGCGGAGCCGTTCATGCCTGTGTTCCCTGGTCAAGTGAGTCAATTTTTCTTGATGTTCCGTCCTACACCATCTCATGCGCTACCTTGAACCCCCAAGACACGCAGCGGCGCATCCTACTCTCCCTATGGATTCGCCCCATATAATATCAACATGGTCCCACCCGTCTATTTGCACGAAGGCCCTCCTGTTGTCGTCACCGACAACTTCGATGCGTTAATGCACACCGCTCTCAATCGGGAAACGACGGCTGGCCAATGCAATCCGGATGACTCCGAAGGCGCTTTGCTCACCGACGGCCCCACAACCTCCCACGATCAACTCGATGCTGGCCCTCCAACTCTTCCACCCCCTCCATCCACACATCCCACCACCCGATCAGCCACAGCCTCGGCCAATGCCCGGAACATAGAAGCTCGACGCTTCTCGGATCATAAGAAGAAACAGCGGGCGGAGAAGCGTATCGCGGCAGCCAAGACCTCTACACCGTACACTCGACCCATCCGCTCCCGCCCTGCCGCTCAGGCTCGACTTTTCGCTTCACCACTCGCCGCCGGTATCGATGCCGCGAAGCTCCCAAGAACCAAGGGCGGCTCATGGATCGGGAAACGCATCATACCGACGACGAAGGGCACATACACGCTGGAGGAACTTCTTGCACAGGGTTTTGGGCTGATCGAATGGGATGGCTGGTAGTTACATTCATATACTTAGTGTACTTCTCAATTAACATTGTTTTATCCTGTCTCCAGTACCCCGTTCTCTATCATTGATAACCAAGGCCGCGCGTTCGCAGGATTTCCTGGTCGTCCCTTAGACCCCGATTGGGACAAAGTTGTCGCTGGTGCCACCTCGTCGATGGAAAAAGTTCGCGAGGAGGCGATCTCCTCTGACACCATCGACGAAGCTGATCTCCACCATCGTCGCGGTAATTTCGCTGCGTTCGCGACAGGAGTCTCATACGGGGGAGGGCAGCCGGTGCGTGTTGCTCCCTTCATCATTTGCCTCAACTGAATGTCTATCTTTAGAAACCTGGTAACCTCCATCACTCAGGGCCATGTGGTCGTCTCGTTAGGCGTCTACTCTCCGACAGGAACATTCGCCGCCTGGCCGGCTTCCAGTCCAGTAAGTGTATTCTACCTGTTGTCTTCCCACACGCTTAAATGTTTAATTAGGCACCTTCGCTTCGTTTGCGCCGAAGCTCTACCGCTACTACGCGCAAACATTATCCGCCCTGTTCAAACACCACGAAAATCTCGAGCATAATTTCAGTAACAGTATTTTCCCCGCATGCACGTTCAATTGCGGGCCTCGGACTTACACCTTCCGCCATGTTGATGCCGGAAATCTATCGTGTGGGATATGTGCACTTACTGCCCTCGGACGATACGACCCGAAGCTCGGCGGACACCTCATCCTCTATTCGCTCAAGCTCGTCATCGAATTCCCTCCCGGATCTACGGCTCTTATCCCATCCGGCGCTGTGGAGCATGGAAATACTCCTGTTGGCCAGGGCGAGACTCGGCTATCATTCACGCAATACGCGGCGGGTGGTCTATTCCGATGGGTCTCTTATGGCTTTCAGACGGTGGCCTCCCTGCTATCCAAGCGCGATGGGAACGCCATTAAGGCTGAAGCAGATACCGGCCGTTGGGAGCAGGGAATGTCTATGTTTACACAGGTGTCGTTGGGGGGAGCTCGTCGTAGTGTAATCTGTCGTTCGAATTAGTTGGTAACATTTGATTTGACTCGTCCAATAAGATCTAGTCTAATTCTGTCTGAAGTAACACTTAGGGGAGGCTGCTACATGCGACATCCACCATGCGTTAATTGGCATCGCGCCAACCAGTGATCGTGCGTTGCCTTCCCCAACCTTCTGCGAGAAGCTCCTTTTTCCAATCGGCTGAGTGAGAGGTTCCCCTCTGTCCCACAGTGAAATCCATATGGTCCTCCCAAGCCATCATCAAACATTGGTAGCAGATCGTGTCCTCAACTCCACAATCATCAACGAACTGGCTGAGTCTTGGCGGGGGGCCTTCCCAACAGAGTTCATTTACATCGACCACTTGCCAAATGCGACGCGATGCAGTACACCGATCTTGCGGTGTACCTGACCGACAAAAGCGACAACTTCTAAGGGGTTCTGGATTTCTAACAAGTTAGGTCCGTGATACAGGTAAAGGTATGTCGAATTTTCACCTGCGCCTTGTCCAGGACTTGACACAGTGGCCTCCTTCTTGGTAGGGTTTGAAGTGGGCGTTGACATCAGGTGTGAACGTTGCGGGAGGAAGGGGTAAGTGATCATCATGCTCTATAACACCCAGCTAATATGTATTTTGCTTTCAAGATCGACAATATCTACGATCTGCAATCGGAAACGCCCCACCATCGATATCGCCAACAGCCTGGTTCGGATCCTGATCGAACGCCCCGCCTTCACCAACAAGACTAGGACCCAGATCCACTATTTCGTCCCAATCTGCGGGCTGAGGTGCGAAACCTTTCCAAGGCACGTCGTCTTCATCCGCTACCTCGGAAAAGCCCCACCCGACACTAACAGTCATCGGATCCGGATCCCCTGGTACTGCCCCCCAGTCCGATGGTGTGTTCCAGCCCTTTGAAGACGTGTGGCTCTCGTCGACTACAAATTGAGCGCAGGCCCGGCAAACGGTGTGACACCTTTGTGTATCCCATTCCGTCCATTCCACCGCGTGCTCATCGTCCTTCATCTTAGCCAATATATCATGCGCCGGAAACAGGGGCCATCCATCCACGATCTTCGCCACCCCACAATATTCGCAATCGTCCGGACGACTGATGGGGCGAGTATCCGCCGGGTTGGTGGCCTTCCCCTTTCCGTCTGCCATGGACAGAACCTCTGTATCACGGATGGTGATCAATGTAAACTTCAAGTACATGTGAGTCTTAGTACTACCTGCTGTGTTCTGTCCTGGGGATTGCTGAGCTTCCTTTTCAGCCATGAAATTTGCTGGGGGATTTGGATCAAGGTGATATATCACTCGTCAAACAAACTATCGACCTTAATATACTCAACTTCCGGCTAATTTGAAGATCTGCGATTGCATTGGATTATTAGCACGCCATGTGCTCTGTTCCCGGTATGTTGTCTTTCCGGCTGTAGAACCTACTCTCTCGCACATGGCGCGCTCCAAGCGAAAGGCAACTGTCCAGTCAGTAGTGTACCCAGACAGCAGCGATGAAGACGAGGACGCGAGGCCTCGAAAGGCACTGTACCATCACACGGTGTCGATTGTATCCAACTCTGGCGGGACGACGTCTACTGCCGCAATTTCCGCAGCCTCCTCCCCCAAGAAGATCTCATCGGCAACTGGTCCTACACCGAGTGGTCCTCCCCGTCCTGTGAACGATGAGCTGGCGGGACTAGACTTTTTGGAGGAAGGGTACTGGGACGAGTGGGATGAGGAACATGGCTTGCAGAAGAAACAGCGGGGACCCAGAGCATCAGTGAGTGACATACTTTACGCAGCTATATATATCCCGATTAACAATGCTCAGGACAATCCGATGAAGGAATGGATGGACGTGGATCGCGATACATTTCTAGACGAGTTTCTACGGCTAGATGGGCGCGGTGAATACACTGATGCGCTATGCCCCTGCAATCGCTCCACGGAAGCCAAGTACCGTTGTAAGGACTGCTTTTTCGGTCAGCTATTGTGTAGCGGCTGTGTCATTGCGTGGCATGCGTGTAACCCTCTCCATGATATTGAGGTAATTATCAATGCTGTTTCGTCTAGCTTCAAATGCTAATTGTTTTTATTCCTAGCGATGGAATGGTCTCTTTTTTGAACGCACGACTCTGAAACAGCTCGGTCTTCGTATACAACTTAATCACCCCCCCAACCAGCCATGTGTGAACCCCAAGGCCGCAACTGCGGATGACTTCATCATCATTGACTCGCACGGGGTCCACGAAGTAGCTTTGGATTTCTGCAAGTGCGAGCGTGGTATAGATGACCCGCTGCAGCTTCTTCGGGCACGTCTTTATCCTGCCACAGGAACCATTCCCAAAACCGCCGCTACTTTCAACTGTCTCAAGCATTTTCAGTTGCTTTCTTTCGAATCGAAGTGCTCTGCGTACGAATTCTTCAACAGTGTATCTCGAGAGACGGACAACACAGGTTTGCTGAAGCATCGTGTACGTCACTTCTGCTGTAGCTCAAAGACGTTGCAGCTACTGACGATTTGTATAGGACCGCTATGATGAGTTCTTACGCGTGGTCCGTCAGTGGCGTCACACCAAGATGCTCAAGCGCGCTGGTCGCGGTCATGACTGCCAGGGCATCATGGCAACGAAACCCGGCCAATGTGCGGTTCTGTGTCCAGCGTGCCCCCAACCAGGAATTAATTTACCGCCAAATTGGGAGATGGCTCCCGAAGACAGGAAGTACGGCCTCTTTGTCTCCTTGTCTTATCTTTTGACTGATTCTGTGTCCTTAGATTCCTATACGCACTGTTCATCGGGATGGATGCGAACTTCCGACTTAAACGCAAGGTAGCATCATCAGAAGAACGCGATCCTAGCTTGGGCGGTGGTTGGGCGTTTTTTGTCGAGGAGAAGGCATATAAGGCGTACCTAGGACCCCGCTGGAACCAAAAGCAGGAGGTAGCTATCTATACCTTACCAATTGGATGACACTGATTTCACATTGCAGAGAAGTGATTGCGTTGACCATGACGCTGTGAACAAGCCTGACCGGGAGGCACGAGGCCTAGCCGCCTCCGGTGCGGGGACTATCGACTGTTCCCGTCACGATTTTAAACGCCCACTCGGTGTCGGCGATCTTCAGAAAGGAGAAAGGTCTGTTATAAGGACATTCAGAGATTGAGGCCGCTGATATCTCTTTCAGGTACTTAAACATGGACTACATGTTCTTACAGAGTGTTCGGGACACTGGCGTACAAATGATCGTAGTATCCTATGACATTGTATGTCAGTGGCACAAGAACTTGAGGGAGCGTATGCTGAGCTATCCCCACGAATTGCACCTCTCTGGCTCTGTGAAGTATATTTCCTTCCTAATCCCGAAGTTCCACTTACCGGCACACATTGAGGATTGTAATATCCTCTATTCATTTAACCTTGTTAAAGGTGTCGGGCGGACGGATGGAGAGGCGCCTGAGCGTGGCTGGGCGAATATTAATCCTATCGCACAGAGTACGAAGGAGATGGGTCCTGGGGCACGCCGCGACACGCTCGATGACCACTTCAATGATTGGAACTGGAAGAAAACACTTCAGTTTGGTGAGTTCTTTTTTCAAGCGTAGTGACGCCGCTGAAGCGACCAATGATCAGGCCCACGTCTACTGAAGAAGCTGAGGGAAGCAGCACCGGCTCTTGTGGAGCATCGAGCTGTGCTTCGTGATTTTGTAGCATCCTTGCCTTCAGATGTGATCGAACGATGGCAGACCGAAGTGGATAACTGGGAGCGGGATTCGTGGAAACCATCCCCGCCACCAAATCCTTATAAATCCAGTAGTAAAGGTACGCCCCAGTCCTTTGTGACCTTCTAGGCACTACTGATACTATCTCTTTAGCCAAGTCGGAACGCGATGTTCGTCTAGAGCTAGCACAGGAGCTAGCCGCTAAGGAAGTGCCAGGGGATAAGAATGCGGAGCATGGGCATCACGCGACGGTCATGATTGCAAATGGGCTTGCATTGGGGGATGAGCAGTACGTGCTATAGATTCTTAGGGAAATTGTACACTTGCTCATCTGAATTTCCTAGACAGAAGCTAGCCACCGATGCCGCTGAGCTGAGCCTAAATCTCCACCCCACGTCAAAGCAGCTATCCTCTCTGCTGGAGCGCTCTAATCAGCTGAGGCGGAAGATCGCCGCATGGATTGAGATTCAGACTTTATTCCTCCCAGAGGCTGCGAGAGAGAGAGCAAAAGCGGCGCAGAAGGCAGGGCCGAATGGAGTCGCAGGGGTAAAGGCCGAAGATATAGACCTATGGCTTCCCTCAGCGTTGAAGAAGGAGGGGATTATCGTCAGTGACGAGCTCCAGGGATACGAGTGGAGGCTGCGAGAGGGACAGGCCAACGATGCGCTGGACGAACTTCGACGTGTCCTTCGTCTTCGATCACACCTCTATGCCCACAAGGATCGGTACACTCGGGGAGTCAAGGCTAACACACGGGCCAACGTGGCGATCAGTACAGCGACCCAGACTATCAAGAAGGCCGCGAGCAAGTATCGCACTGCGCGGGATGCTTTAGTGATACTTTCGCGTGGACGTGTAGCGCCGCCGCATTGGGAGACAAAGTTCCGAGTTCTGGGTGATGGAGATATTCGGGCGTTGTCAGAGGGGCTACACGGTGATCCCGTTCGGCAGAAGACCTACAAGCCATCCTGGATCTGGAGCGCAGCAGGAGTCGCAGCACAGAGTGACGGCGATCCAGAGCTGAATGACGGTAAGTCCGTTCTTCATCATAAGCACCAGGTCGCGTTGATTGTTGTGCTGTCAGCGCTGCGCATTGAATGGTGTCGTACACGAGCTAGGGTGATGCGATGGGAGGAGGAGGTTGATCTTCTGCAGGAGGAGATGCGGCGTGTCTCCGTATACCTTTCCTGGAAAGCCAGGTGGTGGCTGGAAAACTCATCCACTAGGATTGGACTGGGGCTGGGTAAACCGACGGAAGAAGGTATCGCGGCATATTCACGGCGTCAGGCGGCCCAGCTAACTGACCTTTGCACTCGATTCAAGCACGATTGGGAAGAGGTACCTCTGCTTATGGAGCGCTGGGCGGATAACGACGACGATACTGTATAGCACAAAAATGATATCATTTTTACAGACGCGTCAGACGCGTATTAATTACTGCAGACGCGTAAGACGTGTATCAATGACGCACGCATTATTTATAGATCCTACCCGATTCATTATTACGCGGAATAGCAGCCGAGTCATTGTTACGCGGTGCTGTTTGGAGAGCTGATGTGGCGGGATGATGGCGGGAGGGCGCTGTATGGATTAGGAAGGCACCTATGATGTAAGCAGTTGGGCGCTGGCGAGATGCAGTGGAGGGAGCTGGGTTTCAAAATTGATAGGATGAGGGAGAGATATGTTGTAGGTAGGTGATATATCATATCGACGAATATTGTAGGTGTTGATACATCACCAGTTCTAGTACAATCATAGGTAGGTGATATATCACACTGCTAGTTTCTGGTGCGGAAAGAAAGGGCCTCACGTTGCGCGACATCAATTAAGCTTTGGCGATGAATGAGGTAACGCCCGCGGGCTGATCAGACGCTCCATAACGGTGGAATTGCGAGTGAATCATGTTCGGCGATTTACTAAGTATCTCTGCGTCGGAAAAGTGGGGAAATCAACTGGATGATTTGAAAATCTGGCAAACTACGAACCTTGTATTGGTTTCGAATGTCAAGGCTGATTCACAGCGAATGTCGCAGCAACCCACCCAGCTATTCTCATTTCCCTTGACAAAATGCAGTCACCGACATACATCGACTAGCGATTCTCCATGCGCAGCATTCACGATGACATGCAAGAGCTAAAAGGGATGATTTCACTTATAGGTGCAGATCAATTACAATTTCTCGTGGCCAATGACGTCCACTAGCAGGTCCCGACGATGCAAATCATGTCCAAACCTACATTGCTCCTCCCGGCATCGCCAGACGCGGGCTGTGAGCAAGGATCAAACGCCTCGGGCATACTCTCTATACCTTTTCCATAGATGGATCCTATGCTATTGTGTCTACGGCGGGTATCCGTAACAGCGGATTGGGCGTTCTCGACTGATACGAAGTTTAAAGTTCCTTGCACCAATCCTGGTTATATAACGTTGACGAACATGAAATTGCCTCTCATTTCAATTAACCACTACCACGACCTCCTATACACCTAAGACAGTATGTATTCCACTGCTGCCCCAATCTCTTGTCTCCTTTCTCCTCGCGGGGTCAGTCCTTAATGATTCAGAGCGCTGAATCTGTCAAACATACAACTGAGTGATCCCCAAAGGGCATGGACCCCAGGTCATGCAGGGCCAGGACATGGTCAAGGCTGATACCGTGGCGGCGAGTCCGCGAGTCGGCGGAATGGTGTATCTGAAGTAACACATGAGAGACAGCGCTCACTGAATCAGATAAACATCCATGACGCCATTTTGGCCGTGTCGCGAGGCGGAATGACATTGAGTATCTCGATGACACTTGACGGCATAGGCACTAGCAAGAGCGAACAAGCTTAAGGACGCCACCAGCGGACCTAAAGTTTTTCATGTCCTAGAAATGAAATGCATTGCATGAAATTAGGAACGTTAATCTATGAGACATGCTCCTAACGACGTCGCCAGCTAAACTGACGAGCAGTAGGCGCCACAGTAAGTCGATACTCGGCGGTGATCAAGATACCGTTAGGGCAAGGTTCGTCGACGGATCAGCCTCGAAATCAAAACCCCTAGTGAGGCTCCAAGAACCCAGTCGAACCAGACTATGTTATCCATCGGAGCATCGTGGGGGAATCTATGCATTCTAGCCCGTTCCGATGGTGGAAGGCATCGTGAACCTATATAAATGATCTCCAGTGCGTTTGGTTTGATCTTGTTCTGCCGAAGAATAGTCAGGTTCTTCAAGAGCGACACAGACGGGAAATGAAACATACCCACGATTGCCACGAAAGTCAACAATACGGATAGTCTTTATGAAAGTTTGATAACGCGCCCGCAGGAGTGAGGCTAGAGGGGTCCTTCAGCTTCAAGGGTCAAGCTGACTGAGCAAAAACGACCTTGTCCAAATGGCCTTGTACTAAGTAGTATAGTATACAGTCAGCCATCCCTGCACAGATCAACATGACGACCTGGGAAAATGCCAGACGAGCCACGACTTACAAGAGGCATATACTTGGAATGATTCGCTTAACCATACAGTGCTTATCCTACCTGCAGGTTTTGAGAAATGGGCCAACAAGGTATAGATGTTCAACTTTCAGTCCTTGAAGTTGTGCGACAGGAAAAGAAGAAACGCCGTGACGGTCGATAGTGGCAACGTGCCGGTAACTTGAGTGCTGATTACGTCAGTGGTCTGACGGTCGTGCCCGGCGTTCTATCTCGTTCCTTTCTCCATTCCCATTTCCAGCATCTTCAGCGCTTAATTTGAAGCTTCAAACTTACTGCCCGACTTCCGAGGAGCAACAGGAGGGTGAGAAGCAACATCGTTGATGTCGATGATGACTGATGTTTGAAAAAGGACTAAGGATGGTTACAAAATTCAAATCACTTAGTCACCGATTTAGTTCGACAGGAGCTCTCTTGGATGTTTCGAGCAACATGTCACTCTGGACAGGACAACTCTGTTATCGAAGAGCTGTTCGAAGAGTGAGATCAAATTAGCGTTCTACGCCCGCCTTGAATAACTTACACAATCTAAACAAATATAAGTCCGTAATTTGACTATCATCTCTCATACTTCCACATTTCCAGACATTCCGCGTGCCTCGCTCCTATATAGCTGCTTTGATGCCGATTGAAACCTCCTACTCCTCCTCCTCTGCGATCGAATGATCAGTTGACGCTTTTACGGCGCTCTGCACTGAGCTAAGCTTCTTTATCGACATCATAGAGGCGACGGAATCGTGGGACTTCCGGTAGGGTTCTTCCTATCTGACGCATACGAGATTTTTGACCACACCCAGTCCTCACATAGATCTCACATGTCAAGGATTCTTGCATGGATACCCTCGCGATCCATCTTGACTGTCCGGCCTAACCGTGTCCCTTCCGTTTACCGTTGGCCATTCAAAATGACGCCATCTCCTAAAGTCTCGTCCTTCCTCTCACAGAGACGCATTAGCCCTGCCAATTCTCCCCAGGTTTTGCTTTGTTCGACATGCACTCTGGTACCAGGTTTCGAGTTGTCATATGGTGAGACTTCGAGCCATGGACATTCGACGAGCTTGATTGACGCTGACCATCATGATGCAGTGGGGCTGGCATTGGGGGTTTGACTGCGGCAGGAAAGCTGCTTCCGGCCATTCTGCTTGCGAATTTACTGACCTTTTTGACTTCATCAGTCGCTTTATCAGAATATCCCGATATTGATGTTGAGGTGTATGAGAGCGCAGCGGAACTGGCCGAGGTCGGCGCTGGAATTGGTGTCTTTCCTCGTATGCGTTTAAGACGCTATGCCGTTGGGATATATTGTCTCACCTCCGCTCGTCTGTAGGCGCATGGGAAGTGATACGGAGGTTAGGACTGGAAGAGGAGCTGCTCAAGCATTCCGAAGTTGAACTGGAAGAAGGGCCAGGTATGCACTCCAACTCAAAGTTGCCTCTTGTTATACTACTAACATGACAGCTTACAGTGACTTCCTTCAGGTACCGAAAAAGCGACCAGAATTCGGGACTGGAGTTCTACACCCTGGTGACAAACGGTGCGTCCTCGCCACTCCATCCGCCCTCCTTCTCGACACTTATCTTTACATGTCTTCAGGGAATTTGATGTTGTTTCATCGGGCAGACTTCCAACAGGTGCTTCTTCGACGGCTACCTGAATCGTGTCGAATACATTGCTCAAAGCGCCTCCGGTCCTATACCCAGCGACCTTCAGGACCGATTGAACTTCTATTCGAAGACGGATCAACTACCGCTTGTGACGTGCTCATCGGCGCAGATGGACTGAAATCCGCGGTTCGAAGGACCTTCTTAGACGAGAAGGTCACTAGGGCACGTTCAGAGGGAAGGCACACCGAGGTCGCTGACATTCATACCTCGATTGATCCAGTGTGGAGTGGCACGAGTGCCTATCGGGCATTGATCTCTGCCGAGAGCCTGAGGACGCGCGCCCCTGATCATCAGACCTTCTCGAGACCTACACAGGTATGGCGATCGCGTCCAGGTGGCCATTGAACGTGGAGGACTAACTACGTAAATGTCTTCCTATACAGTACCTGGGCAAGGATGGTGTAAGTCGGCCGAATACTGTCAAGTTGTTTCAGCCTATTGATGTCGTGGCTTCAGTACATTATAGCCTATCCTATCGCTCACGGAAAGTTCATCAACTTCGTTGCATTCATTGCGCGGAACGACCTTGAAGGCACGGCGTTTGAAGGACCTTGGGTCTCCAACACCGACCGTGCCGAACTTGCCTGTCGTTTCTCCCACTGGGAGCCCGAAGTTAAGGATCTGATAGCAGTAATTATATTCCTCGTCTTCGAAGTTGTCTTCCGCTGATCAGGGCACACTAGAGTGTGGAAGAGCCCCTTCGATGGGCTGTACATACTGTAAAGCCCCTGGATTCGTTTGTCTCAGGCCATGTGGCACTACTTGGAGATGCAGTGGGTATCTTCTCCAACTCCTTCGATACGCTTACCTTATTGTTTTTAGGCCCACGCGATGGCACCACATCAAGGATCAGGTGCCGGTCAAGCCATCGAGGTAGATATCCATATCAATATCAGCATTCAATCAACCAGCTAATTGAGGTTTCAGGATGCTTACATTCTCGCCACACTCCTAGGCCATTCTACGACCACGCGGGATGTATTGCATCGTGCGCTTGGCGCCTTCGATGAGGTCCGCCGACCCAAGGCGCTCGAAATAGCCGCTAGGTCTCGACGTAATGGTCAGTTATTCACGTTCCATGGTCAAGGTCTTGAGGGCCTTCCCGAGGACGCCCTGTTGAGTAAACTGAGAGCGCTAAGTGAAGAGTTTACGAGGAACTGGGAGTGGGCCTGGACGACGTCTATTGATGGATCAGTTCAGGAAGCATTACGTCTGCTGGTATCATGACCTCGTCCCCTCTGAGCACCAACCTTCTCTTATCGGATTACCTATTTATCGTATATAATGTACTCCCTTTACCGGGATGCTGGATAATGTATCATAGTCGTTTCAACAATTTGCTGGCAGGACTCAGAAATATGGAAATGCTTTGTGCGGTTCAATGACGTACTAATGGTCTCCTTCAGTTCTCCTCTAGGATCTAGGCGCGCTTCCTTAGTAGTCCCGCACTCGACTTTTCCAGGGTACAGGAAACGCGATCGTCCTGTTATGCTCGACTGCCTTCGCAAGAGTGGTCGAGAATGCTGCAATTGACAGCATCTTATCTTATCTGGTCATCCACGTGGCATGCATCATCGATTGCGCTTTTTCTGTAACATCAACTGGTAACATTGCCTACCACTTTCCCAACGACTCCTGCCTATAACATGGGTAAGCGCCGAGGCGGCCTGTCTGGGCTTGCTTCATTTGTTCGTCACGCTCTCAAGGAGGAGCCTCCCTCAGCTACTACAGCAGGCCCGAAAACACCGTTGGAAGATGCAGGGCCAGAGGATCGACCCGCGAAACGGCAGAAGATAACCACCACTACGAGAGAAGGTGCAGAGGAATGGATAGAGAAGTGGGTAGCAAAATATGATGCCACTGGACTTGTACCTCATTACACGCATGCCGCAGAAGTGCCAGAGCAACTTAAGAAGTGTGCGTGTCGAACTATTTCACCACCTGTTCACTGAGTGTTAATGACTGGTCACTCGCCTTAAGACTTTTCGCAGCGCAAACGCTACTTTTCACTCTATTCGACCACTCCTGGTTGCCTTCTAGATGAAGAGGGATGGTATAGCGTCACTCCTGAGCTGGTGGCCAACCAAATTGCCGAACGATGCCGGAGCGATACCATCTTGGACGCGTTTTGCGGTGTTGGGGGGAACGCGATCGCATTTGCGAAGACATGTCAACGGGGTACGTGACCTTGTTATACGTCATGACGAGGGGGTTGACACGATCATGTTCCCCAAGTCATAGCCTTGGACACATCACCGACTCGACTCGCCCTCGCCCGACACAACGCCCAGATATATGGCGTAGCGGACCGAATAGAGTTCATTCTATCCGACTACCTCTCTTTCGCTAGGACCTACCTCGCCCTTCCACATACTCAGACCAAACGCAACATTGACGTGGTCTTCCTGAGTCCACCATGGGGCGGACCATCATACTTGTCTGGGACTCCGACAGAATCTGAACCAATAGCGGAGACGAATGCGTTAGGAGGAAAGGAGACCACAGTCGAAGAACATCCTTCATATTCGCTTTCTTCAATCCAGCCTATTCATGGTGCAGAGCTATTTCGATTGACAAGACAAATCACGCCGAACATTGCCTATTTTCTTCCAAGAAACACGCGCTTGGACGAAATAAGCAACTTGCTGGAGGATCCCGCGGATCCCGAAGCTGGAAGCGGGGTGTCGAAGGAGGGTGGTCTAGAGCACGTCGAGGTCGAGGAGGAATGGATGGGATCCAAACTTAAGGCGCTTACGTGTTATTTTGGCGGTCTGGTTGCGGGTCAAGAGGCTTTGTTCTGAGGCAACTCCGCATGGTTGTATCTTTATCAATTTTCGGACATCCAGTAGTTACGATGATCTATCGACATTCCGCCAGAAACTTCCAATCTCACAACAAGCCATATCAGCACTACCCGCTTGGATATTCATTGGTGTCTATCTCGTGCTTCCTTCGAAAAATCCAGATCTCGACTGGAACCTCGCGCTCGTAAATCAAGCTCTCGTTCCTTCCAGCCTGACAGAAGGCAGCCCATCAAGTAAGGACGACTGCCCTCGACAGTCGTCTTTCCACATCGTCTCATGTGAAGCTTTCTATCCGGGAGACGTGGTGAATATGCAAGGTGGCTATGTGTATACAAGTGTAGGAAAATAATAAGCTAGTTCGACAGAAACTGCACCCCAAAGAAGCCCAAAGAAATCTGGATAGTCGTAACGAGGTCATAATTCGAACGAGCCTCCCTCTAACCCTATCACCATTAAAGTTGGTCCATGGTCAAAGCGTTGTATTTTGGACAGAGTTGCTCCCATGATGCTACAAGAAAGGTTCAACACTGTGAATACTTCCAACTCGAAATAATGCTTACTAGGGGGGTTCATGTTTGCGATATCGGGAATATCCTCAGCGAAGACGACTGCAAGTCCACTGTATGGAAATAAGAGATCAGTATTCACGCCGAGATGAAGAAGATCAAGACTTGCAGCTCGAGATGCCAGTCGATGTGACTAGATATGCCAAGGTGAGTAAATCTAGAACCCATGGTAAAACGCCAACACACCAGTGGAGGAACCAGGGACCATCGTTATCGGTAACGAAGCGGATAGTCGCATTTCCATCAGCGAGACCGGTATTGACGGTGTCGCGCCGGACAGGGTTTTTGTAATTGTAAGTTGGACTGTCGCCACTTCGCACAACGGAGAAGGAGTGCTATAATGGCGATTAAAAAAGGATCTGGTTCCGTCGACCAAGAGACGTACCCCGTGAAGATGGAAAGGATGCTATATTATGACATGTGAATACCAGCAGCTCGAAGCATTTTGTACATTTTACTTACTGGTCCGCCGAGATCAATACCAGTGCCAGGCAGCGAAATCTCGATAACTTTATTGGGAGGCAAGGAGTAGACACTTCCGTCGGGAAGCAAATCTTGTGCCGCTTGAGCCCCGCTGAGGATCTGGAGCAATACCGGAACCGTGGGCGGGATAAATGGCTTGCCATTCATCTCGTACTTGAAAGTTTCAAAGTTGAAAGTGTGCGCGATGTTGATGTTGACGTCGGCACCTCCTTTCTCGGGCCTACCTGGCGCCTTGGGGTTGAGCAAAGCATGGAGGTCGACCTCTTTCAATGGTTTCGTGCTGACATATTGGGTGGTAGGATCGACAGTGGGTGCACCAGCGTATCGCAGAATGGCAGAGTTCCTGCCGCCATCGTATCCAGGAAGACCTCTGAGATCGGGGTTGGCACGGATCCAGTAGTTCCCAACGGCCTGGTTTGCTGCCACGATCACCGAATAACGCTGTCCGGCATAGATCTGGATGGAATCGACAATTAGGGGGAGAGTGTACTCCCCGTCAGCCTCGATGACCACCAACGTGTGTTGATCTATGGCAAAGGTGAATGAAGGGTCGCAAGACATGGCGATGATACGGAAGCGGTATCGTTTGTTCTTCTTCACGTTAACCACGGATAACGCGACGGCTGGGCCAGTGGGATATCGACCTTTTCCATTGATCAACGTGGCTTGGGATGTGAGAGGGAGACCGCCAGCTGCAGAGGGTGCGGGTGCGTGATACCTACAGCGACATTAGTTTCATTGGACGCATTCAGAGTCAGTGATACTCATACCAATCTGCCAGCGTAATGATCGTAGACTCTGCGGACAAGTTAGAGGCGTTCTGGCAAATAAGGAGGTCGACATACTTACCATCGTCGACATCATAGAGAAGTTGATATGGATCAAGAGGGTCATAGATGATAAATGCTCCGCTAAGGCCATCGCAGTACTGCGTGGCTTGAGGATATGGCACACGATTGGCTCGAAACCGTGGTGGCGGAACGCTCGAGGTTACTCACACAAATGCGAGTGATACCAATACGTTCCAACCTGTTTCGGAATACTGAAATCGTACAGGAAAGAATCGTTCGCGGCGATTGGGCACTGGGTCACAAAGGCCACTCCGTCAGCAAAGTTCGTCTTGCTTTGGAAAATCCCATGCCAGTGCTTCCATTCTCATCAGTCGGAGACCCGTAAATCGCGGAGGAAAAAAGAGCTCACGATACTTGTACTGCGAAGCATGGTGTTATCTGTCAAGGAGTCGACGACGTTGAGCTTGAAATGATCTCCCTAAGCCTCGTGTCAGCAATCGGGCATAGCTGGATCACAGATAATCATGTACCCTTGTACCCTTGATGACCGGTCCAGGAAATGTTCCGCCGGCGAGGACAGCTCTGCTTTTCGTTTGAAAAACCACTCAAGTGTGCACACTGGAGCTAACTCACGAGCGAGGGAAGCCATCTGGGCTGATGACCTTGTTAGAGATAACAAGCTCGGAAACAGGGCCAATCGCACTTGCGACGCTTAAGAGAGAAAGAGCACAAAAGAAGTTCACCGCACTGAGCATAACAGGCAGTTGGGGTGGGTTTGAGAATCGCCGACGCATGTTTTCCGCGTTTTATGCAGTCTCCGCGTTTTTCGGCTACTGAATTGTCGAATTTGATTCATCCCTGACGGCTTTTAGTGGGTGATGGGCGACGCCCATAGGGGATCCTTTTGAAGCAAAAGCCACGCAATGGACGTATTGTCAATGTACAGCGGTTGGTGTGAATCAAGGGCTACCGAGTGGTGTTTGAGCGGGTCGCAGAACTTGGCTGGAATATCCGACGATATTCTGCCAGCAACCTTGCCCGCCCTCACCAAGCCTAGATTATCTAGCCCGACGACTGCGAGCGGCATCACTGTCGAATTTGATGCAATCATAGAATTACATGCGAGGTACGTTGTGAAACTTATAGCGAGGACTTCTCTAGAAACCAGGATAGAATGTTTGGAACTAGCACTCCGATTCCTCCCCACCGCGAGAACGAAGCAAATCTAGTCAAGGGAGTGGGAGCAGCCTGCTGATATGTTTGTGAAACTGAAAAAAAGACTTATCACTGGAGTGGACACTCACAAATAAAGACGGTGGAGTACGAGGGTCGAAACTTACCAGTCCGCGGCGTTACGGAAAGGCTGAAAAGGCGCCCTACAGTCAGCCGCCGAGGTAAAATCGGACTGAGCTCCGCCGAACTAGGGGCGCCTCTGGAAGGCAAAGATAAGATTGACACCAGGTTTTGCGACCTTAAAAAAACGCAACATCGGTGATTTGCGCACGCCATAGCAACCCTTGCACCGGACAAAGAGTAACTCCAAGGGACTCGTCGGTTCTGGCGTCGAGTATCCCAGCGGTCGCGCCATAGACATATACGAATGCCATGAGTTTATCGAGACTCGCCATCGCGACCAACGATTGTCTAGGCATGGAAGTTGGCGGCATCTCGAGATGGCGACCCGCCTTGGCTCCGTAAACTAAGTTTGGTCTGCTGGTGATGCGTGTAGGGATCCGAATCTAAATCTGAGGACGTTGGAAAAATGCCTTAATTGAAATAACATTGCTAGAGTCGGCCCGTCGAAAAGATGGCACGGGTATACGTATCGAGGTACACGGTGCCCCATATCTCTTCGCCAATTACGATAATATCACGGAATCCTCGGTTTTCTCCAACGAGGACTATGCATTCAAGTCGGATGGGGATCAAGGCTCATCTGGTGGCATTGCGCCAACCAAGATTTCAGGATCGTGGCCGTCGTCATGGACGAGGAAGAGGATGTGAGGTAACAAGGACAAACAACCGCTACCGTTTGGTTTCAATCGTCAACGGGTATGGACGCTGGCACTACGACAACTTCTTGTCTGTTGCTGCATAGCACTTAGGCACTCTTCCTGGCTGAAAAAGCTGCTTGATACATTGGCAGTCGTCCCAACCCAGATTTTAAGGTAATTACTCCTATGCCTCCCGAAGGCCGCGCACGCATCGACGCTTACAACTTTGAACTTAAGCAGCATTTGCGCTGCATACGGCGGCGGCGGCTTGCACACGTGGAAAAAGGATATATGTGGCACATTGGGTATCGTTGGTATTGGAACAAGGAATGCTCGGTGTGGTTAAGGTGACGTAGTCAGTGATTAACTTGAATCGCCGCGTACTTGCTGAACATTTCTACATTTTGGCCTTAATCCTGCAGTGTGTTATACTTAGGGCACAGGCCATCCCAGGATTCTGTAACAAGGATTAGGTGCTTCGGGCCACTGAGAAGAGAGTAAAGTCATTTACGAGGAGGTTCGATTTTCGCAGGGGTGCCTTGGATATCCTCAGCGAAGACCACCGCAAGCCCGCTGCAATAAGAAATTCACGAAGTTAAGATCGTAACTCGTGCAGAAGGGTTGGCGCTTACAGCTCTAAATGCCAATCAATGTGGCTAAACGGAATTCGTCAATAGCCTGAACAACAACTACCCAGGACGGACGCACCAGTGGAGGAACCATGGACCGGTATTATCAGTGACAAAGCGGATAGTCGCGTTTCCATCCGCTAGACCTGTGTTAACGGTATCGCGTCGAACCGGGTTCCTGTAATTGTATGTCGCGCTGTCACCACTTCGCACTACGTGGAACGAATGCTGCATCGTTTATCAGTCTCGAAGACTACACGTCTACATTGCAGGCGAACATACCCCGTGAAGGTGGAAAGGATGCTGCATGACGCGTAAGCGACAGTATCCAGCACCACTTAAGTGAATTTACTTACGGGTCCACCTATCTCGACACCTGTTCCAGGCAACGAGATCTCGATGACTTTGTTGCGCGGTAAAGCATACATACTTCCATGTGGGAGCAGATCTTGTGCGTTCTGAACCCCACTGAGAATCTGGAGAAGAACAGGGACAGTGGGTGGAATAAAGGCAACACCGTTCATCTCGTAGTGGAAGGTCTTAAAGTTGAAGGTATGCGCGATGTTGATGTTGACATCGGCGCCGCCTACTCTAGGTCTGCCAGGTACCGGGGATAACCCGAAAGCATGAAGATTGGCCTCCTTCAAAGGACGCTTACCGACAAAGGTGGTGGTAGGGTCAACAATCGGCGCGCCTTTGTACCGAAGGATGGCCGAGTTCCTTCCATTATCGAAGCCAGGGAAGCCTCGATTGGGATTCGCCCTGATCCAGTAATTTCCGACCCGCTGATTAGCGACCACGACTACCGAATAACGTTGTCCAGCATAGATATCAAGGGAGTCCACAACAAGAGGCGTCGTGGACTCTCCGTCAGCTTCGATGATCTTCAGGGCATGCTTGTCAATGGCAAAATTGAAAGCAGGGTCACAAGACATCGCAATGATACGGAAACGATATCTTCTGCCGAACTGGACGTTGATGACGGTCAACGGAACGGCGGGTCCGTCGCGGTAGCGACCATTGCCATTGATCAAGGTTGCGTCAGATAAAGGAGGGAGCTGTCCAACTTGTAGCGCGTCAGGGGCGATTACATGATACCTGTAGGGAATGAATTTCAGAGCAGATGATAAGAGTATGATATTTACCAGTCGGCCAGCGTAATGATCGTAGACTCTGCGGAGAAGTCAGGGATGTTGATAGAGGCCGAATTTGAAAACACTGAATTCTCACCGTCGTCGACGTCGTAGAGCAACCTGTGGGGGTCGAGGGGGTCATATACCACGAAGGCTCCGCGCAGGCCATCACAGTATTGTGTCGCTAGCGATAAGGGCTGTAAGAGGGCTTTTGAGAGCAGAGATGGAAACACTTACCTAAATGGGAGTGGTACCAGTAGGTCCCCGCTTGATCAGGGACCCTGAATTCGTAGAGGAATGAGTCGTTCGGGGTGATAGGGCATTGGGTGACGAATGCAGCACCGTCAGCCCAATTTGTTTTGTGTTGGAAGATCCCATGCCAATGCTTAACATGTTCGTCACACTATGCATATTTTAGACATAGCAGCCGAACTCACTATGCTCGTGCTGCGCAACATGCTCTTGTCCGTTAGTTCATTGATGACGTTCAACGCAAAGCGATCGCCCTTCACCGGGGGGTCAATGACTACATATGATAGGAAGCGCGCCGAGGGACGTACTCGTCTTCCACGGATGACCGGTCCAGGGAACGTCCCGCCGGCAAGAACGGCTCTACGTCATTCATCAGAAAAACGCCAGTGAGTGAAAAGAATGAGCGAACGGGCGAGGAAAGCCATCGGGGCTGATATTCGCGTTGGAGATGGTGAGGTCAGCGACGGGACCAATTGCTGCATTCGTACAGCTCAAGAGAGAAAGAGCGTAGAGACCGAGGACATGTCTAACGCCAAACATGGCGAGAGGGCAATTGGATGCGGGAGAGTCGACTTGAACGTCCTAACTCATCCATCACCAGAGCGTCAGCTTTATGTCCTTGCAACATTTGAGCTGTCTCGGTTCTTCGGTATGAAGTCAATATGAACATGGATTCATCACCGAGCGCTCACGTTAGTTTATGAATCGAACACCTTTTTGCGGCTAGCTTCGGACCCTGCCCGTCTAATTCAACATCTTCCAACATCATGGAGGTCGTGACTTATGACATTATGAAACGTGAGCTTAACATACTTTAAGCATGCGAGCCTTTTCGGTCTTCCTATTACTTGAGCTTTGACTCTCTGCCGACGTGGGTAGCCTCACGCACTGTTGACAAGCTCTCGACAGTTGCCCTGAAGTCAACGTTGGGCTAGAGGAACAAATCTCGTCGAGATACAAACGTAGACCTCTTATTCGGTTTTCTTTCGCTTCCCTGCTATGGACCCTGCATCAATATAAATACGAAGCCAGGTATGAACTTTAAACAAACCGTGTCCTGAACGGTCTTGACTGATTCAACTTGGCAAGAGATACAAATGTCCAGGTAGCAGAAAGCTCCGAATCTTACTATCAGCTTACGGCAGTCGTCACGCTGTTGTATAAGCCTTGCGGTGTCGGCACTTTCGCCTCCCAAAGCAGCGATGAGGATCGGATTTAACCACCCCGCATCTGTCGATCTAAGCGGGTCATGTCTGATATGTATCTAAAAACAAACAACATGAGGCGAAATATACTTACGCAAGGCAACTCGTACTATAGCGCTTCAGCTTGCTCGCGTCTTGCCGCTTTTTCTTCGCTTTGCCAGAGAAGCATTGAAGAAACATCGTAAACCCTTTCCACGACCGATTCAGATATATGGGCCCATTGTCAAGTCGTTTGCAACATCAAAATGGCCTCAGAGTACGAGACAGCCGATCTATGCTCCGGGCGGTGATGCTTCATGGTGTTTCGTACTTACGAGAGGTCAAGCAGTTCTTGGGAGAAGATATCTAGCTATTCGAGGTTGAGTATACGGCTAGCGAGTAGAATACAGAGATTGACAGAATACCGCTGACGTTACTAGTCCGAATCCGATGATATCGATTATATCAGAAGACCATCACTGTCAGAAAGAAGAATCTTCAAAACATGATATTGACGGCTTGACGGACGAGAGGTGGGGAAGGCTTGCCTACGATTGGAACGATAAAACCTGTCAGGGACGTGTCCTGTCAAATGATGGGAGATCTAATCATATCTAATCTCGGCCTTCACTTCTGCTTCAACCACCACCAGCAACCGCTCTGGCCTTATGTAGTGGTGGTAAAGATGGACTATAGTTGCATTAAGGCGTTGTATAATATGTATGTGGGGCTATATATGGAGTGGCGTAGTAGATCTCTATAAAAACGCGATTACACCTCTCGCTCGTGCGCTTGCGACATCTCCGCCGGATATCCCATCTCTCACCGCCGCCAACTCCCCAGCGCCGCCAACGCCGGACCCTGAACCACGCGCATACTTCCCCCCGCCAAGCCGCACTCAAACGACAGCTCCGGCGCCAACACCTCCGCCGAGCCCAGGACCAGCGGGTTCAGCAGCTTCGCCCCTTTGAAAGAACAAGAACTTGCCGACAGGGCAGTGTGCTTTCTTCTAGGCGTTGACTGGACTTGGATGGAGGTGAAAGAGATGACGGAAGGCAGGACGCTGATGGAGGGGGGGTCCTTGTTGTCGTGTTTGTTGGTTAGGTCGGGTACCGTGCTGATGATGGGTTTGAAGAGAAGTGGAGGAGCGATCTCTGCCTCTACTTCGTCGTTGCAGCCGTCTTCGGGGATAGGCGACTGAGTTGACGAGTGACTGTTAGAAGTGCAGGAAAGAAATTATAGTTACACGTACTTACCTTCCGCGACGGAATATTAATAAGGGCGGCATCCTCCGTGGACTCTCTCACATCTTCCAAGTACTGCTCCCCACAATTCTCCAGCTCTCGATGACACGAGGCGCATACATCCTTCGAAGAAGCAAGCACATTCGATGCGCCGCTAATGGTAACTCGATTTTCGCTAGATCCAGAAACGCCGCCTAAGGAGGCACGAAAGTCACATAATAAGGGGTACCGCCAAGTACCAAGGACAGACATACCCCGCCCATACAGCGCAGACCTAGACAAAGCGAGTACCAAATCCACAAACGCAGGACTAGGCCTCCGTCTCGCCTTTCGCATCTCCGGGTCATACGTCAGAACCACCCCCCTCTCCATTCCGCCCGTCGCGACCAAAGTGAACACCCGTTCGAGCGCGACGAACGCGTCGATGCAGGGGCGTATTATGTCGGTCGGGAGACGATAGATGCCGGTTTCGGGGGCGAGGGATACGAGGGTGGTACTTTGGGCGCAGGTAGCGCAGGGCATGGCTGTCACTGGTACGTTGGAGGGGCATAGGTAAGGGTACTTGGCTTTATACCTGTTGGGTTTGCTCGATCACTGCCGCACTCATTCCCAATTCGAACACTTACCATGTTCGTGCTTGCGCTCCAGCTAGTCAAAACTGAAATTCTGGTGGAGAGACACGTTCGACAGCGACACTGAGAGAGGCATCCTCGCGAGCTGCTGCGTTGATGGTCAAAAGAAGAAAAGCCGCTGTTTGGCTTCGTTGACGGAATCTGCCACCCTGTCACAATCGCTCCGACTGGGTGAGCTCCCTGGTCAACCAATTACACTCTATTACCCTTTGCTCATGCATCCTGGCTTGCTGGGAACGCATAATGAACTCAAATTTCGTCACATCGTGCGGTTGCTATCCCGGCATCCTACCTCGCCTTATCTTGTATCCTAGCCTGACTGGGGTCCGTGGGCCGCTAAACGGCAGATCCGAGTTCTGAATTTTCTTCGCGCCACCTCGAGAATTGTGACACCACCCAACCAGCAGATTCTGCCCGAGACGAGGAAGGTGATCTTGACATCAAGTCAGGGGCAAGGGACTCGGCGAATGGCCCAGACACTTGGTGAAACATGGAATAGGCCGGCATACGGCACAACGACGAATTTGACAACTTCTTAACCTGAGTGAAGGGGGGTTATGGTCACTGTAGTCTTCCATAGACGTCGTCTCAGCTTTCGAGTGGGGGCCCGGGGATCTCTGGCGCGGAAAACGCTTGCAATTCTGTTATAGCTTCTCATCTCGGAGGAGCCTCAACTCGTAGAGGCCGGCTGTACACAATGGCGTGATCACGGGGGTCGGTAGCAGAATCATCCAGCAGTGGAGAGTTAATCAAAATAATGGAGATTGCAATAGAAGATGGTGGGTACTGGCAGGGGCGCCAGGACATGCGCTACGAGTACTAGTAGTAGACGGTCTGGATGGTGTCTGCAGGCCCAGAAACGAGGGTCGGGACTCGGCAGTTGCACGGCCTCCGTCGGTTTCTACGGGCTCTTGGAGCAGTAGAACGAGCATTTGTGGTGTATATAAGTCTTTTATAGATTTGTCTCCATTCAAGAATCAAGAGGTGTCCCGGAGTGCAGGACACAAAGCAAAGACATACCAGTGCCCACCTTGGGGTCCCAACATCCAAACCAAGTACAAACTCTTCCTTTCAACTCCTGGCCTTGATTCATTGCAAACACGGTCTTGAGGGCATAGGGAGGCATTCCTAGAAGCTGCGGCTGGCTGATAAGAGGGCAGAGATAGGGTTCACGTTGGTGGCGTATTGACGGGCGCAATTTCTATCCATCGAAGGATGTGTTAGAAGTCACACACTGGCAATGCCCGACAGTCCCTGCTCGTGCACCGACAGCCTCAACTCACTGAACCAGACACCACAACATCCTGCCCACACCAGAACTAGCTCCTGCAACTGAGAAGACCCACAATTGCGGGCTCCTTCGAGTACAGTAGCTGAATTATGGGGGACGGGGCTTGAAGAGCAAAAGCAAGGTCCCTCGAAATGGTGCGGGCTGGAACGGGAGCATGAGAGCGAGGATCTGGAAGGCGGATTGAATTCGAGATGGTGAGGAGATGTATCCTGAGGTCGAAAGTTATGAAGAAGACTCAAACATTTGTCATAGAAGTATCAGGGCTGGATGTGATTCAGATCTGGATCTTGAGTACCGCGCTGAATGTATGCACATTACGTTCGAGTATCGCATGCATAGAAAGTTAAAAGCCAGGTGATACCCAGCCTGGAAAGCTACAACATAATACACAGATAAACCAATCAGCGAGTAAAGTAAGATACAGCACTGTACATACAAATATCACACCCTACCCCCAATCCCCGACTGGCGAACACCCTAACAATCCCCACCCACTCAAGAAAACACGCTCCCCAGTCCCTCATACATCTCACACTGCATTGAACCAAATATAAACAGACTAATGCTCCCCCTCCCCCCACAGTTCCAGCATGTCCGGCCCCCAACCTCAGATAGCCCGAAGGGTACACAATAGCATCGGGTGATGGGGTGGCGTACAGGGATAGAGCGTGGAATTGCTGGGGCAGGGGTGGGTGTGGGTAAGGCTGGGACTGTTGGTGGAGGATCGGATTTGGCGGTCGCCGGTGACGGGATGTAGGGCGGGTGCTGTTGTGGATGTGGGTGCTGTGGATGTTGTGGTGGAGGAGAAGGACATGGTGGTGAGTGAGGTGCGGGCAGCTGTGGGGACCGGAACGCAGGCAGCGGACACTGAAACATGGTGATTGTGGTGGTGGAAGGCGAGGCGGGGAGGAGAAGGAGTACACGAGAGGCCCGGAAAAGGGTTTACTGTATTTGGACCAACATTTCTTACACGGGTGGAATGGGCCGGCCTGTCTGAAGCCGATGTTGTGGCCTGCCCTTGGCGTCAGAGGACATGAAAGGAAAGGAAGGGAGTGCATACATTTAGGACATGTGAACCCCTTCACATATACCAGCAGCTTCTCCTTTTTCAGTAACGGCCAGCCTGGCATGGGCAACTTGGTTGGACGCCCGTCGTCTGATGGAGAGGTTGGGGAAGGAGGAGGAGGACTGGAGGGTGGGGCGTGTCCTGAGTTTGGAGATGTAGTTGGTGGAGGACCGGGTGGAGGGACGTACCCTGACGAATCGGGGTCGGGCTGGGAGTTCAAATCTCCGGTACCTGCGGTGTAGAAGTCACGTGCAAAGTTTGACGAGGGTGATAACGGAGACGTTGGGTTTGAGGATGCTCTTCGTGGTGGGAGGAGAGGGAGCCCCAGCGAATGTGAATGCGGGGCTGAGGGACCCGCTCCATAGCTTGCGTATTCTGACTGGGAATGGTGTTGTTACTGCTGCTGTCTGGGATACCCTGACCAACTCGAGCTGGACCCAGTCTGCTGCGGTGACACACCCGGTCTGCTATACGTAGGCCCCGGCCCCCATCAACTATGTCATAATAGTATCCACCAGCAGCTGCTGCAGCGAAGGACGCCCCTGATTGTTGAAAGGTAGCTGAGGCTGTGTGACGTGTATGGCTGGGACTACCTGGAGTGGGGACTGCCATTGTATGGGCTGTGGTTGGGCCAGGGGCGGTGGTCACTGGTGGTGCGGGTTGGAATGAGCGCCGTGGGCCTTGTTCGCCGTGATGGTCTGGGCTGGGCGTGTAGGCTGGAGAAAGGTCTTTGTCAAGGCCAGTTGGCTCGTCCGAATGAGCGTGGTTCATGAGTCATGACTGCAGAATCATCTGTGCGGGCAGTGGGAGAGGCTCTGGAAGAAAACACAGGGGTGGATACCGCGAGGCCGGTGAGCGAAATGGGTTGTGCGCGTAGGCTTTCGAAGTCCGGTCCGGTCCGGTTTTTGGCCCATTTTGGCCGCAACCACAACCGGAACCGGTTGGGAAACTCACAAGCGCGATGCGACCGACAACCGAACTGTGTTCGACCGGGGTCGCGTCAACACCACAACCGGTTTGAACTGGTTTCAACTGGACCTGGTTGCAACCGGTCGCAAGTCAGTCCCAACCGGTTGCGACCTCATGAGAGGGCCGCGAAATCACTTAACTCACTCGATAACATACTTAAGAGCACAAATTTTATTGAAGTATAATACATAAATCATTGAAGTATCTATATTATAAAAGAGCTCGATAACCAAAGGAGCCTTCTCATTCGTTGTAAGGGAACGGCTATCATTCCCTAGTAATGACCCCAGGGTTATGCCTTAACCCGATGGCTGGAGTTAAATACTGACTAAAAGGCAAGGTGGTAACAGAGGACTATGGTGTAGTGGTAACACGAGTCGCGGGTTCGACCCCCGCTAGTTCTAATTTCTTAGTCGCGGGTTCAATCCCCGCCTAAGCTGTTACATTCGTTGATCACGGAGACAAACGTCAAAGACAAACCAGCCATCTCGGGCTTGCCATCCTGGGGAGCCAGACACAAACTGGGCAATTTGCGTCACGTGGCTAATCGGCGACGCAAACAAACGTTCAAGGGTTGCGTGGATGGATCCAGAAGTTTCTCTCTGACTAGCTATAAAACTGCCAATGATCCTACCTCCTCCAATGAATCACTCAACGCGCAGTCGCGATACATTCAAGCAGGTGCACGACACTAATAGTAACCGAGATCAGTTTCCTCTAAACTCACAGTCATGTGATGTAAAGGCACGAGGTTATCCCAGGCTACTCCCTCACCCAGAACAGCCTAAACCAGCCATCACCCATGCCCCTGCCGTGAAAGGCCAGCAATATTTCTCAGTGAGTGCAAGTGCTTTCTTTTCAAGCAATGGCTTAGACTGACTACAGAGATGCCAATACCGATATGACCTTGCACCTACTAATGGGCTGAAATTACCAGTTCCACGGCGCACACGGGTGGAAGGGCTCCCACCCAATCGCTGAACGCTTGGACAACTCGCACGGTGGGAACGCGAGTATAGAGAGCGCCAGCAGGCACCTGCAGGGTCATTGCGTGAGTTTCCCATGTCTCTTTTACTAATCTTATCTCACATATCTTCAGGATCTTACGGTGTGACCCCAACGACGGATAAACAGAGCCGTTCTCAGTGAGCGTGCGGAGGGAACGCGAGCGGCAGGCTCGCAAGGGGTGCGAGACGGGCACATCATTGAATGATGGGACCAATGAGCACGGGCAGCGGGCACGGGTGCCATCCGGGGCACGGGATGGAATGGCAGGCTCGCAAGGGTGCAAGATGGGAACATAATTGGATGATGGGATATGAGAACGGGCATCGGGAGACGGGTGCGATCGGGACATGGGACTGAGCCCTGGACAGATGCAAGACAGGCATTGCATGTGCAACAAGGTATGGCAAAGGTGACTTACAACTTACTAGGTGTTCTGTTCAATTCTCTAAGTGATAGCGAGGACTGGTAGTAGTACAAAGTTGAACACCAGAACCAAGTTCCAACTGAAGGTAGTGACAAGGGGCCAACTTTGACATGGTCCGTGCAATGCACGGGTTTGGCGGCACGCCAACATCAAATTCTTCATTCTCGCGCAACGAATACCAATCAAATCCATCGACATCCGTCAGCGAGATGCACAATGACAAACACGAGAAGGTGCAGGGCACGGGGCGGACACGAGACGGGCACGGGATGGGATGGATATTTTATATACAATTTTCAAGTTGCAACTCACAAGTCAGGAAGCACAACGGGACATGGGAAGGGGCAGGGCACGGGAAGACATGAGACGGGCATGAGACGGGATGAAATTATGAATGTTTTATTCAGTATCTAAGTGACATATTGTATAGCAAGTACTGGCATTCATAATCACAATCAGTCTTTCCGTGCAACGCACGGGTATCTGCTAGTAATACATAAATCAACAACTACGGAGTACAGGAGAGCACACCCTGAGAATTCGACAGTTGGGATGTGGTGGCGGTCGGGCAACATGGCGGGGGGTTGGGTCACTTGGGTGATGTGGTGTGGTTGTGGGAGTGGTGGCGGCTGGCGGCCTGCGCGACATGGTGACGTGGCCACAGTGGTACCTTGCGTGCGCTGCAGTAGGCGGCCCTGGGGGTCTTGGTACTTGTGAGCTGTGCCAGGTGACGTGGCAGTCACTGTTGTGGTGATGAGCCGCGCCGGGCGTCGTGTGGTGACGTGGCAGTCAAGGGTGCGCTTCGGGGTGCGTAGGGGGGACTGTGGCACCTGGGTACGGTCTCCAATGGTGAGGAAGGACTCATGAGTCACCATGGGTGCTACGACGTACCTGGTGGCTCTCCCCCAGCTGGGGTCTGCCCTTCTTGCCTCCCCTGCTACTCCTTCAGTGTCGTTCCCTGCCACTCCTTCGGTGTCGTCCTTCTGGTCCTGCTACAGAGGGCTTATGACATGTTCTTGGGGTGCTATGTTGACGGTGGTGCCGAGGAGATAGTGGGGGACACGACGGTGGTGGTAGTGGTGGTAGTGGCGGTGGAACGCGCTCAACAGCAATGTTTATGGCAATGTCAACAACGGTCAACACTGGACTTGTTGTTTCCCGCGTGAGCTGGATCCGGCGCGTCGGAGATCCCACAACACCTCAGGATGATCACGGGTCCCGAAGTCACGTGCTGATCAATTGATGCTATCACTTGAAAATGCCAACTATCCCACGAGCCAGGCCATTTACAAAACCTCGTTCTATAAATAGAACTCGGAACTCGACTATGGTCTTCGAGAATCTGCATCACACTTATCCCCAATATCCGAGTGTTTTATCGAAGCAAGTCTCTTGAATGAGAATCTTTGATTTGATGAAGCTCCCCATCGTTTCAGGGAGAATAAGCGCCCTCAGATCCTCCAACCAGGCTATGACGGGTCAGCGCCAGCCACGACATATCATTGATTAACGCCAAGTCGCTCAAAGACCGCTTAACTTGATATGTACCCCCCAGAAACTATCGGCGAAAGCGATGTTGCTTGTGGCCTCATACTCGGAAAAACCTAGACTGCCCCTGGTGCAGGATATGATCTGGTGGTGATTGTCGGTCATAAGCTTGGTTTGCGGTGCATATACCGTCTGGAGCCTCAAGCGTCGTACTTCGCATATTATTGAGGTGAAGTGACTGTAATCTTGTCAAGGGTGTGTCTACTGACAACAGTCCCTCGGCGTCGTCTATCGTAGCCTTGTTGGAACTCTGAAAGTTTTGTCCGTGTGGACCGGCGTGCAAAGAGACAGCATGATCGTTCCCGAGCTTCTCATGTTTTGTCTGGTCCCCACAAAGTACCTTCGTTTCGCCTTCCTTTGGCGACCAGCAGTGCGTGAACTTCGGCCCTAAAAGGTCGCATATCGCGATAAATTTCTGCTATGTTCCGACTCCAGGTCCCAAAGAGTCGTGCTAAGCTATGTATTACATGTCGGCAGAAGCTACTACTCGCGGCAACTCCTGAACCGCCATTTTTCGTATTGGTTGCCAAAGCAGCATAGCTTCATCCTGCATAGACGCTGAGTCTGATGTGATGTTCAACCTCGGGTCCGTATAGTGATGTTCATTGAGACGCCCTCTACTCACTAGCGCCACCTCCCTCAAACATCTCCAAGTCCACGTGGGTGTACATCCTCGCCCCTGACCACTTTGACGCCTTCCTCAAGTTATTTAACACAACCCGAGCTCGCAATGCTACCTTACGTCTCTCCTTTCTGCCTCCCGTTCCGTCCTAGTATTTCTCATTTCCTTTGTATGGCTGTATCTGCCTCCAGAATTCAACGTACTGATCTTCGCCTTCCATAGAATTTCTAGCCATGGCGGACGAATACGATTCCAGTCACCTGAACGCCCGATCCTCCCGTCGCGTCACCGGTTCCAAGCCAATCGCGTTCTTCATTCTCGCCATCGGCTTTGCCATTGCGCATCACGTCCTCAACACCCTGCTAGCGGGCCAGGCAGTGTAAGCTCCACCCTTCCTCCCCAATTCCACGCCTTATGCATCTGGGTAGGGACACACTCATGAACCTGGACCGGTTTCAGGTCAAGGTCTTCGACCACACCTTCCCCCTGAAGAACCTGACGCAGAAGCAACAACACTGGGTCCTCAATCTCTTCGCTTTCCTCTTCAAGTCCTGCGTTCACCGCGCTATGGCGTACGGCCTTTCTCAGCATGCGTGGAAGGCCCTGCGCACCACAGAACTGACTGTACTGCGTAAGCACCTTACGACACGGCTCTCGTATGGTTTTTGTACTCACACGGACGGCAGAGATTGATCGCGTCATCGCGCTGCAGCATCGGAAACCCTCGGGTCTGCTCTCATGGACCCTCTGGACGGAATGCTTCTCGTTAGTGGTATACGCCATCATAACCATCCTCGTACCATACGTCGCCATCTTCCCCGGCGGCAGTCTCACAGTCGTCGAGGTCAACGGGACAGCCGTGTACGCGTACAACTCCCGCTGGCTCGTTATCCCCTACGTGGTCAGTCTCCTCTTTACGCTCCTCCTTCTTCTGCGTTACTATTCCTAACGATGGATCCCACCACAGAGCGCCCTCGTCGTAACATTCCTCTGCATCGGGCTAGGCACACACCACTTGTTCACTCATAACAAAACCAACCTCTCCTTCGCATTCTCCCATATCCTATCCGCCACGCGCAACGCCGCGTTCGACCAGCTTCTCGGGGATGCGGATATCCACCACGCCCCCGCAAAAGTGTTGCAACAACTCGGAGCTGTCAAGTTCGGCGTTCTTCGCGAGAAGGGGAGGGAGGGGTTTGCGAGGGTTGAGGAGTTGGTGGGTGAGGGTGATGGTGCGAAAGACGAGGAGAGTGGATGATTGAAGGCTTCCTTTGGCAGGAAAGTCTTAAGTTTACACATCGTTTTTCTACATTGGCTTATATGCACACACCTTATCATGTCACTCGTTATATACAATACGGCTCCGATTCATGTTTCCATTCACCGTATTGGAGACATATAACTGTCGTTTCTGAGTAGAATGAGCGCGATCGACAGCGAATGTCCCTCGTGTTCTCGATGAGACAACGGTCGGAGTAACGTTTACTGCCATCTACGCCACTTGCGATCGTCCGCCACCACCCTAGTGCCTTGTTGACGATAGATGTGACTTGCACTGCGAACATGACATCGCGGAGTCCGACGGTGTAACCATCATGGGGAGGATGACCGCGTCGACGCTGCACTGGCCTCAGTATTACTTACACTGCTATGATTCTTGGACTTTATGGGCAATCCGTTCTATAGAGATTTTTGACGAAACATAGCTTTAGTTTCGGAATAATCAACCAATACGACTCATCGTGAAAAGTGACAGAAAAAATACCTGAGAGAGGGCGTAGAGATGTTGGAATGATCGATAGTTGTAGTAGTAGTAGTAGTAGTATATTACTGGCATGGTCCAATCGCTGAACGCCAGGGTTCCGAGATTATCCCGATGATACGTACAGGCACGCTATCTATATCTATTATACATCTTCGTCTCGGGCCTATAATCACAACTTCCAGCAAGCGAACGGGCTTCGACGTCGATCACTGGACAGCCATGACTATGGGCATGGGGTGTACAACCCCGCTGAGATTTTCTCTTTTTTCAGGAGCGGGTGTATCATTCAAATGCAGCATTTTTCAGGAACATCAACTGGCACAGCCTCGAACCCAGCTGCTTCATGTGTGAATTTCACAAAGGAGCAGGAGTCTTGCAAGTGCTTTTCTGTGAACACCGTTGGGTACACTGAGGTAATTTGTCCGAAACAAAGCGACTTATGGCTTTGGGGGACAAACTGTGACTGGTTCGAATCTGTTTTGAAGAAGATACAATTTAGGAGAGTCTCACATTCACTTCGGATATAGGCTTGTGAGGTAGCGCAGAGAAACAAGAGTGAGTATGAATCTCCGAAACCGCAATGGTACCAAAGAGGTCTCTATAAACAGTGGTATTATCATTGACCTTCGATGTAAATCCAGGATTCGGCGGAGATATGGTGTCTGCAGTCGCCAGAGAATTTCTCCAGAGAAGGGAGATCGACATCAAGTATAACCTCACATCCATGGCTACGGTGGGGGTCGATTTGTGCCATATACTAGAGCTTCTTGGCCTCCCAAGGGGGAAAATGCCTATGATAGACTCCGTATCTAGCGCTGTATTACCAACTGGACTTCGCTTGCTTTATTTTGGTAGTGTTTGAGAAAACAGTTGCACCGTCGGACGGCAGAGATCTGAGATACTGCCTCTGTGAACAGTGGTATGATTATTGTCCCTTTAGGGAAAGAGACTGGCATCTTAGGACATTACAGGGCAGATCAACATCAAGGAAAGCTTCAAGCATAGTCCCGGTACACTTGGGACAGTGTGGAGGGTTCAAGTTGATACTAGTGCTAATCAACTGTTCAAGCCTTGCTTCAATGCTTGCCTGATTTTCAACATGTTCTGCAGCAGTATTGCTTTGAGTAGACTGTGAATCTATAGGTGTGCTTGACAGTACTGTTTTGAGGACTGAATTGGGCTTGTAGCGGATGTGGACTTCCATTCTCAGGACACTCCGAGCGGCGGTGCCACAGGCCGAAAAAGTAACCGCGATGTTTGGCTGTGTGGTGCGGGAGCATTTGATCTTGATCAACGGCCCGTCCGGCGTCCAGGCGTGACACGTGACGACCAGGGCAAAGGGTTCGTGTCCGCCGTCGTTGTAAACGGCGCCGAGGCTAGTGGCCCCAACAGTCCAGCTGTTCACCCCCGCTCGCAACCATTACCTACTGCTAGTGTAGTATAAAGAGGCCTTACAAGGTGTGACGGGTTTTGGAGCACAATCAGCTAAGTGTTTTGTTGTGGCAGGTGGGAGTCCCAAAATCGATGGGCTGCCAATCGCTTTTTTATCGAACAGCGGATTTATACGCAGTATTTACACAACGAGCATCTATTGACTCTGAACGCAGATCGTCGTTTGCAGTCTGCTAAGCAGTACCTGTGTTAAGATGGGTTTTATCTGGAAGAGAACCATGTGCGGCATTTGCTCTTGCCGAACTATCCGAGGTTGTTTGTTGTTGTTGCCTTGCTTTCCTTGACCACGTTCACCAATGTGCTCCTCATGATCTGGGCCCCAACCATGACCTTTTGCTGGAACAGTGACTTACGCGAGGACTCATGTGGGTGCATGCAAATGACTCGTACGTCGGTCAGCGCAAAGTTAATCCATCAACCTCACTCACATACCAACCCAGGTAGCCAGAGCTTTTACCAGTTAGATGAAGGCTTGGATCTTTTTTCGATATTCGCAGCCTGTCGTTCGGCTTCAAATTCTAGCATCGAAACTGCAAAAACCTAGGATTTGCGCTCTTCGGGAACTCTGTTGTGACACGGATGACAGCGCAGGCCCGACACCGGAGTATGTTTTAGAGAACTCACTTAGGCTCACGATTTTGACCGCTGCGAGTTGGACAGCAGAGTGGGACAGCAGTCTGTTGGCGAGACATATTCCTGGTGCGTCCAATCCGTCCACATATTACTAGGTGTTTATCTTGACTCGGATATCTAAGCTCGTTTGGAAGAAACCCATCGTTGTCGTGTAATATCGTTGTCGTGGGCCTCGTGGCTAACAACCGGATAGGGCGTCGTATACGTGGAGCGGACCACATTCCATAACAGAGCCAAGAGAACCGCCGTTTCGCTCATCTCAACACCTTCGAATATCTTCATGGCCAACTATTGTGATACTCGTAGTGGCCACCGGTTTTCATGCCCCAAAGGCATCGGTATCCCATCCGCGCGTTTCGGGAGCGGGATCTCCATATCAATTCCTAGAGAGTGATATTGTAGTAGTAGATGTAGTCGGCAAACCTCGGCGAACTTGCCAAACAACCACTTTCCTCTTGCCATCATCTTCCCCGCTGCTCGTTCACGATGACCTGCTGCCCTACCCGACGAAATTACTGTCTCGCCCGCTGGACCGCACTTCCCAATGCGGAAGTCCTAATCATCCCTTCTGGAACTTGTCAAGCCCGAGGCTGACCCGCCCCATCTCTATAAAAACACCTGCCCCTCACCCCCTCTCACCGATCGCTCAACAATGTCGACCACCACCACCACTACGTGCACCGGAAGTACCACCATCATCGCTCTCTCAAGCCAGGGTAACCTCTACCGTCTCCCCACGGACATGGTCGAGGCGTCCCGCGAGATGTTCATGGAGGTAGAGAGGCGCTTCGTCAATAGTGTGACGGGGAGGGAGGAGGAGAAGGTGGTGTTGATGTATGTACCGGAGATGAGGGGGAAGAGGTTTACGAGTGCGTTTTTGGAGCTTTATCTCGAGGTGGAGAAGTATCCGGTGTATGGGTATGGTATGTTCGGCCATCGTCGTGTCTTGAGAGATTAGTGGCTGACAGGTGACTTCTGTAGGTGGTGTGTGGAGGCCTGTTGTTCCTCAGGACTTCTGCGAGGAGCCTACCAGGGGCCTTGGGTCTGGTATGTTCAGCATCAGCACGTCTCTAGCATCGGTGGCTGACGTTCGTCGATTTCTGCAGGTGGTACCTCGAGACGCGTACCGCCTCAAGGTATCCGCCGGAAACTCACCAAGAACCTTGGGCTCAGTACGTCCAGACTCATCATCTCTCTCACGTTTAGTGGCTGACCTTGATATGCCTTCTGTAGGTCGCATCCCAAGACTCGTCCTTCCTCAAGGTACCCGTCCCGGGCCTACCAAGGAGCTTGCGTCTGGTACGTGCAGACTCATCATCTCTCACGTTTAGTGGCTGACATTCATCCGACTTCTACAGGTAATGTCTCCAGGCCCGTCCATCCTCAAGTCACCCGTCCCGAACCGACCAGCCCCTTCGGTGTCTCGCTCAACACTCTCCAGACTGGCACATCGTCCGACACCCTCACCCCGCCGAAGGACCTATGCACATCGTGCCAACGAGTCCTCGATCGCGGTGCGAAGGGCGATCAGGTGGGCGAAGAGTCCGTAGGGGTCAAGGGACAGCCGGTTTACGACCACGCTGATCCCGCGTTGTCCAAGGTTCGTTTCGTCACCCCTGTAATCCTCTTCTCTACCAATCATGCTTATACTCCCTAGGCCAAGGCGCCCTACCCCAAAGAAGTCGTGGACATGGCGCAGACGCTCCTGGACCTCGACGACTTGAAACTCTGCACCGCCAAGATCACTTCACGCATCGAAGGGCTCCTCCCTACCTGGGTCGCGACGAAGCTCACCGAAATCGAGGACGGTGCCCCGGCCGCTGTGTTCGCTACGTTTGCTGGGAAGGCGCTGGATCTCAGTACGCCTGTGCCAGCCAAGATGTACATGGACAAGGAGACGGACGTCGTGGACCTCTTGCCAATCGACACGGCGTCTCTGGAGGCTGACACACTGGACTTCATCGTCACGCCAGCCTCCGCTGTTACGTCATACTGGGATCTGCGAGGGGACCAAGATTCCGAGGAGCGGTCGTACTGGAACCTCCACGATCCAGAGGTCCTCCCGCCCATGGCCGCTAGCGAGCTCGGCAACAAGGAGCCCAGCGTCCCGGAGCCCGATCTCGTCATTTCCCCGATGCTCGAGTGCGATGACCCGGTCGAGGACAGGACGACCACGGAGCAGTTGATTGCGCTCGCGAAGCAGGGTGTCGAGCACCGGAGGGAGCTCCTGAGGGAGATGAGGGAGAGGAGGGAGAGGTACGAGGAGTGGCTTGCCACGATGGCGAGGAGGAGGGAGAGCCAGAGCCAGAGCCGGGGGAGTGAGGGGGCGACGATGGTTGACTCGACTCCGGGGCAAATCCAGGAGCACCAGGAGAACGACCAGGTTGTCCAGGTAAAGAAGGACGCGTCGCTTGAGTGGTTCCCTTTGGAGGTGGGGGGTGCGGGGGAGAGGGAGGGGATGCCGGGGATCCATGAGGTGCTTGCGGGGACGATGGGGGGTGAGGTGGGGGTGGTGGAGAGGAGCGATGAGGAGGGGCCGGTTGGGGAGGATGCGGGTGTGGTCGCGCGGGAGGTGGAGGAGGGGCTGTATCGCGGAGATGAGGAGAGCGTGGATGCAGACCTTGGAATTGACAAAGAAGATGAGGGGGTCGAGGACGTGGCGTCTGGGGATAATCTGGCGGAGGATGCGTCTGACGAGGGGGATGACGGGAGCGAGGAATGCGATGAGCGCGGTGGGGAGGATCTGCCAGCCGAAGCCGATGTTGAGGATGATCACGGGGGCTCGGGTGTTCTCAGGAAGGCTTACCTGATCCAGGGATACCCCGAGATGGACGTGTTTGGCCCGATGTATCGTGTTGCGGAGTCAGAGGCGGAGGTGGAGGCGGAGGCGATGATCATTGAGCCTGCGCCTGACATAACTCCTCGCGAAGTCCGGATCGATGAGGATGTGTCGTTCGGCGTCGCCGCCTCGGATCCTGAGGCCATAGCTCTTGACAGTGCGTCATGCGAGGTTGAGATGGAGGACAGTGTCTCGTTCGTTGTCGACGTCCGAGATTCTGAGCTCGCCGCCGCCGGGGCTTCCACGTGCGAAGACGTTCAAGTCGAAGGCGTCGTTACTTTCGTCGTCGATGCGTATGACGTAGGAGCACGGTCTTACGTTGAAGACGGGGACGTGAAGGACGGAAGCGACGTTCCCGAGACGGAGACCTTGGACACGGAGCTGCTCGTCGATCTCGCTGAAATAGTCTCACACCTGCAGGAGACATTCGCCACGCCCGCCCACACCTCCCCACAAGAAGCCGATGAAGTCATCATATCCCCTGACCCCGACCTCTCGGAAATGAGTACGATTCAGGAGCTGATGGCTCGGTTCGCGGCCATCGAAGAGGGTACCAGGGTGTTGGAGGAGAAGACGGCGGTGTTGAATGGGGAACTGGCGGTGTTAAGCGAGATGGTGGAGGCGAGGGGGGATTCGTTGATTTTTGGATATGACAGCGTCTTGGTGCGGGATGCGGGGGATGAGGAGAGGGGGATGGGTGATGAGGTTGGTGTGATTGATGATCTGTGTGACTTGGTGATTGATGATTTCATCCAGAAGGAGTGGCGGGAAGAAACGGACAGTGGTGGGACCTGTCAACTAGAATCGCTCGACCACGACCTGGCGGACGACGGCGCTGATACTTGTGGCGGACCGTATCGCCTGGTGACCGAGGCCGACGATCGATCTTCGCTGATGGTTGCTGCGAGTCCCGAACCTCTTGCGGTCACGAAGAACGCTGTGAACTTGAGCGAAGGCCCCGCGGATGGCGATGTCTTTGGCGGAACCCCATACATTCTGAACAGCGGCGGAGGAGCTCAGCATCCAGAGAACCCCGTCAAGAGGATGTTCGCCGAGGTCCTTCGGGACGTACAGAATGGCAGTGGCAACCTCCGGAAGCCAGCGTGCAAGACCAAGGCCGGCGACCGATCTTCGCAGATGGTTGCTGCAAGTCCCGAACCTCTTGCAGTCACGAAGCGCACTGTGGACCCGTACGAAGGCCAGGCGGATGGCGATGTCTTCGGCGGAGGCCCGTCTATCCTCGATACCGGCGGAGGAGCTCAGCATTCAGCGAACCCGGTCAAGAGGATGCTCGGGGCGGTCTTCCGGGACATACAGAATGGCGATGGCAACCTCCGGAAGCCAGCGTGCGGTAGTGGCTGCAAGAATGTGGAGTTGGCGAAGTGCTCGTGTGGGAATGGGCGGGGAAAGTGTAGGGAGGTTGATGTGAGTCCCTTTCTAACTTTTTCTTCGCCAGTCTGTTTCTAATAATTCACCTCTCGCTAGGCCGTCGCCCCATCGACCCCCGAAAGGCCTGGAAGTCGTCGGCCCATGTCCACTCCTTCCCCTTCCCCTTCCCCCTCCCCCTCCGCTTCCCCTTCCACCGACCCCGTAGGCAAGAAGCGCCGTGGAGTCTCCGCCATCTTCGGATTCAACACCACCTCCCCCGAGCTCCTCGAACGACGGGACACCCTATCTCACGTCAACGGCCGAAAGCTCCCCCAGTCGCCGTCGAAGAAGGGTTTCCAGCTGCCCAAGCTCCGGGGCACTGGTCGCCTGCTGAACGGGTCGTGGAAGCCTGCGTCTCAGGGTGGTGCTGGGTCTGGTACGCCGAGTAGTGCGTTTGGGAAGGGGTTGTGGGGCGATGCGATACGGGCGGTAAGGTTGCCGGGGAGGGATAAGACGAATGAGGGGGTTGCGGTGGGATCTGGTGGGAAGGGGAAGCCGGACCTTGCGCTGTTGATGCCGAAGGCGGTGAATGTGCAGTTGTATGCGATGAAGCGATGATACCCGTCCTTTCCTCTTTTTTTTTTCTTCTTTTCCTCTGTTCGACTCTTCCTTTCCTCTTTTTCTTTCGTTCTTTTTCTCTGTCCGATTTCATTGTCTTCTCTTCCTCTCTCTTTTCTTCTTCATACATACTCGAGACGCGGTCGATGTTCAGGAGCTTGTGGTAGCACAAGCTACCTAGGAACGGGGTGGAGGGTATACAACCAGCAGGGTTGATATACTTATCCAGGTGGAGGATATACGACCAACAGGGTCGATATGCCTTAGGGATGGGAGGATGTACAACCGACAGGGTTGATATCACTTTATCCAGGTATTCGGGGATGCTTTAGCTAGGACATTATTGTTGACTTCGACTGTATCGCTTCAGGATCTTACTTTATTCTTACTTATCTACATATTCTTATTTATCTACATCTGTTGAATACATATACCCGCTTTACACAACTCGCCCGTTTACTTTGAGTGTCTACTTCCTGAGAGATACGTTGATGGTCAAAGATGGATGGTATCGGCATCGCTTTACTATACCAACAGGATACCGAGTAAGAAAAGATAGACATTACGAGGACCCCTTAGCTCAGTGGTAGAGTGTGTGATTCCAGTTACTTGGAGCTTCCACAAAGTCATCCGTTCAAATCGGGTAGGGGTCACTTTTTTCGTCAAGTTATTAGCATCGCCCCAGTAGGTTCATTGAATCCTTAGATGGATATCAGACTTCCGTTGTATCCAAGGGACGCTGTATATGTTTCGAACAAGGGAAGTTCTCAACATAAAGATATCACTTTGGTAGCCGCTGTCGCTGAGTTTGGGCCTCGTAAGGGGACGTTTGGGGGACGTGTTGTTTGTTTCTGCTTGCTCGTTGAACTTCCACTCACTACACATTGGCTTCTGACTGGGTCGCCGAGTGGGTGCTCGTCCAAGCTCAGTTTATCTTATCTCGCGGCGGGTGGAAGCCACACAAATGTAACCTCCTTTTCATGGACAAACCGGGTTCATTTTCCAAAGTCGTCTTGAGTCGGATTCAAGTAGCATCTCCGAAACCATGGCCCTCGACGCGGCGCGCGGAAGTCTGGCCCAGACCCAACTGGAACCCTCAATGAGACACTTGGAAAATCTATCCTCTACCCGTCCCGCAGATACTCAATAACGTGGCCGAAAATCCAGGTATATAAACCTCCTAAACGCACTTTCGAAAAGATTATCCCTCTTGTCTTCTCCCCCCACCCACCCAAACCCACCACCCTCGCAAACCATGTCTTCTCCATCGTTCGGCATCAACTTCTCCAGTGAATACAGCCATTCTACGTCGCATGAGCCCTACTGACGTCGCGTAGAGCAATGTATCGTCGTGACTGGAGGTAACCGCGGCATCGGTTATGAGTATTCCAGAGCGATCGCCAAGGCTGGTGGCAACGTCGCCCTTATCTACAGGTCGGGCTCGCCTTTCCTTTCATACGTCATGGAAAACCTGATGGATATCCTGTATAGGACCTCAAAGGATGCGCCAGACGTCGCGAATAAGATCGCAAAAGAATTCAATGTCTCAGCCAAGGTATGTGCGCGACTGACCTTGATTTCATCACTGTCTAATCGCTGTGCAGGCTTACCAATGCGACGTTACCGACACGGAGCGCATCAACCAGATCTTGAAACAGATCAACGACGAGATGGGACCCGTCACTGGTCTCATTGCGGTACGTGTTCTTTCTTCGAGTCGAGACTTCATGATGTGACTATCCCGCATGTAGAACGCCGGCATCGCCATCGTGAAACCTGCCGTTGACCTCACCCACGAGGATTTCAGGAACGTGTACGATGTGAATGTCTTTGGCGTCTTCAACACGTCTCGTGCCATGGCCAAGTCAGTATATAACTTAATCTGCATATATATGGCGGTTTGCTCATGCTGATTCTGATAGGTTATGGATGGAAAAGAAGTTCAAGAAGGGCTCCATCGTCATCACCTCGTCGATAAGTGGGCATATCATCAACCAGGCGGCGCTGAACGAGCCGATGACGATGGTAAGCTTTCTTTTATTTATGATCAGGTTACGGTACGACCAAATTTACGGCTGCAGGTGTTCTATAACTCGTCAAAGGCAGCCGTCACCAACTTGACGAAGGGTCTTGCTGCAGAGTGGGTATCCCACGGTATCCGAGTCAATGCCCTCTCTCCCGGATACGGTACGTTGCACCCTTCCGGAGAAACTCATACTGAACTATTCATCCTATATAGTCAACACTGACATGACAGGGTCCATGGACAAGAAAGCACGGGAGTTCCAGGCTAGCGGTATCCCTATGAAGCGCTTCGGCGAGGCAAGTGTCCCATGCTCAACGTAACCATCGCCCGCTGATTTTTCCCGCAGCCGAAGGAGATGGCGGGACAAGCCATGTTGCTGCTCTCTGAGCATGCCAGTTACATGACCGGCGGTGAATACGTTGTAGATGGGTAAGTCTGACGTACAAATTGCTGAACTCAGATTGACGGTGCTTTACGTGTTAACAGAGGGCAGCTCATCTGGTAGAGACCTCGTCTGGTAGAGACCTTGACAATTGCGGACAATAGAACTTGGATTGTACTAGACTTGGACTTGGACTTATAGACATGTATAGACCTTCTTTTGGAGTCTCTAACTCCCCACTAGACGCGATGATTTTGAGACGAGACGTTTGATGGATGTGAATGATTTCTACTCCGGTTGCGCGTCGTTGCTCCCCGGACTTAGACAGGTGGGACATACGAGTTGACATTCCGTATGTATGTGCATCAGGTCTTGACCCAGATCTCTAGCGGGCGTTCTTCCTCGCTACAGATAACTTTAATCAAGCTGGGATATGCGTACATCATGCATAAGAGGACTCAGTTTCATTGCAGACGTATGCTGCGACTCGAAAGGAAGTGTGTTCGCCACAAAGCTGACGGGGGTGGGATCGTCGTTTGATGGTGTCCGAGGTAGCTTTCCGCACTCCTGCAGACGAAAGATGCTGGCTGTTCTTTTGAGAGGGGGGGCATTTCTCGAGCGACACGCCGCGGTGATGACTTTAGCGTCCTTGCAACAAATATTTAACTCCTTATTTATTATACCCCAGGTGACAGTGCGGGAATCATGGACGGCAGAGGCCATGTACCAACCACCGACCCAATCAACCCGCAGTTAGATAGGCATATTCTCTTGTAATTGATCAAACAGCTGAGTTATCCCGGAAGCACGACCGAAGGTCCTAAACACGGAACAGCTTGGAGATTACGGTTTCGGCGGTAGGCTACGCCCAAGGGATCGGAGTACATGGCAGACGAGACCTTGGCGGCGCACGAGAATGAATTCTAAGCAGGTTGGCTGGGGATTTGAAAGAGCTGGAAACAGAAACCCGGCTGCGAAGAGCAAGATAATCTTATGATTCTGCGCCTAAACTGAGCCCCAAGCTGAACCACTCTTGAGATGACACCATCAGGCCAATGCACATCGCGATCATCGCTGAATCTTAGAGGCCGCGATGGAAACCAAATTTACTGGACACATAGATCTCTGTATGATGACACCCTACGAATGACAGGAAATCGGTCAGAATGCACGCGTAGCCCGCTCCGAAGAAGGAATATGTAGACGCACAGCTTTCGATGCAGTAGTTGTAGTTGTGTATGTTGTGTGCGGATCAAGGTGTTTCGGTGCACGACTCGTGTCAATCTTAGCTGCGGGTGCTTACAGGTAAAGGGGATGCGAGAATAGGAGGCCATGTACAGGTATTCGGTCAGCGGTTTGGGGATCTGACCGTATTCCGTGGGACCAGCAGAATAGCCCCAGAGTTCGTACCTGCTGTTGCCAACAGTGACTGCCCGAGACTCTTGAGGCGCCTGCTTCTAGTTCCATTCTTGATCACAGGCGTAGAGGGTGAAGAAAGGCTTATAATAAAATGGTGTCATTTTCTCGCTGATAATGACTGCGACTGCGGACTTGTCGAAGTTGACCGGAAGGATAGAAATGTTATTTGGTCCTGTTCAGTCTTGTATTTCAGCGGCATGCGTGTTTCATCATCCGAACCCCGACAACCGTCCTCTCCCGATCACATCGCAACTTGAACGCCATTAACATCTGCGACAAGGTCGTGCACTTTCGCGTTAATTATTTCCGAGCGGCATTGGATGCGTCCGGAACATCTACAGTGTAAAGAGAATGGATTGAAGATTCAAGGTCACACCGCCGTTGGCCGATGCCACCCTCTCTTAAATAAGATCGGGATCCCGACGCGAGGTTCCTCTATGGTTACCCTCAAGGCACGACATCAACACCTGCCTGAATTTTAGGGATATCCGAAGCTGTAAACCCTTTGGGGCAGAGCTGTGTGGATACATTTCAACCTAGTCATCATCGCCAACTGCTAATGACCACAAAAATCATGCACAGCTGATATTTCAAGCCCACCGACTATATTTGTTCAGAGGAAACTCCGTGGACCTCCGGGAAACTCTCGAGCTTGCTCTATGAAACGAAACACCGAGGACGGTTGCTGATTCGGGCCATCGTCATCGCAGTCATAAAGGGGAATCATCGTATCAGCGCCGTCATTGCTTCTTGTCGACAAAGGCTTGCTCATCGTAGCATCTTGTTGGGGCTATACCAGATATGAGGGATGTATCTGGTATGTAGGCACTGTACCACGCCTCCCACAGCTATTTAAGGGCTTAGAGAGTGCGACGAACCTCATTCCCGCTCTTCTTTGATTTTCTTTCCTTCGTTTCTCTCGACATGCGTGTCACTAGATTTCTTCTGGTCGTATCGTGTAGTCTACTCTCCGCGACGCTCTCCCAAGCTGTCCTGCTGTCCCACGTATCCGACATCCCTACCAACATCAAATATGACTTCATCGTCGTTGGCGGTCAGTCACTGTTCTCCATGCCTACAATAAGCCAACTCACTGTCGCTGCTGCAGGGGGTAATTCTGGAAACGTTGTCGCGAACCGATTGACTGAAAATTCTAAAATCAACGTGCTCGTGTTAGAGGCTGGCCCATCGTAAGCCCCCGCTGAACTCGCGATGATGTGTGTGGCACTGCTAACCCTGGGTCATCATTGAACTAGAAATGAGGGCGCGCTCGTATCTGAGATCCCTCTATTGTCTCCTAGGCTGACGCAGCCATCACCATACGAGTGGAATTACACCACGACACCGCAACCTGGCCTCGCGGGCAGGTCCATCGCGTATCCGCGAGGACATATCCTTGGAGGAAGCAGCTCAACTAGTTTGTCTAACTGCTGACCTTTTCGCTGGCGACTACGCTGAACGAATAACCTGCAGATTGGCTTGTCTACACGAGAGGAACAAGCGAGGACTTCGACCGCTATGCCAAAGTGACCGGTGATCAAGGCTGGTCATGGAATAGTCTCCTCCCCTACTTCAAGAAGAGCGAAAAGTGGACTGTGCCCGCGGACAATCACAACCTCACTGGTCAATTCAACCCTTCCGCCCACGGCTTCGCCGGCGAGGTTGCCGTCAGCCTTTCCGGCTTCCCTTCGGCGATTGATAATCGGGTAATTGAAGCTACTTCGCAGGCTGGAAATGATTTCAAATTCAATCTGGACATGAACTCAGGAAAGTCTCTTGGTCTCGGTAAGATAGGCACTTACAGTACGATTTTTTTTGCGGACTTACCATCTTTTCGAAGGGTGGGCGCAAATGACGGTTAAGGAGGGCCGGAGAAGCTCTTCCGCAACCGCATACTTGGCGCCGAAATTCTTGCAACGCAAGAATCTCTATGTCGTCGTGAACGCCCGAGCCTCTCGTGTAATACAAACAAGCGATGGGATCATCCCGGCTTTCCGTGGGGTGGAGTTTCGACAGAGCTCTGGAGGTGACGCCTGCACATCGTCATATCTTTCGCCATTAACACCCGTAATCCAGGGCCCCTAAAGACCATTACAGCTGCCAGAGAAGTTATCATTTCAGCTGGTGCCGTCGGTACCCCCCACATCCTCATGAATTCTGGAATAGGCAATTCGACGACTCTGAAAGCCGTGGGCGTGAAACCGCTGGTCGATCTCCCAGATGTGGGCGAGAACCTCTCCGATCATGCCGTTCTTGGTAGTGCGTTCGTCGGTATGTTCATTCTTTAACATTGTGCGACTGGTATTTATCGCTGTGTGATAGCAAATGGCACCGACACCCTCGATAGCCTTTTCCGCGATGCGCAGTTGACAGCTGACGCCATGGCTCAGTGGCAAGTCAACAAGACCGGGCCCTTCGTGAACACCGTCCTGGATCACATCGCCTTCGCTCGTCTGGACAAGAAGTTAGTTCCTAAACTGGATTCCGCTGCTGGACTCAACACTCCTCACTATGAGTTCGCCGTCTCAGTATGTGTCCTTCCCTATACTCTGACTCCCCATGCATTTATATGTCCCCAACAGAACGGTATCGCCACCGGCCCTCCTGCTCCCATCGGCAACTTCCTCGCCTTCACCACAGTTCTTGTATCCCCCAGCTCCCGCGGCGCTGTCAAGCTACGCACTAATGACCCCTTCACGCCGCCCCTCATCGACCCCGGCCTTCTAAAGACCGATTTCGACAAGCTGATCATGCGCGAAGCTATCAAGGGCGTCAAGCGATTTGCCCAAGCGCCCGCCTGGAATGGATATGTACTTGGCCCCGCTGGTACATTCGCCAATGCGACGGATGACGCTTCGATCGATGCGTATGCCGCGAATAACGCCGGGACACTGTTCCACCCTGTTGGGACCGCGTGCATGTCGCCGAAGGGCGCGAAGAATGGGGTCACGGATCCTGATCTTCTGGTGAAGAACGTGGTCGGTCTTCGCATCGTTGACTGCTCGGTGTTGGTGAGTCCTCGGCTATTTATGGGCGGGGGGTGACGGGGACTGATCATCTTTCTACTAGCCCTTTGTACCCTCTGCGCATACACAAGCAGCCGCGTATGCCGTTGGCGAACGCGGCTCTGATATAATCAAGTCTGCATACAAGATTTAGTGGATCCTCTGATCTCTCATACATCCACTTTCTGTGTTAATGTCATTGCGCATACCACCTGTATCAATAACCTTCGAACCACCGCCACCCTCCAGTTACCTTCTAGCCTCTCGAAGGATACACCCTCCCTCCTCCGGTAGCCCACTCTATCAACTTCTTCCTCATCCCTTGCTTTTTCTCGCAATACCGCTACTCTATCCATAATCACTATGTATGTATCTCACTCTCCCTGACAAGGGCTAACGCCCACTTAAATCAAATCTCTCGGATCCTCCCCCACTTTCTTTCAGTATGTAGAAACTTCGAATATATCCCTGTTGCTCGGTCGTTATCATTTTATACTTTGGTGTGTTAAAGCTAGTGGAATACTTGCAGACGAGTGAGATATATCACCTGAGTCACCAAATGTCGTCGGTGGGTGGCTAATGAATGGAGCGAGACGGAAAGTGAAGTGCGAAGTATTCGTGTCAGAAGCCCGACGAAAACAACCATTGTAAATTCGAATGGGATGTAGTAGAGTCACCTATCGGCTCCCATCGGAGTGGCGACATCAGCTTCATCGCTGGCCAAAATCTAAGCGTACTAATCTAAGGGCACAGGAAAATTGCCGTGGCACTCGCACGCAAGCGTGCCACTAGCGTGCAAGCGTGGCACGCTAGTGTCCGTAGATATAGGCTGGAATCCGGGTGTAGGGACATCTTATCACTTTTATATGGCTCGAAGAGGGTGTATAGACTATCTACCACGATTATTAAAGCTATATTTCTGTTCAGAAAACTCGTCAGGGCTCCCGAATTGACGTCAAAAACTGGCTTGCACGCAAGCACAGCCACATTCGCACGCAAGCTGCACGTTACCTGCACGGCACTGCACGCTAGGTGCACGTCAATGCACGCGAGTGCACGTCAACGCACGCAAATGCACGTCAATGCACGCGAGGACACGCTGAGGACGTGGTCGATGCACGCGAATGCACGCTGATGATCAAGACTCAGAGATGCCTGTGAGTGTCGATCCAAGCCCTCGATCGTATGGTCTGACCCAATAAACTGTGGACGCGCGCCATCGCCACAGAACCTGCGACTATCTGTCCAGGTTTCTCTTCTTCACTGCTTACCGCATCAATATGTGACCTCCCGTACGCGTCGGGCATGCTCTACTTAATCTTTCGACATCACAATTAGCGCTAATGGTTTATACAGCTCGGTAAATGGCGCCATGCCCACACAATCCCAACATCCGAGACTATTTTTGACGACCCTTCGACAGTCCCGTTCACAACCGAGGTCGACGATGCACCGTCCCTACACACAAGGAAATCTTGAAGAAGCTCCTAAAACGCGCCTGTCACTGTGCCAAGTTCGAAAGTGCCCGTCAAAGCGTACTCTGCAAAGAAGTATTTCTCCACCACCTTGATTACCTACGTCTGCAGTCCTTCTATCGTTGAGAGAGTGCAAGTCGCCAACTGGTTTGGGAAGAACATCAACCAAGACAAAAAGCGGCGGCATGCCTGACGGCGTGAATTCAAACACGAGGAAATAACCCCTCCCATCAAGCCCGTCGTTCGTCAACATGTCGAACGACCGCACCCACTTCCAAGTTCCCACGAGAAAGAAACAGGCGTAGCCGCACCCTATCGTACCTCTAAATTCGTTCCAGGCACGTAGCCTACTAGTTGTACCAATTAATTGTATCATTCCAAGATTGAGCAAGATACCCTGGAATTGAATAAGTACCGTCATCTTTGACATCCTGTAGCATCCTAATGCAGGACGTACGATGTCAGTGTTTTAGGGAACTCAAATGGATCATATATCCGTGTTTCAAGAGTTGTTTGACCTTAGCTGTAGACCCCCCGGCCTGTGGAGACAAGTTTTTGTGAGTCGAGGTTTTGCCGAGCTCATGTGACATGGCAGGTTCCTCAGACGTCGCAAGCCATCATTCTTATCTCTGCGCAGCTACATAGGAGCATGCACGCCAAAAATCAGACTTGCACGCCAAAAATCAGACTTGCACGGTAGAAGTCAGATCTGCACGCAGAAAGGTAATTTGCACGCTAATTAGAGGGTTTGCACGCTAATTATCGACTGCCGTGCCACGGTAAAAAAGGTGTTTCGCACGCTTGCACGGCAGTGCCACGGCAATTTCTATAGGCCCCTAATCTAACGATGTTCTGGTGCCGCTCGGAGTGCTGGGAGTTGATTAATGATTCCCTACTGCGATGTTGGAGTGAAATGTTGCAGATGGAGGCGGAATTAGAAAAGGATGACGGGGAGAGCTTCGAAGAGGCGAAATGACTTGCCGTTGCACCGGTCCGGCTTCTGAATCTGTACTAATTAGGCCGCGATCACGTGATCAGTGTCTATTTTTCCCAACCCCGAGCAACCAAGGTGGTCCCAGGTAAACCGCTAAAGTCCACCTCATCGCGACTCGCCCAAGCTCAGCACTTTTTCGACCGCTATGGCCGCATTTCCTGGCGAACTTATCGACTATATTATTGACTTTCTTCACCACGATGAGCCCGCACTTCGAGCATGTTCAACCGTCTCCCTTAGATGGCTAGGGTCAAGCCGTTACCACCTTTTTCGTCACATACGTCTTGGCCAACGCACTCGTAGGAGGGACCGCTGCCACCGTCTATATATGATAATCTCATCCTCACCGGATCTTGCACTCTATATCGTGGAAGTCGTCCTTCACATTCAGGATTGGCACATCCTGGCGGATCAGTTTCTCACCCTCCTACTTCCCTCGCTCACCTCATTGGAAACTATTTGGATCCTGTCTCGAACCGTTGACGTGTTCGAGTACCCTCTACCACACCCCATAATGCTGGCTATTGGTTCGCTACCGCTACTCAAAAATCTCCGGGTTCAGCATCTCCATATCCCTTATCTCGATTACATTCTCGAGATCCTCCGTTCTTGTCGCCGCATCAAGGTCTTGAACGTAGAGAACTTGAGATTCGGCGACCTATCGAGCCCTGATGCACGTATGGTGCAGCCTACCAATATCCAGAATGGGAGCGAGAGGACCAGTATCGAAGAACTCATAATAGACAACGGTGTTTTGGCTATGGCGTTTATTGGGTCCCAGTCGCCGATTGACATCTCTGCATTGAGACTCCTTGAAGTCCGAGCAGAACAGCTGAGCTACTCTCCACTAACCGATCTTATACACGCCGCAACCTCCCTGGAGCGCCTCGAAGTCATCCTAGATGCAGATCGTGAGTAAAACTTGTCAAACTTGCTTGCCCTCTGACCATGTAACTCCTCAGTTGATGGTTACCCTCCAATCGACTTGTCGTATATGTTCTTCCTCAATAGGCTGGCTTTTGACATGCGGGCATTCCTGGAACGCGAAAACCCCCTTCCTTGGCTGCACGCCGTCCTCTCCTCCATCCCAGCTATCAACTGCCTCGACAGCCTTTCACTCGTGTTTACCATCGACATACCCCCGCCCAATCTCTCGGTGGCCGCGTATCGTGACTTCCTGAACGGGTGGAAGGTTTTCGATGCCCTTTTTGCCCAAATCAAATTCGTTCCTCTCAAGCGTGTTCGAATCGATTTTCGCATCGACAACATCGTGGGAGACCAGATTGTCCAAACGATTGTAGACGACATCGTCACGCAGCTACATCGGCTGCATGAGAAAGGCGTCCTACACGTCGACTCTTGCGAGACGGGATTTGGATAAGTTGGTGTTACGCACAGCTTTGATGTCTCCTAAATCCCACTGCAGGTGTACCTGATTTCTGTACCTTGTCTGTACCCGGAATTTCGTCAACTCTATCTACCTTGGTCCGATTTGCGACTATTAGGAATAGATGGGAATCTATAAAAGGGTCAGCTTAGTCGTTTGACGTGTCGTGTCCCGTTCCTTCCCTCCTGCCCACCACCATGTCCATCGCGACATTGCCGCAGGAGCTCGTTGACCAGATTATCGACCATCTCCATGACCAAGATTCAACCCTCAAAGCTTGCGCTCTCGTCTGTCGTACATGGTTAACACCCTGCCGTTCCCACATTTTTCGTAACATCGTCCTGCAACCGAGGCTCGTCGTGCGAGGATTTCTGAACTGGTTCAAGGGGCCGAGTCATATCGCATCGTTATACTCCATTCTCGACTCCACGCCCGAGGTTGCTTCGTTCATCCGCAATCTGGTGATTCGCGAGGGGATGGTGGATAGGGATTGGATGGCAAGGGAGAAAACTCTAATACCGATCCTACGGCTATTGCATAACGTGGAACGGTTCGAGCTCGAACGTGCGGCGGCCATCCAGATAGCATGGAGAGGGTTACCGCATAATTTGAAAGGTGCCATTAGCGAGTTGTTGGCCTCGCCGTCACTCCGGGAGCTAAAGTTGGGAATGTTGGCATTGGATGACCCGAAGGATCTTCTTCGTATTCTCGAGGGTTGTCGATCCCTTCGACTCCTCCACATTGACCATCTACGCCTCGGTGGCCCCATGCAGGATGAATCCGACTCACCAGACCGCCCTCCCCAAGCACATTTGGATGCTCTCACCATCGGGGCTAGGACGTCGCCCCACATCGTCAGCTGCCTTCTGCACCCGCAATCGACGCTGGACATGACTACTCTCCGTAAGCTGAGTATGTCGGTCTCAGGGAACTTCGGAGAGTTTGCGAGGCTTTTGCGCTCCACCGTCTCCCTCGAAGTTCTCGAAATAATCTTGATGAGTGACAGTGAGTCGCCAACTCTATACTATCTTTTTCGTCAGCTCACCTAGTCTTACAGTCGACCTTGTCGCTTACCAGAATTTACCATCCTCTGAACGCTTCGACATGAGCCACAACCCGAACCTCCGCAGACTAGAAGTCAAGATAGATGTCATCCAGCGACAAGACGACCCGCTTCTCTGGTTAAACGGGCTCTTCTCGACCTTCACCACCCCCAATGCCCTCCAACACATATATATCGTCTACAGCCTATACCTCCCTGCGCCATATATGGACCGCTCCGTGAACACCACAATCTTTAGTGAATGGCAACAGATCGACCTAACGCTGACGGGCCCCGTGTTTGACAGCCTCAAGCAGGTGCGACTGGAGTTCTCGCTGGAAAATCCGATAGGATTCGGCGTCGCACCGAGGTTTCTGAAAGAGGTGGATTTGAAGAGCCCGGCGCTACGGGCTGGTGATATACTTGTGGTTGAAGCTTTCGATACGAGCAGATGAGGGTGGCTTATGGATGGTCGTCACTCCGTGTTGTGTGCTTCTTTCGCGTTCAATGGAATCAATTAATAACGACCATGGAAATTACAGCGGCAGCGAAAGTGTTTCGTCAGTGGAAGGCCGGGCATCGGCTATCGGATTTGTCAGGAAACGATCCCGCCTTTTTGCGTCATGCCGATAATTTGAGATCATAGGTTTTGTTTCAAATCATGACATGGCTAATCGGTACATACACTGACACTCAACTCGTCGCCTCAATGTCCAAACTTCCCGTATAGAGGCGGGGTCTATTAGCTTTCACTCAAATCCTATTCGACTCTGTACATCATGGCAGATTCAAGGACTGTTCAGAACGCCCCACCTTCTCCGTCCGAAGTGAAGGGCAAGCCATTCAGCCGAGACTTCCTCGACAGCGATAATGCCCAAGCGCGTCGAGTATACCTCAAAGTGCTTATGACGGGCTGCCTTCTCATCGTCCTTACTATTTTCGCTGTCTTGGCTATATATTGGGGCGCGTTATGGAGAACTCCTGTGCGTAACCTCGGTGGCTGGGTGATTGTGAGCCATTGATCATCATTTATGTGCCCCTGTATCTGAACCGGTCACCAGGACTTTGACTTGGACATCGTCGGCCAGTCCGTGGTACGAGATTTAACGACCAGAGCCAAGTCTTCCAAACTCACGTTCACCGCGATACCTGCCACTCGGTTTCCTGGCGGCCCGAGTGACTTGGTCAATGTCGTTCGCGAAGAGAAAACCTGGGTTGCTATCGCTAGTTCGTCCATCATCCGGTCCTTCTTGCGCAAACTCAACGAGATCATGCTGTAATAGTTAATCCAGGGACCTCTGAACGTCTACGAAGCTCATATTCATCTCCGAACGCTACATACAATGGTACTGATGCCATGTCCGTTTATGCCTCAGAAGCACGAAACGAAAACGCATAGTGAGCACAGCCATCAACCATATAGCAAGTCGAAGATTTTGAACCCAACCTCTCCAAGCCGATACATAATCAGGCCGTCGGTGCGGGTTTCCATAGCTTCTCTCGAGACTCTACCTTCTTAACCCATTGTAGTACGAAGCGTCCTTGGAGTCCTTAGAAACCTCGTTTGCCGTGCACGCCATTCAATTATTCGCGTCATCTGCGAATATCAGTCTCCCAACGGTCATCGCAACATCCCCACAAACGATGGTGAAACCTATATCATACAAGACGGTTAATGTAGCTCCTTTTAATATCGCTGTGTAAGCTTTTATACATCTTTCGAAGTTGTATATTGCTGATATGATGCTACACAGCGCATCCGCTGTGACTTTCGTCGGACTCATCTACATGTTAATTCTGTCATTCTTCGTGGTTGTACGTCCCCAACCCCTTATGCATTCCCCAGAAAGGTTCATGAGATTAGGATAGATGACTGCATATGGCGCTCGCGCCGCCGCCGGATTTGAAAACGGTCTGACTCTCCACTCCCTCATCATTACTCGCCTTATGACCTACTTCATCACGGAGTTTTTCATTTCTGTATGTCCCTAATCATTCGCGCACAGTATGCTCGTTCATACCCTACATAGCTCTCCTATTCTCTGCTTTCCCTCGCTTTCTTGCTCGACTTTAGTCGGAAGTAGGTGGTTATCGTTGAGCCTCTAATTCCCATGCTAATATCACGCAGATTCAAAGCCGCCGGTTTCATTGTTTTCTGGATGATCAATTACGTTGGCATGCTCTCAGTGTAAGTTTGCCTCCTCTCCCCACTCCTTACATCTGCGAAGCGGTACACAGCGGTCTCGCTTTAGAAGCTCTCATCCCCCTGTTCACGAATCGTTATATACCCTTCTTCATGATTGTTTGGGTCATTGGTGCGCACCCCAGTTTCCTCATGCTCTTGAGATGGTTGTTGAACCCGATCTGTTGACAGTGAACGTATCTGTCTGCATCCAACCCATCGAGGTTCTCCCAAGCGTGTACCGCTATGGGTATGCTTCTCCCTTCTACAACATCTCCCGCGCCGTGCGATGCGTCGTTTTCGCCACCAGAAACCAACGTAAGATCCGTTCTGCGCTCAAATTTGCCCAGGTTAACTTCGATTTAGTCGGTCTGAACTTTGGGGTACTTTTCGTGTGGATTATAATATCTTGTATCTCTTTACTTATCATACAGTGGTTCGTCCGCCGTAGGGAGGTCATCATCTATCGGCAGAAGTGCCAGAACCGGACGAATAATGAGCAGAAAAGGATACCGACTGTCTCAGATGATGGCGGAAACGAAGAGCGTAGGGCATAAGATGCATTCTTTTTACATCTAGAGTATCATGTTGTGGGCGATGACTTTCAACCGGAAACGTTGATATCTAATGGCTATACCACGGACTATACATTCAGACGGCCACGAAAGGTGGCCGCAGCAGAGCCAGAGCCGAGGTTACTAATCGCGACGGCTCTACAGACGAAGCATTGCTTCAGGGTCGCCGTATACTGCGTAGGAGTAGGGAAGCACGTTCGGGGCAAAGACCGCAGGCAAGAACCACATCGTTCCACGGGCAGGCCTTTCGTAAGGTTCCTGTCGATGACGTGCAGTGGAAGGAGGGGGTGGCTCCGGTAGCGGTCACCCGTGACAGGCTGTTTGTCTGACCAGATGGAGATGTACTGCATGCTGTCAGCGAGGATGTCAGGGTAGACATGCTCCGCGAAGAATGAGGTGGTTAGGCGTTCAATGATGACGACGTCGCTCGCGGCATAGGCCAAGCTCTGAGGGGACAGTGGGCGTGTTAACCACATCAAGTGGTTGACTTTGATACGTAGATTGTCAGACGAATCTCACCACGAAGACTGGTCGACGAACCTTGATTACCTCCCACGGGTATCGCGATCTTGTGCTCTTCGGCGCACTGGCGCAATCCAGCGAGCCGATGAATCGGTAGATACTGTGCGCGATTGGAATTCATGTCATTCCAAGCAACAACTTTAGCAAGGCGTTGGAGCTGCTGTGTCTCCCCCTCCCCTCGACGTTCCCGTGACTTGATATCCGCAAGCTGCAAGTCGACGGTAAGACGCATGCGGACGCCATGGTCATGGAAGAGGCAGCTGTAGTCCATTCGTCCATCGAAGACGATCTTCATGATGTTACCTGATTCGAGGATATCATAGATTGGGCGCAGATCCTGACTGGAGAGTTTGACGGCGTCGAAGACGAAGGTCTCATGCTGTGGGGAGGGGGCCATCGTGCGAAAGGAAAGTAATGATAACGAGCCACCAAGACGCCCTAGCTTATCGCCCTCGCAGTCGAAGGCGAGAGCAGTGGACGATTTGAGGATAGGCAACGCAATCTCTAAAGCTGCCGAACTGTCGCAAAATGTATAAGCGGTGTTGGGCTTGGACATATTGATTATGTGTATCTGCGCAGAAAATACCCATGGGTCAGTCAAGCAACTTATGGGTATAAAAGGAAGGGCTCACACCGATGGGAATAGTCTCAGAGCGCAAGAGAAGGAAGGGTGCACCTGACCAATGAGTGGCGGTCTGTGTTTTATATCGTGATGTCTCAGTTAAGCTTAAGGTTGAACTTCCGAAAAGAGAAGGCTCACGGACCTTCAGATTATGACTGCAGGGCCAATGGTCGGTCTACATAGGGCAGGACCAGCTATTCAGCCTGCAGGCGATCTCAGACTTTTGCACAGGCCCGTGTCGTCGCTAACGTGATAGAAGGCTGGTGGGCTTACTGAGAATTGAGTCACTCGAATGCCTCCCGCTGTATTACACCATATCGAAGTGGTGCACCGTTTTGAACAGCATGGTGATGGGAGTCAAGGCTTATGAAAAGGTTCAAAGTCCTTGTGCGTCAGACAGGACAGGCGCGTCTACAACTAGCGTATAAGCCTCGAATTTCGATGCACATCTGAACTGTCCATAGAGATTGAGGAGTATAGCAATGACAGCGACGTACACATGCAAGTGAAGTTATTGCCCAGAATTACCTCACAAGCTGCCAGTGTTCGATAAGAGTGAGGAAGAGTGGCACCATCCGAGTTCCGATTTACGAGAATTTGAACTCCGTGATCAAAGAAATTCTGGTACTCTTCCGGTCATCCCGACCGTGGACCTAGCCGCTACAATACACTCCTCCTCCTCCACCCGTGATGTGTAGCTGCTCTAGTAATTTGCGCCGTCCCAACATTCAACTCAACAGATCACCTCCATCCACCTTACCGTGATTTTCCAGATTCATTGTGACCCGCTCGCGATGGTTCTGGGTCTGATATGCTATCTTCGTGGATCCATTTTCGATGTTGAGCTTGACGAACTGTTATTGGCCATTTGAACTTCTGGGTCCAGGGCTTAGTGGATTGTGAGGTCCGTTCTTCCGCGTTATCTTCCGTGCCACTTTCTAACCGCTTTCTAGTTGTCAGACCAAACATATGCCACCTGGTTCATCGCGGGGAGTTCCTCGCATATTTTGGGTTCAGCGCGGTGGCCTAGTGGATGCATTACCGCCTCTCTATCGTATACGCGACGAAAGGTCCATATCTCAGCTACGAATGTGACGTGTCAGTTCGGCCAAGGCCTCGGGGTTGTCGTTCTGATGGGGGTGTCGGGGTCGCGCCCGTTTCGAGCGTGCTAGAAGAGCGTTTCGTCTTCGCACCCCATCGACAGCCTCCTGGGACCTAATAGCAGCATGGTTCGACTCCTAGCCAAGCTTGGGTCCGAATAATGACAACTTCCACCATGTGCAACCGACTTCCTTTCACCCGCATCCTTTTTATTCTTGACCTCGTCTGGATAAAAGCAAGTCGAAATTCGTCGCGACACCCTTACATCCTCGAAGCTTTCCTCATGTCCAATTCATCTTCGTACGCAGCCATCATCGATGCGGGCTCTACTTCGTCAAGACTCTTCATCTACCAATGGCAATCCGACATCGCTCTCGGCGAGCCTATGAACCTACGAACAGTATTCCCTTCCAACCCAGCCGAGAAAAAAGCCTCCGAGGCTCCCGGAGGTAAGCCCCCTCTCTCCATCCCCTCCCCCCCCGAAACGACTCCAACAAACCCACCCAGGCATCCAACACCACCAAACCGACATGGACCCCTATCTCAGCCCCTCACTCAAAGCCGGCCAAGCCTTCCTCTCCGCCCACAGCATCCACTCCGTCCCTCTCTACCTCCTCGCCACCGGCGGAATGCGCGAGGACGTCCCCCCAGAAACACAGACCGCCATCCTCCGCGCCGCGCATGAGACCATGAGTGGCTTCCATGCGTTCTTCGATGTCGGAGGCTGGGACACGAATGCCCGCGTCATCCCCGGGCGCGTGGAGGGGCTCTACGGCTGGGTCGCCCTGAACTACGGCTGCGGCGTCGAGGAGCAGATCAGCGGCCTCCTCGAGCTCGGCGGCGCCTCCATGCAGATCGCGTACAAGGTCCCTAAGACGCAACGCGCGCGGGAGCGCATCTGCCTGCTCTCAGGCGAACGTAGGGTGTTCTCGGAGACGTGTGATGGGTTCGGGGCGGTCTCGACGAAGCTGAGGATGGAGGCGGGGCTTTTGGCGGAGGCTGGTGGGGCGGGGGGTGGGGGTGTTGTGGTGAACCCGTGTCTTCCCCGTGGGCAGGTTGGCGCAGCGATTGGTGGGGGGAACCGCACGAGTGTGGGGAGCGGAGACTTCGCGACGTGCCTTACGCTGGCGAAGGCATTACTGGTGGAGGGCGTGAAGAGCCGCGCGGCGATCCCTTCCTACCTCGACATCGCCTCTTTCAGCAAGCACTTCCTCGGCGTGTCCAACTACTGGTAGAACTACAAGTTCTTCGCCAGATGGGGCTCGTACGACGTGGGGCGCGCCTACGACCGCACCCTGTTCACCGAAGCTGTGACCAAGTACTGCAGCAGCACCTGGGACGCCATCCCCTGGGCGACGGACGACGCTGAGAGGACCTCCCAAAGTACACGGTGGATCGGTGCTGGTACACGGCGTGGATGCTGACTGTGCTGCATGACGAGCAGTACGGGTTTGTCCTGGAGATGACGCAGTACGATACGTGGAAGGGTCTGTTCCGGTTCCCGACTACGAACGACTTGGCTTCGCGCTCCAGTTGGACTGTAGGGGCTGCGGCGCTCGTGGCAAGGCATGGGGAGCTGCGCCTATGCCCCAAGGAGGAGGAGGAGGGGAAACAGATAGAAGTCGTCCCAATCGGGAAGAGCTCGTTCTCGGGTAACACCCTCCAGCCCCACCCTCTCCTCCCCACGTCCGATCACACCCTCTCCCTGCCCGGTACCACCATCACCGCTTTCCATGCTCCCTTCACCGTCTTCGTCTGTGGGTTGATCATCCTTCTCCTCGCAGTCATAGGCTACCAGCGCCGTCGCCTCCTGCACTCTCAGGTCGTCGCCACGAGGTATCCCGCGGAAAAGGAGGAGGCCGCTAGTATGAGGTACACCGATGGCGGGGAAGACGTCGTCGTGTATCCAGCCTCCGCTTAGACTGTTGGGTGTGGTGGTCGCCATTTTAATTCTTTCCAGATCTACCCTCGTCTGATAAATTGCCATGTGAGGATGTGATAAGATCGGAGTTATGATAAGATTAGAAAATTTGCGTTGGACAATTGGCATCATGTTCCTTTCTCTCAAGCGTCGTCCTCTTCTCCATTCTGTATCCCCGCCGACCTCACACGACACAGCTACTTCTTACTTCACCGCCAGCTAAACCCACCCACACGGATTTATGCACCAAGCCAGGACATGTGCGTCGATTGGGTCTAAGCAGAAAACAATGCAATCGGGAGTGATCATATCCTTTGATCTTCACCGCCAGGATCGCTGAGAATAAGTCGGGACCATCTGTTCTGGTCTCATCACGAGCCGCCCACTGTCATGGGGGTCCTCGTTGCACCGCTTTGTTTCGTCTGTCGGAACGTCCATCCTTGCTCCGAGCTCGGCTCCTACTTCTTGGTCCTTTATAAGTTGTTTGCAGAGCATAGCCGTTAAATCATTCACATTTTCGATCGTGGCTCTTGCTTTCATATTTCCATGCCCATCCGTGACCTTCGCACCTCACTCCGGTCGCCTAGCCCAAACCGCAGCGATCACCTCGGAAACCTCACTTCCGTGGCATCTTAGACTTCCTACTATGTCAGCCACAGAGAACCATAGCGACCGTCAAATGAGACAGTGGCCTTTGGAGCCGTGTGAGGACCGTCGAACCGGAGGAATGAGCGCTCGTCTGGGGACATGTCGCTGACGACAAATACGTCTAGATTCACATGGGGATTCATCAGTACTTGTAGAGTCCTTCACTTCAAAGTTACTGGAATGAGACAATAACGCCCAAATGCTGGAACCCGATCTTGGACCCGATCAATCAGAGAAGAGACATCCCGATGCTAGGAAGAAAAGGAGAGAAAAAACTCTCGGGGACGGCTTTCATGGAACGACTATATCTGTCGCCATGCATCACTTGATAATTACTTCAGCGTCGAGGGGACCCAGCGGAGGTAGAACCTATGTAACGGTTAAAGAGGCATTGGACACCGATAAATCCTGCGCAGGGCGAAAAAAGGGGGTAAACGAAGAAGCCTGTCCGGTGCGGATTATGACGACGGCTTCAAAGGCCTATATCAATCTGCATCACCATCAGCGTCTACTCTTCGATATACCAAGCACTGGCAACTTACGACAAATCAAACGGCCGAATTACGACCCGTTACGGTTTTTACACCACTTCGCCAGTGATCGATAATCGCTGAGCCCTGGGTGTTGTCTCATGGAATGAATCAAGTGTACGTATTCATTGCACGTATCATACGACAACATGGCGATGCTATGATGATGGATCTTGACCGGCGAACCGCGAAACCACGAAACCCACATCGGGCTTTGTCGAACTGAGCTTTCCACGTCACGGTCTTTCATGGGACTGCACCCGGGTACGATAAGTGTCCGAGCATCATAAGTGTTCAATGAAGTGGACATACTGAGTACTGAGTGTTCGTCCTGGATTATAGTGTACGAACCGATACGAGATGGACATACAGTCATAGCCCGCCCCCCCCCCCCCCCCTTACCAGCCCTGCATCCCCCTCATCCCAACCCCACCGCTCCAAGTCACCTAGCCGAGCGCAAAGCAGGAAGCGGGCGCTGAAAACTCGGGCTGGTAAAACTCGACGCAGAGGACGGAGAGGCGCTCAGACTACGCGCAAAGGCCGCAGCGAGAGGCCCGGAGTCGGAGAAGGGCTTGCTGTAAGTCGCCCAGCATCTTCTACATGGGCGGGAGGGGATACCGCGTTTGAAGCCGGTGCCGTGGCCTGACATATGATTAGGTGCGTCAGCTCATGGGAAGGTGATGGATGGTGGTGGGGGACGTACATTTTGAGCAGGTGTATCCGCGCGGGTACACGAGGAGCTGTCCGTCTTTGAGGAGGGGGTGGCCGGGGGTGGGTGTGCGTGTTGGGTATCCGTGTCTGGTGTCGGATGCTGGAGGTGCCACAGATCGCGAAGGATATGCGGGATTGGAAGGGTGGGGTTGAGGTTGGGGTTCCCAGGTTTGCACGATTTGTGTCGCGAGTTGACGCCATACCGAAGGAGGACCTTGGTGTGCGTGCGATGGAGGCCGGTCGAGTTCGCGTGAGATGTGAGTCATTATCGTCTCTGCTAGGTGATGGCGCAGGGATGGTGATGGACCGCTGCGGCTGGCTGGAGACGATGAGCGGCTGGGATCGTGTGACATTCGCGAGGTGATCGCTTCTGCCAGGTGCCGTCCCAGAGTTTGACTCCGGCTCGAGCTGTGAGGTGGCAGTGCAGCGTGGACCGTGGGTGCGCTGGGGAGAGGGGGCCGCCACTGTACACTGGCAGGAAGTACGGGGGGTTGTGTCGGCAGAAAAGTATGAGGAGTGTGGTGTGGGTTGTAGTCTAAGGTCGTTTCGCCGAGATTTGAAGTTGGACCGGGTGTGTATGGCGGAGGAAGGTCGTCATCAAATGATACAGCGTCTAGGTTCGAGATACCCGGATGGACGGATTGCGTGGAAAGTGGATTGGCGCTAGTTGAAGGAGGCTGTACACGTGTACGGAATGGGTTCCGGCTAGAGCTGGGCATATGAATCTGATCGTTGATGACAGCGACGATGGAAGCAGAGGTCGATAGAGAAGAGCGTCAGAGGAGAACTCGAGCAGTATTTACGGCGTAAGCCAGAGGAAGGCTGTGTGGAGTTCATGGCTGTTGACGTTACTATTGGTCACAACGTCATCGCATCGTTCATCGGGGGAAGATAAGATGAGATTAGATCACTCTCACGACCCCGGCAGTCCCTTCTTCATCCGACCCTCCGTCTCGTCCTGAGTGCCATCGCCCCACAACCTAGTCATATGCTATTGACTCTGTCAGAGAAACAGTGGATGCGGTGGATACTCCTGAGCTGGTGGCCCTTGACACCTTCTCACCAGCGGTGGACACTTCTGGCGGCTCCCTCTGCTTTCAGGAACGTGAACCACGCCAGGCTCTTTCCACGACCATGCGAGACCAAGAATAAGATTCCGTTGCCACTGACCTCGCGCTGCTCCACCCAGGCCTCCGCCTCTACTTGCTCCGTCCACGCTTGCCCTACCTCCCGACAGATGCAGAAATCAAGCTGCCTCGACGGCAGGCTGACCCTAAGCCTTCAGAGCAAGGATTCGTAAGACATTACACCGAGGATCGTGGGGAGGTGGGTTGGTTCGCTGGTGTCAGACTCGGTAGAATCGATGGCGACAATCCAACCTATTATGAAATAGCCTTTCCTCTATGCACCTATCCGCCATTTGACGTTAGGAGAATGTCCAACAACTGCTTCGCACCTTACCTCCAGAGGTACATATCATCCTTGAACGAAAAGCCATTCCGAACGTCGAACACCCCAATACACCGAGGCCAAAAACCGACCTAGCGCCTCCCCCCAGCCCTCTTGTCCTAGCCCCGAGAACAAGTAACTGTTGTCATTGAGTTCGCGCTGCTCCGCCCATACCTCCTCCTCTACCCGCTCAGCTGCCTCGACCTTCGGAGCTACCCCACTCCGCAAAACTCCCGTCCGCTATCATGTGTGCGCTTTTGGTTCGTCCACGCTGAAGTATTGAACAGTTCCTATGAGTCCAACATGAGTCCGAATTCCAGGGAGCGGTCCGACGGATCACATGCTGGTTCATGTTGACTTATATTTATAGAACACGAGGCTAGAGCATTGCCCATCGCACTACACTCGCCTTGCCTAACCTACCATCTCACACTGCACCCCTTATTCTAATGACACTGAAAATTTCTTTTTCGTCGCCTTTTTCCCTTCCTTGCGGATGCAAGCCTGACGATCCTGGGTTCCCGACTCTTAAATCATCATTATCGCAGGCTAGTCTTCACGCCACAGCTGGCGTGCTCCTGCATCACAACGACGACTCCACCGTCTACGCCGCTTCTCTGGAACATCATCGATCTCCCGTGGTACTGAAGCTGGCGCTTGGCCTACAAGCTCTGGAGGACCTCACTCAAGAGGCAAACCACTATGCCAAATTGACAGCTGTCCAAGGCACTATTATTCCTAGGTTCTACGGATTTTATGAGGGGAGATGCGCCTCACACAGTAGGAGGAGGGTAGGATGCCTTGTTCTTGAATATTGTGGCGAGCCGGTTGTCGGAAAATTCAAGGACTTACCGCTGAATGAACGGTAAAGTAAATCCAGAGCTATAAAGGCGCAAATCTGATTCCTCGCCTGGCTCTCGTCTCATTAGAGTGAAGATCTTGAACGTTCTGGCGCGTTTGCATACTCACGGAATGGATCACGGCGACTTTGCCGAGCGTAACGTCGTCACGCAGAATGGAGAGTATCGCCTCATCGACTTCACTTACCTGGATAAGAAGCATGAATGCTTCTTCGACGGCGATTGGATGGCTGGTGCACATATCAAGGATGTCGGGAGCATGGGATGCGGCATGCTGAAACGCGCAGCGTACTACATGGAGATATGGGACAATCGTGCGTCATCCTCTACCCGGCATATTGAGCCAGCATTCCGCTTATATTAATAACGTGCTTTCATAGCCCTCGCTACTCCTGAGCCTCTAGCCATAATCGATGGGCAGAGGTTCCCCGGCGAGCATTTTCCACCCCAGGCAATCATCGACCAACTCGTGGTGGAAGAGTACATGCTCGAGTTCTTCAATATGGACAAGCTCCAGGCGTGGTTGCAGGACGTGAGGCGGTGCATGAATGCACACCCTGATATGTCTCAACGCGAAATACTCGAGTTCGGGAGGGCCAAGGAGGGCGAACTTGGAATGGCGAAGAGTTGGGAAGAAGCAGCTGCGGATCTATAGACGGCTCGTCAGTATCGAGGATGGTCACTGCAGAATCACCTTAGGATGGACTCCACACAGCACGTAGTACGTCTTCCATTCCGCATGCAAAAAAATATACCGAGTCCGGAGGTAGACAGGATACGATACATAATGTGCCAGCCATGTCCATGTCCAGTAATGTACCAATCTCCTGAGATCGTAGCTTGCCACTCCCGTCACAGTTCGTCTTCAACATGCTATCGATCACATCGTTCATCGGATGAAGATAAGATGTGATCAATCGTTAGATCAACTCTCTTGGCACCGTGACCGACCAACTACAACATTGCCCATCTCACTACAGACACCTTGCCTAACCTACGCATCTCACACTGCACGCATTATTCTGATGACACTAGATATCTCTTTCTCGTCACCTTTTGCTTTTCCTTGCGAATGCGAGACTGACGACCCCGGATGCCTGACTCTCACGTCATCATCATCATCCGAGCCGTTCCCCAGTCTTCACGCCACCACCAGCGTACTCCTGCATAGTGTTGCCGCGGCTGAGTCAGCCGTGCTCGGACTATGAAAGCCCCGGCTTTCCCCGAGATTGTCTTAATCTGGCTCCATCTAATCTGACTACCAGTTCAGCCGTGCGACTTTCGGCTGGACAGCTGGCTCCAGACCCTCACGACTTTAGCCGGCTTAAGCCGGCTAAAACCGGCTAAAAGCCGACTCCAACCGGTCAGACCCTCTGATATCCCGAGTCGAGGTCGGGGACTGTGAGGGGGTCGTGTTCACGGAGTACGCAAATAGTACAGAAATAATCAATACATCATATAAATTCATGAAGAGGCATATCAAATTGGGGGCGCGGGGGGTGAAAGGGGGGACGCAGGACTCGACAATGAATCAATGATCATGAAAAAGGAAGAATTGAATCGTACGAAGCATCAGAATTTGGGGCCTGCCATTGTGACATGTCGCGATTGGAGTTTGGTAGGGGGTGTCCGCTGTGGAGAGTCGAGAGACTGCGAACGGGGTCCACGGTCCAGCTGCTTCCAGCAGCAATGTGCTATACCGCGGCGGTCGGACTGTGCAGATCGTGTCGAGAATCGAGGATAAGCTGGAGGATTGGCGTCTTAGTGACAGAGGAGAAGATAAAATGCGCTACAAAGAAAAAGACTGACTGTAAACGGCCTAGCAGATTTGAAAAGAAGCATCGGAACTTCAGAAGAGTAGTGGGATTCGGAGAGCATCAGTGTCTTCGGAGTCTCCTGATGGACCTGTGTCTGCGGATGGAGGGCCGTCGTGACCTGGACCACGGCGGGCAGCCGCACAGGTAGACCTGTCCCAATCAAAGACATGATCGGCGGCATACCCCTTATCATGGAGAACATCGTGGAAAATTGCGCGAAGGTAGGTGTAGTCGGGCGGTGCGTCGAACGCGAGGGACCGTGAGTAGTCCAGAAGTATTGCGAAAGCATTGGGAAGATTCCTGCACAGCTGTGTGGCGCTTATGTCGAGCTTCTTCTTCATGATGAGTGCAGATTTCTTCTTGCGCGAGGTGGCTTCGAGACCTTGCCAGGGAAGGGAGCCGCGTAAGAAAAAGATCAGAACATATGCCAATGACTCAAGATCATCCCGTCGAGTAAGTTCGACGCCCCTGTGACCGTTGACTGAAAGGTATCGAATTGTCCCAGTGAGTGTCGCCTGACGCATGTAAGGGATATGGGTGAAAGACATAGCGTCGCGATACTGGTTTGCGAGACCATAGTCGACGAGATAAATGAGAGACTCGGATTTGTGGCCTAGTGGCCCCGCGAGCAGATTATCGGGCTTGATGTCGCGATGGACGTAGTTTCGATTGTGGATAAATTCGAGCCGAGATATCTGTTTTGTTGGTCAGTTGTCAAGTATGGGAAGTGGGCAGAGGCATCGCATGCAAGGTGGCTTACTAGTTGGATTGCGAGCATGCAAACAGTTTTGACGCTGAATTGCCGATGACAAGTCTCGAAAAGATCTGCCAGGGAAGGTCCAAGGAGGCTCATGACCATTGAACGATAGCCGCATTCCAGGCCGAACCAGAAAACCTTTGGAATCCCCTCTCCCTGGCCGATCGCCTTGTAAATGTTCCATTCCTCACGCAGCTTCGGGTTGTCGACTTCAGTATCTTCCAGTTTCACTGCAACATCCACCCCAGTGATCACATTGGTAGCGGAGAAAACATCGCCTATGAAGTGCAAGGAATAAGGTCTTCCCTCCATACTTCGAAGTTCCGGAAAGACGCACCAAACGATCCTGAACCTATCTTCTTTTTCAGTCTATATTTTCCACCAATCCTAAGAAGGCCTGGTGGAAGGTCCGCCATGCAGATTAAGAATAAGTGGCGGGCGTTGGTGGGTGTGACACAAGGGTGGCAGATGCTGTGAAGGACAGTGCATCACTCAGTATATGATGAAATCGACACAGGGCTAGGACGTACATAAGAATTGAATGATTGTCTTGCGTTTTACAGCATGTAGATATGTACAGATGAAATGAAGCGACGCGGAAGGCCAAGAGTTCGCGGTTGTGGGAGCCAGGACGGTCATTCTCGCCGGTTGATACATGTTCAACGTCATGTGACTCTGGCTGACGCACAACTTGAACATGGCATGCCGCATATTGCCCACCTGCATCAACATGTGGGCTACCCAAGGGTTACCATTAGTCGCGTATACTGACTACATCAAAAAATCTACTGAGATGAGACACGAGATACAATGTCTTCTAATCTACTATATAACGAGAGCCCCCACTGCCAGTGTGTCTTCTTCAGTTCAACGATTCGCCCGTACTCCTCCGGGTCCTCCCTTTGAAGCTGCTTCTCAGTGCGGAACCCGTTGTCAACGAAGCGGAAGAGGCCGCCGCTGCAATACTGAGTGAACGAAACACGACTTTCCCCTTTGCGAACAGGGATATTCGCGTGAGTGAGAGTTGCTGAAGGGACGAGAATGAGCGTGTTCGGAGGGAACTCCACGACGAGTTTGAGATCGGGTAGAACAAATTGCCCGCCTTTTGTGGGGTCGAAGCAGCCTAGAGCCTGGATGGCACACCATCCGATGGGAAAATTGAGGAGGTCACGATGTGAACGGGTCCAGACCTTGGGACCAAAGTTGAATGCCGCAGCTGGAAAGATGCTCTTTGGAAAAATTCGCCGGAGGTAGGTCAATTTCTCAAACAGGCCACCAATGTGATTAATATAATGGGCGTATACTTTGGGAGCCCATAGGCTAAATGCGACTAGAAAATGTCTGATGAGTTTGGATGACTAGAAACACAGGTAACGCAAACGGACTTACAGTCAGCAAAATGAGCCAGCCGCTGGATATCCGGATTACTGATCAGCCGCTCGACCATCGCTGCGTGAGGGCCATTGTCGAGGTTGGTGGGGTAGGTGGCACCGAGACCCATAGTCACGCCAACGTTGAGCGCTGGAAAGTCACCGCGGCGATGGGTTGTCTCGCTTTTTGAAAACTTTGCTTGGGCTCCCTCCCTCATGATCACATTATAAGCACGCTGACAAGATTCCCTGTAGGTGGGATCGTTGCTGGGACGACCGACAAAGACAGCAAAGACCCTCTCATCTTCACTGGTTAAAGGCATAGCTGACCTGCGATCATTAAGGGCGCGAGCAACCAGATGGGAATGAAAACTCACAGTCCCTTCCAAGGCACATACGTATATCCGGCATTGAGGGCGTCTTCGACGCTAAGAAAGTCCTCTCCGTCGGGGGCCCGGTCTTGCCTTCGTGCAGCATATCCACCACCAGCTGCCGGAAGTTTATTTGTGTCTAGTGCGGTGCGGAGAGGAATGCTCCCGGTGACGTGGGTAGCGAGGACCTCTGGGCGCACTGCGTGGCCCTCCTTAGAAATCTTGGCATGTCGTCGCATCCGCCGCATCTTGTGGTTGTGCGACAACTTGGGCGGAAACGTTTGAGAGGCCGGAGGCGGTAGGGCTGACTGGTATGGTGAAGTGCTAGAGGTGGAATCCCGCGACGGCGGTGCAATAGTGTCCGGTGCGGCTGGGGCACCAGGGGGCAAGTCATCGGAGCCAATAGACAAGGGATGTTGAAGAGGACAGACGGGAGCGGCATCTGGCAAGAGTGAGCTAAAAAGGGCTGCAACAGGAGCGACGAGCCTAGGCTCTGCAATCGCGGGCGGCAGGGCTGCGGTCGGGGATCCACGGAGCAACGGCTCAAATGCATCATCAGATTCGCATTCTATAGCCAACTTGATGCACTCAGGCAGGTTGAATAAAGCACGGCAGGGTATGGGTTCGACTTCAAATGGAGAGAATGCCATGCCGGATCGCGTCTGTGGAGGCATTGTCAACGCAAACACCGTCGATAAACGTCTCAACAGACCTTGCGGGCATTGAATGTGAAAAGCATCTAGTCAGAAATAAGAAGCTAGCATCAGCGTCATGAAAGATCCAGATGCTACCTCGAAGGATCTCCCTGAGGCAGGCAGTTTCTGGACTCAGGCCCAGGTTTGATTCAGAAGTCCAGAAACATACTGCCCCATGAAGAGCCTTCGAGGTATGATAAGACGGTGGCACAGCATCTTACCTGAAACTCGAGGCAAAGTCTGGTAGCTGTCGGCAAAATTGCAGTCCTTTTATCGGTTCGCAAACAATGAAGAAGTTAAAGTTTCAAACACGAGTGGCCAGTCACGTGAACATGCCATTGTCAAGCTTCGACAACTTCAGCTACAAGTGTTGGATGGCCGAGTACCTACGCCCATGGGGGAGCCCGATTCCATTCTCAGTCTTACAATGAAATATCATGAGATTCGGGTAAGACATTCTCGTAAGTTGTGGTTGATTTCGGGGGTTACATGATCGAATACAGTGTTACAAAAATCATTCTACTGCGTCTGAATCCTGTGTAGCATTAGGCTCATCTGGCGCGTCAAGGTTGATGGCGCGAATCACGACGTCCATAACTCCTTCGTTTGGACCACGAGAAACCAGATCGCCGAGTAAGTCCTGACGGACACGACCATCCAAGCCGTCGTGCGCTTCCAAAAGCCGCAGCTCGGCTTCGTTGGTCGTATATGATCCTGCAAAGTCCATGCTATCCTCGTGATTCATAGAGAATTTCAGCATCTGTAGCGCTTCCATGAGAATGGGAGTGATGCGGTTCCTGCGCACAGTGTCGGTCTCTGCGCTCGAAGAAAAAACACGCTCTGCAGGGACCGAAGAACCCTGAATCGGCAGAAAATCCATTGCCAATCGGAAGATGGTGGGATACTGGGTGCGATTAACCTGGTGTACAAACGAGGCGGCGTGAGTACGTTAAGAGCTGGGTAAGTAATTTAACATACCTCCCAGAACTTTAATTCGTCCACGCCAAGCACTGGTCTCGGTGATGTTACCCAGTTGCTAAATTCCTGCTCGACTGTCAGAATACTCTGAGTAGAATCGCCAGCGGCGTTGCTTTCTTCATCCTCCTCAGCTTCTGATGCAGAGTCGTATTGAGTTCGCACTATATAGTTGACATAGCCGACTTTGGTCTTGTCTGAGCGCGATGCGGGAGCAGTGGGAGCAGGCGAACGGGAGGAAAGATCGACGAGGCCCTTTTGGCGATAGGTCGTCATCTAGGCCAATAAATGTAGCACCTTTAATTGATATAACGAGACCAATCACATACCAGGTCTTTGATTGTTTTGCGCGCCTCGACGATGTAACGTTGCTCCCAATTGTCGTCAATATATGACATACGGAACGAGGGGTGCACGACTGACAAGAATGGCATATGTTTGTTACAAGGCATATTGGGGCTCGAGAGGCGGAAAGGGAACTCACACATGGCAACAACATAAGCACTCGTCGCATCCATCATCTTGTAATATTTATATGCTGTATCCAGGCCGGCTTGGATTGCAGAAGCGAGGACTGGCTGTTTATCGGCAAGCGCCTCCAGCTTGGTCATGAGGGCCTCGAAAACTGCAACAGAACCGGCAAGGACCGGCAGTTTCTCTTTAGCCATAAGGTGCTGGACCTTGTGAGGATGCTGCGTAGAGATGATCGTCGTTAGCTGGAGCCTGGGTTTTGGAGGTAAGGCAGGAGATCCGAGAGACACGTACCCGTAAAATGGCGATGAACTGCTCAATCTGTGTCCATTCATTGTGGGTAATTTCATACTTCTTTAAACCCTTGAACTCCTCCCTCATGCTCAGAAACATATTATCGAGCGGCTGGTTCAGTGGACAGTGAGTACTAAAGCGCAGATGTTCACAGAATCATTGACGCACCTCTTTCATAGAGAACAACCGCACCAACATCTCGTAAGTAGAGTCCCATCTCGTCTTGACGTCCAACAACAGCTTTCTGGGCTTGATCTCACGTGCTCCCGCCCACCACCCAGATGTGTTCCCCTGCGTGATGAGCTTCTGGAAAGCGTCCAAACGTTGGCCGGAGGCACGCATAGATCGAATAAGGGCGCGGATCTTGTTGAGAAGGGTGACTTTCCTGGCGCCGCCATCATCTTCATCTTCGTCGGAGGTAGCACCGTCATCACTGGCGCCCGGGTAGTCAGCGACCTTGACGTCCAAGACTGCGATGATACTGCCTGCGATAAGGTGGACGACGTGGGGAAAACACGAGATGAGCAGATCACGAGGATTGGAAAGGTCGGGGCGATTTTCCTTGATGAATGTCTCAATGAAGGTGCCATTATTACTGGCGTTATCGCAAGTCCAGTGGCCGCTCTGTGAGAGCAAAAATTAGTTGTCAGAAATGTAAAGAAGCCTAGGAGTCTGATGCCATAACGCACCTCGCTAGGATCGATTCCGGCACGCAGGAGCAAATATTTGACCGTGTTGGCGATGTTCACCCCAGTGTGCCGTCCACCAAGTTTATGAAACGCGATTAACTGGGACTTCAAGTGGATCCCGTCCTTCTTCTCTGCGTTGGCGTATCGAAGGTAATGACACGTGATCGCGAGATAGGACGTCCTATTCCTAGAGCTCCACATGTCCATGGTGAAGCTGACACGTCCAATGGCGCTCTATCTAGTATATTAGACAGGTCAAAATAAACAAACATTAATACGTACTGCGAGCTCAGCCTTCAGCTGGACAAAGGAAGCTTTCCACGTGTAAATTATCTCCTCCCGGACTTTACTGCGGTGAGGGATCTCCTCGTCCGTCAATTCTGGCCTGAGGAATAGCAGCAGATCGCGGAACGCCCGACCCTCGACAACCATAATGCTCTGAAACAAATGTATCAATCCCGAGAGCAAGGTTGAGATGAGATAGGGGCACACTTGGTCATCGGATACAACAAAGCGAACGATACGTTGGACAAGACCGTCGGTGGAAAATGCAACGCGAGCATTCTGGACTGCCGTCTTCCGCAACTCTTTGAATCCTGGAAGGAAGTTGGTCCAGCCATTCTTTTCCGCTTCCGCGAGGTACTGGTCGCGATGAAGACGGTCGAGGTGGATTCGAAGCGTCGTGTTTGAGGTAGAATTAGCATAGGTATAGTTTGAGCCGGTCCACTTGGTTGGATCCTCAAGCTTTTCCTGTTCAGCGCTAAGCCCAGGAAAATTCAGCCCTGTGTTGAAGAAGAGAGGCCACAAACGCACCGACAGACAAGACAAATACGTCTTACTTTGGGGTCTTTGCCTTTCGGCGTAAAAAAGAAGGCAATATCAGGTGCTCTTGATGATGCAGCGCCGCCGATGACTTCGCTGTCCACTGAGTCAAGGGAGGGTGTACCGACTTCGACCATGGAGAATCAGTAAATGCAATACGTCTCACGGCAATGCTGGTTACACACCTGCTATGGTCTCGGTCTCCTCCGACGGTGTAGCATTCGAGTGATGAGCAGGAGTCCCCTGCTGTCGCCGTCCTCGTGGGGGCATATCTGGATGTGACTGACACTGACTGTTAATGAAGAGAGTGAAGAAAGGTATCCGATGGCATGTCGAGTCCAGAGCCAGGACCTATATATCCTCTGAGTTGGAACTTAGGACCGGTCGACCGAGCACAGACCTCACGAATGCTGAGCGCGCTGAGCGGCTGTGAGAACTGACAACTTCTTCAAGCGTTGTTCAAGGTCATGCGGTCCCAAGAACATACGTTGCACGTTGGTCTTGGAATCACAAGTACTATCGTATGGTCTGCAAAACCCAAAGCAAGTAAAATGAAACGACAAAACTGACTGCTCACCGGATGTCCGTGACTCCGCCTCACTGTGAGGTGATCATGGGGCTTGAGCACGGTGCACGAGCAGACGCTGTGGTCATTCTCAGCATACAGATAATGGAGTTAGACGTCAGGTAGTAGTAATTTGGTCCACCAATGAACTTTGAAGAATTTGCAGAATAAGAGAATCCAAAGCATATGCGGCTTTGACTAAGAGAAAGACGTACCTTTAATGGAAGGCATAGAAGATCCAGCAGCAGGCGACAATCAATGTCGATGATTCCTTGTGGTTATGTTCTGCATGCTGCGACTAGAAAGTGTCGAGGCAACTGTTAGTTTTGGACAGAGAACAAACAAAGAAGAGATCTAAAAATGAACAAACCTCTGCAGAATCATAAGTCCGTGCGATCTAGGATGGGAAGAAGGAAAATCGTCTTATCAATCGTCTGCTGGCGTGGCACGGACAGATCCCAAATGGTTGAACATCTCAGAGCGGCCACAGAATTGTGAAAGTCGACCCGGACCCCCGTTCCGGGTCACGTGTAGTAGTTAGGTATCCCTCCACCGCAATTCGTTGTGACTCGTGAGTATGTGCGTATGGCTGACAACAATTCAGAGTCAAGTATGTCGCCTTTGACGGCCAGCCACCTTCCTGATCTGCGCAACCTCAAAGTCCGTTGAATAATTATTGATGCAGGGCCCAGGCAATCTCCAATACTCAAGGACTGCACTCATTATCTATTTCAGAGGTTGCAGAACGGTATGTACAGTACATACTCCAGAGGGCGTTGAGTGACAGATGTCTGCCGACTAGGCAAACTACAGCAAGCATGACATCATGCGACCGCGCAATTCATCAAATTGCGCGGTAACATGACATCATACCTGGCGAGCGGAAAACTTCCCGCAGCACCGCTCTCGCCTGGAGAGACTGGTTCAGCCCTGCCATGCTGCACCATGCGGAAGAACGTGTACGAGTTCCCAAGGCCCAGCGTGGAAGCAGGTACTGGGGTCTGGGGAGGTCTGATGTACGTAGATCATGGTGTCCGGGCCCATCGATTCGCACACGCTCGACGATCCACACACGCTCAAATTGAGACAGTCGCGGGCCGAGTCCTACCACATGGTCACTGCCTGCGAACACCACCTGGTGGGTAGGAGACGAACGTAGAACTGGTGGACGCACCTCCGATCGTGAGAATATGACGTGTCAAGGCAGCGCAAAACGGACTTTGCGCGTTCCGGCCGTGTCATTGTTCTCATGCCTAAAATGCAAACATGAGTGATAGAGAAGGAATAGGGAGGATGGAGGAAGACAAAGGTGGAATAGGGGTGGAGCAACGTCAAAGGGAGGATTTGGGGCACGTGGGTGCGGCTGACTCGCTAGGCTGCCAGCCGACAGACATTGGGGTTCTGGTGAGCGATTGAGATGTGTCGAATCGACGCTGGGGCGGTGGGGACCGTGGGAGCACCGTCATCCGGTGGTGATGATGGGCCCTAGGGGAGGGAAAGGCATAGACGCCGCTTAGTCAGTATTTGCGCGGGAGGTGCTGAGAACACACCTGCATCGCTCTCCCCTGGCTGAGGTCTGCTGAGGTCTGTACTGTGGTCTCTCTCCCACGGTCGTGGAGCTGCTCGTCCTGGATCAGGGTGAACGCGGTGTGGGGTTGTCCAGCACTTGCCTTTCGTGGGAGCTCGGCCGGGCCGCTGCAGGCTCAGGCGTGGTGAGACGTGGTAAAGGCCTGTGGCGGCCTACGGCTCAGGCTCTTAAGTCTTTTCATCCTTCCCACAACTCTGAGCCGCCTTTCACGTCCTACGACTGCAGCATCATGAACACAGCTCTTACCTTACCATCTAACGCCAATGCTACCACCGAAAACGAACACGATAGGATGGGAACAGGATGGCAACATTGTCAATCCGACTCAAACGCTCGCACTCCGGCTACATCTGTGATAGCTCGGATAAAACTGTATCGAGTCGTTGAATGGCTACTGGAAACAGGACTGGTAAGCCTTGTTGTCTTCTCATCCGTGAAACGGCGTGAATATGACTCAAAAAACTCACAAATCACCTTCAACAGTCGATTCACGACCTCCAGATCGCCTCGCAGGCGGTGCTTGGTTTCAGGTTTCCCGATGGGAGGCAAGCAAGGGAGATGCGATGGTTGGGGAAGGAAATTCAGGTGCGTAAGATGGTCTTTTCATTTGAGAATGTGCTCACTCACCGTCATGAACAGAGAAAAGTCGTTTGCAAAGAGATTGAGGTCGGCTGTGATGGCCCTGATGGGTGGCGGGCATCAGCATGGACCGTCGATAGTGCCGACAGCCATGCAGCGATGATGCGAAACACGACGAGCGTCGCCGGCGTCGAAGTCACATGGATGGATCGTTTCATTGAGATGTGAGATATCACAGAAATTATACTATATTGGAACTTCGTAGATGAGCAATCTGAAACAATGTGGGAATTGGAAGTACGTACATAGGTGAGAGCAAGTCAAATGACAGGTAAGGGTTGATGACCAAGTCGCCTGTGCGCGAGGACACGAACGCGGTAATGGGAGCTCCGAGCTCCACAGAATCGCAGCAGTCGGAAGGTATGTGTGACATAGGGACTAGTAGGTGTGGAGGAACAGGCCCGCCCTGCCAACGGTTTCGTATCGTCGTCGCCGATCGACCAAACGTCTGCAGAATACAGCAGCACCGCTCAGCACAACTCGGCGTCAGGGTCGATGGACTAGCCATGCTGTAGCCTGTGAGCGGAGACGCGAGGAGAGCGTGAGGAAATGATTGAGGTGCCAGGAGTAAGCGAGGCGGAGTTGCGATTGGGGAGGAGGCGGGGCGGGGTTGCAGGATGGGGAGGTGGAGGGAACACCACGGAATGGAAGGCAGAGAACTCGCCTATACATCTCCCCAATCTCCCTCCCCCTCTCCTTCTCCCCCTTCCTCGCCCTCCTCACATCCCACCATGCCCTAACCAGCCCCTTCTCCAGTAACGCCTTCTCCACCCCCCTCGCCTCCTTCTCCCTTGCCAGAGCCTTCTGTCGTAGCTCCGTGAGTCGGCGCATGTCGGGTTCGGTGAGGAGGTGGGGGTCGAGGTCGTGCTCGAATGTGTCGGGGGAGGGGGAGCGGGGTGGGGGGAGGTCGTCGAGGAGGAGGAGGCTGCCGGTGTGCGATGGGGAGCCGGAGCCGGAGCCAGGGTGTAGGAAGAGGTGGGGGTGGGGGTGGGGGTGTCAGAGCCCGGGAAGGGGGGGAAGTCAGGTGGGAGGAGGTCGTCGTCTGCCTCTGCGCCGGGGAGGGAGAGGAGGGTGGGCCCCGGGGAAGGGGGGGGAGGCGAGCATTGGGTCGGTGGCCCATGGATCCAAGTCCAAGTCCATATCTGTGTCTGCGTCTGTGTCGAGGTAGTCTCCATCGGGGGTGGCGGATGACGAAGAGGGGAGGTCCGCGATTCGCGAAAGACCGGAGGGACGGCGAGGTCGGTATATCCGACTCGTCCTCGTCCAGGGAGGGGAGGAAATGGATCTGGTGTACGGCCGGCGGACTCGGGTGGGGGAAGGCTTGATACTTCTCGTCGTACATCAACTCATCCTCGTCCAGCAGGTCCAAGTCGAGCTTTCGCATGAACGACGGAGCGGGCGAGCCGGGCGGGGATATAGGTGTGGGGAGGAGATCCAGCTCCAATTCCAGCTCATCGTCGTTAGTCGACGTCCATCTCGGACTCCATCGTGGAGGTTGGATTCCCATGGTCAAACCAACTCAATCGCGGTCCGCGGAGCATTGTCGCACGGACTCGCACCTGTATATGTGAGCGGGACCAACCGCCAAAAGTCCTTCCGGTCACCGTCTATTCATTTCTGCGTTTGAGATTGCCCCAAGAGGATTCGCAATGATACCTCTGTGACTGAGTCTAGTAATGTTCATGATGGTCGGGGACTCGAGAGGACGTGACGGACGTCCTGTTGGCACTGTCATTGAGAGATGGGGACAAATATTATGAGCCTGAGAAAGGAAACACATACCGTGGATGTTAATAGCCATTACAGAAGCCGGCAGGTGGGTAGAGTGAGGAAGTGAAATTCAGAGGAGGAGGAGGAGGACGAGCCGGCTGAACCGGTTATCAGGGCCGAGTTGACAGTAAGCCGATATGATGTCATTGAAGTCTGCTCGACCACGGCTCGGCTCGAGCCGTGGCTTCGGAGTCGGCCGAAGCCGGTTGATGGCAGAGCCGCGGCAACACTACTCCTGCATGACAATGTCCACTCCACCATCTACTCCGCTATACTAGAACATGACCAATCTCCGGTGGTACTGAAGCTAGCGTGGGGCTCGCAATCTTTCGAGGACCTCAAGAAAGAGGCAGACCACTACGCGAGCGCATTGAAAGATGTCCAGGGCACTGTTGTTCCTCGCTTCTACGGGTATTACGAGTGGAGATGCGTCAAACACAGTAGGAGGAGGCTAGGATGTCTTGTTCTTGAGTATTGCGGCAACCCTGTTGTTGGAAAGTTCAAGGACTTACCGATGAATGAACGGTAAAATGACTCCACGTTTCCTGTAAAAGTGCAATTCTAATTACTCCCCTGGCTGCGCATTTTGTCAGACTGGATATCTTAGACGTTTTGGCGGATCTGCATGCGCACGGCATGCATCACAGCGACTTTTCCGAGCTTCACATCGTCACACAGAATGGAGAGTATCGCCTCATCGACTTCACTTACCTGCAGAAGAAGCATAAATGCTTCTTTGACAATCACTGGAAGGCTGGCGCACATGTTATGGATGTCGGGAGCATGGGATGCGGCATGCTGAAAGACGCAGCGTACCACATGAACATATGGGACAATTGTGCGTCCCTTATTCGGCATATTTCGGCATTCCGCTTATAACCTCCTTCATAGCCCTCGCTAATCCCGAGCCTCCAGTCGAGATCGGTGGGCAGACGTGGCCCGGCGAACATTTCCCACCCCAGGTGATCATCGACCAACTGGTGGTGGAGGAGTATATGAATGAGTTCTTCAATGAGAACAAGCTCCGGGGGTGGTTGCACGACGTGAGGCGGTACATGGATGCCAACCCTGATATCTCTGATAGCGAGATCGTCGAGTTCGGAAGAGCCAATGAGGGTGAAATTGGAATGGCGAAGAATTGGGAGGAGTCGGAGTACATGGTCCGGAAGCGACAGGCAGCTGCAAATGTATAGATGGCTGGCGCAGTATCGATGATGGTTACTGCGGAACCATCTTATCATGGACTCCGCACAGCGGGTACTCGTAGTACGGCTTGTATTGATATCAAGCTCGGAGGTAAGCAGCATACCACGCATGATGATACATCTGACATGCTGGACTGTTCATCATGATACTGAAGTACATTTCCTACTCACCGCCCGTACAAATCCATACATCACAATGTGTCAATAGTATGCTCATGCGATTTCACCGAAACCCGCCACATCACCGGCATCGACCTCCCCACGTTCCTCCGCGGCGAAATCATACCAACGGCATAATCGTGATGAGGGAAGGAACCCGAGTTGGCCAGTGAAGCTCTACTTTGAGCTGCCCCCTTTCCACCAACCGCGGGAACATCTTGTTGAAAAGCTCTCGAATAGCTTCTATGGAATATGAATCCGCCATTGAAAGTGCGATGATCACCGTTGTACGTTTCGCGCCAGGCGGCCGATCTTCTGTCAGGTGCCGATCGATACGCGCCCATACAGCTGGGTATCGGCGGTCACTCATGAGAGTTCCGACGTCGGTGGTGATGGTGAACTCTACGAGGTTATTGATGTTTGGAAATCGTAGGAGAACGACCCCTACAAGGTGGATTGTGATGCCACCCTGGAGGTGGTTGGATTTGAAGAGACTCCTCAAGGTACGGAGGTTTGGGAGGTTAAGGCCCTTCGCCACGGCTGAATCACGACGTCGGAGCAGTGTCAGTTGATGGGAGGAGGTGGTAGGTGCATGTGTGACACGCACATTCGGTGTTGGACTCGATGGCTTCGAAGTATGGGAGTTTACAGCTAAGGGAGTTGAGCCGTTCGGCGAATTCGTCTTCCTCCAAGATACGGGCAAGGTTGGAATTGTTGAGGCGGAGGGTGGATGAGGGTGGTGGTGCTTCGTCAGGGCTGGCATGGAGCGGTGGGTGAACGACGGTGGTACCGGTTTCCGAGAACACCCTCAGAATATGCAGTTGTTCTGCTTCGATTGATGGTGTCGAAGAATAAGAGGGCGGAGGGTTATGGGAACCAGTAGCAAAGAGGACATCCCATACGTCAAGCATCGTAAGCTGTGAGCATGAACATACGACGCCAATGGGGAAGCCGGATATCATGTAGATGCTGAGAACCGCTACAGTGGGCCGCCGAATGATGTCGCATAGATCACTCTTGACTGCTTCTGGGATGTACGCCCAGTTGTCGCGCCACCCAAGATGACGGCCGCCGGTCACTGTGACATGGTGCAAGCGGGGCAAGTCAGGGAGCCCCGGGGGAGTCAACTCAGAGAGTGTGTCCGTGTCGATGATAAAGCATATAGATTCCACGAATCTGCACATGCGGGGACTCGCGTGTAGGATCTCGCATATGGATGTGTACTGAGATGCGATGGCCGGATCGACAAGGAGATATCGAAACAGGTGCTTCTGTGCGGGGTCGCGGAATGATTGGGATACGAGACTGCATGATTGGAAGGCGTGCTTTCTGACTCTGGTGGGCCCATCAATCTCCTGGATGATTTTGTCCACGATCTCTTGAGGAAAGATGGAGGGCATCGTGCTCGGCATGTGCGCTTCGTGGAAGTTCTGCACAGTGCATGTTAGGACTTGTCGACTCTGAACAACCCAAGAACCACCTGATCTGCCATTATCTTATCAAGATTATTACTGAACGAAGTGCGATTACCCTTCTCATACATCTACGCTCACTAACAGACACGTATTATCGATCTGAGAATTGTTACTGCGAGAGCACCAGCGGGCGTTGGGTCTCGGTGATGAGGAGGTTTTGAAAGCTGTCGAAATTCTTGGAGCGATCGAACTCAGTTCTCCCCAATTCGAGGAGTCGGGAAAGCGGAAAGGAAGAGGACAATCAACAGAATGAGTGCTGTATACAGCATAACCAAGCAATGCCCTTCCCTCTCCGTGTCTGCGGGCGATCGTGAGCTCGAGACGCAGGTAGCAGCGGCAAATCTTTTCGATTTCATGCCAAGGCCTCCCAAAGCAACATTTGCTGACCTTCGACTCATGTTTACTCTTCCAGTACGACTCGAAATACCACCTCGGTCGCCCTATGACCCCACTCAGCGCCGTGATTGTCGGGCAACCCCCACAGGAAGGTCAAGTTGCACGAGATAAAGGCAGGGAGGCCTACACCTTCTAAAGGCCAAGGTGGAGAGGGAGGAGGAGAAGGGGGAAGGCGAGGGCGAGACGGAAGATGCGGTGGAGACGTGGAGGTGAGTCTGATAAAGCCAGGAACCGACTGGTTGGCAGTGTTCGGGCCGCAATGAGTGCTTGTTTGGAACCCACGCTATCGCCATCACCGATCACAGATCCGAATCGTCTTGCACCGCTTTGTGCAGAACACAGAACAGCGTGCTCATTGCCATCCTCGACGATGACCGCACCCATAACCTCCGGACGCAACCCATTTCGCTCGACAACCCCTACACCCAATCCCACCGGCTTATCCTCCTCTGCTTCGTCTTCCAGCGCTCCTCACCCTGCCCGCCCAGACGATTCCGCAGTTGCGAATCATGCTCATTCGAATGAGCCCACCGGCCTCGATGAAGACCTTCCTCCAGCCTACACACCCAGCCCAGACGTTCATCACGGAGAAAGCACCGTAGAACAAGGTCCACGGCGCCCATTCCAACCCGCCCCACCACCACCCCCGGCCCAACCGCAGCCCATACCATGGCAGCCCCCGCCCCAGGTCCCAGCCATACACGTCACGCAACCTCCACTACCCTTCCATACCCAAGGACCTCCTTCGCTGCTGCGACAGCTCGTGGACACCATTACGACGCAGTTGACAGGGCCGGGACCTACGTATAGCCAACCCGGTGTGTCGCCGCAGCAGACTGGATCCAGCCCGAGTTGGTCAGGTTATCCCGGACAGCAGCAGCATCAGCACCTCCAGCCAAACTATGCAAGCTACGGAGCGGGTCCCTCTACCCCGGATTCGCATTCGCCGGGGCCCCCTCCCCTCCCACCACGACGAGCGTCCTCCAACCCCGCCTCTCCCGCCTCTCCCGCCTCTCCTGCCTCTCCCGCCTCTCCTGCCTCACCCGCCTCTCCCGCCTCACTCTCCTCAGACTTCGCACGCGACTTCTACGCCGCAGGGACGGGAGATTCGAATCCACAGCCCAACGCAGGTTCCTCGGGGTACGCTCCTCCACCCGGTCCTCCGCCAACGACACCTCCAAGCTCAGGACACGCCCCTTCCTCCGCTCGTCCTCCTCCTGCACCAACCCCCCCATCGGACGACGGGCGTCCAACCAAGTCGCCCACGCCGGGCCGGCCGTTACTGAAGGACGGGAAGCTGCTCGTCTATCCAAAGGGGTTCACGTGTCCCAAATGTATGCGCTCCCTCTTTCCTTCCCTTCCCCAGGTGCGTGCTGACGCCCCTGACACTGGCAGGCCACAACATCGGCTTCAAACACGCGGACCCGTCCCACCCGTGCAGGAAATGCTGGTCTAAGTACAGTAAACCGTTTTCAGGCCCTCTGGCGTACTCATTCTCCTCCCCCGCCTCGCCTTCGACAACCATGACCACGACGTTCCAGCGCCCACTCCCTGCGTTCCGTTCGCCACGGCAGGCTGCACCGCCTCCCCCTCCTTCTCCTCCGCGACATCCACAGCACCCACATCCGCAACAACCCTCCCCGTACCACGTCCCATCGCCGCCTCCGATCCCCCACTTCCAGCCCTCCCCCTACCCATACCCGCCTCCGCACCAGCAAATCCGCACGCTATCCCCGTACACGGCGCCGCCCCCCGATGCTATAGTGTACCCCGCTGGCGATCCGAGACTGGGCGGAAGGATGTGCTGGGGTTGTCAGGGGAGGGGGAGTGTTAGTCTGTTTATATTTGATTCGATGCGGTGTGAGGGGTGTGCGGGGTTGGGGAGGGTGTTTACTTGAGTGTGTGGAATCCGGCAGGGGGTGTTCGTTTGGGATTGGGATTGGGATTGGGATTGGGATCGGGAGTGGGCGCGTGTGTGGGGGTGGGGGGCGGTGATATTTGTGTGTGTATTATCGTACTGTATCTTACTCGCTGATTGCTTTATTGGTGTATCATTTTGTAGCTTCATGCGTCAAGTCGCGATCTCGTCACCCTTTGAGTGCTTGCTTGGCTTTCCTGCATACACGACGATTGAAGGAAATGCGCTTACATCGAAGGCGCGACTCGAGATAGGGCTAAGTACTTGATGCCCCCTGGCCAGTTGATCGTCCCGACGCTGCGACTTCATGCCTATGCAAACGTGCTGCTCATCCCATCCATCACGATCGGGTCGTTCAAGTTGGATAACTTGGCGCAACGACCAGATTCTCGTGCGACGTAAGCCTCTTCCGCCATTCGTACCCTTGTCGCTGGACTGTCTGAAGGTTCGGAAACTGACCACACGAACCAGGCGCAGATGTCCGGACTCTTGGATGGCTCGTACATGTGCTTAGACGGCCCCTCATCTCAAGTTCGCGTTCGGGCTGACCAGAGCCGCGCTCGAAGATATAGGAGGGCCCTTCCTGAGTTTGCTTATCGCGATCTTTCAGAGCCTTTTAGGTATCGTCTTTTTTTCTCCCTTTTTCGATCGTCTTCCTGATATCATGTATTCCAGTGGAAATTTACCTCCGACCCGGCACATTTTGCGCTTCTACAAGTGGTACGTACCGTGGATTTCCCCTCGAACCGTCCCGCATCCATTAATTCGTTCAACTTGCACAGTAAGGTATCACAAACCCCCGTTCTGTCGCGCTTTCCGTTACACTTCGATTATTTGGGCTAGCGAACGTAGTGGCGGGGAGGACAGCCTTGGCCAAGGAAGCTCTTGTAATCCGTTGGCGTTTAGGGCCACTAATGGAGATAAGCGGCAAGATGTCGACGCCTTAGGGAAGGGAATGAATTACATTACACACACCAGGACCCTAACCACCGCATCCATCTGCCAATCCTGACTCTCCATGACAGATTTCTCATCGCCTTCAATGCGTTTATGAAGCGGCCAACTGTCGAACCGACCATTGATCTGGAACCCACCCACACACCTTACTCCCACCCACCGTCTAACCCGCCCAACCCCGACTGAGAACTCATCCCCCTATGACAGATTCTCGCCGTTTCGCGTTCGTGCTCCCCAAAGACCTCAAGAACCCGCACGGGGACAAGACGAGCGGTATCTACAGCACCATGTACGTCTCTTCTCTCCCCACCCCTTCACACATGTCCCCAAAAAGCTAACAACCTCCCAAACAGGCCTTTCTCCGTGGGCGGCAAGCGCCGCCCTTCCTTCCCCCTGGGCATCGAATGCGATACAGCAGAAACGGCACAGGCGTGCCTCGATCTCCTCCAGCCCATCGCGGACCGTTACGGCGTCGCCTCCCCGCGCGAGCTCGTCCAGGCGCTTTCGGACTTCCGGCCGTGGGGGGACGTCTGTCGCCTCATGGACGCTCTGACGGACACCTTTTGGACGGTCACGTTGGGCAAGCGAGTGGGGATTTACATCACACGGTAGGGGCGATCCTCTCTTCCCCACTCCTCCTCCGTCTTCTTCTTCCACTATGTACTTCGTGATGAGTTGAGCTGAAATGCGACTGAAATAGGTCTGGCGCGGAAAGGAGCCTTGAGGAAGCGGATTCGGAGCGGTGGCGCCAGGTGGATCGGTTCAGCGCGTTTGACGGGGCGTTCAAGTGCATGGTCACTGGTGGGAATACTTTGGACAAGAAGAGCTACGTCGGTGAAGAGTTAGGGCCTGTAGGCCCTGGTGCTACTGAGCCCGCTAAGCGGGGCACGCCTGAGAAGGCTCCATCGTCGCAAGCGTCTTACGTCACCCGCACGCCCCAGACGCCGAGGCAGGGAGGAGCGTACGGGAATATGGGCGGCAGCGGGGGTGGTGGAGCCGGGCTCTTCACTGGCTACTCATCCCAATTGTTCAACTTACAACTCCTCGGTCCGTATCGCGATGTCCATTCCGCACGCATCGCATCCCTGATCGTTCCCTCTTTCCCAGGCGCCACGCTCCCCAACGGCGACGATTCGCCCAGCCCCACTGTGCGCCGGAGCCTGAAGAAGGCAACGAGGGTGGAGGAGCCCGCCCCGGCTGTCGAGGGGTACTGGTACCGTCTCTACCTCGAGACGCACGATTACACGGACGATGCGGCGGATACGCTGAGGAAGGCGTACGAGGAGAGCCATTCGCAGGAGAGCTTTGTGAGTATCTTGGAGACGCAGGGTCTGGGGCTGACTAAGGGGGAGGCAAAGTTCGTGTATGCGTTGATGGTGCAGCGGCCTACTGGGCGCGCGCCGGCGAACGTGTGGTAGGGAGGCGTGTGGGAGTTGGAGATGGAGTGTGTTTGGGGATTCTGGTGTTGCGGGACGAAGTGAGTGCGGAGTGTTGAGATGAGGCTGTAAATTTTCTAACGAGGGTGGAAGGCCACGATCTAAGGAGATTTTTGAATACTGACGATGCACATGGCTGGCACATCTTGCGTTGTATCCTGAATCTTTTCATGTACAGTACATTCGTTCTTGTTACTACCACTGCGTTATCGTGTAGCTGTCAACCAAAGAGATCATCGTTGCTCTCGTGACGCGGAATACAAGGCGTGCTACTCCCCATGCGGAGGATGCACGGTGTCAAGTTCTGCAGCATCAGCCACTGACTCCACAGCGACAACTGATGCCACTACCACTCCATCTGCTCCTACAAGTTCTCATGCAGCATTAGTTGCATGGCAATTCGAAATTGAATCATCGCTCCTCGCACCGAAAAGGCTCACCCTCACTAGCTCTTGTTCTGCCATCTCACTAGGCTATGGAAGGTCGAGAACAATCGTGAGAAGCGCTTACCTCTACTTATCTATCCTAATCCCGCCATGCCTGCCCGATGTGTTGGCTTGACATGGCATCTGACCATCTCTCGCAAAGCTTCGGTGATCCAGGGTAAGCTCTAGTGTATAGCTTAGCAACGCAATTAATACTAGATAGGTCCGATAGCACACTGAGTTAGAACCCTGCGCGCATGATTTCCTGGTCGAGTGAGAGCTGATGCAGGTGTCAGCAGTTATAATCGGCTGCGGGCGGAAGCGCCCAGGACGAGTAGGAGGTCGGATGAAGAAGGCAGATGTGGAGTTGGGTCGAGAACGATGAACGCCAAAGGAGGTACCGTGAGATTGGGGTGGCTGCTCAGCGGTGGTTATGGTACACTTCAATAAAGTCAACCAAAACGGTGTTCCGCGCCGTGATCGGAACGGAACGCTCGGATGACGCAAGTTCACACGTCTTCTTGCCTCCTCCCGCCATTCGCCTTGAGCCTGCTCTCCCCTGCCGTGCACTGGGTCTTCCAATGTAAGTTATATTCCGTACTATTTGTGGTTTTGTCTTGTATATAAGTACTGATCAGCCCCTCAGGCTTATCTTGTATCTAACCTACACCAACATAGAAACAGCGCTTTCAAAGGGACGTGAGATGGCAAGAGAGGGAACAGCGAACCCCAGGTTGACGGAGCCTTTGTGGTGCGTTTGTTAGGCCCTGCTTAACTGCAGCCCACTAACTATGCCACCCACCCATACAGATTTGCTACCCCCCGCTCGATCGGGACACCCCAGCGCAGGGGGCCAACTTCTGCGTCGGGATTACGCAGACATACGGGGTCCAAACTCTGGCGTCTGCGCATACCGGGTCGGATAGAGCGCCGTCCATTAGAAGCGTTACCGCTTGCCGAACCATGTTCGGACGTGCGCGCATGACAGTCCATCCCTCACGCCCAACATCGCAGGTGCGTGGGAGCGGAGGACCCGCACACATTCGCCCCTCGGAATCTCGAACATTTGCCTTTTTATCACCTCACGCTGAGCGTCTGCTCGACCACCGACGGTTTTATAACTCCGTCCATCATCACATACATGGGACCCACCGTATCCGCCGCCCACATACCTCTCACCCCGAACACGAGCACTCCAATCGTGGTTCATCTTCCCATGGACAGTATGCCTCTTCACCAGACGTTTCCTCGCTCGGTGCGTCGTTCTTTTGTCTTGTCCGACCTTTTTTCTGACTATCTATGCGACAGATACTCTCGACGGATCAACAGCACCAGCATCCACCGGATCCCGCGAACACCGCCGACTCCTCCACCCCCAAGTCTCATACCGCCAGCGCTACGCGCAAGGCGGCTTCTTCCCCGCTTTTAGGTTCATGTCCCTCGACGACCCCACCATCCTCGCAGGTCTTTCGTGCGACTCTGCTCCCTTCTCTGAGAACGAGATGGTGATAGAATCGGATCCGAACGCGACTCCCATGCTCATCCACCTCCCAAGGAGCTGCGACGTCCTCCTACCTTCCGCCCCCGTGTCGCGTCCCTTCCCAGGGCCAAGATCCCGACTGCGCTGCCCGACCATTTCCTCTATGAAGATCCATCAGCAGCAGGGATTTCTTTCGCCTCTTAATCGACCGTCTTGTTGAATTGCAACACCCACACGCACCTCCGACACGCCACGGATCCCGTTCAATTTGCATAGTTGTCCAGAAGTTCTGCGCAGTTACAAGGCGGCGTCGCGCTGAGATTGGAGCCGCATGAGGGGAGGAGGGTAACCGAGCCCTGGCCCCGGTACCACAGGGAGTCGTGTTTTCCAGCCTGGGCCCGTAGATGTTTATGGCCCCGTTGAGTTGTCGGAGCTGAAATAGAGATGGATGCCGGTCTTGGGACGATGTATCACACGGGACCAGGTCCTTCGTCCCTCCCGAACGTTTTTGGGCGACCCGGGAGCAGAGTATGCTAGCCTGGGCCATGGCGGGAGTGCGTCGCCGGATGTACTATTGCGGGAGTTCGTCTGTAGACTGTAGCTGTGTCGGATGGAACTGGTGGTACGCATGGGGCGGGGCCGATGGTGGTGTGGATGACGTGAGACCGTCATTCGATAGGCTGTCATCTCCATTGTTGGAGTCGGCGGACGCGAAGCGGGTGTTGATCATGCAGGGGGGAGGCGGATCCGTGCGTTCATACTTTACCATCCTTCGACCAAACTTTAGTGACATTCGGTATATGGTGTATCCCAGGATCATGTTTATTTGAGAATCTCATGGCGGCTGTCTTTCTTTGCGCTAGATTTGCGATACCGCGTACGAGTCGTCATGCAAGGGTTACTAGTCGATGTGGTGGAACACCGTTTCCGCCGCGGATGGAGCAACCTGGTTGAACGAATGATATGTTTCCAGAGTTCTTTGCGCAGTCTTCTCATTCTGCGGCTGTCGTAGTCACCCTTCTGGATGGACCCCGCACTACAGCCCCATTGTCCGATCTCGCGTACGCCTACATAGCTTACCCCTTCTAGCTACTGCATATGCCCTCCAAGTTTCGCGCGATTTTGAAGCAAGCGCAGCACGAATCACCAACTCTTATTCCCATCGCAACATAAATTCTCCATCGCAATCAGAGCTTCCGTGAGAGGATTACGGTTCTGGGTTTACTTGCTCCGGTAGCTGCGGGAGCGATCGAACACTACTTCCTCTGAGATAGTCAGCCGTATCGACCACAAGTCTAGTGATCCGGACATTGTGTTGATTCTTGGGAACGCATGTTTAGCCTGGGCTGAGACGGATCCTCCTCGCAGATGATAGGTATGTCGATAGCGTCCTTAGAGAAGATACAGCGCGTTCGTTTCTCGCAGCCTTGACAGTCGATGACGGGGCGCCAACTCACGTCGCGATGCTATTTTTAGCGCGCGCCCTATCATGAACGCGTTGTTGATTTGGATGTACCACCGCGGTCCCTCCGACGTCCGCCAGAGAACTCCTTCAGGTGAGGCAATAATAAGCAATAAGGTACATATGTGATACAGGCACAGAGACAAACTCCGTTTGAGGGTGGCCGATGACTTACTGGTACTCGTACCTGGGCCGGCAGCTGACCCCTTAGCGTGATCCTCATTCTCTGAGCGATCATCGCAGAGAGCGATGGCGGGATGACGTACGTAGGTACAGGTTCGGCCGGCATCGTAGCTGTCAACTTGGTATGTAGACCTTCAGACAAGTACGCATGGAGGAGCCGAGGGTCGCGTGATTAAGTACCCGCTAGAGTCCTTTCCCAGACGATGGCGCATCAGATCATGTCAACGGTGAGCATTCTGTATGAACACAGATCATAATCAACGCTTAATTCTGAGAAAGGGCGGTGTCAGAAACAAATTGACAAGAAAGGTTACAGTCATACGAAAGATGATTAAAAGTTGCTAAGATACCCAACGACGGAGGACTTTAGAGGACGGATAGGTTCTGAGGTGGACAGGCTGTGTGTAGTGAGCTTCAGAATTCGTGAAAGACTGCGAGAAGCGGTTGAAACTCGACAAATATCGCCAGGTCCATGTTCGGAGCCGCTACTTACCTCCCAAGCCTCGATCTACGAAACGACACCAAGTTAAGATCTGAGCACGCGCCTGGAATGTAGAATGCTTTCACGGGCTTCATCGCGGAGACAGTGGTACGTCCAGTACCTCCAACATTAAGAAACGGTGCCGGGGATAATGAACGGTCACAAGAGGCTCAGCCCTACATCTTCGAATCCGTCTGCGCCGCGAGAGTGTTTTACCGCGAGATGAGGGGTATTCCGCGTGGACTATGACGAAAGCCCTTTTGTCTTGGAAATGGAAAAGCGTACATGACACAATTCGTGAGAACACCTACGGTACCGAGTCAGGGGAGATGAGATGATGCTGCGAACAAAAGATCGGCATGTGTTGGTGAGAGCATACAACGTAGTAACAGTGCCGGCGGATGCTTCTCAGGCACGCTCGAAGATCTGGGTGTTCGGGTCGTAAAGCCAGCGCAACCGATCTCTGCAGCCTACCAGGGCGCGACTTTGAACGTTTGATTGACGAAAAGACAGGTGTAAAGCGTAACTTAATGATCAAGAAACGTGCGCGCCATAAAGGGAATATCAAACGAACGCTCATCCAGGGCTATAGTGGAGTTGGGCTGGAATCGATGGATATGGAGTGTTCTGAATCGGCCATTTCTTGGGATGGTAGGACAAGACGTGGATATTTTGTATCGTGTACGGTTGTTTGCCTTGATGGTCTTACGACAACAGGCACGCTTTTCAATCTTCCCGCCATCGTCTAACTCTTGGTGTAACTTGGAATCTGTGCCTACCAAATCATCTATCGTCCTATTCAGGGCGGCTGAATTGCTTCTCCTGGACTTCTCTCTCCGTGATTGTCATCACAAAACACGCTCAGGTCTGATAAGTTCGGCTTTCATGGATGTTTATCACATATGAACTGGCTCTCACACACCTTGGCCTTTGAACGGGGCGGCATATGTCCGACGAATGCATGCCATCAGAAATCTGCGTCGACACAAGCAGCGTTATTCGGGAACTGGCCTCGATAGCCTTGCAGATTGCAACTCGTCAAAACTGATATGTATCTTACTCAGATCAACAGATCTACGTTAGCAACTATTGATCATCGAACCAACATTCGGTAGTGTCATACGGAGTTTAAGATTCGAGCTTGGTCAGAGGCATATTGGCAGCAGTAGCGAGTCTATTCCCTACTACGTCTAAGTAAGTCATGATGGTCGGTCACTTGGTCGAATTCGACTGACACGGGCATCAGGCAGGAGTTGCAATGACTATGCTCGACGTAGCAGTAACGCTTGGGCTTTGCCTGCAAAGATGGTGAGTTCTTGGTAACAAAGAAACATGTTCTTGTCTTGCTTACGTCCACACCACCACTGTGGTTCTATCTACCAAGAACGGAGATTCATCGATGACGGTGTGGTATACTCTCTCTGCAGTAAGGACTTTGCCTTCGGGAACAGTCTGGGAACTGTTGAGCGACTGTGTAGCATCTACTTCGAGAGAGTGATCACGTACCGCAGCGTTAGAAGCAGCAACAAGGGCAACAGCAGCGAAGAAAGATCTGCACAACATCGTTATAAGAATGGGGACTTGACCGTATGGGTAGGTTCGCTCGCCCTTATATGTGTCTGGATCTACTATTGGCTCATTCAAATCGCGCAGTCAACTTCTCCGATCTCACGACAGTGTTGCTGCTTGAGTGGCAACTCCCGCGCTCATTTCGCTGCCGTACTTCCGCATTAGTAACTAGCCCGAAAAACAAAGGTCTCGTCTCAGCTTTCTCGCCCTTGAATGTTCTGCTGACCAGTTTTGTCGTGTGACTTCTCACATTTAAGGCACTGCTCCTCCTAGCGCACCCGGACTGGTCGCTGTCGGAATACGACCCTTCATTTCCATTATTCACACCATATCTGTCTTTTTCGTAGCTGACATGCGGAACCGACGGCGCACGACGACGCTGCGCCGATATGTGTGAGAAGAGGGGAGGTAAGTCCTTGGGGCTGATGTATCATCTGGCCTACGGCTCATACTCACGGTTTTCAAATAAAAGGGCGTTTGAATGTCATGTTGCTTCAATCTAGAAGATCTTCGTGTCTCGACCACTGAAGACATGCTCTTGTCGACTTCATTTGTGTTCTCTCTCATAGCTGCAGCCTATGCTGGGGTCGGTCCTATCACCGATCTGCACATCCTGAACGCCAACATCGCGCCTGATGGCTTCACCCGCTCGTACATTCTTCTCCTCAGCAGCTATTACTATCTTAGGACTGACAAATGACTGACTTCTAGGGCTGTCTTAGCTGGGAGCACAGAGACTAACGTCGCATTTCCTGGCCCTCTCATCACCGGGAACAAGGTAAGCCACCCTCTATCTGTCGCGCGTTCCTGGTTCTGATGCCGCTACTAGGGGGACAGGTTCCAACTGAATGTTATCGACTCCTTGACCGATAATACCATGTTGAAGAGTACTAGCATCGTACGTCGAAGTGCCAAGCACCTTTGTACCGCACCCTAACCGTCTCATCTTAGCATTGGCACGGATTCTTCCAGAAGGGATCTAGTTGGGCGGATGGTCCTGTAGGTGTAACTCAGTGCCCGATCGCACCTGGACACTCGTTCCTCTATGACTTCTCTGTTCCGGATCAGGCCGGTACTTTTTGGTACCATTCTCATCTATGTGAGTCGCACTTGATCGCTTCCTGAACTATATGTTACCTTCGTTCTTCACAGCAACACAATATTGCGATGGGCTGCGTGGAGCCTTCGTGGTATATGACCCAGACGATCCATACAAACCACTGTAAGAACCGTTTTCAAATCGACTGTGACATCCTTCTAATAACTTCTTGTCAGTTATGATGTTGATGACGGTTCGCTTTTTCCCTCGCCTCGGCTTTTTGACACCAGTTCTTAGATTTCGTCTCTCAGATTCGACCGTTATCACTCTCGCAGATTGGTTAGTCGTCGCGTTGAACTCTCCCCTTCTGACTGATACTCACCCGATCATCAAGGTATCATGTCCCGGCGCCCTCGGCTGGATTGGTTCCGACTCCTGATGCGACTCTCATCAATGGTCTCGGGCGAACGCCCGCTGGTGCAACCTCCCCTTTGTCCATCATCAACGTCAGGAAAAGTAAGCGCTACCGCTTCCGCCTTGTCTCCATTTCTTGCGACCCCAACTACATCTTCTCGATCGACGGACACACCTTGGTATGTCCATGTGGCGTGACGTGTTTTTGAAGCGGGTCGGCCCTGATAAATGCTCCACAGAACATCATCGAAGTTGACGGCGTCAACGTCACGCCCTTGCCAGTTGACTCCATCCAAATCTTCGCAGGCCAACGTTATTCCTTCGTCCTCGTCGCCAACCAGGCCGTCGACAACTATTGGATTCGCGCGAAGCCTAATGTCGGCAAGGGTACCGATTTCACAGGGGGTATCAACTCAGCTATCCTTCGCTATTCAGGGGCTGCGGTTGCTGACCCTACCACGACGTCTTCACTTTCCAACCCGATGCTGGAGACCAATCTGCACCCACTGACCAACCCCGGCGCACCCGGAGCCCACAATGCTGGTGGTGCTGATGTCTCGATCAACTTGGCCATTGCATTTGCAAATGCCCAATTCACCGTCAACGGCGCACACTTCGCCCCTCCGAGCGCCCCTGTCTTGCTCCAGATCATCAGCGGCGCTCGCACTGCGCAGGATCTACTACCTGGTGGGAGCGTTTATGCTTTGCCACCCAACAAGGTTATCGAAATCTCAATCCCCGGTGGGACTGTTGGGAGCCCCGTGAGTACATACCTGCCTCGCCGTCGCACTATACTCACGCTCAACTCTGATGGTAGCATCCTTTCCATTTGCATGGGGTAAGACTTTCAGTCATTTCCGCTCACCGAGCGATCATATAGCTGATTCCTTGTATCCCCGTAGCATACCTTCGATGTCATCCGAAGCGCTGGAAGTTCTGTATACAACTACGATAACCCAGTACGTGATATCATCTTCGCCATAGTTGATGCGAAGCTAATTGTTTTCGCAGGTGCGTCGCGACGTCGTCTCTATTGGAGGCGCCACCAGTGACAACGTCACCTTCCGTTTCACCACCGACAACCCTGGACCCTGGATCTTGCATTGGTGAGCTGTCAACAAATATGTTCTCTTCGCGCCTTCGTAATGAAAATGTGTTCAAGCCACATTGACTGGCATCTTGAAATGTGAGCTGCTATCGATGCGACTAGATCAAACGGTCCACTGACGTTTCGTTTACTCTCCAGCGGTCTGGCCGTCGTCTTCGCTGAAGATACAGATACCGTTTCCATCCAGTCTAAGCCCGGTGAGTAATCCTTTCGACGAGTCATACTACTAGAGCTTCGTCACTCATCCTGTGCCCAGCTGCCTGGGAGGATCTTTGTCCCACGTACGATGCTCTTCCAGCGAGCGATCACTAGAAGCCAGTCCAGGAACAAATTAGGCCACAATCATTGCTTCGTCTTCGGGTTTACACTTCAAAGCTGCAGCAGGATTAAATTGGCGCGAATCTTTAACATTATTCTCATTTATTCCAAGTACATGATCCTTGACGGAATAGGATAACTTGGCTCAAACCTGCCTGTGGCTTGTGAGCTAACATCTCGATTGCAACTGAGTGAGGAGTTGTTGAGAACTCGACGATAGATGATCGCATCTTATCTACCTACCGATTTTCCAGGTATTCATTGCGGATCGCGATGATCATGTCCTCATAGATCATGGTACGGGTTAGGCGTCAAGATGTCATTGAAGAAGCTGCCCAAGAACCGATATAAGTTACAATGATGTGATGAAAATGGTGTTGCTGGGTTGATACCGTGTGCCGCGATTGCCAGGTTGTGTCGACTACTGACAGCTCGCAACTGATCATCACCCTCCGTTATATTTTTACACGTATAGGTTTCTGAATGGGCGCGCGATGGTCGTGTCGGGGAGATAAGGAAGACTGGCTACAGTTATGGTGCCTCCGGTTGGTCCGGACATCCGTGATATATCAAAGAAGGCGATGATAGTGTCTCAACCTCGGGAGTCCTCCATTGCTATAAACCCGTAGACCAATTCCAGGAGGCTTACATCAAACATTCGACTCCTCGACCGTGCGGGTAGCGGTTCCTGTTTTTCTTTGACACTTTGACTCTAACATCTATCATGAAAATACTTACGGTGGATTTTCGACTTCTGAAGTCAACGGCGAGTGCAATATCCGATTTCGAAGAGTTACCAGGCCTTGAATGGCCTTGAATGAAGATGATCACAAGTTGAAGCAAAGAGCGGATATTGAATAATTACGCTTCCTTGCGTGACTTAGAACCATCATAATGTCAATGATGCATCAACTTTGCGCTCACAGGCTCTGCCAACGTCCAGCCCCACTCCCTCGTCGCAGCTCGTACCTCCGCCAGGTTCTGGCGGCTAACCAAGCAACCCTTACTGGACTTACATAATTACAGGAATTCTGATGATTGTCAGTGACCGCTGAATCTTGATCAACGCGGCATTTCCGGATCCGTTTCGCCAGCATGGACACGGTCGCGATCTCGCAGGATGGGGAACGGGAGCGTGAACACAATTCTATATCTATGGAATGGAAGAGGGAAGAGTTGGACGAAGTGAGCTTTTTCCAAGGAAACACGTCGGGGCAGTGACCACGACTCGGAAGGACAACGTCAGACCACTAATTGACAAAGAACATGCACCCGGAGTCATTTTAGAGATCCAAAGAAAGCCTACAGATCGTAAGCACATTGAATATACAGAACGACAACTCATCGCCCGCCCGTGCCCATCAAAAAGGTTTCTCGCGCCTCGAGAATCAGCCCGGCCGGGGCAGGACATCCGTGCGCCTACGAACATCGCCTTTGAAAGACGCTGCGAGACGAGCCGAGCCATTCACGAGCTTTCGTTCCCAAAGCTATCCCTGGCCTGAAAGGGCCTCTCGAGGATGAGAGCACCGTTTCTTCAAAAGCTGGAACAACGCGGGCCTTCCGTTAAGATGGATTGGTTAATATGATGAAGAAACGCACCTGAGAGACAGCACACAGGAAAAGGCGCCGTCCATCTCCATCGGGAACCTCGCCCTCACCAGCTTGCGGATGTCCAGAGCAAGGAAGCCCAATAACGGTGATATGCGTCTTCTGATTCTTAGATGTCGAACGTGCGGTCCGGTCCAGAATTATGTCCTCGAGCTCGTACAATGCGAGCGTCTTTATGACAAAGCGGAAGGAGGACTTCCAGACCTTCAGCACGGGATTAGAAGGTAGGAGACCCGGACCTACCTTTACGCCTGGCTAACCTCCCATAACCGTCACCGCGACACCCATCGTTGCGCCCATAGCTCCACGACCCGAGGCTCGAGACGTGATGAGAGCGATCTGGCTTGTATGGCTTCCGCGGATGATTCGTCGTTGGCGAGCCTACTGAGTATCTGGAGAAGAATATCAGTACCGTCATCGCGAGGCAGGAGAAGGAACGCGGTACATCAAGACAAGAGGGTCAAGGCGTCGTAAAGAATAAGAACGACGGAATGAGCAACGCACCTGGCAGTGCATCCAAGCGGCTGGCGCCAATCGCCGCCCCACATCACGTAGCAGTTTCGCACCCATCATTCATTCCTCCAGATTCATGGTCGCCGTCTTGACCCATCAACGTCGTGATATCACCGGAACAGGCCTCGGTCGCCGTCGACCACACGCGCAAGGGTCAGCGTTGGAGCTTAGAAGGAAGGAGAAGTGAAGTTGAATAACAGAGCCTATCGGGTCAGATGTCGATTCTTTGAACGCAGAAAGGCAAGGCGTAACGTGGACCTTGATATTTTGGAGGATCGGAGGTGAAAGATATCTCGGAGGAGGCAGCGTCAGGTTCCGTCATGTTTGGCCACCACCACGAATCCAAACATCGGAGGTTCTTCCTTCGGTCTCAATTCCGACGTCCGTTCTCTTTCTTGGACGTTCACCTTTCGGTTTCCTCACTCCGGTCAGCTCCTGCGCAGTGGGTAGCTACTCCAAGGCTTCAATTTCCAAATGACCTACGTACTCGAGAGCTGACGGTCGCTAACCACCATTGTTGAGCCAGAATCCGACGCGCTCGGCCGTCATCATCTGTTCTTGTGTGTGCATGATCATCCGTATCTTTGCTTCGTGAGATGCCATTCAACAGACTCTTATGGTCTTCCTCCCAGATGCCCCCGTGTCTTTTCTCTTGTCCCTATATATCCATCTCGATCATCAGGAATGATTCATGTGCACCGTTGGCTCTTTTATTGGATTGGGTCGCACCATAGCCGCGCAGGCATCCAGCTGGGTCACCGTCTTTCATGCCATTCAACGTGCTCAAAACCTTACGCTGGTCGATTCGCGTTATTCATTAACCCAATGCTCTCGCTGTCCTACCATCATGGAAGAAAAAAGACACAGAAATTCACCGAGCCACAGCCCAGGCGCAATAGGACTTGGGGGGCATGGAGTAATTCTATCAAAGAACTGGCTACGTGGCCCATGATGATGAGCGCCGTGGATACAAACTTAAAGGTAGTTGTTCATCTTTATTTGACCTGTCTGATGCTGAGTTGGAGGTGGTTATTCGCTTCGTATCTTATTGGCCTCTCTCTAGCTGCTATAGGAGAGTGCAATGGATGGCAGATCATGCCATTGCGATCGTCGTGGACGTACATCGACCTTCGCAGCGCAACCATCATGTATGGGAGGGAATTCTTCAGCGTTCACCAATTTGTACATCGATGACTGATCTGAAGCTCACGTTGAATCACTGCTTCGCATCGGTGTGTGTTGTACGTGTAACTACTAAATTGTTCCCATCGGAGCACGGTGCAGCTATAAGCTTATAACCCGCTACTAGATTCTTCCATCTCATACAGCCTACCCCTCCCCGTTCGGCAACAGTCGTACCCTCACTCTATGCACCTCATTCCTATATTATGTCTCGCGGGACTGTTACCCATCCCAACGATGGGACAGACTGTATCGAATGGCCCGTACGTCACACGAAACTTTCTGGTGTCCGCAGTATTGACCTCGAAATTATCTGATCATGTTTACCAGTCTCACGAATCCTCCCAGCGCTGGCATAACGTCTGTATCTCCAACCCCCACGACTCGATTTTTGAACAGCAGCTGACTCGGAATTTATTCGAAAAGGATCACACCAACAGTCAACTCACCAACTTCGATCACGATTCCAACCACTTCCTTCGGAACGGAAAGCACGACTACAGCCACGCGTCCAGTTGACTCCGCGTCCTCCCAGAGCACGACGTTCCCGTCGTCCTCAAGCACCACGTCTACAAGACCACCGGATCCCTCTTCCTTAGTCTCCAACACTCCGTCCTCCACACTCTCCGGCGAAGCGTCTTCAGGCATACCACAGCCGCTCCCCACAGGTATCCCACCATCGAAGAAACACAATCTAATGGGAGCTATCGTCGGCGGTGTATTAGGCGGCCTTACCCTTTTTATTTTAGTATCTATCCTCTGCTACCGACGGCGCAGCAGAAGGGGTGCCGTTGCAGTCCTTGTTCCTCTCAACTACGATCCTGCTTATACACAGCCTTCAGGTAGGAATGGTGAGTTCCCGTTTCTCATAGTCTCCATTTCATTCTGCGCTGATAACTCTTGTCGTAGAAAAACCGGCCCAAGCACCTGTGGCCATTTCCCACCCTAGTCACGACGCGGAAGTCGGCAGTCCATTTTCGAATCGCATCTCCCGCGCTCCATCTATCATCAGGAAAGGCCCCAGTGCAGAGAGGGACGTAGAGGCCGAATCACTAAGCCAGCGTATCGTAGCCTTGGATATATTAAAACGACAGCTCGAGGATCAGCTGCATGAACGGAACGCTCCGCCGGACTACGCGAGTCAGCGGAGTCTACACTGAAGGTAAGTCGACTCTAAAGCTCAAGGACGCGTGATGGTTGATTTACGGGTACGGACAGGATGGTGGAGGGATGCGATGCGGGACTCGCTGCGATCACCTGGGAATGGACCTATGTGTGGCTGTAGGATTCGAATGTATTAGATCGATGCAGAGAACATCGTTCCCGCAGCCTTCAGAAATCAGGTTAATTTATTGAACGCGATTTGAAGGAAGGAACACACATGACGCTGTTTAAGCACGAGTCTCCTGGCCCAATTGGTACGGACCCCACTTCTCTTCCGGCGAAGCTGCGAAATGCGGCGGAACCCAAGCAGCAAAATGGTACTGGTTTCTCAACGGAACTCTTCTTCAACATAGAGTTAAACCATCCCTTGCGCTAGTCAAGGCTACACATCGTGTTAGTACGGCGGTTCCTGGTGTTTGACTGATTCTCATCTCTTCAGTGCCCCATCGCGCATCCCCGACCCTCTGTATTCCGACCACCCCTTACTTTCACCGCGAAGATCACTCAGCTTCATGAATGAGCCCCGCTACCATCATGATCTGCGACGCTCACCCGTTCGCGTCAAATCCCGTTCCGATCCCACGATCCCCGATACCCCATGCCGTTTACATGCGACCCTCAATGGGTATCATGAACCGCTGCGTTGCCTTTGACTAATTCTGAGGAAATCTTTCCCATGCCCAGCTCTGAGGTTATAGATACCAGCGAAGACTAGAAACCAGGTGATCTCGCCGGAACAGGGACCGGGCTATCGCGATACTCGGCCATAGAGGAAACAAGATCAACGTCCAGGCATAGCTCGACCCGCATCTGACCTGATCCGAAATGGCACCGTGACTGTCGAGCGACATGCGATGATCGATCTTCCATCCCAGAGTCGGGATATGCGTCCTGCGAGCCTTATTGTTCAAGAGGAGCTCCGAACGATTTACATGGTGTATGCGCGATGAGAGCTGCGCCTGGGTGTGCTATAAACGAACGACTCCATCCTGTAGACCAATACCTCAGAAGAAAGAACACGCACAAAGTCCTACGTCGATTCCTTCCCATGATGCGGGGGAGTGTCCGGACGACCGATCGGGACCGCGTTATCGGGCTTGGACATTGTATGCGCCTTTGCAAGGAAGCGGGAGGAGAAAATCAAGGTATGAGGTAGAGGTATATGAGGTGGGATAACTGAACGTACCGTTATGGCTGCCTCACCTCTCACAGTGACCTATCGTTGCTTCCATACCTCTAAGAACTTCGCTTCGCATTGGGAGTGACCTGGTATGCATAATGGGCGCAGATTATGCGTCGTTGGGAGCCTACTGAGTGACTCGAGAAGAATGTCGTTGGCGTCGTAGCAAGGCAGGAGAAGGAACGCGGGTACATCTACACGAGAGAGGTGGATGGCTCAAGTGATAGGCCGGGAAGTCACAGACTGTTCGTTTCTCGCAGAGTCGTGTGGTAAAGCACCTGAGGCAATCATAGTTTGAATCGACGTTCAGCGAAGAGACTAGGCAGGACGGGTGTGTACACCTTACAAGGTCAAGGTATCAGTAAAACTCTTGGACGGAATGAGCAACACACCTGTCAATGCATCCACAGCTGGCGCCAATCGCCGCGCAAAGTCTCTTAGCAGTCTCGCACTCATCGCTTCCGAGTCCTCTGGTCGCCGTCTCGACCGCACTAAGCATGGCATCGTGATATCACCATCGTTGTCGTCAAGAAGAGGTGGGTTTGAATAACAGAGCCTATCGGGTCAGACGTCGATTTTTTGAATGCAAACAACGTCGTTCTTTCGTGAGGCATAATGGAACTTAGCCAAAAAATATCTTGGCTTCGGAAGCGTTGGCAGATTCCAGGATGTTTGGCCACCACCACGAGTCCAAACAACGGAGGTTCTTCCCTCAAATCCGTTCTCTATCCCCGTCGATAACCCCCAGTCAGGACCCCGTGTATTAGCTACCTTTTTGGGCATTTATCACGCATTTTGCTCATTACCACACTTTATTCCAAATTACGCGACGCATTTGCGATCTTTTCACATTCGAAGAAGTCATGATTTTTGTCATCCCACATTGAAAAAGTTATATCATCGTCATTGATATCAGTCGATATCTCGACTTTGCGTTCCATTCCTTCAGAGATTTTGCTCCTTCCCACTTGTGTTGCCCTATTTGCCTGCCCCAAAAGTACATAAAGCTTCCCATCACAGAATACGTCATTCTTGCTCCCGACCTCCATGTTGTCCTCCCTTGTAAGTTGTATCCAAAGTCCCCATAGTCCCCATGCACTTCTCCTTCTCCTTCCGTGTTTTAGTTTACCTTCCCAGGCCATCGGCACGCCTCCCACCCCGGCACCATCTCCGATGACCGCAGACAACAGACGTTCTGACACGACGAGCCCGTCGAGATGAGTGTTCTGGGAACCTCCGCGGTTCCGCGACCGACATGGGCAGGTCAAATGACGCGGACATCTCGGGCATGGAGATGGTAGCGGGCGGGGTGGCGGGTTGCGAGCGTAGGCTCAGAATGGGGATCGAGCGCGGGCGGATGCGAGAGAGGGTAATATCAGGGAAGGACCCGGAGGCGTCGGCGCGGCCGGGGCTTGGGTAGAGGGCCTCTATGGTAAGCCAAGCAGCTCTCCCCTTCAGAACCTCTGAATGATATCCAGATATTCATATCACCATCAAGAGAAACCCCGCCCTTTTCCGCACTCCATCTCACACCGACAATGACAGGGAGGTAGCGGCAACGGTGGCCACAGCACCGCTGGTTTGGGTGGAAGTCGGAGTGTACGGCATGAGCTTGGTGCTGCCGGTGGGGGTCGGATGCGAGGACCACGCCGCCGTGGCTGGAGGAATCGGGAAAGGGAAGGGAAGGGGAAGGGACGTATTCTGGAGCAGGGGGCGGGGTATTAAGGGTATCGGACCGTTAATGACAGACAACGCAGTGTAATGTAGCTTAGAGTCAATAAAAACATTTCTACGCATTACATCGTTTGTTAATGACTTGTAAAGTATCTCAAAGATCTTTTTGTCTTTAATCGGTCGCTGGCGCTTTACCAGGCTTTATGATACTTCAAATGCGTAGTAAAGGCAGAAAACGTTAGCTAATACACGGGGTTCTGACTGGGGATAACCCACCAGCTATGGACGGCGCATAGGACGGACTACGTTTCTGTCGATTTCATAACCCCGTGGCCCCGTTATCAATGCACAGCGCTCTTACCTCCGAGCTTCACCTGGGTCCACTACTCGTGAACGCACACGTCGGAATCGGACCCGCAGTACCGCATGACCGAACTCAGGTTAACCTCCAGCCTGGTGGGGAAGGACGGGGTCACGCATTGCTTGCGAGTACTATCGAACACTCTCAGCCACGAGTCATACGCCAACAGCCGTTTTCCATGGGTAGCTCGGTGGCCCGACCTTCACACGATCCTCATGCTCCTCTGGACGCCGGTCGACCGTCGTGCGGCCGCTACAACCGTGGTATCGAAGAGGGGAAGGACATTGAAGAAGTCTCGACGTGCATTGGTTGGAGAAGTCGAGGTATCTGGACCCACGCCAACACCCCGGAAACGTAAACGTATGCAAGCGGGCGAACCCTCGACCGAAACGGTGGATGGATCACAGGCGCAGGAGGCGAAGCCTAAGAAGAAGGTGGCGAGACCAAAGAAAACTACTACGTTACCCGTGTCGACTCGACCGACGGAACAAGTACCTAAAGTACCGCTGGAGGACGTGTTAGCCGAGGAGAAGGCGGTGAAGAGGAAGAAGAGGGTCGTCAAGGCCTCGGGGAGTGTGGCGAATGAGCTGGCAGATGGAATGGAATCAAACGCGATGCCGGGTACGGGTGTATTACAGGAGCAGGAGGCGAAGACCACGAAAAGGATCGTAAAACCAAAGCTGGACGGGGGTAAAAAGGTGAAGGAAGCGAAGGAGCCAAAGGCGAAGACAGGCGTCGCAACAAGGAGAAAGGGTATGTACAAGGCCTCATATTCCCATATAGGTTTTCTAACACTCCCTTCAGAGCAACCATTGACGAACGGCGAACCCCAATGGAGTTTGTCGAAGTCACAGCCTTCTTCAGCTCAACCCGCAGTCGGGACCTCATCGACATCGAGACTCGACGATCAACCCGTCGTACAACCTTCGATATGGTGCAGTGTGAGCTCCTTCCCTCGACTCGACAGATCTTCCCTTTGCTAACGCTTATCCAGAGTAAAGAAGAGCTGGCATCCGCCCTACCCGGACTCTCGAAATCCATCAACGGCGTCGCATGGCTACTGTCACCTACGCCTGTCATCTTCGTCGAGGATCGAGCAACCAACGGGATCATCGTTTCTGACCTCGGTGGCGACGGAACATCTTTTGAATTGAAAATCTGAGCTGCTTTCTGAGAATAAGTCCATTTGTGACGTGCTCACTCGTTTTTCAGGACTAGAGACTTTATCTGCCTATCGGATGACCTTGTTACGCTTGCCGGGCCAAATGTCGACGAATCCACAACGAGGACCCGGGGAGAAGCGTCATCACCTCCCATCCATCATGGAGATTAAGATAGCGGCGCTACCGACTCTCGCCAGTCAGCGCTACAGGCTCCATCACAAGATTCAAACACGCGTCCTAGTCCAGGCTCCTTCTCCAATCTTCCCCCAACACCGATTCCGCTCCCACCCGGCAGCAATGCGCAAGACTGGAGTACTCCAACTCGGTCTCCTGACAAAACTGAATGTACGTTGGGGTTCTTTTGTCTATTGTTAAGAGATAAACTGATATGCTCACCTTACAGATACTTTTTCGAATACTTTTCGGAAGCCTGCGCCGTCACCTGGTCATTCATCTCTTGGAACGTTCTCGGTTGCTGATCACGCCTCGTCTGGATTACGCGCCCCTCCAGTAGTGTTCCCGTGTGCCGTTGCGGAACCACTCAGCATTGTTCCTTCGACCGACCCTCCATCCCGAGCCCACACGTCTGCTTCCTCCGCTCCGAGATCACGCGTCTCTCACGTGACGCCATCGGCTGCAGAAGTTGGACCACCCGAAGCTATCCCTTTGACCGTCAGTCCGTCGCCTGCGTACGCGCCCTCTCCCGCCGCGGGTCCCTCGGCGCCTCGTCGGCCGCATGGATTCGATTCTCAAGTTCTACGACCGCCTGATGGACCCGAGCCCTCCAGAACGAAGAAGACAACGTCAAAGCTGCCCAAATTCAAGCGAATCGCTGCTGATGCCAGCCCGTCCATCCCATCCATCCCATATGATCCATCAGCGCCATCGTCATCTTTCAATAGATTGCCCATACCACCTTCAAGAATCGACGCGTCTACATCAGATATCCACCCTTCCCTTTCCAGTCGGCAGACAAAACCGGTTCCGAAGGAATGTCCGTGTACTTGGACAAGCGTCGGTGGCACTTGCAAGAAATGCAGCGAAGCAGAAACCCAGGCCTTATCCAAGAAAGCTCCCGCTCCGACGGATCCACCATCGGCTCCGGAGGGTGATGTTGCACCTGGTCATTCACAGCCAACGAGATCTACTACGGCTGCCGGATATCCCGTCATACCACCACCGCCAGCGATCGTGTTATCTGCTCAAACTAGACTCTCACCTCCCCATGATTGGATCGAGTCGCCGCCTTCTCCAGCTTGCTCATGCAGCCGTACCAGATTCGATCGCAATTGCAAAGTATGCTGCGACTACGTCCAAAGGGATATCTTTTCCTCATTCCGCCAGCCCTCCATCTCAACGAATCTGCCATCGACTGGGGATGAGAATGGTCATCATTCGCGTCTATCGAATATGGACAGGAACAGCAAAGCCGATACGGAGGCTGGGCCGAGAGCAAACTTTGATCGACATCTCCACCAAGCCGTGACTTCTGGTCAAGGTTATCCTTCCATGTCGGGCGTCCCGCCCTCATGGCGTCGAGACCTGCGGTATCGTGACCAGATGGGGAATCGGGCCCCCGATCAATACCAAGATCTGGCATTCGGCCTTCCATACCCTTACTATTCAAGCGAGCGAATGTCGGATGACCACCGGGAACGGCCTCGTGATCCTCGACCTCTCATCAAGAGGGAACCAGCACCTCCTCCGCACCTCTGGGCATGGCCTCCCGATGTCGGCGGCCAATATCCCGATGACACCTTACCTTGGATAGAGCCGACTTCAACCGCATCGGGATGGTCTCTTCCGTCTCCAACGAACGCTCAAATGCTTCCTCCGAATCTCCCTGCACGCGTCCAAGACCCTCCACCCCCCATCGAGATCGACGTCGATGGACCCCATCACGCCGGCCCCTCGACCTGAGACACAACTGGCCCGAACCCCGCCCTAATTCAGCCACAGTTCCTCACCGCCCCCGTCGACCTAACGCCTGACGAGCTTATACATACCATGCAAACTCCCGCCCGAGGTGGTCGCCATCTGCGACGCCTACATCGCCGGCACGCCCATCCTCGCCATCGCAGCCCGCACCTTCCTCCTGCACCGCTGGCACATCGCCGTGCCCGAGGAGTGCCGGTACGCGTATCTCGGGTTCTTCAAGGTGACGAGTCTCCAGGTGGGTTGCCTCTTTCTTCTGTCTTGGTTAGTCAGGGGCTTGGCTTGCTGACTGGGAGGTCGTACTTATAGGAACGGCGTGTCGGTTCGTCTGATGTGGTGAAGACGCTGGAGGTGGGGCAGGTCCGGGGGAGGATGGAATAGCGCTTCGGATGTACGTGGGTTCCGAGCGGCGAAGAGGTTCTTGCACACGCGGACCTGACAAGTCCGCTCCGGCCTTGGTGGTCTCCCACCCCTCCCACTCCTCCCGCTCCTCTACCCCCCACTTCCAATTCCGCTTCCGCTCCTCCCGCCATTGCTCCACCAGACGAGGAAGCCACCAACCCAACGTCCCCACGCTACCTCCCCCAACACATCTCCCACCCAAACTACCACCTCCTGCACACGCTCGCCCTCCCCCTGCACCAGCGCTTCCACACCCCTCTCCCCGACTTCGTGTTTGCCTCGCCGGGGGCGGGCGACATCCCGAGCGGGTGGTGGTGCCAGCCGCCCAATGGGTGCGGAAGGGTGAGCTTTCGGAGCATGTTGAGGCATCGGCGGTGTGTGGGGGTGGGGTGCGAGGAGGGGGGGGGGAGGAGGCGGGCGAAGGGGAAGGGGAAGGCGAAAGCCAAGGCAAAAGCGGTGTTTTGGGGGGAAGTGGTTGAGAGGGGGAGGTGGAAGGAGAGGAGGGGGGGATGTTCCGGGATGAGGAGGAGTATCAGCTTCACGTGGAGCTTCAGCGTCAATACGAAGGGCCCGAGGAAGAGGAGGATGAGGGGGAGGATGAGGGGGAGAAGGACCCGAAATAGGGGTATGCTGTGGGGCTGGCGCAGCTGCGCGATCGACAGCAGGCGGTGCCGGTGTCGCATCCTGTTAACGTGTTTTTGGGGGGCGGGGTTGTCGATGGGGTGGTGGCGATGTGGGGGACGGCATGCGGACCTTTGACGTGAGTAATTTCCCGACATTCGAGAAGTGGGAGACGCGACTGATGAAGCTTTGGTTTAGTACTCCATTAAGCGGTTTGAGACGAGTATCTGTGAGTCTTGCTTTGTGTGGTTAGGGAGGCGTTTGGCTGACTGGTTTTTGGTAGTGCTTATGGGGTCGATGGGGGAGGGGTGAGTTCTTGAGGTTGCGGTGGACGTCTTGTGATGTAAATATGTGTGAGTTGTCGAGAATGTGCAAATTGAGAGCCAGGCTGCGGTGCCGAACAGCATGCGAAGGGTGCTAAGTAGTGCTATCCATGCTACGCTCGGGTAGCGAAGCCCGTGTCGAGCGAACAATAGTGTAAATCATGTAAGTATGTAGAGCAATTACCATTGAAGACAAGCACGGGGACCAGTCAGGGCGCCAATTGGACCCTATAAACCCCAGCGCGGGGGTAAGTTACAAATCCAGCTGCCATCACGGCCAGGCTCTGACACGAACAAACACCCATATCATGAGCACGAGCAACAACACCACACCAGAGCCGCCCAACACTGGCGCGAAGTGGGGCAGAGGTATACATTTATGCTATTATTGTCGGTGTTGCTGACTGTCGTTGAAAAGTGTTGATATGTGGGGGTACGGACTGGTGAGTTTATTCAAATTCGAATATTGGCGCCATAACAACGGACTCAATGAACGACCACCACCACCCTTTCGCAGGCCCAAGCTAGGCAAGAAGGAACGCGGAGGAGCAGCGAAAGGCGACGCTGGGGATGAGTACGAGTGAGTCGCCATTCCCTACCCCAACCCAAAGTCGGACCAACACACCCTCCAGGAACCCCGACCTCCTGGAACCCCACATCCTGCGCTCCCTCTCCAACGTCCCCATCCTCTCCGTGCGCACCTCCTGCAACGGCTGCCACTTCGTCTGCCTCGACCTCTCCGGCGCCGCCTGGCTCTTCGGGCGCAACGGGTTCGGGTGCCTCGGTATCGCGGGGGACGAGTACGTGTCGGAGAACGCGCCGATGCGGGTGGAGCCGGGGGATGTGGGCGCGGGGAAGGGGGTGAGGTTTGTGGGGGCGGCGTGTGGGAGGAACCATACGTTGTTGGTGGGGAGTGATGGGAGTGTGTGGGCGGCGGGGCAGAATAATCTTGGGCAGGTGAGTCGTCTTGGTCCTGGGCTCGGGCAGAGGTTGTATTGAGGGTTGTTCGATTCCTCGGGTCGCGTCGTCCCTAACCCTGCTACCCTCTCCCGGGCTCCTTGCCTCCACCCACCCCACGCCTCGCGCTAACACTTCCTTTCCCAGTGCGGACAAGCCGTATGCCCCGAAGTCACGTCGTTCAAGCTCGTCACAGGCATCGTGCACAACAGCGAAAAAGAGCACGTCGTCAAAGCCTCCGCCGGCGTCACATTCTCCCTCGTCCTCACCGCGTCCGGTAAAGGTGCGTACACCGTTGCCTTTCCTTTCTCGGTCCCTGAATGTGCGCGCGCTAGTGTTCTCGTTTGGAAGCGCGGAGAAGGGGCAGCTGGGGAACGGAACGACCGGGGAGCGAATTACGACGGGCAACAAGACGGCGTTCGATATCGAAACAACCCCTGGTGCGTCTCCCCCTAACTCCCCCACGCTCCTTCACGGTACTAACGGCACGTTACCACACAGTCTACATCAAGGAACTAGACGGCAAGAACATCGTCGAGATCACGTCAGGGCAGCAGCACAGTCTCGCCCTCGACGATACCGGGTAAGTACTTACACCTCGCCTCCTTCCCTGTACCCCTGATACTGATGCTGATGCCTATCTCCTAGTGTCGTCTACGTGTGGGGGTACAACGGCTACTGCCGCCTCGGCCTCGGTAACCAAGTCGATATACTCAAGCCCAAGGCCGTGCCGCAGGTACCACCCGTCCCTCCTTCCCGTTCTTCCGTTCCTTGGCTGATATATGCGGTTGACTAGTTTGCGGGCCCGAACGACACGACGATGGGCGTGCTCATCGCTGCTGGCCCTTCGAGCAGTATCGTGGTGGATAAGCAGGGCATGTTCTATATGGCGGGCAAGGTGCGTTTCCCTTCCTCTCCTTCCTTTCCTTTCACTCCACTTTCGCTTTGAGATGCTGATACCTGGTTCGGTCTAGTGGAAGAACAGCGGTGAAGGTACATATACTTCATCCCACCTCCCTCCTCGTCGACGCAGTGTCTCATCGCGCATACATACAGGCTCCTCAGGCTCGCCCTACTCCACCTTCCGCTTCATCCAGGACATCATGTACGTCCCCTCCTCCCTCTCCCATCCCCTTCCCCCCTTGCTCACTACACCCTCTCCCCACGACCCAGGGGCTGCAAAATCACCCTCGCGCGCTCCGGTGGCGTAACGCACTGGGCGCTGACGCCGGACGACGACGACACGGTGATGACGGTCGCGTGGGGGCAGAACGCCGCGAATGGGGAACTGGGGCTGGGCCCTGATGAGCCGAAGAGTGCGACGAAGCCGACGAGGAGTGCGCCGCTTGTTGGGGTTGATGTGTTTGAGTGGGTTTCTCCTTCCTTTCGTTCTTTCCCTTCCCTGCCTTCCTCTTCCTTTCCTGCCTTTCCCTGCCTTTGATTCCTGTCCCTGCGTGTCGTTCGTGTCCCTCCCCTTGGCCTGCATTCCGAACATACATCACGTGACGAGATACTAAATCCTGAACCTTTCGAATTTAGCATCGCAGCGGGGCAAAACACGACGGTACTGCTGGCGAAGCCGAACGACAAGATGTCGGATCTGCCGCGGCACCCAGAGGACGTGCAGCCGCCCCCTTTGTGTGTGGTGTGTAAGACGGAACGCGGGGAGGATGATTCGCCGTTGGAGTGTGACAAGGTGGGTTTTGCTTTGGTGTTTTTATTTCTTCAACGTCTCTGTGGGATGCTTTTTGTGTCGCTCCATCACTTGTCGTTATGGACGTCTTCCCTACCTCGCTTTGCGAACCCTTCTGCTCCCTTCCGCGTTCCTCCCTCTTGACACCCTCTTCCCCTTGTCTATCTCCCACTTGAATTACAATCACATATCTGTCTTCCCTGACCCTCCACCCCGCCTTACCGCCCTTTTCTTCACTTTCATACCAACCTCCCACAGGACACGTTCGCTAATCCCCACCACCTTTTCTCCCCCAGTGTGACTCCCCATACCACCTCGGCTGCCTCACGCCCCCACTCAGCGCCGTGCCCCCCGGCGAATGGTTCTGCGTCGCCTGCGCGCGGGCACCCGGGGCCCCGATCGGGCGGTACCCCCCAAGGAAGGCGAAGTTGCACAAGGCGAAGGCGGCGAGGGCTGCGCCTTCAAAAGGACACAAGGACGAGGAGGAGGAGGGGGAGGGGGAGGTGGAGACCGGGGGAAAGAGGAAGGCGGGGGGGAAGGGCAAGGCGGGTGGTGAGTTGCGCTTTTTTTCGCCTCTTTTTTCGCGTTTTGGAGGGATGCTGATGCGTTTTTCGGGGGGTTGTAGCGCCCAAGAAGAAAAAGCAGTGATCTGCTTGTGCGTTCGGAAGAGAATCCTTGGGTGAGGAACTGTGTTACGTATCATCTATATCTTGTATGTCTCTCTCGCTATCGGCGTAACCCCCACTCTTCTATCCTTTTCTTTTTCCTTTCTTTATGCCTTTCGTATCTGGGGTGACACTGCGCTTATAGCTACGTCGTCGTTGGGTGGGCCCGAAACTGGGTTTTGGGGCTGTCGTTGTACTTTTCGTCTTGTTCTCGGTATCGGTCTTGGTCTTGCTCTGTTTGTTGTTGTCGCTGTTCTCGAAAAAATAGGATCTGGGATTTGGTCAGGCTCCTAAAACCATTCGCTCGACCCGCTCGTAGGGGCTTATCCCACTGGCCACGTAGTGTTATATACGAAAAATTTTATCTTATCTTATCCGACCAAGCCACACCAAACTCAATCCAAATAAACAAAAGTGGCCCCAAACTCGCGGTTGGGCGTGTCCAACATGAGCCATCGCCATGCCGCTCCATCTTCCTACGTCGCTTCACATTCCTCCATGGCTCCACCCTCGAACACTACGCTTCATGTCAGCGCCAGCGTCCCAGAAAGCCGCGAACTGAAGGAGTTCCTGCGCATCCACGTGAAACGCCTCCGCATCTCAGAGGAAGAGCTCCGGAAGGGCTTTAAGAGGAATTATGGCTCGCTCGAAAAGGCTATGGAGCTCATACAAGCATTCGACGCGCACAACGCTGCAGCCGTGGCACGGGCGTTTCCCCCTGGTGAACGTCCTAAAGCGATTGGAGTGAGTCGACTCTTATCGCGTGCTTCGTCGCCTTGCTCACTCGCAGTGTACTCTGTTCCTCAGCGTAAACCTATCCCTGGCGAGGATCATGATGTACAGATTGCGGCATTGAGTGACCGGGTGTGGGTCCGTATCTGGGGTGGCGATGTAGCAAGCCAGGGGTGCTACTGCTTCGACTTCGTCAACAGCCAGGGACAGCACAGGCGCACACCCTCCAATATCAAGGTGTTCTCCGAAGCAACCGCGTGGATGCCGAGTACCCAGGTCCTGTCCATCGAGGCGTCGTTAGACAAGGCCATGCAGCAGTCCCCCCAGTTCGCCGAGACACTTCGTAATTCCCGCGACGAAAGCCACAAGCCCGATCCCAACTGGGAGACTTACATTGTTCAGCAAGGCATCAGGCTCTGCTTCAAGCAGGCCGGTAAAGAAGATGTATTCGTCGATATCCCTAGACAAACCCCGACGGGTGCGACCCTCACTTTCCAGCCTTGGCACCAGGTAAGTCCACACTCTCTTGCTTACACGGCCGGCATCTTACCAGTGCTCACCGTCGTACGTCACAGTAGGTTCTCCCTACCTGCCGTTAGCTATCGGGGCGGACCCTTTTGATCTGTAACTACTCGGGCTGGAGGTACGACGAGCGTCCGCGACCCGAACTGATGAGGGGAGATATGTTGGTTGTGGAAGGGATAGATAGGCTATGTAAATTTGGTTCCAACTTCTGTATTCGTCGCTGTCGTCCTCGTTCTGTATACTCAATGTGCTCATGATGCCTCCTCGACCCTTCCACCCTCTTGATTTCACTTCCTACTTAGTTGCGCAGGCCGTTGAACGGCAAGTCCGAGTCCTTGATAAATCAGGGTTCGAGGAAGTTCACTGGCATGACCAGCTGCAAAGCGATATATATGTATGACTGACGAGTCGCTGGTCCAGTAATTACAACAGGAATTGGACCATGCCGGTAATGGGATCGCGAAGGTCTACGCAGACGGATACGCTCCTCAAGTATAACGATGCTCTCGTACAATCCATTATCCGCAGTCTTTCACTCACACTGAGCAGCCATCGAGATTGCGTTTATGAAAATAGCTACACGCGCGGACGGGATTCCACGGTACCGGTAGGCCACGAGTGGGGGACTTTATTGTGGATGCTCAGTACCTTCATACGTACTAACGTCCAACGTATTGCTGAGGAGGCACGCCGCCCTCATGACAAGGGGGTCTCGGGTTTAAAATATATGAACAAGGGTCGAATTTATTTTTAGTGGGAGATTTCTTGGACCGACCGGCCAACGTAAGCAAACACGTGATATATTTACCAAATCGGGACGCCATCATTCTATTCATGGAATACCGACGTCATTTACGTGCCACCTTGGCGCCTTTCCCTCCTCCTGAAGCTTTGCAGGTCCTACATGCCCAATTCTTGGGTGCCAACTCAAGTTCGACGCAGGCTAAATGATACTAGATACATTAGATAGCATATTAGGACTATTAGGTTCATTGAATAGATAACAAACTTACCCATTGTGTCTCGCACGCGATGCGTTTACATTCCACAACGTCGTCCGCGTTTGGGTCTGCTTGGAGCCCACACTCGCAGTCACTTAGGCCGTGGATCTGAATAACCTTTCTCTTTCTCTTGCTTCGACCCATAACTTGTCCATCCAACGGGATCTCGGCAGTGGAAGTTGACACAGATAGATTTGAAGGCACATCTGTTGAATGTCCTTCTGCTTGAGTCGTAGACGAGGCGGTTCGTTCAATAACAGCAACGTCGCGGCTGCTGTTCTCCTCCGCGAGAATTTCTGATATGTTTTCCCCAGAATTGATGGCGGGTACCAGGCGCAAAGGAGCGAGCTGAAAGTCGAATAGATGAAATATTCTATGTGCATGTTGAACCGTTGACACTCACCGAACCCACAGCACCCTCAGCGCGAACTTCGTCACCGTCGTCTCCAGTCGAATACGTGAAGTCCGCGGGATTCTCATGGACGTAATCATTGACAGGACGCCCTGCACGAAACGAAGCCGCAGTATCACCGGTCCCACGCTCGATGTCAACGTCAAGGGCTTCTGAGACAGTTTCACTGTCCTTGTCTCTTCCCACTTCGTCGCCGCTCTCTCCGCTCTCCTCGTCAGTCGCAGCATCCTCCTCGGAATCTTCATTGGCCTAGTATACTTCCCCGGGGTCTTCGCGCGAAGACCCCGTGCAACTTTCCTGCCATGTGGAGGGTCCATTTCTGGGCAAATCTTTTTGCACCAAGTGCATTATAAAAGGTTTTTTAAATGGGTGGGGGTTAGGCCTAGGTTGGGGCTAGGATTTGTGATTATTTCGCACTTGCTACTGGATGTAAGTGTGAATCACCTGCGCGGTGGATGACGGGCTCCACCGCGCGAAATATTCTGGAGGTAAGTGTGAATCAACTGCGCGGTGGATGACGGGTTATCTAGAGACTTTTTTTTTGGACTAGGGTACAAATTAGGGTTGAAAAATTTTCGGATTGGGGTACAGGGTTGGGCAGGGATGTGGACTGGGGTACAGGGTTGGGCAGGGATGGGGACTGGGGTTCGACTTGGGGTACAGGGTTGGGCAGGGATGTGGACTGGGGTTCGACTTGGGGTACAGGGTTGGGCTGTGATACGGACTGGGGTATGACTTGGGGTGTAGGAGGGGTACGCCTTGGGATTTGCTGAGGGTTGGGCTGGGATTTGCACTTGGGTGTGTTGAGGGTTGGGCTGGGATATGTACTGGGGTGTGCGGAGGGTTGGGCTGGAATGCGTATTGGGGCGGGACCTGGGGTGGAGTGTTGAGATGGGCTGGGATATGACTTGGGTGTGGGATGCAGGGTACGCCTTGCGGTGTCCGGAGGGTTGGGCTGTAATATGCACTGGGGTGTGTTGAGGGTTGGGCTGGGATACGTACTGGGGTGTGCAGAGGGTTGGGCTGGGATACACACTGGGGTACGACGGATGGGGGTTGGACTTGGGGTACAGGTTTGGGCTGCGATATGGGCTGGGGTATGACTTGGGGTGCAGGGCTGGGATACGGCGGATGTGGACTTGGGCAACAGGGTTGGGCTGCGATATGCCTGCACTGGATTACAAGTTGGGGCGGGACGTAGCCTGCATAGATACATGTACGCTCCTCTTCGAGGAGGAGCTGTGAATGTGATTACACACAAGAAACCAAAAAAACCGACCTGTATACCGTGTGAAGACACACCCGGAATCGAACCAGGGACCACCCTCTTAATCCTTACAACGTCATAATAGCATCAGGCACACAAAAAACCAAAAAAGGGTTTTGTATATCATGCGATAACACACACCCGGAATCGAACCGGGGACCACCCGCTTAGCCTGCATTAAGCGGGCGTGTAACCAACTATACCATGTGCACTTGTCAAAGTGCCGCAATGCGAGTTACACATACAGTGCAGGTTTGGGTTGGGACTTGGCCCATATCGATAGATGTATGCTCCTCCTCGAGGAGGAGCTGTGAATGTGTTGGCTGAACGCACCCATGCACCCATGTACATTCCTCCTCAGGCAACTCTTCCTCCTCGTCGACGAAGAGCGATGGAGGATCCACTTAGACTATCCGAATACGTCCTCGACGAACGGTGGATGCGCATGCGAAATCGGTAAGTATAATATAATTACACGAACTCTTCGACGAAGGCGGGCACTGCACCCAGACTGTAGGTATATGGTATCTACATCCCCGTCACATACGTCGTCGCCCACCAATAAGACGCGTCGACGGAGAGTGACGGATGATCCACTTAGACTATCCGGATACGTCCTCGACGAACGGTGGGTGTGCATGCGAAATCTGTAAGTATAATATAATTACACCAACAGTGCCCCGTCTTCGTCTTCGACGAAGGCGGGCAGTGCACCCAGACTGTAGGTATATGGTATCTACATCCCCGTCCCATACGTCCTCGCGGACGAATAAGGCGCGTCGACGAAGAGCGACGGATGATCCACTTGGACTATCCGGATACCTCGACGAACGCTGGGTGTGCATGCGAAATTACAAGGACAGTGCCCCGTCTTCGTCTTCAACGAGGCGGGCACTGCACCCAGACCCTAGGTATATGGTATCTAGATTCCCGTCCCATACATCGTCGCCCACCAATAAGATGCGTGCATACACCTGCTGATTCTTGAGATCCCCGCTCCAGCCAGCCATGACGCGTCGTGGTGCCGATCCGAGGCTGTGTCCAGAACAGCCAGCGTTGAAGAATTTGAGGGCGTGTGTCCGATCGCGGGATTCGGTGCGGGGACGAGGGCGGGATGCGAGACGGCGATCGAAACCTGTTGGTCCCTGCCCTTGGCCATTTTCAAGTTGGTGGGGCAAGACGACGGGTGCTCGCGCCTGTCTTGAGGGACGAAACCACCACGGCCAACTCACGGATACCACAACCAACCCGACCTGCACCCCGCCCTCGTCCCCGCACCGAATCCCGCGATCGGACACACGCCCTCAAATTCTTCAACGCTGGCTGTTCTGGACACAGCCTCGGATCGGCACCACGACGCGTCATGGCTGGCGATTAGAGGGGAGGAGGGTAAAATGTAGCATGGTTAATAAATGGCGGGTGAGCACGCCTAGCAGACGCACCTTGACGGCTCCCCCCACCAGGGGTCTGCCGCCCCTCTCCCCGTCGTCTCTCATCCCAATTAGAGAGGAGGAGGGTTGTTGTCTCGTTCCCTGAGTCCTATCTATCAAAAATGTATCTGTGAATGCCAGTGAGATCCATTAGTACGAGTGAGAATACATGGAACCCAAAGAAATACTAAGTAAGACTTACCTTGAGAAATCCTGGTCACGGCGGGAACAGTCAATGAGAAGTCAATGAGAAAGGGGTGGTGGTAGGAAGGAAGAGACAAAAGGACCCCGCCGATAGGGTCCTGGGCTGGAGTCTCCCTCGGCGGGTTGCCCAGGTGGGCGGAGGTGGTAGGAGGCAGAGAGGGGAGACGTCATGGACGACGTCGACGAAGAGCGACGGATGATCCACGTAGATTAACCGTATTCGTCGTCGACGAACAGTGGGAGTGCATGCATGCGTCGCTCGTCGTCGACGAGGACGTTGTGCTGCGCGCATGCCCTAAGGTATGGGACGCGGATATATTACCATATATCTGCAGTCTGGGTGCAGTGCCCGCCGGTCGTCAAAGACGAAGACTGGGGTCCGTCGAAGTGTTTGCCTTCCTACCTATTTGCTTGGATTTAGATATTTAATTTTAAGTTTCATATGTTCATTTCAGACGCACTCACAATCTCCATAGCACGCGCTGAATTTATGCCGTCCGAAATACGCATACATATTACAATCCGTTGCTTCCGATACACCTTGGCCCTAAGAAACTGACACAGGCGGTGATTAGGCCGGAGTCAAAGACATGAAATGAAAGGAAACACTTACCTCCGCCTACGAACAATCCCGCATCCCCACAATAATCCGCTGACCCCTCTCGTATCCGGCCTTCGTTTGCTTTCGTCTGTATGACACGCACGCGCCATCTGCGACCCAGACTGACTAGAGGGCTCTCAAGAATTGTAGCGGTAGAAAAAATGGGACTTACTTTGGGTAATTTGAATACACCCATGGCCCTTAGCTCGGCCCTATGCGCGCGCGCCCCCGCCTTCCTCCAGCGATACCCAATGAAAACTGCATGTACCCGCTTTGACCCCAGTCTGATTCGCACTGGCATTCCGCGCTGCAAGAACCGTGAGGTTGAGTAGTATGAGGGACGACGGCTTACTGATAGGCGGCGTTCGATTGGGACTTGAATTAGCGGGAAACCTTCGCGATCCGCAAGTCTCGGCTTTGGGATGAGCGGCATGTGTGAAAGCGTGAGTGAGGAAAGCGTGAGTGAGGATGTCAAGCGTGAGTGAGGATGTCGACGCTGGTGAGTGAGGATGTCGGCGCTGGTGAGTGAGGATGTCGGCGCTGGTGAGTGAGGATGTCGGCGCTGGTGAGTGAGGATGTCGGCGCTGGTACTGCTGAAGATGGAACGAAAATGGGAATACTGGAAATGGAAGAATGAAATCGGTAAGCGTCACTGACTCTGAGCGGTGCAAGCGGAAAGTGAGATGAAGCCGCTGGAACGGTCGAATATTGAAAGAATTCCGGCGTAGTGACTCGCTGTAAGTGTTATGAGCCTTGAAACGGAAGACGGCGCGTAACGACTTGAATTGCGGGATTCCGTGCGGGGACGAGGGCGGGGTGCAGGTCCGGTTGGTCGTGGTATCCGTGGGTTGGTGTAGTGGTTTCGTCCCTCACGACAGGCGGAAGAATGTCGGGTAGGGCAGATGCATATACAGTAAATCCTCCATGACCCCCGGGCGCAGAACCGTGAGTCGTCGTAGACAAAGAAAATGGACGTCATAAATGTATTCTATGAATGGATCGAGGTTAGAAGATGCCCAGAGAGAAGGAGAACGAGGCAGTACTCACGGAGAAGTGACCCCAGTAGCGCACCAGAGTTAAATCATGATGAACGCGTGTCTACCTGCGCTACTTGCTAGCAGGGAGGCGTAGGTGATGGGTAGAGGGAAGTAGCATACATAAGGAACCCTCATCAAGGAGTAATGCTCACCTCCTCGTCGACGAGGAACGCAGAGATCATACATCATAGGGTCATAGATACTGCCATTGGGCTCTTCAAGCTGTAAGTACATTCGGGCGATAATTTACGGGTCATGCGTCGCTACCATCCTCTACGATAAATTCAGGCATCGCCCCTGTCTTCAACAAGATACGGGGAGCGGGCTTAGCTCCAACCCTGGTGGCGGCGGGAGGTTGGCGCGTAAATTCGGGAGGAACCTCGTAGGCCAAATCTTGTCCTGCTGGGCATCGGGCATCCACTCCCAACATCTGATCCGCTTCCAAATTTCGTTCCGAGTAGTGTTGACGGTGGCGGAAGTGACGTCGTTGTTGTTGACGAACTTCAACCACTTTATGTAGTAGGGACATTTTGCGTACTGATTGTCCTCCCTGGTTTCGACGCCGCGCATCGGGAACAGCCACTTGAAGGCCCTACTCCAGTCGTCCGAGCTGCCGTGCCTGTAAGCGACACACCGCCACACATCCGAGAGTAGGAGGTTGCTGTAAATATCCTCCCGAGCAGCGCGTCTCTGCTGGGTATCAAGTTTGAGATAAGACGGGTTGCTGATACCCTTGGGGTTGGGTGACTTGACGGCGATGTCGACGAGGAACTGGCAGTACACATCGGAGACGAATGCATCGAGGTCTGCGGGTTGGTCCTCCGGAGCAGGAGAGGAACGGTCCTCTACGTCAGAACCGTCGTCGAAGGAAGGAGGGGGGAGGGTGTGTCCTCCAGCGGTGAGGTTGAAAAGGTTCGGCTGGGGTGCGCCGGTGAAGTTGGCGTAGGCGACCATCTTGGACTTGCTGGTCGTTGAGCAAGCGCGCACGATCCACTCACGACCCACGATGCCGGAGATATTATACTTCCGGTCCACCTCCAGGGGCGTCATCTTGAACAGCGCTTGAAAAGCCACTCCCGACAGAACGGGTCCACCATACCGAAGGCGGGGCGTCTGTGCTAGCATCATATGTCGGAAGAAGACGCAACCGTAGGGGTTGTAGGCGACCCGATCCGGAGGACGGCGGTTTTCTTCTTCACCCTCCTCCTCCTCCTCCTCCTCCTCCTCCTCTGCTGCTGCCGGTCGACGAGCTCCGTTGTATGCGATGGTGTCGTCGTTGACGTCCACCGCCTCTGTAACGGGTAGTATCGCGTTAAGGAGCATTCTCGATGCGGAGCGGTCGTCAGGGTGAGCATGCTGTCCGTTGACGAGCCATACGCACCCCGCGGTAAGGGTTAAGGCTTCAGGTTGGACACGATGAGGAGGGTGTCCCTCGGCCTGCAGACCGAAGGTCTGGCTGACGGCCATGAGTCTGATGATACGAAAGCACCTGAAGACAGAATAATGTGAGAAACATGTAACGAATCAGGTGGAGAATGACTTACCACCACTCCTGAGGTGTAAACGAACAGAGACACCTTCGAATTTCCGAATCATCGAACTCCACCAGCACCTCCGCCGCTTTTTGGTACGGTACGCGTACCTCCAGACGGGCGCTGGAGGGATTGGCGTGGATGGCTGCGTCATATATGGCATGGAGAGCCTCGATGTTCTTCGTAGGCTGGGTAGGGCCCATCGCTTCCGCCAGAGTGACGTGTTTCGCGTGGTGGCCGGCGTCCTTGTTGGCGACCACGGTTTTATCAGTCGTGTAGGCCTGGATGTAGGAGGCCTCGAAGTTCCCCTGCGCATGTAAGCCAGGGGTAATGCGGAAACCACTGACGGCAGTGAGGTGGCTGGCTGGATCCCGAACATATTTGGAGGAGCCCATGCGAGTGATTCGGGAGGCATGCAGATCAGGAATCTGCAAGGCCTGCTGAACGAGTGTGTTGTGGGAAGCGGTGACCCACTGCAGACATTGGGCGTCGGGACTGCTCAGCTCGATAGCGACGTCGACATACCAGTCGCCGCCTGCGGGGATCTCGGGAGCGAGATGTGCATCCTCGATCAAGGTGCTCAGGTAGAACTCGGCGGAAACTTCGTCGACGTGGTGCATGGTGGTGTGCTTTGTCCCACGGACGGTATGGAGGATGAAGAAGTTCTTGGCCCAGTCGTAACCATGACCCTCAATGAGCAGCAGTGCTTCTTCCACTTCAGCACGAATCTGGGTCGCGAGCTGGCGGACATACTCTCTGGGGATAAGTCTGGTGGCCCATTGAGGATAACGCCTGTCTCTTCTCGCTCGGAGGCACTCGGTTTCGAAGGTGGCAGGCCACTCCCGTGCGACGTCTGCACCGAGGAGTGTTTTAATGGCGGGGCGTAGACAGACATCGTACCAGAATGCGCGCTCCTCCTTGGTGAGGAGCCATGCAGTACGACCTACGCCGCGCTCAGGAGTCCAGAGATCGGGGAAGAAGATGTTGAGATGGTGTCGGTCGTCCCACTTCCCAAATTCGAAGTTGGGGATTTTGTGGTACTCGACCTGGTGATGCTCTACTGGGTGATTCCCCTCCTATCGGTCAAAGGATTAGGGGTCTATCATATATCTATGGTACAGTAGAACTTACGCGTTGATACGCTACGGTGCGCTTGACGTGGATGGAGTCCTTGAGGGCGTAACTGGGGTGAGGAACGCAGAAGACACTGATGGCTGAGTTCACGAGGATGTCAGGGGCGGCTCCCAGGAGAGAGTCGTAGTCGCGCCTGATCGTGATGGGCGTATCGTCCTCAACCATATTCTGCAGTGGGTCCATGAAGACCTGTTTTGGCCGACGCCCGTCTAGGTATTCGCCGGTAAGGCCGAACCGGATGAATTCGTCGTTGTACCCATTTTCGCTGTAGAGGTCGGTGGCGCGAGTAACGAACTGCGCGAGGGTATGAGACACAGTATCATGCTGAGGGTAGACGTTCATGACGGGCAAGGAACTTTGGCGTTCGGTGTGAATGGGTACAGGGTCAGAGTCGGGGTCAGGGTATAGTCCACTCAGAGACGCATATATTAGAGCAAGTAACTAAGCAAAGACATGTATGGAAGGGGCAGGAAACGCGCGATCTGAGTGGCAGAATGAGTAATTAATGCTTACTTAGAAAGCGGCAGATACGTACCGGATGGAATGACAGATGGAATCGGTGGGTGATACGCATGCCGCGGACACGGGAGATGATTTGAAGCCACAACCGCGAATCTGAGCAGAGGTTTCTTCTGCTGAGGTCGTCAGGGTTACAGGAGGCGCGATTACAAAACTGCGAAAGGAACTTACGCATTTGAATTACGATGGGCAGATAAGCCCAGGTGAAACGTTCGGCCGCTGCATGATGTCGCGACCGTCGCGCATCGGATGACTATGAGATGATCAGCAAATGAGACAAGTTTGGGTACAGTAAGATAGGAGGAACTTACGGGCCTGAAGGAATGGCAGATGGAGTGCCTGCGGTACGGAGGTTCACGTCTAACGAACGTGAGCAGAGGTTTCTTCTGCCGAGGTCGTCAGGGTTACAGGAGGCGCGCTTACAAAAATGCGAAAGGAACTTACGCATTTGAATTACGATGGGCAGATAAGCCCAGGTGAAACGTTCGGCCGGCTGCATGATGTCGCAACCGTCGCGCATCGGATGACTATGAGATGATCAGTAAATGAGACGAAGTTTGGGTACAGTAAGAAAGGCAGAACTTACGGGCCTGAGGGAGTAGCAGATGGAGTGCCTGCGGTACGGCGGTCCACGTCTAAGAAAACGGGAAGACATATGCAGGCGGTAGAATAATCGCGCGAGATCTGAGGTCGAGATCGGGGCAGCAAGCGTCGATTTGAAAATCCTGAGGGGTTCCGGGTCCGGGTCCGGGTCCAGGTACATCGCGACTGGGAGATGATGTGCTCCGGAGTACTCCAGAGCAGATCACCTCGTCATCGACGAGGAGAGCGGGGAACGGACATTGCGACTGGGAGATGATGTGCTCCGGAGTACTCCAGAGCAGATCACCTCGTCATCGACGAGGAGGGCGGGGAACAGAGACCAGGTGCAACGGCATCGACGACGAAGAGACGATTGCGGACTTGGTAGAAATTGACCCACGACCAAGATCACCTGACCAGACCGTGGCAATTTCACCTCATGATCCGGAGCCCCGAATCTGCTGCACCAAGTCCGCAGTGTCTCCTCGTCGTCGATGCCGTTGCACCTGGTCTCTGTTCCCCGCCCTCCTCGTCGCTGACGAGGTGATCTGCTCTGGAGTACTCCGGAGCACATCATCTCCCAGTCACGATGTCCGTTCCCCGCCCTCCTCGTCGATGACGAGGTGATCTGCTCTGGAGTACTCCGGAGCACATCATCTCCCAGTCGCGATGTACCTGGACCCGGACCCGGACCCGGAACCCCTCAGGATTTTCAAATCGACGCAGCGGGCAGGCACACCCCTGCTATTCCTTCAGCCCGGTAAGTTCTTCCTATCGTCCTGTGGCCGTACCCCTTTTTTGTTACTAAGCAACTAATAGTAATCCGCTCCTCTATCGCATAGGTATCATGCTGCAGCTATTTTAGGTTCTACATCTCCACGGCATCTAGAGTCTCGTCCCGAACGTGAACGGCAAAAACGGGATAAGAACCCGAGGGACCTCTAGGAAGACAAGCACTCTGCTCCGATGGAAGACAAGCACCCTGCTCCGATGCCGATCGTCTCAAGCGTCGGCTCAGCGGGTCTTGACTTGACTTTTTCAGACGTTCTCATATTCATCGTGAGTTACTTCTCTACAACGGTGATTCTCATCTCACCAAAATCACAGGACCAACCGTGGTCCGCTCTGGAACAACGTCAGATCGGGGGCCGGGCCCATGGTCAACCGCAGACGACACAGGAACCCCCGCCTGGCCTCGCCTCCACCCAGTCCCAGCACAACACAACGATCGCTTCTCCTTTTTCGGGCCCCATCACCTCACCAACCCACGGAACTTTCGCGCCGTCAACGCCGATCGATTGAACGCGTATCTAACCAACCACTGTTCTGGACCACATCGGACCACGTCTTGGACGATCTTGGTGGGTGTTTCACAATTTTACTCGAGATCCTTTGACTAATCCTTCCTGACAGCAGCGTGCAGCCACATACGTACCTGCCATTACCTCCCATTACGATACCTTCGCGTAGCTCCTTAGAACAGTTGACCTTTGTATTTTGGCCTACACGCCTTCTCACGACCGAATCATATACCTATTGGCGACGCTCTTCATTCCCACCAAGTTCAGTTCTATATAGCCTCCCACTTTGCGCTCAAGATACTTCTGCGAGCTCTCTATCCCCCGCCTTCCTCGCTATGCCCAGCCATACGGGTGCCAGTGCACTTGTGAAGCTCTACATGCTAAGCTACGCGCCGTGGAGTTGGCCCACCTGGCAAGAGCACACTGGTGTCGCTCACGGCCTCTTCCCCGACGACGACAAACTTCTTCCTCGCGGCTGGTCTCGTCAGAACGCCATCCACGTGCAGTCCTACTTCAAGGCGTACAGCCTCCTCCCTTCCGAGGATAAAAAGATCGCCTTCGCGGTCAACTCCAAAGGTTCTTCAAAGTATCCAGGACGCGAGTTCTGGAACGCCTGGGTCAATCGTCGCTGGGACTCCTGGGGTATCCATACCCTCATCATCAAAGTGCTGAAGGAGATCGAGTTACATCCCGTCGATATCATCGCTCGCGACGATGACCTCGACAATTGGCCGAGCGCTGACAACTACATTCCCGCCGTAGTCGATGACGTCGGGATGAGGCTCTTCGGCGAGGAAGCCTTTCCCTCAGGATCTTCAGTCCTTTCATCATCCCTCCGAGCTGCCGTGCGGATCATCGTACAGCGGACTTGGAATACCCTCCGTCTTCAAGTCAGCACGATGAAGAACCGCCGAAATGAGATAGAGGCCACCGCCAAAGCCGCATTTGCAGGTGAGTACTTCATTGTTTTCTGTGATCATCTCTAAATACATTTCAGATCTTGAGAACGGCAAGCTCACGAAGGCGAAGGTTTCGCGCACAATCCACGCCGTCGCCAAGTGGAAAGAATGCTCTACCCTCTTCAACACCGCGAGGAACGTCGAAGCAGCCGAATCTATGCTCGCCGATCTTGAGGAGATCATGGAGGGGCTAGGAGCGAAGCTGGGGAAGCGAACAAAATCCAAAGGTGAGCGCGCTGCTCCCCGTTCTTTCTTCCTTGACTCATAAATGGTGGCAGGCACGTGTAAAGTCTCGGCCATCGACTTGAAGAACCTTGCCACCGAGGAGGACGTCACCGATCTGGTACACATGTACCATGAGTACTTCGACGGCGATGTGGAGGACCCGGACGAGGAACCCGTTATAGCGAAAGCTCCCACTGATAGGCAAAAACTCAACGATGCTGGTGGAGACTTCGGAATGGATGTAGAGGCGACCATGACTTTTGGGAAGCTGGCTGGGTCGCTCGGCTGGAGGACCGGCATCCCGCCCACTTTCAACTCCCTCCGTGACCGTTTTGGCACGACACCTTGGGACGACCCCACGCCTTTCGAGAGCGAACCCAAGCCCGCCAACATCGAGCCGCTGCGCCTCCACTGGCATCAACTCGCAGGCACTCACTCTATTGTGAGAAGCCTCTTCACGGAGTCCAAGAATCCAGACCGCGTCCTCGGGGTACTCGTCGGTGACGAGGTCGGCCTTGGGAAATCTGCCCAGGCGATCGCGTTCATGGCCTTCCTCATGCAGGTTGCCTGGCTGAAAAAGCACAAGAAAAAGCTTCTGAGAGTACTTGGTGAGTCTCGATGCAGACGCTTAGGTGTGGTTGCTAATACCTTGCCCTCAGAGCAACGGATGTACCTTGGCGGTAAAAGGAACATTCCTTCGGCGCCACACCTGATCCTTTGCCCCGGAACGCTCGTCCCTCAATGGGTAAGCGAGCTAAAGGTGTTCTTCCAACGGAAGAAGGTCGAGATCCTCGTCTACGACAGTCAAACCGACGCCGCCCAATTCTGGGGCCTTGAGGGTCCGGTGCAGAAGTCGGCTCACGAGGCTCGTTCTATCATCATCGTTGCTAGCCATTCGGTACGTTATGTTCGTTACATGGGTGGGTTATGTTGCTGACCAGACTCAGGTTTTGTTCAAGGAGATGAACGACTGCCACATGGCGTCAAAGAAGAAGAAGGGCGCTCGTCCTTGGGATATGCCAAAGGCTAGGCCTTCGCAGACGTTTGTAGACACTCTGTTCGGTCAGGAGTTCTTGATCGTCGTCGTCGACGAGGCACACCACATGCGCAATGCTGGGAGGAAGCATAGTGCCATCTTGCGGCTGCTGCAGCAGGCAAAGATACGGCTTATCATGACAGCCACGCCCCTCCACACGTCCTTCAAAGTAAGCCGTTTCTGCCGTGATCGATCACCGCCGCTCATTGTCACCCCACCTCCTAGGACCTCTCCGCTATGGGTCGCCTCGTGGGTCTCCCACACTTTTACACAGAGGAGGCCTTCCAGGACGAAAAAGATGACGCTGCGGCGGTTCGTAAGGCGAAGGCTTTGGATGACGATGGGCAATCTCTCCTCGTAGTACAACTTCTCGCGGTGAAGCGCCTCCAAGCCCGCCTCGGCGATCACTTCCTGCGGAGGACGACAAGCAGCCTCGACAGTCAAGGGAACCCTCTCTTGCCGCTCCCACCCTATGATGAAATATTGGGTGTCCTGGAGCTCACGCAGAGAGAGAGAGAGGTCATTCAAGCCCGAGCCGAGGCGGCAAAAGCATCGTAAGGCGCATGTCATCTACTTCAGTCCGTGTACTAACTATCTCGTAGAGTGGAAACCAGCAATGCGTCCGGATTGGCGACGAGAGTAAGTCGATTCCAGTCAAAGACTCTTTCACGACTTCTGACGCCATCACTTTCTAGAGGTTTTATCTGGAGTACAGGACGGCGGTTGGGTTTTCCAAAGAAGATCCCGCGGCGCCCTTTCCGTCGTTCAGGTCGCTCGCAGAGTGGCTCCCAGTAAAGAGTACCAAGATGGAGGTCACCGCGCAGGTCTGTAAACACTATCTAAGGGATGATAGCGTCGGGGACGTTGAGTTCGTGGATGGGCACCCTGTTTTTCCCGATATCCCCGACATCCCCCCCGACAAGGTCCAGCAAAAGCGGCGTATCATAATCTACGCCGAGTTTTCCTCTATGGCTCCACTACTACAAAATGTAAGTCGTCCTTCTACTCATGGCGGGGCTTTCATTGACATGGGCGGCTTAGGTTCTACGACTCCACGGCATCGAGAGTCTCGCCCTGAACGGCAAGACGTCCATCGAGAACCGGAATAAGCACGTCAGAAACCTCTACGACGACAAGCACCCTGCTCGGGTACTGATCTTTTCGAGTGTTGGCTCTGCGGGTCTTAACTTGGCTATCGCAGACGTTCTCATATTCTTCGTGAGTTACTCCTCTACAGCGGTGATTCTCACCTCACCAAAATCACAGGACCAACCGTGGTCCGCTCAGGACGAACGTCAGACCAGGGGCCGGGCCCATCGTCAACCGCAGAAGAAAACAGTGAAGGTTATTCACCTACTGGCAAGTGATTCGGCGGACTTGTTGATGAACGATGTCGCGCGAGGGAAGCGCGACATGTTCGACGCGTTTGTGAATAAGGAGTTGCGCGACGGTATGTGCCTACCTCACTTCTAACTTTCTGGGGCTGACACGGCGCGAGTCAGAGTTCAAAGGTCTCCTCGAAGGGTCCATTCCCGACATGCCCGAGGATGCCGACCAAAACGACCCCACTACCCCGGCTCCAGCTGCGCGAAAGAAGTCGAAGAAGGTCAAGAAAGTCGAGGAGCCAATCGTCGTCGACAAGGATGTCATTGATATCGGTAACTCAGGGTTATGGGGACTTTTTTTGAAAGGTAGGGATTTAAACCTAGGATCGTGTAGGGTAGGGAGGGTAGGGAGGGTAGGTAGGGAGGGTAGGGAGGGTAGGGAGGGTAGAGAGGGTAGGGTAGGGAGGGTAGGTAGGGGAGCACACAGTAGCGTAGGATAGCTTAGAGATGCGTAGCATGTAGTGGGGATCTTAGATCCCCACGTACGACCCAGCAGCACTGCTGTGGTGAGTTTGCTTGCATGAACATTGAGTGGGGACAGCCATACGTGCGGATCCCCGGATAGCGTAGAGATGTGTAGCATGTAGTGGGGATCTTAGATCCCCACGTACGACCCAGCAGCACTGCTGTGGTGAGTTTGCTTGCATGAACATTGAGTGGGGACAGCCATACGTGGGGATCGTAGATCCCCATTAACACACTAAGGGAATCACTCTGCTCAAACGTTCACCAGAATTAACGACACAAAACCTTTTTTATTGAGTACATAACTACATCACTGCATACTACGTGTTAAAAATGAGAACGTAAGTCAGAAAAAGCTACAGGGGGAACAGACACCACTCAGAAATCTCGCTACGGTACTACATATACCTACTGGCAAAGAGGTTAGAATATGTACATGCGAGTCAAGTTAACACATACATATTCATGAAGAGTTAGTGTCCTTACCTCTACCCCAGAACGTATATGTGGGGATCCACGATTCCCCCTCTCCTAGTTATATACATCGGTGGATTACAGTCCATGGTAGCGATCTTACCCCCTAAACGGGCCCTCAGAACGGGCCAAGTGACGGTCCCAGTTTAATACAAGTGGCCCAGACCACCTATATTAATGGGGTCCGGCGATCTCAGCCCACAAATCCCATCCGAGAATCCATCAGGTGGTGGTCCGGCGACCCCACCACCTAATCAGGCCTTCAGAATCCACCAAGTGTCAGTACCCCAGCGATCACAGCTAATAGAAGTAGCCTAGGCCACCTGTATTAATGCAACCAAGCAATCACACCCCACAAATACCACCCTGTGAAGGCATTGGGGAGTGATCCAGCAATCCCAGCCCATAACAAACCCCTTCAGGATCCAGAAGGTGGCTACCCGGTGATCACAGCTATCAGCCTACATGTATTACAACTCCCATAGTCATGTGATCAATACAGCCTGCCCTGAAGCAAGCCTTTGGTATATAATATCCTTGTCTGAGTTTGGGACATCTTTCCTAGTAAACGTAGCCCCGGCGGTCACGCGACCGCCGACCCCTGGAATATCCCTATGACATTCATTAGTGGGATGGTAAAACCCTTTGGTATACACAATGTTTTATGTCCATTGGGGTCCTATACAGGTCCCAGAAGTTCCACTTTGTGCATATCTGCCCAACTCCTTGTGTTGAAGGGAAATCATCAAAGGGTCACGTGGGCGTTATATTTGCAGTAGAAATCCGGCCACAGGTATTTTCTGACAATGAATCTACATGTATTTCTGAACTCTGGGATATGCACCTGTTCTCTGGCTACCAGAATATCTAAAAATCTCGAAAATCGACCGAGTGGATCTTGAGTAATTTAGGGAAACATCATTTTCAATGAGCAAAAAATCAATGTAAGAGTTATCCCTGCGGCATTCCTCAGATATTTGAGAAAGTGCATGTCCGTTCCCGATGTTTTATGTTTATATGCATCTACTGGTGGGGCCAGAACCCTCAGAATGACGGGAAGCGGGCCTTACAAGAATAGGCAAGAGGAGTTATTTGCGCCGGTGACTTTTCACGATTGAGCCCAGTGCGGATGTCTGTAAGGCCAGATCATCCTGGTCCAACAGTATTTCATGTGCTAGTACGTCACATCTCACTCCCTCAAACATCCGTATGGTCATTGGGTACGTATATTACACGGGCTTGTCCACACGGGTCAAGAATTATCGTGACACACCCAAGTACCAGCTTACTCCGCTTCGCACTATGTTGTGACCTCATCGTAATGCACAATACTTGTCTTGCACCTTTAGGGTACTATACCTTGATGTGTCAAGTGGAATTGTGTCAATTGCTGCTCCAGTTCCCGCGTAAGGTGGGTCCAACACGCATCTCACCTATATGTACGGCAATTGCCGGTAAGCGCATGGTGGAACACCATAATCATACATGGAAAAATGACATTACAATGTTTGGAACAGTATTCTCACCGTTGAATGGGTCAAAAGTCATTGAAATCAGCCGAGAAGCGCATGAAATTTGCCATGTTTTGAAATATCTAATCTTCGCCCGATATGGTCCGCCTTATGAGCGTAAGAGCTGACAAAGCGTCGGAGCTTGAATAAAACGTGAAACTAGTCGTACTTGGCGAACATTTTCGTGGGCTCTTCAAAATCCACGCCGCAGTCATGCTGCACCACCACACATCTCGCCATGTGAGATGACCAGGGTCGTGATGGCAGACTCCTGGTTGGGGCAGCAGTTGTGGTGCGTTCACCAGCTTTTACTCTGTGACCTGCCCCGTGCCCCCTATGCTGATAAACCCACATCTAACTCATAGATTATTTAACGTCCTGGCTCCTGTGTGTGTGGGGCAAAGCCTTGCGATGATGAACCACGCGGTTTGTACACCTGTTCCGCGTGCATGACGATTACACGCTGACAATGTTGGTGTGTAAAAAAACAGAGGTCATAATCGCTGTCGCCCTGGGTAACAGTACGTCACACGCTGTAATGAGGTAGTGTCTCGCCGCAGCACGGGCGAAGCAGCGCGGGTTACTAGGCTTTCTGGCCTATCCTGAGGTTGGTTAGCCGGGGGGCGTACCATGTTAGAGTTGGTTAAACTGGTTAGGGTAGGCCAAGGTTGGGTCAGAGTTTAGAGTTTTGTTTAGCAGTTAGTGCTCGAAAGTTAGAATCTAGTGGTTAGTCTTGTATGGTTTTCGGCGAAGGATTCCTTAACCCTAGATGGTTTGTTTCGCGTTTCCGTCTCCTGTATAGTTGCTAGCAACCGTTCAGCCGTAAAATTCAGGCTTAATTGAGTCTAAAGCCACTCAAGTCTGGGCTGTACATCAACGGAATTTGCTCTCATAGTTGAGTGCTGCTGAATGCATCTGACGATATCCCACACAGCGCTAGGGCATGCTGAAACCGTTGCCAAAAGAAACCGAGGAGATCAAGAAGATGGCACGAGAGCTTCGTTTCCGAACGCTTCAGTGTGAAGAGGAAGGCATAGCCAAAATCCGCCAACTTATTGAATTTGCGACAGACGACGATTGTAATCCTGTTCTCAATTCATGTTTGATTGATGAATCAGGCCTTACGCACAACCTCGCGAAATACATTGGGGATGAAAATGCGGGTCCAGATGATATGTGCCCCTTGGTCATCGAGTTCTTTTTTGATTGTAGAGATGCCACCTAGGATACGGTTATGTAGGCAAAAATCAGCTCTCCATGCCACCTATGTCAACCGTTGCGCGCAGACGAGGGACAACATTACAGTACTATCAATTACGCTCTACTTCATGTCCACGCTCTGGTCGCCCTCCTTGGGTTCCAACATTTTCTCGGATGTCTGGTCTGTCGGCATGTGGCCATCGTGGATGAAGGATGTAAGATTGTTGGGGTTGACGGGCCAAGGGTGAGACTTCGGATCAGCAATAAGCTGTCGGATGTGGGTCGGGTCCTGTTCCAGCGCCCGGCGCACCCCATCAACATGACGCCAATGTTGTTGCTCGAGAGCTGCCCCGGACAATCAGATCGCAGGGGGCAGCGATAGACCACAGCACTCACCCCATAGACGAATTTTGGTGCGGATAGCCCGATTTCTCCACTGGACCAGGTCCTGTTGGTTTGCAGCAAGCGAATTGTGGTATCGTCCGATCTCTAGCTGCTGCGATGAGAGAGTGTCTGGGCGTTCGTTCTCTTCCTCGGCTTCGAACTGTTCCTGCATTTCTTTATCTGTCAGCTGAGAGTGAGCATCCTCAAGCTGCTGTCGGGCGTGGGTGGTGTCCATCTCAAGTACCCGGCGGATAGCATCAACAAGACCTGAATGTTGTTCCTCGACATCTGGCCCGGAAAGTCAGACGGCAGGGGGCAGCAACGTATGACAGGACTCACCACGCAGCTTATCCCTTGTGCGGATTGCCCGATTCATCCACTGTGCCGATTCCTGCTGGCCTGTGGTAAGCGCCCCGCGGTACCATGCAAGCTCCAGCCGCTCCGATGCCAGTGTGTCCCAAGCTTTCGCAAGTTTCCCCTCGATCCTATCCATAAGCTGCCGATGCTTTGCGCTGGTTAGCCACCGTTCATCATACAATTCTTCCACTCCCTTCCGCGCGTCCTTCAGCTCCACTGTCACGTAATCACGCTCCCTCTTGGCGGTGTCCCGCTCCTCCATAGCTTCAATAAGGCGGATTTTTACGGTCACAAGCTCTTCGCGCAACCTGTTTGTGTGTCGCTCGGCCAAGACCTTCAGTCGTGTCTGCTCCAGCCACTGCTCCTTCAAATCCTTGATCATGGAAGAATCGCCCTCGAAATCAGTGGTTCGTGCACACATGGCTATGGGCAAAAGTCTGATATTGGCTTTTAAACGCGGAAACATTCCTTCAAGGGTCCTTTCCTCGGAACGATCCTTCAAGGGCAATTCAAGGGTCCTAGTATACTTCCCCGGGGTCTTCGCGCGAAGACCCCGTGCAACTTTCCTGCCATGTGGAGGGTCCATTTCTGCGCAAATCTTTTTGTACCAAGGTGCATTCTGGACCATTTACATCATATAAAGTGGGCACAAGTGTCCGTTTGAGCATTTTGTATACATACCCTATTTTACAGCAGAATCAAGTAAGGGATCATTCCGAGTCAGAAAATTTGGAGTAATTCAGCCACAGGGCACTGTTCCCTGACTCTGCCGGACTATATACGAGTTGTGCCCACTTTTCCTATGTCATAGCTACATGACAAATCAAAAATCTCGTCAATCCGACCAAAACTGCCCCTTCAATGCCGCAGGAAAGTTTAAAAATCGATCGTTACCGACCCGCTTGGGTAGTGAAACTTTCCTGCGATGTGGAGGGTCCGCGTCTGGCCATTTTTTTTTGTACCAAGGTACATTCTGGACCATTTACATCATATGAAGTGGGCACAAGTGTCCGTTTGAGCATTTTGTATACATAGCCTATTTTACAGCAGAATCAACTAAGGGATCAATCTGAGTCAGAAATTTGGAGTAATTCAGCCACAGAGACCCGCCCCCTGACCCTGCTGGTGCATATACGAGTTTTGCCCACTTCTCCTATGCCATAGCTACATGACAAATCAAAAATCTCGTCAATCCGACCAAAACTGCCCCTTCAATGCTGCAGGAAAGTTTAAAAATCGATCGTTACCGACCCGCTTGGGTAGCGAAACTTTCCTGCGATGTGGAGGGTCCGCGTCTGGCCATTTTTTTTTGTACCAAGGTACATTCTGGACCATTTACATCATATGAAGTGGGCACAAGTGTCCGTTTGAGCATTTTGTATACATAGCCTATTTTACAGCAGAATCAACTAAGGGATCAATCTGAGTCAGAAATTTGGAGTAATTCAGCCACAGAGACCCGCCCCCTGACCCTGCTGGTGCATATACGAGTTTTGCCCACTTCTCCTATGCCATAGCTATATGACAAATCAAAAATCTCGCCAATCTGACCAAAACTGCCCCCTCAACGCTGCAGAAAGGTTTCAAAATGCATGTTTACCCACCTGTTTGGGTGATGTAACCTGCCTACAACAGGACAGCGTGTAATCCTAGGTTAAGGAAGAGCCCATAGTGCAGAGGTTTGTCAATCACTGCACACAAATATACATGCGTTATGCCAGCAGGGGTTCAATTCCTTAGATCAGCCATTCGGTTTAGACTCGATCCCAGTCGCCTTGCCAGTTATCGTAATGTTTTATCTCAATGAGAGCGTGCAATGTTTAATCAGAAAAATGAGGTGTTCCGTTCGGGATTGTGTGAGGGGGGTAATAACTTCCAAGGCGACTGGTAGGGAATAACCGTAATCTAGTACAGGCCAAGTTTCAAACACCGACATTTTCTATAAAAGGCAGAAATCATACCACGTGAGTGCTATAATTGAGATCCGGTAGTAATTACACACCAACAGTGTACCATATCCGTAACGGCTGGTATCGAGACTACATTCGGTTCATATTCAATTCTCAATCAATTCTAATTTTTCATGCTCGGAATCCCGGCGCAGGCATTCCTGTAGCGTGATTGTGTTGTGGTGTACAAGCGCCCCTTGCTCAGTAGTATCTTGCGGGTATCATCATATCAGCATGTCGCAGCCTGGGTTCGACTCCCTCGGGTGACATTATCATGTCATGGATAGGATTTTTTGCCTGGAAGCATAAGAAACCGTGACTCAACCATTCATAGCATAGGGTTAGTGTATTAAACTGTATTTAAAACAGTTGCACTCCCTGGTCCAGCAACGACTCAGCCTGAAAACGACCGACAGACTGATGATAAAGCAATACCTCGACTCGCCGCTTCATAGATGGCACGGAACATCGATCACTTTGGTGGGTAGTTATTTGCCAGTTATCTGCCCGGCAATATCCGAGCCTGCTGGCTTTTCGTTCTGACTTGTGCTGCAGTGCATCTGAAGCCTTGTAGAGCGGTGTGTACGTACCGACACATGAATAGAACTAGGTAGTCTAGCCGCTTGCTGTATAGTGGGGAGCGAGGTGTGCAATATACAAAACAGTTATCTGCCACCACCAAAGTTATCTGCCATAAGCCGAGTTATTCGCCACTTAGTCATCAAGGCGCGTCGCGACCTCTCCCACTGCACACCATTTCTAGATTCTCGCGCTCAACCTCAAGCTACCAGCATCACCGGACGAGAACCGGTAGGTTGTTCTGTTCCTGTCACAAGATGCAATCATGCAGTCACCCTGATGACCAGATTGAAGATCCAGTAAACGACGCGGAGTACTTAATTCCAGACGAACACCGCAAACAGAAGACTGTTCGTACCTGCCGTCGTTGCCGACAAGAAACGTATCCCGGGAATAGTAACATTCTCAACCGCCCCATCGTATGCGTAGTTCGGTATAAAAAGTGTATGTGGCTGCCGCGGGGACGATAACGGAAAGACATGTACCTGGGGAACTCGATAGATATAATTATGCTGTTAGACCCCTCAATGTATGCGCTGTTCCTGACCTTCCTTTCAAGTGTCTGAAGATTCATGTGTGCACTGGGGAATTTTTCCCTCTTCGCTTTCTTTTTCTTTCTTTTTCCCTTTTTTTCCCACCTCGAACAGCCACCTAAGTGGTCTGAAAACCGATGGCACAGCATTGCCAGGACGGTACTTGAGGACGGAATTGTAATATATTTTACAATGTGTTGTGGCTCAACTGTCCGGTGTGCTAACATTTGCGGGCTTTTCAAAAAAGCCCATGGTCCAGTGTTCGATTCCCGCTCACGGTGAATATTTTCAACATTTTGTCTTTGCGCGGTTAGGTTACTTGTCTCTGTGGTTTGTCTCCGCCGCTTCGTCTCTCAGCCATTTGTCTGTCTCCCTTTTTTCATATGTACATATAGATAATCTCGAAAATCTCCACCATACAGTTAATTCAAGCAGAGTTGCACTTGTTGCGCAGGACTGATTATGTAAATGCTGACATAAATTGTTTTGTTACCTCTTCCGTCTCGAAATTTTCGACTAGGCTTCATGCTCACAATGTGAGCACAAAATGGGTAGAATTGGACAATATCGAGACCTACTATGGCCGTTCCCACCATACAGTTAACTCAAGCAGAGTTGCACTTGTTGCGCAGGACTGATTATGTAAATGCTGACGTAAATTGTTGTGTTACCTCTTTCTTATCGAAATTTTCAACTAGGCTTCATGCTCACAATGTGAGCACACAATGGGTAGAATTGGTCAATATTGAGACCTACTATGAGCCGTTCCTTACAACAGATCTCGCGTGTGACACCATCTCCATGGATCGGGCTCGTTGAAAAATAATGGCATCATGTCGACTCGAACCGTATCGCTCGTCCGTTAGGCCACGCTAAGGGTTACCAGGTTCCCGCTTTAGGCACTGACCACAGCTACTATTTTCGCACCATCACATCAATATCCGAGCCATCCTTTCCCTTGTACATCCAACAAGTGTATCGTCATGCCCAACCTGTGAGTAAAGATTTATGCTTCGATCACCGTATCCTATCTGATTCCCCACCTTACAGCAATATATGTGCCGTGACAGGCTGTCCGAGGCCTCACATGAACATGGCATCGAAGAGCGACCGCCGCAACCACGCCCGCGCCTACCATACAGGCACCAACACTTTCATATGCAATGGTGCGTCCCGTTCTGATTAAAAAATGGTGCAACCCCTCCCTACAACGAACATGCAGGGAGATCCATGACCGTACAACGCAATCCCGAGACGCAGCTTATCCCGTGTCTGTGCGGTGAAGTCTCGCATGCCCGCTATTCGTACCATAACATTTACCAGATATGCCGGATGGAAAAACATCCCGAGCCAGGAGCGATGGTATATTTGGACGTACCCTTCGATGCGCAACAGGAAGGGTCTCTTCAGAACAAGAAACGAAAGCAGAAACGGCAGGCGCCGGCCAAGGCCATAGGTGACACGACAATGGGAGAACTCGAGGGCGCTGGGCCGTCATCTATACAGCCACCATCTGCAGACTCCCTCAGTTCATCGCCGCCCGATTTATCTCGTCACGCGACGCTCGCCCCCGAACTGCCCTTGATCGAAAGGGATTACCTTGGATTGGCCGAGCGCACATATCCCCCCCCCCCTTCACCGGTCACCTTCTCCATATACACCTGGAAACGATACCGATATGAATATGACCACAACCCCAGCCGCTCCGCTGCATCCAGACATAGAAATGCGCAGCGCTCATACTCCTCCTGAGCATCCGCAACCAGACGCGGCGCACAGCACGTTACTAGATGAACTGGACGAGGATAGCGCCCCGCAAACTCCTCCACAATCGGATGAAGAAGATCTTATCGAAGAACAGGAGCCGTACAATGACGATGATTCACTCCAGGGCCCAGTTCCTGCCGTCGTGTCCCGCGCGAGAGCGGACGAAATCCTCAAACAACTCTCGGTCTACGAGCTATCAGTCGACCCTACATACAACCGTATCATATGCCTCTTTTGCGAATCTCTCGTACCGTTTTCCCGCATATATGCTCACGCCATGAAGCATACTCGTGGCAACAATCGCAAGTTTACGGAAGAACGTCGACTTCCGTCGAAAGCTATCCTCGAAGAACTTCTCTGCTTGCTCAATGCCCATCGACCCGTCAAATTACCAACGGGACCCATAACCCCGTTTGAAGGTCTCACGCCGCTCGAGGGCATCCAATGCACCGTCCCCACATGCGAGAGCCCCCACGTCATATACTCGTCCAAACGGATCTTCAACAGACATTGCCAAGAGGAGCATCCAGAGAACCCACTGCATGCTCGTCCATACCGTGCCGTTCACTGCCAAGCCCTCAGCAAATATCGATGTGAACGCCAGTATGTCGAAATCACCTACGTACCGCAAACCCAAGTAGATGCTCTGGAAGAGATACTCGCGCATTCCAAGGCTATCGGATTAGGGGATCTGCCTGATACATATACCCCTGCCATCAACCCACACGCACGGAACGTCATATACTCCCTTACAGATTGGGACCTTTTGATAGAGGGGCGCAACCTCTCTGATTTGCGGCTCTCCGTACACCCTGTCAACAAAGAAACCGAGGTTGACCTCGACCGTCTCATAGCGCTTACTCGGGAGTACTATCAAGAAGTTGCGGGTCGTCTCCGAGACCTCGACGTCCTTACCCGCCGCCTCATCAGGTCCGCGGAACCCACGTAAGTTTCTTCTGAAAGTCGGCAGCACTTTGCTCATAAATTGGCAGTCTCAATACCGATGCCCGTCCTTTCATGAAGCCGCAACAGACCAGCACTCTTGACAAATATGCCGACTACATCAGCCAATTCGTGATATTTCTCCTTCGCCACTTGCGCAAACCCGGTGCCAGACTACATGATCCCCCTGCATCCCGATACTCTGGGCTACCTCACCTCGCTTCAGGAATTGCTCCAAGGCTCCAAAAGTCAAGACGCTGTCATTGTACAAGAATTGCATCGGAGTATATGGTCTTTGCTCTCGCAACCGAGCCCACAATTTCTACAATGCGCAACACATGACCCATTCACCCGCTTCCTTCTCGTCGACCATTTGTTTGATGACAATGGCGCCCTTAAACCAGCTGTTCAATTTCCACACAACATTGCTCGTGCTCAGTGGGGATTTCGAGCGACAGCGTGTTGGGAGGTCATGCGCATCAGCAAGGAGACAGGAAAAACAGCTCAGAGGTCAGATCTTCCGTCTATTTGCTGATATATTTAGTTACCATGTTTTCAGCTGCTACGAAGAGTACATCAAGCCCTGGATCCACGATGGCGGCCAGCACATGTTCAATGTGATGCGCCAATACATGAAGCTCCTCACGACCGTGGCGAAGCAGCAGCCAGGTCTCGCACGTTTCAACTGGGATATGCAGAAAACCGTCCTCAGCATCGACGGACACGCCATCGAGCTCAAAGTGTTTTACCAGACGATTCATATGACCATCACGCGAGTTGAACACCTCATTGATACACTCTTCCGAGGATGCCCCTACGATGACATCCTCTCCTTCGTAGACTTTCGCATCGATCCCAGTGCCCAACGCACTCAGCACTGGTTCAGGGACCAGCCCCTGAAGCGCGACATACAGTTCTCCATTTTCGCGCACGAAGACAACGGCTGGCACAAGTTTGAGCATCGATTGCTCCACCATTTGTCTTTGGATAACAAACTCTTCCAAACTGTCAACGGCGTCTTGAAAGCTCGATCTACTGGTAAGCGTATCATCGATATCCATTCTAACTCACTTGACATCATATGTCTCAGGACTCTGGGCGTGGTTTGGGCTGTTGGACGAAATCGTAGGGCTTCTCTTCTGCCTTTCGTCAACGACATGGGGAGGAGGCGCCCGAGGAAGCGAGTGCGATCACCTGAAGTACGCAAATAATGCGGATGGTGGACGCAATTTGTTCATTTTCAGCAACATCCTTACGTTCGCCCCAGCATACAACAAAAACAGAGACATCCACGGGACTGGACGTCGCGTCGCTCGCTCCCCTTCATTTTCCGTCTCTAGACTACTCCTGCTCACACTCGGAATCGTTTACCCAGCCGCTGCACGACTAGCGCCCTACGTCCACATGAATGCTCGAGACGCCAACAACTACCTGACCTATGTTTTTGTTCAAAATGGCCAAGTCATGAACACTGATCGCTTTTCGGCTGCTCTCGCATCGTTCACTTACGACAATTTCCACAAGACGATGACAATGCGGGATTGGCGCCAGGTCATGTGCACGATCATGGTGAACATTGGACACATAGATTTTGGTATTCCGGACGAGGAAGATGAAGATCTAAAGGCGATACATGATTCGTTTAACCATTCACGGGCGCAAGGGGAACACAGCTATGCTATTCAGACCAGTAACGCGCTCGAACATTTCTCACATACCGCTATTGCCTCTGACCAGCGTGTATGTTTCCGATGGCATGCGTGTATTGGACAGCTTCATCCGTCGCTGGCATCGCAATTCAATAATCCCGTAAGTACCCACATCTATCACGGAACGTTACGCTGAGCCGCATGATTCAAAAGGACGATGAGATCTCAAGGGAGGGAATGTTCGTGTCATTGGATCGGTTTCGTGAGCCGATATTGAAGGCTTTGAGGCACGACCTCCGAGATCAACTCGAAGAATGGGGAGATAAGGTCCTTCATCGAATCGATGATTATACCGTCCTGTATAAGAGTACTCTTATATACAAATATCAAAATTTTGGGGATGTTAGGGGTCCAAAAGAGAGGTTATATATGTACCAATAAACCTTTAAAAAAGCTAAGAAATCGGCGGTCCGGTTGTGGAGAAAAAGGAGGGTAAAGTTGCGTGCTCCTGGAAGTAAATAAGTCACGTGACGTGGACCGTCATTTACCGTAATGCTTGGTGTGAACCGTCTTTCACCGTAATTGAGGTGAAAAGTGGAAACCCAGGTGCGAAACCAGGTGCGACGGATAACCCAGGTGCGACGGTTAACCCAGGTGCGAGACCAGGTGCGACGGGAGGTGCGAATGGTACAAGGGGAGGTGTGGAACCAGGTGCGACGGATAATCCAGGTGCGAGACCAGGTGCGACGGGAGGTGCGACATATAAACCAGGTGCGACGGATGAGACCAGGTGCGAGAGGAGGTGCGACGGATGAGGGGAGGTGCCACGGGAGGTGCGAATGGTACAAGGGGAGGTGCGGAACCAGGTGCGACGGATAACCCAGGTGCGAGACCAGGTGCGACGGGAGGTGCGACATATAAACCAGGTGCGACGGATGAGACCAGGTGCGAGAGGAGGTGCGACGGATGAGGGGAGGTGCCACGGGAGGTGCGAATGGTACAAGGGGAGGTGCGGAACCAGGTGCGACGGATAACCCAGGTGCGAGACCAGGTGCGACGGGAGGTGCGAATGGTACAAGGGGAGGTGCGGAACCAGGTGCGACGGATAACCCAGGTGCGAGACCAGGTGCGACGGGAGGTGCGACATATAAACCAGGTGCGACGGATGAGACCAGGTGCGAGAGGAGGTGCGACGGATGAAGGGAGGTGCGACGGGAGGTGCGAATGGTATAAGGGGAGGTGCGGAACCAGGGGCGACGGTTAACCCAGGTGCGAGACCAGGTGCGACGGGAGGTGCGAAGTCAAAACCAGGTGCGAATTGTACAAGGGGAGGTGCGGAACCAGGTGCAACGGTATAAACCAGGTGCGAGAGAGACCAGGTTTGGCATGGACACATGGTATACTTGGTTATCACGCACGCTTTGTCTGCGACTCAGCTGGCGGTCCCGGGTTCAATGCCCGGGTGTGTCAATCACCACTAGTGGCAAGATTTTCTTATTGTCATCTTTCTTTGCACCTTTCTCTCAAAAAGTTGTGTTTCTAGTGATTTTCGCGTGAATGCTGACGGGGTAAAGTTGCGTGCTCCTGGAAGTAAATAAGTCACGTGACGTGGACCGTCATTCACCGTAATTGAGGTGTAAAGTGGAAAAAGTGGAAACCCAGGTGCGAAACCAGGTGCGACGGATAACCCAGGTGCGACGGGAGGTGCGACGGGAGGTGCGACATATAAACCAGGTGCGAAAGGGTTAAGGGGAGGTCCGAAGCCAGGTGCGACGGTATAAACCAGGTGGGTGACCAGGTGCGACGGATAACCCAGGTGTGGGGGAGGTGCGACAGCAGGTGCGAGAGGTACAAGGGCAGGTGCAACGGGAGGTGTAACGGTATAAAGCAGGTGTGAGAGGAGGTGCGACGGATGAGGGGAGGTGCGACAGGAGGTGCGAATGGTACGAGACCAGGTGCGAGACCAGGTGCAACGGGAGGTGCGAGGTGAAAAACCATGCAACCTCGGTATGTTGGAACCCTTATTGTCCTTTCCCGAAACAACATCGACCTGTGGCGGCGGCATTCCGACTGATTCCTTACTTTTTTCCCCGTTCCATCTCCTTCCCGAAAATGCCATCGACATCAACACTCACTGACTTTGAGATATGGAAGAAACCGACCTACTTGACAACGACGACCTACCGGAAATTGGTCCCGAGGCCGATTCCGACTCTGATTCTGATTAAGGGTTTCCCTTCACTATTTTATTTCTAACCCAACTTCCCATTTCACTTTCGAAGTTGCCTTTTCAAATTGCGCAACTCCAAGGGGTTTTCTGGCAATGAAGGGATCTGAGCCTGTCGCCGTTCTTACATTTTCTTGATTCCTTTTGTTTTCCTTGACTTATTTTCACACCAGATATTGACAAGACGACTTCAAGAAATTCACAAAACAGCAAATTTATTATGTACAAGTATTTTTTCGTTACCGAGCTAGAGGCTGAGCCTCGGATTGTCGCTTACCTCTTCATCAGTCGGCTCGTCAACCTCTTTCTTGGGAGGAACCCCATATGCGTGTTGAGGATGGCATGGGTCTCCCAAATTTTCTTCTCAACTTCTTCCATATATCCTCGCGTGTTCCACGTCACGGAGGACCTGGTCTTTGGTCATGTTCGCGTGATACGGGCCTCGGTGAAGGTCGCAGATGATTCCACAGTTCATCAGGCGCATGGCCGGCGCGAGGGTGGGCCCTGTATGGTCTGAGCACTGCAACCTTGATTTTGCGCATTTCTACGAGTCTGCCTGCACCGGCGGAATGTTGCACCTCGGTACTCACTTACCGAGGTTTTCATGATGCGGATACCGAGGTTCGCTGAGCTCGACTTGTTCACCATTTCCATACTCGTCCGCACGTGACGTAGGCCACCGGTCCCCTGAGGCCTACCTCCTAGCTAGTGCGAGAGGAGGTGCGACGGATAAACCAGGTGCGAAACCAGGTGCGACGGTAAAAACCAGTTGTCAGGTGAGGTGCGAAACCAGGTGCGAGAGCAGGTGCGACGGATAAACCAGGTGCGAGAGGAGGTGCGACAGTATAAACCAGGTGCGAGACCAGGTGCGAGAGGAGGTGCGACGGAGAAGCCAGGTGCGAGACCAGGTGCGAGAGGAGGTGCGACAGTATAAACCAGGTGCGAGAGCAGGTGCGAGAGGAGGTGCGACGGTATAAACCAGGTGCGAGACCAGATGCTGTTAGGAGGTCCGACGGATAAACCAGGTGCGACGGTGAGGGGAGGTGCGAATGGTACAAGGGGAGGTGCGAAGCCAGGTGCAACGGTATAAACCAGGTGCGAGACCAGGTTTGGCATGGACACATGGTATACTTGGTTATCGCGCAGGCTTTGTCTGCGACTCAGCTGGTGGTCCCGGGTTCAATCCCCGGGTGTGTCATCATATCTTTCGGCATAATGTTTTATAATTGTGATCTTTCTTTGCACCTTTCTCTCAAAACGTCGTGTTTCTAGTGATTTTCGCGTGAATGCTGACGGGGTAAAGTTGCGTGCTCCTGGAAGTAAATAAGTCACGTGACGTGGACCGTCATTCAGCGTAATTGAGGTGTAAAGTGAAAAAAGTGGAAACCCAGGTGCGAAACCAGGTGAGACGGATAACCCAGGTGCGACGGGAGGTGCGACATATAAACCAGGTGCGAAAGGGTTAAGGGGAGGTGCGAAGCCAGGGTCGACGGTATAAACCAGGTGCCAGACCAGGTGCGACGGATAATCCAGGTGCAAGACCAGGTGCGACGGGAGGTGCGAATGGTACAAGGGGAGGTGCGGAACCAGGTGCGACGGTATAAACCAGGTGCCAGACCAGGTGCGACGGATAACCCAGGTGCGAGACCAGGTGCGACGGGAGGTGCGACACGTAAACCAGGTGCGACGGATGAGACCAATGAGCGGAGGTGCGACGGGAGGTGCGAATGGTACAAGGGGAGGTGCGAGAGGAGGTGGCCACGGGTGAGGGGAGGTGCGAATGGTACAAGGGGAGGTGCGAAGCCAGGTGGCGAATGGTACAAGGGGAGGTGTGAGAACAGGTTTGGCATGGACACATGGTTATACTTGGTTTATCACGCACGCTTTGTCTGCGACTCAGCTGCGGTCCCGGGTTCAATCCCCGGGTGTCTCATGCATATCCTTAGGCATAATGTTTTATAATTGTGATCTTTCTTTGCACCTTTCTCTCAAAACGTCGTGTTTCTAGTGATTTTTGCGTGAATGCCGACGGGGGTAAAGTTGCGTGCTCTTGGAAGTAAATAAGTCACGTGATTGGACCGTCATTCAGCGTAATTGAGGTGTAAAGTGGAAAAAGTGGAAACCCAGGTGCGAACCAGGTGCGACGGATAACCCAGGTGCGAGACCAGGTGAGAGATGAGGTGCGCCGGATGAGGGGAGGTGCGAATGTACAAGGTGAGGTGTGGAACCAGGTGCGACGGGTAACCCAGGATGGA